>OX387381.1:27793777-29043777 GCA_947563715.1 Lycia hirtaria | reverse complement strand
TTTTTGCAGTTAACTTATGATTTTTTTTAATTTTGATGTACCCAGTGTCACTCTCACAACTAAGACGAATCTATTGACACCACTCACATCACAATCGGTCAAGCCGTTTAGGCTCTAGGGCGTGTCAAAGAAATATACATACATACATACACTCGAAAAACATAACCCTCCTTCTTGCGCAGTCGGGTAATAAGCTTACATTGCGGTCTAGCAGACGAAAACAGTTGCTTTTATATCCTATACACCCATACTGTCCCATATATAATCGATAACTTTAAAAATATCTTAACAATCTCTAGTCAAAATTGTATTACCGTTACAGATATTCGTCCTGAACCACTTAGCGTCGTCGCAAGCGGACATGATGCAGCATCGCGTATCTGGATACTACACCTCAAGTCAATCTTCTCTCAACGAACCACACTCCAAAGCCCGTCTGCCACCGCCCTTAAACGAGCAACAAGTACGATCGCTACAAAAACTAAGAAAACAGTCCGATCTCCAGCTCATCCGGTGTGTCCAAGACAACGCGAGGTCAGGTATCAATTACTTCGTTCAACCCCCGCTAAACAGGTTCACGCTCTTCTTCAAATCGTCGGAGATGGAGCAACATTATAGAGACAAAGCGCACAGGAGCGACGACTGTGAGGACTTCCCTCCGACACTCACCACTTCGAGGTTCAACACAGCTCTAGATATTCTCGTATCAGCTATCATTTTCCTAGCAGTCACGACGTCCATCTTTATCCTGTATAGCGACTGGCGACATTCCATCGGATGGTTCACCTTATTCTTCCTCATCGAGGTCATCGCGATGGTGTTCTGCATTTACAGGCATTATTTGAAATGGAAAACGAAACACGACCCGATCTTCGTCGCGCACAATCTAAGGAAACCTATAAGGGTATTTAGAAAGTTAACGACTTGGTTTCCGTGGCATTTGTCCGGCTGTTTACTCATCAGCATGCCTATACTCGCAATCCTTATAAACTTCTCCTGCGACAACACTACTATGGTTATTTTGAAAGGGGAGCAGTCGTTTTATGTTTATATTCTATGTATATGTATAGTGCATTTTTGCAATTTCACGCAAATGAACTGGCTTGTGAAGAATACTCTAGTTACGTTATACGCCGGATCGTTCCTATTTTTAGCCGTCCTTGGGTGTCGTGAAGCCAATAATCAATTCTTAGACGCTAACAATAACAACAGCGATTTTTTAGGGATCATGAATAATTCGTACGCAGATTTATCGGAAATCAACAGAACCATATCGTATGGTGCTGTCCATCACAAATTGCATTTAACAGAACTGTATTTAGACGTAGCTCTGCTCCTTATATTAGTTTGGTTTCTAAATCGCGAATTCGAGATAAGCTATCGGTTAAGCTTCTACAGTAACGTGGTAGCAAACCGCGACAAGCAAAGAGTTCAAAATATGAGGAACCAAGCCGACTGGTTGTTGCACAATATTATACCGCGTCATGTAGCTGACCAGCTCAAAAACACGGCCAAATATTCTGAAAACCACAAAGATGCGGGCATCATATTCGCTAGCATAGTGAACTTTAATGAAATGTACGACGAATCTTATTTAAAAGGCAAGGAATACTTGAGGGTACTCAACGAGTTGATCGCGGATTTCGATGAATTGTTAGAGAGGCCTCAGTTTCGACACGTAGAGAAGATTAAGACTATTGGCAGCACTTTTATGGCAGCTAGCGGCCTCAATCCCGGTTTGAGGCACTCGTCGCGGGGTACCTACGATCATCTCTACCAATTGATGGATTTCGCGCTTGAAATGCAGAAAGTGGTGGACAATTTTAATCAAGATCTCCTCGAATTTGACTTCATACTCAGGATAGGTTTCAATTTTGGTGATGTTACTGCCGGAGTGATTGGAACAACGAAATTGTACTACGATATATGGGGTGACGCCGTCAATATAGCTTCTAGGATGGACTCTACTGGAGTGGTGAAAAGGATTCAAGTAGGCGAAGCTTGTATCCCTGTTCTATCCGCTAGGTATGAATTCGAACCTCGAGGCAGCGTCTATGTAAAAGGCAAAGATGACATGAACGTATATTTAGTAGTGAAAAAGAACGATACGTAGGTAGATAAAATATTTATAAAGAAAAGTAGAATCTGTGATTTAATTATATTGGTCTTTATATAAAAGAAATACCTATTTATTATTGTAGTAAAAAGTGAGATATATGAGAATTTGATGTAATACTCCGAGTTTTTTAAGCTATTTAACTTATTATGATTGGGCTTTCGGTTACTTGGGAAGCGTGTGTGTATCTATACAAGTGGGAATATTATGCAAATGATTAAGTATTGATTTTATGTTTTTATTAGAGAATTTGTACTATTTTAAGAAACTAATTTCAATATTTTTGCAATATATGTCGTTTTTAGGGTTCCGTACCTCAAAGGAAAAAACAGAACCCTTATAGGATCACTTTGTTGTCCGTCTGTCCGTCCGTCTGGGTGTCAAAACCTCTATCTCGGGAACGCGTGAAGGTATCAAGTTGAAATTAAAACCATATACATACGCAGATCCATAGTCTCTTGCTGCAGAAAGAAAAATTAAATTTCTCAGTTTTCGTAAAAAAAACGTTACAGCCGAATATGTCGTAAAAAACGCACATTTCGACACTCACAAGGGAATCAAAACCTATGGGGTACTTCCCGTTGACCTAGAACTATGAAATTTGGCAAGAAACATTGTGTTAGAGTACACGTATAGGAAAAAATCCGAAAACTGGACATTTTTAATTTAATCACGGATAATTGTGTCTTCGTGCAAGGAATGAAGGTCCAAATTTTAAAGTTCTTTAACCGTGTCATGTGGGGTATGTAAGAGCTTCATTAGCTTATGCTAAAACAGGGTTTTAAATATTTTTACGATGTATATTTTTCGGTTTATGAAGGAAAATTTAAGAAGGATTTCCCCCTCTTATCTACTAGTTTGTACGGAACCCTCGGTGGGCGAGTCTGACTCGCACTTCATCTGGTTTTATTGTATTTTTAATCCTTCTTAAACTTTTTTTTGGTGGAGAGAGAAACGTCATGTTGTCAAAATGTAGCTAGGCCCTCAACTCCCGACCCACAAAAACTTATAAAGAGTGTTCTTAGCTATGACTTAGCAAAATCGTCTCAGCTGTTATTTGTTTTTAAAATTTTCTAAACTTATTTTGATTTTTGATTCTCGTTGGATTGTAAAATACCAAGATCTCAAATATGATGCAAGAATAAGATTTTGTCATTTATTTGCTTTACAGAATCTCGTTTTGAACTGAATATAAATCAAAATATACTAAAATGTAAATTTTCATTATCAATGAGTATGAAATCGACCTGTAATCCTGTATCCGATACAGGATTACAGGAATCTCACAACACAAAGAGAAACCACGATTGACATTGCTGCAATGTCAATCGTGGTTTCCCCATCACAAAACTTTGAAATATTACCAAAAATATAGAAGTACCATAAATCGCAAAATTATTGTGAAATTAGTTTCTCAAAGTAAAATCATAAAATCATTACCGAAATATTACTTGAAATGTCCCATTGCTAAGTTAGATGTTACGACTAAAATCTCCTTGCCTAATATTTTAACTCTGTGACCAGTGTTCTAGTCTCCAAATTTTGTGGAAATGGTCTAGTTTTTTTGATATTTTTCTAGATAAATTTTAGGAATCGGCCCCCGTGCCGTATAGTGTAATAAAAATAATAACTTTATGCAAATTAATGGTAGCTATATCTAGTGATATATTATATGTATTTAAAAATCGGATCATCTCCATCTATGTATATGTTTTTGTGTATATTGAGATTTACCCTGTATGTTTAATATTTTTGTAAATAGAGAATGGCAAATGTCGTGTTTGATTGTAGTGTTGTAATTATTTGTATTTATTGAATATTTTAATAAGTACTAATGTTTTGTAGATGTTCAAATATTATAAAACAGTAACTTTAGCCTTTGAACCTTGAATTGCCTGTCACTTGCAATCAAAGGGTCTTACCTAAAAACCGAAAATTATTCAAATTTGAGCAATGCTCAACATATTTTGTCAACTTCTCGTTGACACGTAATGACACTTGCGAAAAGAAGACAGAGAATTTTATCAAAGTTAGGTAAGTAACGTTTTTCGTTAAGGCCGAAAATCGTAACAATTTGTTCATTCGTGCAGCGAATACACGTGTGATTAGTGATTGATTGATTGTTAGATTATTGATACTTAAGGCATGGTAGGTAGTAACTACTGACTTGCTCGTGAATACCAACATTTTGGAGATATCAAATTACTGAGTTTTTCGAGAGTACGAAAAATTTGCTATGAAAAAAAAAACAGATAAATGTACAATGTTCAACAAAAATGTTTTCATTGAAACAAGTAATACAAAAAACAAAAAATGTAATGAGTACTTTTTATTTTAGATTCCATGTTTGTTTTATCCAAATATACTTATATTTTTGTTGAAGGCTTATAACGCCTAGATATAGTATAGTGTTTAGCGAACCTAATTTTTCGTAAAACTTTTCAAGAATAACTTTTGAAGTATTGTTACGGATGAGAAAGAGGATTTTCTACTTACTGTCTTATGGTTTAATCATTAGCTAATCAGTCGTGCATGCCAAATTATGTATGCGACGACTTGGACGAATACCGGCGAAGCACCCACAACTCTTAACATGAGGAATATAGAGTTCGCTATATTAGTGGTAGAAAACACCTACTGAGTGAAAACCTCTATCATTTCAGTTTGAGCGGGTTTCCTTGTCTTCTGAAGTAAATCTGTTACTCTTTTTATCCATTGACTACTTGAGACAAAAATTGACATTGAAAAATATACTTCAAAGTTGAATGATAAAAGCGTAATTTTCAATGCCAACTCTAGCGCGTTGCATTATCAAAGGGAATAAATGTTACTGTTTTATAGTGATTGAAATTAATTTATAGTCGCGTCGCTTATAATTGTGATGTTTTGTCTGTTCTGTCAATTTTTTATAATGATCCATGTTAAGGCTATTGTAAAGCTATTTAGCTGAAAAGGCTCAAAATATATAAGCGACGACGGAAAGGTGTCCTGTTACTGGTAACTAAACAATATAACAAGCAAGACTTTTTGGTTTTTCACTTAGTAAAATACACGTGACGGGTCACAGGCGTAATGTATATTTTGTTGCGCTACTAATTAGTTGGATCGTTTACTCCGACTAATTAGTAGTATCAGGCCACAGCTAATTAGCTGTAATTGATTTGATATATCTGCTATCAACGACATAGTGAGTCCTATTTCGTGATATATATGGCACAAATTCAAATGAGATTTTACAACGCAGCACAAATAACAAATAGGTTGAGGGATCGCATTCGATTTGTCTTTTTATATGGCCATTTAAATGTAAACACACACTTTCAATAATTAACTAACATTGAAAATTAGACTTTCAGCTTATAATCTTAAAGTTTATTTTTCAGTGTCAATTTCTATGCGTTGCGCTTCGAGTGGTCATAAAAATAACAAAGCTGTACGTGCTACGATATAAGGTTTCACTTTTCTATACCTCTTTATTGCACTACCAGCATATCTTTTCTTTTGCCTGGGATAGCGTAGCTTGTCCAATGTTAAATTTTCACAAAAAACTAAATAAATTTGCAATGATTATTTATTTGAGTGATGTATGGCAACGCATTTAGGATAAGATTCATAATAATATGTATTCAGGTTGGTAAAGGTCTAGTACAAAATAAACGGTAGACACTCTACCATTTATTTTGCAAGATATGTAACTGTTTTCAGATAGACCCTAATCAACCAAATTTGGTGAAAATATATTTATAATGGCGGAGGAATAAAACGACTAAATGAATATCTATATATACAATTTCTATTGTACCAACACGAAATATAATGTATTTAATTTTATATACTTAAATCTATGGATTTGAACTTAGAAAAGCCAGGGCTGTGGAACAGTTGCAGTGCAAGTGTCAAAATTTTTCGAATGAAAAATTTGACATTTGTCATCGATAAAATTCTACTACTATTCAGTTTATTTTAAACGTGATATTTGTCGAAAAATACGTATTTTATAACTACAACAAAACATACAAATATATGTATTTAACTAACTAAACCTAAGCACACAAAAAAGTCAGATTACCTAAGACGAATGGATCTGAAGGTAATATAAATGCTCAATTCCACTACCGGTTGACAGCGTACCCAGCTTGCTACAGCATTGTCACTTTGAATAGCAATGCTTATGAGGCGGAGCAGTAAACACCAGCATTTTTAGTCACGCCTCGAGTCGTCCAGGCGCTCAGATATTTTTTTGAAAATAAGATTAGCTCCCGAGCCCCACGGTACCGGGATCGCGACGCCAATTTTGTTCAAATTTTCAAATTAAAATTCATTTATTTGCCGAAATATAGGCATATACAATATGAAGGTCTTAATTTTGTTACAATATTAAGGTCGCAATTTTGTTACAATATGAAGGTCGCAATTTTGTTGTTATTAAAAGTCACGTTTGTTGATCTATAACTGTCATGCCATTTTTCTGACTATCGTATTGGCCACAAATATTACAAGCGTCGTTCTATCTATTGTCGACATAAGTCGAAACCGCCAAAAAGTTCACCCCCACATTTTGCATAACTGGAAATCCCATACAGTCAGGTTCTCACGCTCCTTCCTCCCGCGAACAAGCAAAATGTGGAATGTCCTTCCTCGGAAGGTTTTCCCGCCGAGCTTCAACAAAGAGAGTTTTAAAAAGGGTGTCTACAAGCACCTTTCCGGGTTAGCAAAGCAACAGTAATGTCAGGTATGTTGCAGTTGTCCATAGGCGACGGTTATCGCTTACCATCAGGCGAGCCGTCTGCCTTTTTGCTTCACCTATTTTATAAAAAAAATAAGGTTTGATTCTAACCATTCCTCGTTAAAGTGCCAAAAAACCGCACTCAACGATTTCGGAGCACAGGAGCACAGGAATGGAATTCTTTGCCGCCTTCTCTCTGTTTCTCGATAGTTATAATATTGGAATTTTCAAGGCTTCTAGATCAACTAGTTCTATCCTTGGCTAACCGTCGCTTAATATCAGGCGAGTTAGTGGTTAATCATAGATGTAATGTAAAAAGAATAAAAAAATATTGGCTTTCAGTTGTAATCTTGCAGTATATAAGTAATACGGAAGAATCTGCATAAAAAATCTGTGGAGCGTTATCTGTTGAGTAATATGTGAACCTGGGACTTTTATTACATAAGATTATATGAAATACGATCTACAGCAAAGATAATTCTGAGTCCAATCCAGTTCTGGCTTTTCTAAGCAGTTGCATGAAGTGCTAGGTAGTCCTCAAACTTATGATAAAAGCCTTATATATAAGTACTATACATTCCACTTGTATTTAAAACTTGCCTTCGAAATGTCTATTTACTGTTTTGTAAAAGATTGAGATATTGTGAAGATCGGAAATGTAAGTGAATTTGATCATTTTTACCGAATATTGGACCAACAATTGAGTAAAATATTAACGTAATTAGCTCTCTGTAACAATATATTCATTGCTTCAAGACACACGGTCAACTTATTATTAAACAGTATTTTTATTCAATAACCAATTTGAGATTTTGTCATTCACAAAATCGTTTTTATCGTTTGAGATTTACTAATTTGTAACAAAGACGTTTTTTCTCGAATACGAATTACCATTGATCTAGTGAATTACTGATCTGATTTTGATACGCGCGTCTTTTCAATATCCTATATGGCGGATTTTATAACTTAATGTTGTGATTATGTTATAAAATCCCGCCATATCGCTATATAAAATATGGTACCAAAAAGGGCTTCACAATTTCAAATATTTGCATAAAATATTTTGTATTGCATTGTTTATACAAAATATGTAATAAATACGATTATAATTATAATAATTTTGTACGACTCATATCTACTTAAGGATGTAATGGGGCTTTAGTTTGTTAAAGTATAAAATTAGTATGATATTATAATATATAAATGTCAAATTTGTTGATGAATAATTCTTATGCTTTGAACCGTCTGGCTATGATAGTAGTAAATGAATATGGTAGCTTGTAATGTATAATACATAATATTAAGCAAGCCTATGACGCTTAGGTAACATGTATGGTCAGTGTGAAAACGGGCGCTGGCCCGGAATTTTAAGGTGATAACTCACAGCTTTTGGTTTTATTACACAGAGATAATAGAGAAGTTTTTTTTTTAGAATATAAAATTTGTATTGAAACTTGGCGCTGCGTTATCACCTTAAAGAACATCACCAAATTATGTATCTGTTACACTTGATATAGGCTTATGACTTGTGATAGATACATAGTAACTATTCATATTGTATTCTTAACCCCTGTATATACAATATTAATGTAAAATACTTTTTATACAGTCTATAAACACACGTTGGTTAACAGAAGCTGGCACGTTCATAGTTCTCAAACATAATTCAGTTAAATATTCAAGTATCTGGATGACCGAGCTTTGCTCGGTTTACGAAATATGTTTTTTTAATGGGCTCTCAGTAATAGTTTTTCTCACAAAAGAAGGAACTTGAAAAAAAGGGGGAAAAAATATAATCTATCTCATCTGGACTCGAACCGGGGTCTTCTGGATTTGCGACTGCCTAATTTCCCACCTGAGCTATTATAACCTTGTAGATAGTGGCGAAATTTTCCTTCGTATTCTAATTATATTGTAGCAGTTTTTCATTGCCTGAAAACACGGATAAAACGAAGTTTTCTAAAAATGAAACCTAACTAGATCGATTTATCGCCCCCGAAACCCCCTGCATACTAAATTTCATGAAAATCGTTGGAGCCGTTTCCGACATTCAGATTATAGTATATATATATATATATATATATAAGTCAAAATATTATAATTTTTTTATAACTGGACCTAACTGCAAATACTTTCTTTATCGAACGTTATAATGACATTTGAAATCGATAAATTTGCAAAACTTTGTTATTTATTAAATCGGGTATAACATCTTGCAATTGAACTATATTGCCCGCGTATAGAAAAACATGTGAATCTAAAATAAAACCTCACTTGTGACTGTTCGATTTCTAGTTAAACATGACGATTGATAAAAATCCCTCATTCACATTCTGTCGACACCTACGTCTGTACATGCTTTAAGACATCATAGCTTTTACCCCTAGGGTTGGATTTGTATGAAATAGTTTCCACCTTTCCATTTTATGCAAAATAAACGGGGTAGCTGAAATTCAGGTGAAATGGGGTGGAAAACCAAACCTATTTCCAGGACTGTTGCCGGCACTAAAGTCTTATGAATTTGTCTACTAGCTATATTATTATATCATGAAGCAATATGTATTCAGGCGCAGTGCTGGAAAATAATGTAAAGCTATGATGCGATGTATATTATAGTGTTGACGAAAGAGGCCTTGCTGACTTTTTAAAGAGTATCTGTAGTATTTCTGGAGCATTCCAACTAATCCAAGATAATGTACGTCCATTGAAAGTGCTATTTACTGTATTAGAGATGTTTTTTTGTAAAATTGTGCGCCCAATATAGAGTGAGTTTACTTGGTTGGAATATCTTTAAGACCATGAATCTCTTAAGGTAGTGACTGAATGAATGAAAGTGCCACAGTCGTCCGAGTTCGTGGCGACCCAAGTTTGCCACAAAACCTAATTATGTTAGTGGCAAACTTGCTCGTCAAAAGCCGGTCCCTCACCACCCTTATAAAATGTCTATACATATTTATAGTTGAGATATACAGAACTTCTGTATTCAATTCGAAATATATCTATTTCGAATCCTTCTAAAAATTTGATCTTTTTGATCAAAGTCTGATCGGAGATTTATTCTTGAGTCCTGCAGAATGGCGTGTGTTTTTTACTAAAGGAATTGGCACAAGTAAATTATTGTAGTTATTGGTCCAATAAGTCGGTGGTGTATTGTGAGAGTTAATTTGAATCCTTCAGGTTGTATAGAATGGATCAATGAACCGGAATGAAATATTTTTATACTCATTAGCTCCAATTGTAGTAACTATACGTACAGTAATAAGAAATTCCGGGAACAAACCCATTAATTGCTTAGAAATCTTGCTTGTGTATATTGTCCCTGAAATATTATATTGTGTATTTATTGTGTATCGACAGACTGTACATTTTCGAATTTCAATAGATTCAGAGAAACTAATATATTTGCTTTACATTTTTGAATGTAATAGAAATGAATAATATATGGACTTGTATTTATTATAATTACAAGGAAATAAAAATGCAAAATGGTCTCAAACATTGTATTTTATTTATAACATATACCTATTTATTTACGTTTACACTACAAACGAAGCTAGAAATAGATTTTATGGTATTATACACCTCTGAATAAATAATCTAGTCAACATCGATTAAACATAATCATACGTCATTACTATAGTTTCAACCGTATATGATGTTCTTATTCAGATGAACAACGTCATTACACGCCATTGTTGGTTGGTGTTGAGCTTTGCACTGATAACTGTACTAAAAGTAAGTAAGTAACTTAAGGTAACACTTACTTTTCATAACTGTACTGATCTTGTGATAACCAAGACTACTGATACATGAGTAGTTGGTTCGTATACACACACCGCATTACAAAGCTATGTGAAGACAACGCCTTCCCATACATATTTTCCTAATTAAATGCAAACCTTTGAAGAACACATTAGCGCTAATCCGCCAATAAAAAGTGAAACACTAGAAGGTCGTTAGCCTAACAGAGTTAGGGATAATCAACGTCAGTATTCAATATCTTAATACGATTTCAACATAGTTTTCTATGAATAGCTGGCGTTACTTAAGAAAATCTGTTATCAAGGTTAGATGTTTCTAGCTAGTAAGGCTTATTCTCTTCAACACCTTCAAATACTATAGTCTGAGCGAAACAAGATGCTGGGCTTTGGGTATGTAAGTGGCGGGACAGAAGTGGGAGGGAGAGGTAGCCTATCATCCTCTCGCTCAAATTCAGGCCATGACCATCGAGATCCGTGCGGACTAAATAATGTGATCTATAAAATCGTTGGGGAGAGTTGTTGGTTGTAAAACTTTTAATGCGAAAGTGTGTTGATAGGATTATCGCTCCAGGCGAAGTCGTCGCTCGAGAATGCGTACACCATCCAGTAGAACATGTTGAGGAGCGCGAAGGAAGCCGGGAACAGCACGCGAGCGGCGCGGTCTATTAGCGACACGCTGTTGATGTGACCTTGACGACCTGCAGATAATTAAAAACAAGGAAAATAAGCTCTCATGATTTGGATGAAAGATGTCGACATCGTTACATGGTTGATATTCCGATAACACGTACGAAACGCTTTGGCTCCACTTTCATTGTGCTTACCGCCAAAATTATGAATACGCTTCCTGAATGGGTCTTTCCGAATAGATATAATCTAAGTGTCTAGAGTGCATAGGTTTCGTCTAGGCAAGCGCGCTCCATCGTAGACCGTAACTGTCGCTTAACACCAGGTGAGTTGACGGTCAAGCGCAAGCCTATCGTCGAATAAAAAATAACTTAGTTATCCTGTATTATTTTCTTGGATTGAAAATACAAAACAAACAAACGTTCGACATACAAAGTCACCAACATAGCATAGCGATTTGGCAAGTTGAAGTGGCAGTGGGCAGGGCACATAACACGTAGAACTGATGTCCAGCCGTGGACTTCTTGTGGCTGAGATGATGATGATGATGATGGTTGGAAAATAAGTTATATTCGTATAAATTTATAGTGATTAAAAAAATTGATCTCTAGTTCCATTCGATTACTACGGGACGTCTTGTTTTTAAGGGATAGTTTTTCCAATGCCTCTCGGTTGCTTTACCTGCTTCAATTTGCCTCTTGCGTCTGTATCTATCATCACCAGCTAGACAGTACAAGAGCTGCCTCCACCGCGGGACCCTCCTCTCAGTCTGCGTGGTTCGTTCCATAGTTAGCCTGACTGCGGCGTTCTCGGGCTGGGCGGAGTCACCGGAGTCGCTTTGGATGGGGAGGGAGAGGTTCTGAAATGGCGAATGTCTAAATGAGTGCGGTAATTGAAATGTCGCTAATTGCGCTAGCATATTGGCAAGTTGACATTATTATTACAGGTTTTCCATTGTAAGGCAAATACTCCCTCCCTTATTTCTCAGGCCTCATGGCTCAGTGGTAGTACGACTGCCTCCTACGGTCGTGGGCTCGATCTCCACCCAGGGTAAACATTTGTGTAATGAGCATGGATGTTTGTTATGTGTCTGGGTATTACTATGTATCATAAGTAGGTATTAACAAAAAAAAAAGGATATATGTATTCTATCAACCATCTAATTTCCATAGTACAAGCTTTGTTTAGTTTGGGCTAAATGGTGTTGTGTAAAATATCCACAAATATTTATTTATTTATTTTATTCAATAAAATGTTAACCCAAAAATAGGTTTTATAAATTTGTCGTGTGTATCTGTATATTTGTCTCTGCCTATGGTATCGCAACTCAATTTTTGCCTGGAATAAGATTTTAACAGGATTGCTTTTTAGCAAAAGAATAAACTGGTTATTTAACAAAACCAAATAAACAAATATAAAAGTTACAGAACATCTTACAAAACTAGTGTGACAACAGGCCTTATCGCTGAAAGCGATCTCTTCCAGGCAACCATAGTATTGAGATTAATAGATAAAATAAGATTTAGCCTTTTTTGTCGGCGGTTTTTAAGTTCAAGTTATTGGCTTACTCACGTAATTACTGTTAGAACGTGTTGAGCTCCTCCTTCGTACAACCAGCTCTCGTGCAGCGTATGCGTCACCCCCTACTTCCTCTATCAATTCTTCCCACTCGGAGTCATCGATCACTATCTCTCCAGATCCTACCTGCCAATTTATTAATACAAATTATGAAAATGTCTACTGGTTTCATTCCGCGACGTGTCTGATTTTGTAGATTTTTGCACTATTCTCTACCCTGTGGCTGGTCTTAACAAGCCTTGATATCTCACCTTAGTAAAATAATGTACTCCAGCGAACTCGAGCAAAGTAGCGATACAGTAGAAGAAGCTCATCAACAAGAACCAGTCCAGAGCTGTCGCGTATCTCACTTTGGGCAGATCAGTCCGTGAGTCCAAGCTAATCGTAGACAGAGTTAGAACAGTCGTTATTCCCAAGCCCACACGGTCTGAAGTTGCCTGCAAAAAACAATAGTTATTACTTTTTTTGTTAATACTTAATTATCACTTTAGAAGATTTTGATTGATTGATAGTAAATTATGTTAACAAGTTTAGAAAATTTAAAAACCCCGGACAAGTCGTAGACCGCAACGTCGTTTAACATCAGGCGAGTTGGCGTCAAGCGTGAACCTATTTCTACATTAAAAAAAAAACGGCTAGACCAATTTATGACGAAACAGCTAAGAAACCTCCCGATCAATTAAAAAAATATATTTTTTTGAGTTATTTTATTATAAAAATCAAAGTACTGAACTGATTTTGATAAAATTCATACGAGATTACCTAATATACAAAGAAGAATCATTAAAAACAATTCCTAATTGGCGGAGTAATCGCTGAACGAATCGAATTGAACCTCATTTTTTACCGACTTTCAAAGTCGTTAAAAAATGTCAGTCTAATTGAGTACCTACTCCTTTTTAGTTGGTTAAAAAGGTTTAATATCACACGATTTATCGCGCCCTGTCGGCAGGGACAGAGTGATGTAATAAGAGACAGGGTCCCGATCTCCAGACTTCCCCGACAGGGACCCGATAGACAGGGCACGATAAATCGGGTAGTGTAATAGGCTTTTTAATAGTGTAGCACATCGGTATTGACGGATAAAGTTGCGGGTTCGATTCCCGCCTAATGTCAAATATGTTTGAAATGTTTATATTTAATTGATATTTATTATTAAATTACGTAGGTATGCATTAATTGTCTCGGTCCGTCTTTCAAAGTTTGTGTCTTAATAACTCACCTCGCGATGGATCCAAAAAGACACCCATGACAGAACAACAATCAAGATACAGGGCACGTATACTTGTATGAGAAAATATCCCGTGTGTCGTTGCAGGTTAAATGATACTTGGAGCACTGAAAAATCACCTGAAAAGGAATAGGAACCTACATTAAGAAAAAAACACATTCAATAGAAGCCGTTTCTTTTTAACTGACTTCCAAAAAGGAGCAGGTTATCAATTCGGTTGTGTTTTTATGTTTGTTATCCATTTCTCTGGCATTTATAAGCTGAATTGATAAAATATTTTTTACCCGACTGCGTAAGAAAGAGAGTTATGTTTTTCGAGTGTATGTATGTTTGTATGTATGTTTCTATATGACAGCCTACAGCTTAAACGGCTTGACCGATTTTGATGTGCGAGGTGTCGTTAGATTCGTCTTCGCTTCCAGAGTGTCATATTAAGCTATATTTCTTTGTAAAAATAATAAATAAATTTCTATTTTGTTGCTGTAAACTCTTTTAAAAATAAACTGGATCAATGGATTAAAAAGGAACAAATTATACTAAAAGACAACCAGTAAATTTCTGCACTGCAGGATATAGGCTCATCAGCTTGTGCTGCTTGCCTATCATCAAATAAATAAAAAATAATACATCTCTTGCAAAAATAAAATAAACGCGTTTTTTTCGTAACCTCCAACGAACTATTTCGTAATAAACACGTGATTTTACCAGAATTATTCTAAAAATTGCGCATTTATAATCTTTTACAGCGATTTTACGCATAATTTCTTACAATAAACGTACACTCAACAGCGTATCAAGCGTAACGAAATCGTAAGTTAGACTGCAAAAACTGCTTTTCTGCAGTCGGGTATTTTGTTTTTCTTTTAATAAATATACTTGTTATATGAAATAATATATCTACTCGTTTACTAAGGGACGCATCAAGTCCAATGCTCGTGATGCCAGTAATGCTAGTTTTCACAGTTTCCTCTATTGTAATCTTTCGTATAATTTAAACTTTGTTTTAGTCTTGATGTACTTATTCAGGCTCTCAAATTACTAAATAACTAAGAGCCGAAGATAATTTATACAGAATTACAGACTAACTAACAAAAGCTTAAACCCAATCTACATCAAAACAAACAGAGACAAACGAATTTAAGGTGTTAAGTTGCCCCAAAATAATCGCTTTCCGAGGATTTTTTCTTTCTTTCCTATAAATATGTCTAAAGCATAGACAAATGCTTTTTAAGTATCCTACTAACTATGGTGAAACAGTTTCAAATCAGAACTCAGATTAGCTCGAATTCTACTCCATTTTGCTTCGTTTGTTAAACCGGTCAAATTCCAGACATGTAGATTCAGACATCCATTATTCGTATTAACCCAGTTCGATTCCACTGTAAGCATCGCTCACATGTTCGTACAACGCCACTACCTAAGAGCCTACGAGGTTCCAGAAAACAACCAATGACCATTTAGGAACACCGCCACATCTCCAGGCCATTTGAGAAAATGTAAATTCTCTGATGCGTAAAAGCCGATTCGTGTCGTCGAATGCTGGTTCTCTCGACATTACTTCGGTATTCGAGACGAGAAAAAGGCAAATCATATTTATAAAAAGCACTTCGGTCTATATTGAACGCAATTTCAGATAAAAGTGCTAAACGTGTGTTTGGTAAATAAGTGATTGGAGTACCTAATTTACGCTTCAGTGGAGTGGTGTTGGCATTACTCGCTCGGGTTGCTTCCTGGGGTTTGTTATGAAATGCAGGTCAGAGCATATGGAGCTGTGAGGGATCATATTACGCGATAAGCGGATGAAACCGACCTCTGCTCGGTTGTGATTAGTGGAAGCTTTGTTATGGGTCTTATACTCTGACTTATTTTTTTTCCCGTTGAGACTGGACAAACTTATCTAATTGAAATGACAGCTAATTAAATTAAATTTCTTTATTTCGGAAAAAATAACAAGTAGATAAGTCTATAAAAACTTTTAAGTACAACCCATAGCATAGTTTTCAAAAATCCATATTTAGAACATATTATTCTATATCTAATGAATTCTAATATATAATATCAAACTTACATATTTTTTTTAGTCATTAATAGCATTGATAAATATTTCAATCTATTATTATTAAGTAAAATAATTTCCTAGGGCGCGTAAAAAGATTTAAAATAGGAACATCTTCTCTGGGCTTCCAAGATACCGGCCTAGCCGAGTTTGGGGCCCACTGAGAAAGCATTGTACTATGAATTCTGCTCTGAAAATAAATGTTTATTTTACTTTATTTAAAACCCCCGACATAAAAAGACGGCTGAACTGAATTTGACGAAACATAGCTAAAGAAAGTTACTCGATCAAACCCTGTTTCAAACAAAAATAAACTACATCACAATCGGTCTATTCTATTTAAGAGCTACGATGGCATAGACAGACACAATACACAGATACATACGTAAAATTTATAACATCCTGCTTTTTGAGTCGGGGGTTAAACATAATTGCAGGTGCATCTTTTTAACAAATTAATTAAAATTCATTATTATTAATAAATTAATTTAAAATTCATTATTATTATTTAATTAATTATATATATATATATATATTTATATATATATATATTTTATTATATTGGCCATATAATGGTCTAAGTAATTTAAAATATTAAAAGTGTAAACAATCTTTTTTTGCAATTGTCACTAATGGAAATTAAATAAATTATATTAATCTATCGCATTTAACGTTTTTTTTCTAATTTTATTTTTTCGAATAAAATATTATTATAGGTACTTAATATTTTGTAGCCTATGCCACTGACAATGCAGATGTTTCTATTACTGCATTTTGTACTTACATTATAGAAGGTAACATGGTAACGCAAGACAAATATTACCCATGATCGAATCCCATGTTTAAAAAAAATTGCTACAAGCTAGTTTTTTTGTGCTTTGTTTTTTACATACACTTTCAATCTTACTATTTCAATTAAATCTATTGTATAATACTCTTTAATTTCAATAAGTTTTTGAATCTATATGGGTAACATTGGAAATCGTTTTCCGTCGAATTAGGTAGTAAATTTTGTTACGTAGGTACTTTGCCGATTGGTGGTGGTGCTCAAACTATCGTATTTTGTCTCGCGTATTATCAATGCCACGCGTGCTATTGCTTCTCCATTCTTCCGTTAGGTGATGTATAGTTTGTTACTTACTTTCAGTTAATAATGTCTAATGTCCTTAAAACAGCTATATATGTATAGGTACATAAGCTACAATCTTAATAATAAGAGCGTGATTATTTCCATGGAACCCCATACGCGATGGTAAAGAGATTATTATTAAAAACGATGGAAGGACATTTTCGACATATTTGTTTGTATAGGCGATGTAATAAAGAGAGGTTATTCTTGTTTGCTGCCGGCAAACTTTTTTCCTAAATGTGTGTAACTTCTTTCTACTAAGTTGCTAAATACATAATAAATAAATCTACATATTATGTAGGCACACACACTACGCGGGCCTTTTGTTTTTCGTATTAGAGGCACGTGTCTTTTTTCTTTTGTTTCTTTGTGCCCATTAGATGCTTATTATTATGGTAATACTTTATGTTTTTGTGATATTTCGTGACTAAGTTGTTTGCCTATTTGGATATTGTTTCGTGTCAATAAATCGTTCGTATATAAAGTAAAGAGAGGTTTATTACCCAAAAATATCCACGAAATTACCACGATTTGCAGTCTATAATCGTTTATTTTTACACTAATACATGTAGGTATATATAAAAAAAAAAAATACAAAATCTGTAATTGTGCGGAAAATAGACAATAATTTCAGAAGCAAAGAATTATTTACGGTGCACATGTGTCTACACATCTGCTATGTAGTTGCTAGTCGTAGTTCTTTAGGTCACAAACTGGGTATTTATCTGGATCCAGTTTGACTTCTATGTGAACATTTAAGAATTATTTCACACTAGTTGCGTTTCAAACATCTGCTAAACTATCAGGCTTAGCATCGCTCCAGCACGGCCTGTAACCTCCTTTGTAAAATTTAAATTCATACAAAAGTTCATGCCAAAAAAGCTGTCCGTATTTTTTTCCGTTCGTTTATTTTTTTTATCTTACCTTAATTAGCCTAACGAACGAATAAGTTACTCGTATATTTACAATTAATGAACAAAGTTTAATGTTCATTACTTAGATATCTTTTGATTACTTAAGTTTTACTATGGAAATTAACGTGGGTTTCACACATTTTTAAATAAAAACTACGGGTCACTCACGTCTGTTTTGAGCCGAAATATCCGACTATAGTTTCAACCGCATTCGGAGGTCTTTTTCAAAGGAGCAGCACAAAAAGACCGCCGAAAGCGGTTGAAACTATAGTCGGATATTTCGGCTCAAAACAGACGTGAGTGACCCGTAGCTTTTATTTAAAAATTACTTAAGTTTATCAAATTACTCTTACTACTTTTAAAAAGTACTGTTAGTTTGTCATGCGGTAGTCTGTTACGATGTAAGTATGTGTGCCTTATTTATTAAGTAATAATAGTCTTATTATAGTATTAAAAAATAATAGTCAATAACCTTCTACTCCTACCTAGATTGAAGTACATAAAACTAGTTTTTTTTAAATTGATAGCAGAAGGACTTACCTTCCCGTCTCGTAAAGGTGAAGTTCCTGTACGGGAAGCTAATAAGATCGAACTGAGAAAGAGTCATTCCAGGCACGAAGTTTACACTCTCAGAATTTTGCCACTGGTACACCAGTTGCTGGTTCGAGTAAGCATCTGAAAAAATTATCATATGTTTAACAAAAGAGTATAGGTATTATAAAATTAGTTAATTTTTGATCTTTGCTATGTTTTAGTGTATTTTACCTGTCTTATAATACAAAAAAAATAAATGGACTATGAGCGTGTAAGTTTTAAAAATATTAATTAAAGTACTTCGATATTTATCAAGAAATAAATTACAGTTTAAAAAACTAAAATCACGATACAAATTATTATGGTCAAAGTTCATTACAAGACTTTTCTAACAAATCCAAACACAGCTATGATACGATGTTCCATCATGAAGTTCTAGTTCATATCTTCCGGCTCCATCATCAGATCAGTTCGACAGTACCATATTATTGTATTGTTATCAGAACTACGTACAGCTGCCAATATTCATGACGCTACGATCCTTGGAAGATGATTAAATTAGTTACCTTAGATTTAATTACGTACAGGTCGACCTAATAAAAGCGTGTTAAAAAGCAGTCTCGTTGCCAAGTTCTATTTATAAATTAGTTTGAATATAAAATATCTTTTTCAGACGGTTTGTTACGAAAATAATAACGGACTCTCTCAAAATGTAGAGCTTACCTTGTAAGAAGATAAACTGCTTTGAATATTTAACTATGTCAATTCTCAAAAAATAATAAGAAAATTATAAAAAGCCGTAATTTTTCTCATAAAAATCCGTAACCTCAGCGCAACGAAATTAAAATATTTGCGAAAAATTGCCAAATATTTGCATATTTCAAATGTTACAGTTTTTTAAAATTGTAAGTATAATGGACTATTTTGCAGAATTGCCTTGGGGAGTATATCTTTACCAGTTATTTAACCGACCAAAATTTCCGACCATTAATAAAACATTTGACATCTAATAGAGTGACAAGAACAATGCATTACCACGAAGTTTTTAAATGGTTTACTAAAATACTGTGTTATCTCGGACTGTTGGGCAAGAGTGAAGCTTCAAACTAATACATTAGGTGATCGAGCGATTGGTGTCATGTTATCACACAGTTGTAAAAAAATATAGGTATTTAAGTGACTTACAACTTCCTAATATCAATGGGCAGGATTGTCGATCCATCGGGAAATTGCGCAGCTCCATCGGGCATTTCGCTTTTATCGTCAATCTGTAATGAATACAAACATCGTTAGCTCTTCAGATGGTCTTCACATAAAGCAATATAGTCGCGCGGCTAATTCGTGCAGCTGTCTAGCTTAAGCTACTCTATTGTCCGCTTACTATGTAGGATTATAATGTAGGATCTGCATTAAGTTATGGTATTCAGAACAAATTAGGTTCTTTAAAGTATAGAACTCAATAATAACAGTTTTTTGCATGGGTTGTTGTGTACACAAATATTTAAAAAGATTCCTTAGAAAATTAAAGACTACTCGTGATCGGGTGCTGCTTGCGGGTCGCTGGTTTGCTCGTGGTATGCACGCAACATAGTAATAAGTACTTAAATTAAAACAAAATAATTTTCTCGTAACGATAAGTAGTAAACAATAGTTTGTAATTATAACAAAGGTCACGGACCCTGGTGTCTGTGGATCTAAAAATAAAATAAAAAAATTAATAAATTAAATACTAACTTATTATGTATAAATGGTACTTAAATGACATAAAATCCGCAACATGACTAAGTCACATTGCAATCGTAGATACGTGAAGCTCCAAAGATACTAGCGCGTGAGCCGCGTGACTCAGTCGCAAGTGTGAAAGCCTTCTTTATCCCACTTTTACGGATTCTGTACAAAAGGCGGTAAAGGACGTCTTGCATTTATATGGCTTCGATTGATCATTTTGGGACTTTATGTATTCAGAGACCAGGTAAGCAAGCATTATGTAAGTCATTCTCAGAATACATGAATCGTCAAATCTACTATGGCGCTGTGTCTAGACTCGTCTTGGTCGGGCTTTCTAAAATTTACGAAAATGGAAATTTATATATATATATATATATATATATATTACAATTTTAATCCATATATATGTAGGTATATATGTATACATTTGAAAATAGAAGAATTTCAAACATTGAATAAAATATTAATAATTAATTTTATAAAAAAATAATTTTATTTTAAACTAATTTTGATACAAGGTTACTTTTAATTTTATTAGACGCCTTTCTATATATGCTTCTGTACAGAATTCCTAAGGAATAAGTTGGTTGTACGACATTTGAAAATACACAAAAAATAGGGATTTGCCATTTGATAATTAGCAGTAAACTTCGTGTATGGTACATTTGATAGGTATATTTTGGCAAACTTTCAAAAATTATCAAACAAAAGTCCTTTACACTGAAAAAAAGCAGCGGCGTATTAATAATAAATAAAAATTAGATTAAAAAAATCTAAAATAGTTAAATAAACAAAGACAGTAATAAACAAGTAAACACATAGACGAAAAAATATGTTCAAAGTTTTTTTTATGTATGATGTTCTCATGGAAAAAAATCTATTCAAGTAAGTGAATTGTAATAATAAATGTAAAGACATTATAGTTGTAAAGTAAATTTAGTTTAAAACAATATTTAAATTTATAAAATATAATTACATTGTTTATCTACGATTATACGATACGATTTTTAGATAACTTTTATTGAAACTTAAAAATTATGGCACGTCACAAAAACAAAATTTTACGTTTCAGGCTAACTGGTCAACGGCCTCCCTCGCAGCTCCCTGGCCCAAAAGTTCCCAGCACGCTCGCTGCGTTGCCACGTATCGCGAGGGAAATCCGCTGGACGAGAAACCATCCCGTTACATTTACATTTACCCATTTACATTTATTATATTATTTAGGGCTTAAAAACTATGTGTTCAATTGTTAAATTTAAACATAAAATGGTACGTAAATCGTAAACTTGACTACCATTAAGCTTAACACGTTCTGCCTGCGGAGCTTTATACGTAGAGGGAAAACGATAGCAAATTCATCCAAGCTGCTTCCGTGAATGCCGACCGATTAATTCAGCCGTACTAATCCGATTAACATGGGTGGCACTTGACCGACTCCAGAAGAAGAAGGGGAATATTTCTCGAGGGTGTGTATGTACATTGCAGGTTCATATAGTATGCATGTTTCTTGTAGCTTAAACAGTTTTATGGATTTTGATATGCGAGATGTTTTTCAATTTTGTCTTTGGCTCTTGAGGGTACTTATTGTATATACATATATAGGCTATATTTTATGACAATTATAATACTAATAGTAATACCAACTTTAAAAATGCATGTACACTCATGTTTGTGCGTAAGTTGAGTCATAGAAAGTACAAACTCCTTAAACTGACAGAGCTCCTTCATGACTGGTTGATTTTAATTTTAGTAACTTATATGTAAATGCTGTTGGGATTTTTTTATATTAATTATAAAAGTTTAGCTAAATGCTGTTTAACAAGGCCAATTTGTTGTTGAATGACTTTATGCTTACAGTGATCTATTTCAATTGATCACGATTTTGCGAAGGTAAATCTAATCTAAATAGCCTTAGCCCCATATTTAAGTAAGCGATAAATAATATCTAAACGATTCACAGCAATTACTCTCTGTTGTGAGCCTTTCAATTTAGAATATCCATGGCAATTTACGTTGAATGAATAAATCGACGTAATAGGACCGCGCATTTTTCACTCAGCCAATTAAAAACGTCGGCTCCTCGGTTGTTTAGCTGCTATGAAATTAATGAACCTCTGCAGGAGTCTATTCAAAATTGTTTCTTTCATAATTATTCATCTTAAGTCGCGAAGAGAACTTTGCAGCCAAGTGTTTGTATTGTCAATTTATCTGTGAGAGATTGACATTTGTCTGTGGAATGCACTTTACAGTTCTTTCACAGTTTTTTTACTTGGTGTTGTAATGTTGGCCAACATAGGCAGTGTTAAAAATATACTATCGATCATGGGGCTTTTAATGGATAAAATTACAATTATTACATGAAACAATGTCAAAAAATACAATACAAATAAATAAATAATGTAAAGTCACGTCTTAAAACTAAAACACGTCTTACGGCGTCAAAAGTGCCCATTAGGCTGCCGGCATTACCGCGCTGAAATTCTTATTAAGTATTTATTGAATCGATTATTAGGTATTTATTAGAATTTAGAGTTTTTATTGAATTGTGAATTGTATGCTTGCGGTACGGTACGTCGCAATAGGTTTTTTTTAAACTTTTTGAATAGTAGGTACCTAGTTAATTAAGTACTATTCTATGATTTTTGTGCAAGATTTCAAGAAAAAGATAAAGTTCTTACGGTACATAAGTTCATAGACAGTTGAGGCAGTACTACCTATACCTACTACTGAAAAATCTAAATGTCAAAATTACTTTTACTTTACTTTCCACAGTTACTTTTGGGAATGTGGTCGTCAGTTTCAAGAAAGAAAAATATTATTGATATTTATTACAACGTTAGTTTTTACTTTAAGTTTACACCGAAACTTTTGCAGATATTTTCTTATTCATATACATAATATTGGAATAAGAAAATGTCTGCAAAATCAGGTACCTAGCATGATAGAAAGATGAACCTATGGTAATCGGGATATCGAGAACAAAACCTGGATGATACGAGCAACGTTATTGCTGTTTACATTTGTCAAAAGCCAATCATATATATTATGAAAATGGGATAGAGACACCATATAAGTACGACAACAACTTAGAGAGTAATTGTGTCGCTTTTGTGATTTAGGAACAAAACTTTGTTGAAAATTGACATAGGTCAGCAGCAGCTGATTGCTAACATTTCATTACAAACTTTATAAGCAGATTTTATAATTTCACGATCATAGTACTTATTTACCTGTTGCGACGTTCAACTAAAATTAACCTAACTACCTCATTACCCGATTTTGATTGCCTCTTATAGAGTAAAGCTGTTTGATGCGTATTTAAGTAGGTATTTCTCGTCTGCAATTACAAATTTCACTTTAATTAAACTTAGGGACTAGGAACGATTAAAGCAAATCTCACCTCATCGAGTATAATATGTCGCCGTGCTGACTAATCCTCAACAATTTATTTGGTACCGTGATAGTATGCACATAAGAATGTTTCCCGTTGTAGAAGTAGGTGTCTGGCCTCCAAATCCTTTCGAGCATCTTAATAGAAAGGGACAAAGAGCGGATGGGACCGAGGAATGACAGCCGCGTGTCGCGCCAATACTGTCTGAAGTAGCAGTCCATCGAATAATCCTGAGGGAAATAAAATATATTTTCATATTTCTCCCCAGTATAAATGAACTAGTTGATTTGTGGTAATCCGGCACCCTCCGTAATTCAGCATGTCTTTAATAATATATATATATATATATATATATATATATATATATATATATATATATATATATATATATATATATATATATAGGTAGAGGTTTTTATTATAAAGTTATATACTACGTATGTGCTATAGGTACATATTTTTTGAATAGAAAACCTTCGGCATAAAAAAGCTGAATAGATTTTCTTGAATTATAGTTGAGAATACTCTCAATGAAGTCACTTAAAAAATGAATTAAATTCGGTTCAACCGTTTCTAACCTATGACACCACATACACAATTCATACTTATATTACTCCTTTTTATTTGAAGTTAACATATTTATTACCGCAACGGTTCATCAATACATGTTTAAACATTTAGTGACCGGCGCAATAACTTTTACTTAGCACGTAATGAATTTCTCATTTTGATAGTGAATGTGATTGCGGGCTTAGGGCATGGGTATAGGTGACAATGGATCCATCTATAAAGTACTATACATTTGATCATCCGGTAATGTAAAACAACGCATAACGTTAGTCGGATTACCGCAGAACTACTACATATTCGGACAGGTCTCAACTGAATCGGATATGAAGCGTACCATGTCAAGTTCGGACACTGGGCCCATGCTTCTTATCAAAATATTCGTTTGAACTACCGTCGGATAACCTGAAAAATGAAATTCAGTTATTACATAAGCACACTCGTGATGGCACTCGAATTCGATTTGATAGCTCTTACCTTTGCCGTGAGTGGGTAGCTGAGAGTTCTCGTAATTTTTAAGGAGGTTTTCTAAAACTAATGTGATATTTTTCGAGACGGCATCATTGATGCTTCTCTTGCTCTTCCACATGTTGCTTGCGACGTCGTCATAGCTCGAGTTGACGTAATTGGAAAATAGCATTTCGTCGGTGTCTCCCCAGTAGTCTTGGTCCGTATTTTGCGAGACATTTTTAGCGGTCGCGGAGAGAATCTTCGGAGTGTGTTGTTGTGTATCTGGGGCCTGGAGGGATGTCAACGTTATTGGGAACGTTCCATTTTTCGTTGTCAAGTAGATTGCTCCTTTCGCCGCCACCAACGTATTCCTGCACAATAAGATCACATACGTTAAAACAAAATCATATATGTGCATACGATAATGAAATGCTAATAAAATATGGGTAAGTATAAGTAGATATACATAGATATAAGAACGCTAATAGCACAGTACTATGCTAATAGTGTGGAATTCAGAGTTTACCTAGGCATCAAAATTTAAATATGTACTTATTGCATTTTAAGTTTATTATAAATGTGATAATTAATTATGATAATTTATGGTGTATGAGCTTTATCTACCTATTCTATCACATGGGATCTAGCTTAGGGAGATTGTCAATAAGTATACATAACATTTTGTAATTCCGGATCGGATCTCTTTTTTTTATAAACTGTTTTAATGATGGCCGAGTGCCTGTTCTCATTGTAAGACAACCTGGCTAACTGGTAGGTGACGTGCGGGTCTATAGATATGCAGTTTTTTCCCTTAGCAAAATGTTTTTCTACACAATTTAAAGCTTTTGATAGTTATTACAGACATATAGATATAACTTGGAAAAAACAGGTGCTGAATTGTGGAATTCGCTTCCTGCGCGGGTTTTTTCCTTCATCAGATGAGTTCAAACCGATCATGTATAAAAAAACTTGTAAAACCAGGGTTTGAAATTATAACAAAATTAAAAAAAAAACAGTGCCATATTCATTTATTATTCCAAACAGAAAAAAAAACATCGAAATCGCGCGCGAAATGGGCGCGTGACCAAACTATCTCTTACTAAGCTGTTTTAGCCTTTAACATTGTAACTAAACATTTTCACTGATCGTTGAGAAGGAGCATAAAATATACATAAAAAAAACTCTTCTAAAAAAAATCTACAACATAGCTTCTCTAATTGCTTGAATATAAAGTAACACCGGGTCGGTTAAGGGTCCGCTGTTCGACGTCATTTATTCTGAAATAGGTATCTTTGAAGACAACCGGAGATTTGGCTAAGAGCCATCGTGTTTTTTGCTTTACCTGCTGTGGCCATGCTTAATAGATTTGCGATGTGAAGTTGATATTTTTATTATTCAGGGATTGTTAACAATTTAGATAAATCTATGGGGTTATGTTTTATTTAAATGTTAAATTTAAATAGGTATATATTAATATCTTTGTTCTATTCATTGGTTATGTCGTACTAGATTCCTAAGAAAACCCCTTCGGCCATATACGAAACTTGAGTTGAAAGTATATAAATTAAAAAAAAAAAAAAAAACACTCTACTTCATAATAATGGTTTTCGTAGAGCAACTTTAATGTTTTACATATATTACCTTATGTATAAACACATACATTCGAATATACATATTAAGGTAACAAGTATAAGTTTAGAAACTCAAACACCCCCGATAAAAAAACGACTGAACTAATTTTGATGAAACATAGCTAAGAACAACCTCGATGAAATTCTTTTTCAAACAAAAATAAACTATGTTAAAATCGGTCTATCCGTTTGAGAGCTACGATGCCCACAGATATACTGATACACAAGTCAAACTTAAAAACACTCCTCTTTTTGGGTCATGGGGTGAAAAGCATACCATCTCCGAA
Organism: Lycia hirtaria; assembly: GCA_947563715.1. Taxonomy (NCBI): domain Eukaryota; kingdom Metazoa; phylum Arthropoda; class Insecta; order Lepidoptera; family Geometridae; genus Lycia; species Lycia hirtaria. The sequence continues at coordinate 29,017,051 of OX387381.1, read as the reverse complement.
TATTATAATTATGTATACTCTTACAAAAGTTCACGTCACTTTTCTGTTCTTCAGTGAAAACGATACAAAATAATATATAATTATAGTTAAAAAAAACTGAAGCAACCAACTTCTCATGGATGCCATTGACAGAACCTAATTTGACCACACGGGAAGCACCAGCTTTCAAATAAAAAAAGAATCATCAAAATCGGTTCACCCAGCCGAAAGTTATGAGGTAACAAACATTAATAAATAAAAAAAACAGTCGAATTGAGAACCTCCTCCTTTTTTGAAGTCGGTTGAAAGATAAGTAAGAACTTTGGAATATGTGATAAATTTATGATATTTTAAGGATATGTGGATAAAATGCAAGAGAAAATCACCCAGGCGACTTTACATAATATTTTCATCAAAATCGACAGACATCAAAATGGTTAGGAGTTACTCGGATATACAATAAATGGTCTAAGAACCTGAAGATATGTCTATTTTCACAGTTTGCATTTAAGTAGGTTTCAATTTCTACATAAGCTGGGACGTTCACTAATCTAGCATAATCGTAGAGCCGCCAGGCCTTTGGTGGCGGAATCTCGTTTCATTTCCTACACCGTCCCACTTCCGAATTTCAACACTCGACTACATTTAAATAAATCTCCATGAGAGATTTAGTGGGATGGAATAGTGAGAAAATATTCATAGTTTATGAATAGACATCAAAATCAATGTTGTTACTGGGCAAATACATAGTAATTAGGAAGCCGAAAGTCACCTTTTATTTGAGAATGAAATTTTTCTGACTAAAAAGCAGTATGTGGCTCGGCTCATGCGTGAAAATTACCCATGCGTATTCGAAGGAAAAACCCGCATAAATTAATCAATGACATACATAAACATAAATTAAAACCTTAAATTGCTTTGTTGATTTTTTTGAAAAATGTATGTTTGTAAGCAAAAATTTAACACATTTCTGCTTCATAACACGCCTTAATTTTTTTAGCACAAAACAGCCGCCCGGTACTATGTCATGTATGTGATTCATAAACACCCGATTATATTACAAAATGTAATTAAAATGTAATCTAAAGTCGGGTACAATTTTTTACACGGAGAAACATCATTTTAAATCCTTTTTCCACTTGGCGGACTTCCAAAAATAGTGGTTGATCCGACCCACCGGTGGTTTGGTTCCAAAAAACCAAAAAATGTTTTTTTATCTATACTTGTATGTATGTAACGGAATATTTTAAAGTGATTTCACCCATTTCAAAACAGCTGATTAAATTGAAATCTTGCACACCTATATCAAGAACTGATGACAATAATTATAATCAATGAAATAAAAAAAAACCTTTTCTTCTCTTAAATATACCGTATGTAGGGATTTCGATCGGGATTTTCTGCAACGAATTGCTAGAATTGATAAATTGATTGGGTTCAAAAATTTTATTAGTATAACATAGATGCCTTATCGTGTATGTATGCGTCCTAATTGTGAGCTAACAAGCGATGATTGCGCCTCGATATGAGCTGATCTGATTTCTGTCCTTCTCGCCTCGCTAATCTACGCTGCAATCCATGGCCCAATTTCGTCGAAACGCAATTTCAATGAATTCAAACTGAGTCTCATTCAAAAATTGGTATGTCTGCAACTAGAAGCCTGATTTATCGAGAGTTAGATTTTTCTAAAAGAAATTATTTTAAACAGTCAATTTTGACACAGCTTTTTTAATTTTTTTTTTTTATCAGCCCTGTTTGTACAAACTGTCCCACTGCTGGGCGCGGGCCATTTTCTCATTGTGAGAAGGGTTAGGCCATAGTCTGCCACGCTGGCCAAGTGGGGGTTAACAGACTTCACATATCTTCAAGATCATTGAGAACTCTCAGACATGTAGGTTTACTCACGATGTTTTCCTTCACCGTTTGAAGTTGGCGGCAATCAACAATACGCACATAACTTCGAAAAGACAGAGGTGCGTGCCGTGTTATTCGAACCCAGCTTAAACTATATTTAAAAATCCATGAAATATACAAGTATAATGGGATGGAATAGTGACTAAATATTCGTAGTTTATAAATAGACATCAAAATCAATGGGTAAATTAAAAGGGTAAATAGAGCGACGAATTCTGTGGGTAAATACATACAAATAAAAAAAAAAAACAAACAAACTCACAAAACAAAACAAAACAAATTCAACAAATTCTGTGGATAATACATAGTAATTAGGAAACCGAATAAAAGCCATATTTTAGTTGAGAGTAAAAGTTATCTGACAGAAATGTAGTGAACTAAAAGACCTGTTTGAAAAAAAAACGAGTCTGAGAATGTACTTAATAGTAAATATGTGTGACCACCTACTGACTATTAAAAAGCAAAAAAGGTTAGTGATAAAAGTCATATATTGAAGGTGGTATAACTACTTTTATAATGGAATGTTCTAGACGTAAAGAACAAAGACAAAAAGATATCGTGACAAAGAATCCCTACGAATTTCCTCGAAAAGTTCAGAATTCAACTTTATAATCGAAACTCCTAACAAGGGAGTTTGATTGATGGAAAAACTTGAGGGCGGTCAACAAAGAATTTTATTGGAATTGATGCCTAACATGTAGTACAAAAGATTTTAAATCCATTAACATCTAAATAATTCAGGTGCAGATAATAAAATTTTATGTAACGGTGACGGGATTTGAATGCGGAAATTGGGCTGCTCAGGTTAGGGCTAACACCGAATTGCTTAGAAATAATATAATTTTTCATCTTTTCACTGTTAGGCTTTATTTTCTATTTTATAATTTCTATGATTATTCTTAACCGCTAACTTGTCTGATGCCTACTGCAAAGGAATGGAATTCTTTGCCGCCAACTCTGGTTCCTGATTACTAAAATTTTGGAATTTCCAAGACCAGAGTGAATAGATATCTTCTAGATCGACGAGCTCCGTCTTCGGCCACACCGTCGATTAGCACGATTGGCCGCCAGAATCCATGGTAGTACTTATTATGCATCAAAAAAACGTTAACCGACGACGATGCTGCGGTCCACTATGAAGAGCGTTTGCCTAGAAAATACTATTGTCTACTGTAAGTACTATTATCGTGATTTAAAAATATTTAGGTTGTTAACAGATAAAAAACCACTTAGGTATTTAACAATATTGAAATTCGTATAAAGAGCAAAAGCGCATCGTTCAAGAGAAAATTATAATGCATTTGAGGACAACCCTAAGTAAGGACTGGTAGTGGCATTAATGAAAATTAGTTTGCAGCTAGTCCGGGTGACTAATTTATCTAGATAACAGCTGGCCTGACGCGCGCTATAGTTCTGCGCTCTTAGGGCTTAATTGAAGGAGATAATTACGTTTTTCACGCTTGTCATCTTTCAACATTGGGCTCTTTCTTTCTTTTGATGTTTTTTTCCGTTATTAAATGTAATTATAGTCATATCCCGGTCATAATACTATTACAGGTACCTATTATTTGTATTTTGTAAGTTAATTTATATTTTAAAAAAAGTTTTATACACTATGTTTTTGTTGGTAGCGCTACGTGTTTTCTATGTGCTACGATCTTTACACGGTAACGTCTACGTTTGTTCTACGGCGTAGCGTACGAGCTTAGATCTTTTAGTTAGCACTAACCGACAAAAGAGAGGCTTATGAATTTGATGCACATTGCGAGTATATTTAATGTATGTATGTTAGTTCCCGAACCAAAAGGAGAGGTGTCATAAGTATTACGTATATACCTGGATATTCGTGTGTGTCTTGTCTGTGGCATTACTTTGAGAGCTATGCTCAAACAGGTGGACCGATTTCGATGTAGTTTGTTTTTGTTTGTAAGAAGATTTGATCGAAATTGTAACATATATTGGGAATCACACATACATAAAAAACTTTTAATCCTGAAACTAAATTATTGCTGCTAGCTAACGAGTAAAATTGCAGGGTGGAAATATCATAGTGTAAGTCTACATAATTTTAAATAACAATTAAATTTTAATCTATTTCGTTTTATAAAAATATCAAGTCTGTCTGCCTTTTCTTCGTTCCCATTCTTCAGAAATCAAAGAGAGTCTTATCGATGGGGCTCAGCACAACCAAATGAATCAAGAATCGCGAAAATAATATTTTTTCTCTTTCTTTGGATTTGTAATACGATCTCGGTAAATGTGTTTGTGGCATTAAGACGAGGTTGAGTTTTCCTGGTAGGTATTTTATGTTACTTGAATTTTTATAGCGTGATAATATGAAAGAAATAAAAGAAAAATGCAATGTTTGTTTAGTGAAAGTCAACAAGTTGGTTTTAATTTTTGTCTACGCTGCGTTTCAAACGAGGTGTAAATGATTTTCAACCTCGCGTGAATCTAGTGTTAGGCATCTACTGCAATCACAATACTGTATTTTGTTTGAACTTACCATCTAGTACCAGTAATAATAATATACGAAGCAAAATAAACAGGAACGCGGTGGATCGATATATGAACCACAAACGACACTAAAACATCGTGAGCTCAAATTAAAAATTATGTTTTTTTTTTTTTTGACCCGCTCAGGAAGCGTATTCCACAGTTTAGTAGTCTGCATGATGGAAATAAAACGTTTCGTTCGGGTTATTGGAATATCCACCATAAAACGATGACACTATCCATTTGCTTTAAAATGAGATCTAAAGCGTTTTAGTATAAAATCCTTATAACTTACTATTTTTCTATAATTTAACAAACAGCCAAATTACAGGACTTTTATATTGATACTTATTTTAGTAATAGCACATTTTATCACTTTGAAGGTATAGTAAATTCGTTAAAAGAAACTTTATCAAATGTTCTTCCATAAAAAAGTGGGAAAACTATTTTTTACCCCTAAACAATCTAAACATATCTGATTTCTATAATGCTTCTATGGTTAATTTTTTTCGAATTTCGTTATAACTCTAAATTTAAAAATCAAAAGGTAAAATTTTGAAAAGAGTCAAATAATAGAGGCATAGCCACTTTGATAAAGTACATAGCTATTAATGATTCCAATCATAAAGAAAAATAATCATCAAAATCGGTCAATAAATAGAGATATAAAACTCGTCTCTTAAAGTGGAGGTCATTGCGCGCAGCTATCTCTCTCGCGCATCACAACCTTTTAAACATATAAAGTCATTGGTTAGGGATATTAGAAAAGTCAGAAATAAATTTATTTAGATAGGAGAAATAAAAAAAAAGGTTCATTCAGATATCACTAATTAATGCATTTTTTGCCGAAGTTAGCCATCGCACCGTGGCGCATGCTAACTCGCCTCTCCCTCGTATTCTTAGTACACTCAATGCGCTCTTGGATTCAAACCAGCACTATGACTTGTTTGCGGATGGATGGTAGGAAATACTGTCAGTGTGTTTGAGTTTCTGTGAGTCTGTGTGAATGAATGTACCTACTTAAAGTTAAATGTATTTTATTTTTCTTTTATGTTTTTGACTATATAATTTGTTTTATTTTTAAAAAAATTTATAACGACGTAGTATTAAAATACATATATTTTCCTACTCCTCAACCAATTTAAAATACATCAAAGAAAAACTTCTTTTTAAATGTTTCTCCTATTAAAATAAATCTATTTCTCACTGTTCTAATATCCCTACTCAATGATTTTATATGTTTAATAAAGTTGAGATGCGCGAGCGAGACAGTTGACCGCGTTGAGCGAACCCTTATATTTGTTTGAAGTTATCATACTGAGTTAATGTATATAGCATCTCTACATCCAACGGTCTATCGCACGGCAAATGGAAAGATACTGCGAGTAGATACTTAGTACATTACAGCTTATATTAACGCTTCACGTAGCGAAGTTTTGTTACGAACTCGCTTTTTGTGGCTAGTTTGGGATAGTTTTTTGCTGTTCCATTGTTGGAGTTTGCTTTTATTGTTTGATGTCGTGATGTGAGGCACTGAGGAACTTATTTATTAATCTATATTGTGGAATTGTATGGCACACCGTTATTTACTTGATGATACTCTTTATTTTACCCCATGAAGTGGTATTATGTTAGTATTTGTCTTAAAATACGGATTGTGTGCACGTAGAAGTGCGGTATGACATGAGACGAAAAATAGTGTTCGAGTGTGTGTGAGACGAAAAACAACCCCATGTTCTGTCACTGCTATTTATAGCTATCAAGCGGCATCTAGGGATAATGAAATTAAAAATAAGACATGAAAAAAAAGAAATGTATAATTCCGAGAAAGAATGATTGAAACAAATATTTTTATGATTAATTTTCTCATTTTGTTCTTTGATAAAGATTTTGTTCATGCGCAACTGCAAATAAGCGGATACGTGTGTATATGTATGAACCTCTTGAACTGTTTTTCCCAGAGCGAGCATACCATTTAACCTTGCCATACGGCATTTAACCGGCAGATCTGCCGTCTCGAATTGCAGTTTTGCACCACCCTCACAATATCCACAATTGCATATTTATACCTCAAATAGCATCATTGCTTCAACGAAAGGGGTAGATTTAGAACGGTACTGACCCCCAATCACCGCTTGACTGTATGTATGTATATTTATGGTGTTAAAATAGATGACGGTCTACTTTAAGGAGTCCTTGTACTCCTCAGACAAAAAGTCAACAACAATTTTTATCATGGGACCAATAATGCAATTGCATTTTTTTTTTTTTATTATTGTCTCGGCTTGGTCTCAGCCTATAAAATGTTAACCCTACGCAAATATATGTTTGTGCCTTGCCACCTGATAACAAGAGCAATTAACTACTTATTTACGAAAAAAACATGTATTGTCATAATCGCCATTCACTCCACGTATGAGGGCGAAATTGTCTTTTACGACTCGTTTACGGCGGCCATTAATTTAGTTGAGCCAATAATGTGATGAAAGCTCCTTAATTCTCACTGTCCCATCACACCTTCCGAGTATGTATGATTTATTTTCGTATAACCACAGAATATGTAAAACAGAATTGAAGGTACAGAAATCCCACTCTTCAAACACGTATCGTTCAGAGATATCGGTCCACATTCTTGATTCGTACAGCTTAAGAATGGAATTCTTTGCCATCATCTGTATCCTGAGAACCGCAATCTTGAAATTTTCAAGGCTAGGGTGAATAGATATCTTTTAGATCAACGAGCTCCATCCTCGCCCAAACCGTCGCTTAACGTCATTTGCTTAGTTTGGGCTAAATGGTGTTGTGTGAAATGTCCACAAATATTTGTTTATTTATATAACGTTAAACGAGTTGGTGGTCAGTCAGTTGGAGGGCTCTGCCTGGCAAACCTCAAGTAAGGTAATCGCTCGACTCGTCTTCGTCGTCGCGACAAGTCCGGCAAAGCTGTTAGACACGTGTCGTGACTTGTGAACAGCGACAATGCCATCCTGTGTGATTAGAAAGTGCAACACCAAAATATATAAAGCTAAGATACTAAAAGCCTTAAAGGATTTGTCTTATCTTCCGAAGTGCTGAGAACTGAGATAAGCCATAGATTTACTACATATTCAATGAGTATAACCTCTCAATATCTCATTGCTTGTATCATTATGCAGCAGCAACAGAGTACGTCCGGTCTGGTACGACTTCCTTTTACAACAAAGATATATACTAATTTTTCCGTCTTTGTGTTATTCCAGGTGAAATAATGAAGTATCAAGTGACGAAACTGACCTTCAATGTTTTTTTCTTTGTGGTAAGGACAATAGACGTTTGGAGCTCTCATTGGCGACGAAGAGTGCTCGAAGGTAGAAGGGCCCTCTTCTTGTTACAAAATGTGCCAAATTGACAACTCGGGTCTCGATAGCACCCTTGATTTTGTACCGTATCTGCTTACGTTTGACATTCCCTTGACTATGTCATTAATTCAAAGATAAAAATAAATAAGAATCAAGTTGTGCGAAATTGGTAGAAAAAAAATCATATTTCGTATGTTTGTGTATCTTTATTTTTTGTTTTATCTGTGTCGATTAGGTACAAAGTTTTACCATATTGCATATAATGAACTCTAAATTATAATTATAAGGGTTCTTTACGCTTACAGTAAAGGAAAGTCATATTATTTTGAGGGAAATTATACTTGTAAAAGTTTCTTGTTAGGTTGTTCTTTTATTTTCAAGCGACACAAGAAGTTTGGTTGCTCTCTAGGAGACGAGAATTATTTCCTTATGCCGACAATATCTCACAGTTAATTAAAATTTCCATAAAAAAACCCTCTTCCATTAATTATCTGTTATAAAGGGTTTATTTATTACTTCACAATTTGACCTGTGACTTCGGCCGGCTGCCTTCTAGGTGAATTATTTTGCATGTCATCTTACGGAACCTATCCACAGTTTACATGATTTATTTTTTCGCCGCATAAATGAATCTTTCTTTGAGGATAATCAGAATTTTCTTATTCAACTTCTTCCAAGAAGATTTTTGATTTCAACTTTTCATCCCTTACGCTGATCCATTTTGAAAATTGTCGGTACTGCGACGTACGTAGTTACTATGAGGATGATGGTGGTTAAAACTAGAAAACTTAAATTTTCGTGGCTAAAATTTTTTGTCGAACATCAGTTTCTTCTAGAGATTTTCTTCTTTCAGAACTGTCTCATGAAAATATTTTCATGAGACAACGAGAAAAACATATATATGTTTTTCTCGTTTAAGCTTCATTATAGAAGATTTCTGATTTAAACTTTTTATTCCATATACTCATTTGTTTCAGAAACTGATGAAATTATGACATCGATCGACATTGTGAAGATGTAGAAAAAAATTGAAATGTTTCCCATTAAAAATATCAAGTTGATGATTCGAAAACTTCTTAAAATATTATTTTTTTCTGGATTTTTTTTCACACAATAGGCATGTCTCATTTTCCTTGAATATGTAGCTATTTCATGTTTAAACATATTTTTAGACATGTTTTTTCAATTATAACGTTTCATCCCATATCCATTTCGGAAATTGTCGGTACTACAAAATCCAATGATACTATGAAATCATAGAGAAAAACCAGTATGTTGCTCACTAAAAAAATTAAGTTGATGACTCGAACACTAGTCTTTTCCGGAGAGAGCGCACGAGGATCCGCTAGTACGCAGAGATGACCGATCAGCACCATGGCACTTGGTATGGGAGCATCTATAAGTTCCAGCTGCTCTATAGCATAACCCATTCCCATAAGCATATGCCCAAAGTAAGGTAGATAAACTTGCAAAACACTATCTAAATTCAACATTTGAAGTTTCGTTAGGCATATTGGAAAGAAGATTTCAACTCCTGATATTGGCCGACGACTAAGAAAATATTTGCGACAAAGAAGAAACGGTTCACTGCGTAGTCTTGTCGCTTCCAGTTCATGTACATGATATCTTTGAAAAGTGTTAAAGCGTCTGATATCATTGCAAGAAAATGTCCTATTAGAATGAGGATGTTAGCCAGTAAATTTGGATGATTATCGGTGTCGGTCTTCCCAATTAGGTATCCTAAGAGTATCAGGGAATTACCAACTACCGACAGGTAGAAGTCGATAGAAGACATCAACGGCTTTGTAGTTACGACCTGACAGGTATCCTCTGGGTTTGCGTATTTCGAGACACTCTGGTATTTCGGTATGCAAAATTTCATCTTCAGCTTTTTCCATTTCCAAGGTCATGTGTGTATAGATGTGCTAGAAAAATCTGTTAATATATTTAAATACATTATTTCACTGTTAAATCAACAAGAGAAATGTGTTGAAGTAGCAAGATTTCATCTCGGTGTCATGTAACGTCGAGCCCTCTTTTAGTTTTTGAATTCATTACCCGGTTTTATGATGAAATAATTTACGGAAATTATTCCATTGTGAAACTTTCAACGAATAACATTTAGCTATTAAATTATTACCAGTTTTATAACTTTAGAGGTTATTTAGGGTTGTCAACAGACATTGTTGACGGATCGGACGGGCGACTTTGGATTTACATTTGGACAAAAGAGTTTCGCTTTGGGAATTATTTTCATTTATTCAGTTTTGATTAGTTTTTAGTTTCCTTGAATTTCAAATATCTGAGTTCGTTTCCTGGTTTTGTAAACGACCATTGATTTAAATATGTGCGAGTATTATGATTTTGGTATTATGTCGTTTTGATAAATATGACCTTCTGTTGAACGGCAAGGTTGGGTGGCATTGAGCCTAAGCTCACCTAAACTGACCTTTAGACAAAGTTGAATAAAAAACCTAACACGAGAGCTAGACGGCCTTATATACCAATGTACTCTTTGGTTTAGACTTTTGTAGAATGAAATAAATAGGGCCATTTCAGTTGACAGATTAATTGTGGATTTTTTTCAACCAAAAATAAAACTTTTAGTGACAGAAAAACGGTAGGTTTCAAAGTGATTCTATACCTACTAATATTTATTTATTTTACAATCAATAGAACTCCTATTATAATACCAAATTGAACTTTGAATCGGCTTTGTTGTCCAACTGAAAAAACACGTTCAAACTGTCTACATTTACAAGACAACAGCCTGCAAGCCAATATTTTGTATAACTTACCATCCAATACCCTCTAATCTTTCAATACCCTCACTATCCAATTTAACTCTCATCCTATTTAACCACAGTTAAATGTGGCATCAAACGACCTTATGGTTTGTGATGGCCTACACAGTAAGGGATGATAGGCATGATGTTATCCATGTATCCAATGACATTCCCATCACGTTATCAAAGTATGTATGTAAATCAGTCAGCCATTCTATAAATCACTTCTTCATATAGTAGAAAAAGTTTTATGTTTCGAAATAGTAGGTAACACACCTAACCGCTCCATCACAAATATCTAGTTAGCGAATAGATCTCAGTTAGATGAACTGAGAGAAGTTACGACACTGTCCTGCACATAAGTTCACACTCCATTAGATCTCAACTCTATTCAACTAATAGTTCTACGAACAGTAGAGTTCATGAGAACTAACTTTTGCAAAATAACTTGTTGCAAAATAGTCTGTGCTCATGAGATCTCCTGTTGATATAAAAAAATCTTGTTTAGGATTTTGTATTGAATGTTTTTGCCAAATATTATCAAAATCGGCCGATAAAATATGGCCTCAATTTTTTTTCTTTTTTCAACCAAAATTTCATAACTTTTTATCTCGACAAACTGAAGACAGATTTTGCTCTATTCAAAATTCTTATTTAGAACTGCTCATAAGTTCACACTCCACTAGTTCTCAACTCTATTTAATGAAACTTGATCAGAGGTGAACGTGGAACACCGACACAATGAATACAAAGTTTTCATGCAAACTTAAGGTAGCAAGCAAATTGAACATCAACCGCGGTGCAGCTGTTTTTCAAATTGCTTTATTATGCAGTCACTGGCCCGGAGGACTACTGCTTATTTGTTTTTAGTAAAGAAAAGGGACGCATGAAACACCTTAAAAGTATGTGTAGCTATTTTTTAAATTCGTACCGACACCTGTACTCGATACTTTTATGTTCGTCCGCTCCGCATACAATAAGGGAAGTCTTACAATTGTCATGAATTTCAATTGTTACAGAGTATTAAAAATATTCACGCAAAATAAAAATGACAAATACTGCAATATTGTAAGAAACTTAGATGAATTTAAAAAAAATTAATTGCTTTCACATAAATATTTATTTTATCTTTTAGCACCTACTTGTATTTTAATTTGTGAGATGATATCACTGATGTAAGAGTACAGTAGTTAGTAGTATGCAATATGGTGTTAGGACTAGTTTTTACCTATCCGTCTGGAGAAGTTGAACCAAACTTATCAATTAATATAAAAAGTCACTTAACTACATTGAGCTGTATGTACTTACGTACAACGTAACAAAGTAGCTATGAGTGGTGCCTGCTCTCAGGCACCACTCATAGCTACTTTGTTACATTCAACTGCGGCGAGAGCGCCGCACCTCAGCAGTGGCTTACTAGCTAAGTGAGTGATTTCAACGTTTTGCTGGCGAGAAAACACACCATAGATGCAATTCTGCGCTGCAAGTATCAATCGTATCGTATAATCGTAGATAAACCATGTAATTATTATTCCAGCACTGTAACGCTGTTTTGTTTACTTTACCAAAAATGTGACAATAATTTTGCTTCCGATAGCTCCTCTGGCACGTAAGTACATACAGCTCAATGGATATCTATTGTCATTATTATTATGGTTTTCACTACTACACACACTTGTAGCTATTTATTAAGTATTATAATCATTCAGCCAGCATCATATAATGTAGTCCACGGCAGAAAAGAATAATATTGGGTAATCTTTTACACTTTACATTTTAGATGTTGATTGTCAAGTTAAGCGGCCCCAGAGCTAAGGAAGTTATAAAGTTTTTAGAAATTGAATTTTTGGAATGAATTGAGGTAAGGCCTCGGGCGAGCCGTGATTCACTCTGGATTGTAATTAAAGAGTTGAATATTAAATAGAATGATGATTCGTCTATTGTTAATTGTCATGGTAGGTAGGTAGTGTAGGCACTCTTTGATTGTTTCTTTATTTTTACTACAAAATATCTAATAGATTTTTTTTTTCACGGGACACTTAAAGCTAATTAACGTATATTTTTTTTGCTGTGTTCGTAACTGCCAAGAAAAGGTTTGCATGAATAGTTTTTTAACCCCCGACCCAAAAAGAGGGGTGTTATAAGTTAGACATGAGTATCTGTGATGTTGTCTGTCTGTGCATCGTAGCTGTCAAGCGGATGGACCGATTTTGATCTAGTTTTTTGTTGTTTGAAAGTGGATTTGATCGAGTGTCCTTAGCTATATTGCATCAAAATCGGTTCAGCTGGTTTTTATGTCGGGGGTTTTAAAATATTCTAAAATTACTTGTTTTAAGTACCTACTGCCAACTTAAAAATATCTGTTTTGTAAGTCGTTCAGTTAGCATGACGTAGGTAATATCGTGGTTCTTTGATGGCCGTACTATCCGGGTTACACCATAGTTAAATTCATTTTTAACCAACTTTAAAAAAAGAAGAGGTTCTCAATTCGACTCAATTTTTTTTTGTAGATTTGTTCAGCGATTACTTCGCCAATTATGAATTGATTTTGACGATTCTTTTTTATTTGGTAGGTCATATTTCAGAGGTGGTCCCATACAAATTTTATCACACCATTGAAGTACTTTGTTTTAAATATTTTGTTTTCATAACAAAATAATTGAAAAATATGTCATCCAAGTAAACGGAATTGCGTGTTTTGAAGTCGTTTTTTTTTCAGTTTTAAACTATAATTATTCAAAAAATCAGAAAGCTCGGGAATAATTCCTGAAAGTGGTTTTCAGGTTTATACGATTACAAAGAAAACATGCTTCCTTTGATCTAAGCGGTTCCAGGCTTAGTTAATAATTGATGTGCCATAGGTATTACGACCCCATTAAACGTGTTCGATAGTCAACATCCCCATAAACCAACACATTTAGTTCGTGTGCTCAATCATTTTGCAGCCATGAAATGACAGCTTTGTTTGCGATGTGCGGGAGTTTTGGCGGGAACGTCATAGAAACATGTAGTTGATCTGTTTTATTTTCCTAAACCTGTGTTATTTTGAACATGCGATAACAATGGTGGCGCTTTATTCATTAAGTGTTCGATCAAGTGCGTGAGTGTGGGCAAGTGAAATAAAGCAGTGAAACGTGTCATTTTACGTTGTCGGCAAAACTCCATAGAAGCTTCTAGTAAAGTCGCCATCGCTTTACTGAGGCAACACTCAAAGTTGAAAATGACTGTTTACGTGACTTAGACTATGGCTAGAACACTATATAAATTGTATTATTCAACAAACTGCAAATCGCTAATAGCGGGGTCCAATACAAAAAAACCGGACAAATGCGAGTCAGACTCGCCCACCGAGGGTACCATACAAACTAGTAGATAAAAGGGGGAAATCATATAATTTTTATATGTTTCTTCTTATACCGAAAAATCGTAAAAATATTTAAAAACCTGTTTTAACTTATGTTAATAAAGCTCTTTCATATGATACCCCACATGATACGGTTAAAAAACTTTAAAATTTGGACCCACATTCCTTGCGTAAAGACACATTTTTTTTTGTAATTAAATTAAAAATGTTCAGTTTTCGGATTTTTTCCTAATGTGAACTCTAACAAAATGCTTCTTGCCAAATTTCATAGTTCTAGGTCAACGGGAAGTACCCCATAGGTTTTGATTCCCTTGTGAGTGTTAAAATGTGCATTTTTTACGACATATTTGGCTGTAACTTTTTTTTATGAAAACTGAGAAATTGTATTTTTCTTTCTGCAGCAAGATACTATGGAGTTGCGTATATGATTTTAATTTCAACGTGATACCTTCACGCGTTCCCGAGATAAAGGTCAAGTGATCCTATAAGGGTTCCATTTTTTCTTTTGAGGTACGGAACCCTAAAAACGTTGTTTAAGAAAGTAGAAAACAACATAACATTATTGACAATCCATTTGATGCAAGTTTATTCACATTCATCGTTTTTAGGGTTCTGTACCCAAAGGGTAAAAACGGGACCCTATTACTAAGACTTCGCTGTCTGTCCGTCCGTCCGTCCGTCCGTCTGTCTGTCACCAGGCTGTATCTCATGAACCGTAATAGTTATAGACAGTTGAAATTTACACAGATGATGTATTTCTGTTGCCACTATAACAAAAAATACTAAAAAACAGAATAAAATAACTATTTAAGGGAGCTCCCATAAAACAAACGTGATTTTTTCCTCGTTTTTGCTCGATATTGATAATGGCAACAGATAGACGCTTGAAATATTCACAGAATATTGAGTTATATTATTCACTTCAAAATAAATAATTAAATTAAAACGAAATTTAAATATTAAAATTAATATTTATTTACCATACAACAAACGTGATTTTTTGCCGTTTTTATAGATAATGGTACGGAACCCTTCCTGTGCGAGTCCGACTCGCACTGGTCCGTTTTTTTTCTTCTCTAAACTAACTAAAATACTAATTTGTTCTATTCTTCCCGGTTCCTTATACCTGTTTATGTTATTGAAGAAATAAATATTTACATAGAGACATTCCATTCCAACAAAACTTCACGTATTGCGACTACCTCCCGATTTGGAATAAACTCGGATATTTCCGATACAAAATGTTTATTTGTCGGATTTTGCGCATCGATAGATTTCCTTCCATCTACTCCGATGTACAGACGCTTATACTGTAGGGATTTTTCCCTTAACACTTTATTTATTCCACCTATATCATGAAAATGTTAAAGGCAAATACTTTCAAAAGGTTTATTCTATTTACAGCTTAAAGACTAACTATGCATATAGCTATTTTTGTATTGATAAGTTAGATCATTAAGGTTCTTTTGATTTATTTGAATTGTACAGCGATACCACGTGGTACTGCACATATTTTCTCTGGCTTTATGGCTTTTTTATGGAAGTTTCCGGCAGCCTAGTCGGGAGACCGTCTGACTTGCGATCCGCAGGTCCTGGGTTCGAATCCCGCGGCACGCACCTCTGTCTTTACGAAGTTATGTGCGTATTGTTGATTGCCGGCAACTTCAAACGGTGAAGGAAAACATCTTGAGGAAACCTACATGTCTGAGAGTTCTCAATGATCTTGAAGATGTGTAAAGTCTGCCAACCCGCACTTGGCCAGCGTGGCGGACTATGGCCTAACCCTTCTCACAATGAGAAGATGGCCCGAGCCCAGCAGTGGGACAGTTTGTATAAATAGGGCTGACAAAAAAAAATGGCTTTTCTATTATATCTTTGCTATTCTGGCTTATTTTCTCTTTTTGACTGGCCTTGTGGCTCAGTTGATAGTATGCCTGCTTGTTGAGCTGTAGGTCGTGGGTTCAATCCCCACCCAGGGCAAACATTTGTGTGATGAGGATGGATGTTGTTCTGTGTCTGGGTGTTTCTATGTATCATATATAAATATGTATGCCGAATGCGGTTTAAACTATAGTCGGATTTTTCGATTCAAAACAAATAGAGCGACCCGTAGTTTTTATTTAAAATATATGAAAATCATTTTAGTTTCCATAATAAGATTGATAAAGTCAACCTTTCTATGCTTCACCCATATCTAGGCGTATACCCCATATTCGTAGAAAAATATATTTAAGGCCATCAGTAACCTTAAAAAAGCATGCCAGCCGCTCTCATAGAAGGGATTCACACGACTATACAAAATAATATAGGTACTGAGTGCGGTGGTGCAGCAAATATTTTACGTATTATTTGCCTAAGGTCTGAGCTCAACACGTGCAGCTATCTCTCTCGTGCGTCAAAACCTTTTGAAACATATCATTGGTTAGGGAATTATTAACAGTAATTCTATATTAGAAGTATAGAAATACTGTTAATATAATAATGTCAATGTAAATATGATCTGTGTCACAGCACATAATTAATGTCAAAACTACTATGTATTAATGTCAAAACTGATATAATGTGAAAACTATAGTTATTGAACTAGGTGCTATTTCTATTTTTCATTTCGACATTCTCAACTTACGGCATGTTCATAAAGTATTTTTTTTACTGTTACCTACATAAATTTAACCAGTCCAGTGAGCTGAAAGGTCAAATGAGTTAAAATTATAAGTCTCAAAAGGTTCAGTATGCCAAAACGTCCAGTGTCAAAATGGACCTTGGACCTCCTTCTTGTTCACGACCAGCTTCCATCGAGCCAGACATCCTGTGTGTGAGAGTGACATCCTGGATACGTTGAATTTTGATTAGATTACAAAGTAGCGTTTAAAATCCATATCCCGAAATGCTTAACCCCGTACTTGAAATATATAAGACCAATAACGTGTTTCACTGCATTCCGGCCGCTGTTTTACATGCCATCTTGATACTTTGCATTTTAAACCACTTTGTCAGCGCTCTCGTTCACAAAGTAAATGTTTCAAAGAACGCGGTGAGTGATATGAAAAATGCATTGCGACTTTATTCTAACCGTGGTTCTTGTTATTTCCTGTCTGTGAAGTATAACCAACCGGCACAACACTTTCTCAGTGTCAGCAGCTTTGTCTAAAAGCAAATAACCTGGATTATTACGGTTTCTTAAGTTTTAGCGTGTATTGTTCGTTGAATTTAAACGAAAAATATAAATAAATAAATATTGGTGGACATTTCACACAACACCATCTAGCCCAAACTAAGCAGAGCTTCTACCTACTATGGAAACTAGATGGCTGATAGAATACATATATTTTGTATATACCTATACATATAAATACAAATCATTTATTAACAACTTTTAAGTTACAAATCACAATGTAATAAATCAATATTAATATCAAATAATAACTTACATAAGAAATACTTAAGATAATACATAGAAACACCCAGACACAGTACGAACATCCATGCTCATTACACAAAATGTTTGCCCTGGGTGGGGCAAAACGAACCCACGACCTGAAGCTCAGCAGGCAGACATACTACCAACTGAGCTACGAGGTAAGTCATATGTTTATCAATGAAGAACAACAACGGTACATCTGCCGTAGATATTTTACATATTTTATGATAAGACGTTTCAAACACTGCATTGTTCATGACTCATTTTTCATATGAAAATATTATATTTATCGCGGAAAATATTCCATATGCGGGCAAAACTTGTTGACGGTACCTTGTCTTGCAAATCTCTACATTGTACAACCTACCTATCGTATATGCAACCTTCGTAGGTAAGGTTGCATATACGATACATGATAGTAGTGACATTTTTAGGATACCATAGTTAGAAGGCTTCAGTTTTGATTCATTTTCTAGAGTAATTTATATGCGTCATGCCTATTCTCAATAGGGATACTGATTAAAATATAGTGTAATATTTTTATCAATTTTGGAAAAAAACAACCTAAATTATAATAATTTAAATTGATTTAACTTCGGGGAGAGTTTTTGGAGCACTTAAAAATGATGTTACTCTGAGTTACACAAAAAATATCATTTATATATTTTTGTATATATTTTATGTTTACTTATATCAATCGTCTCTTAATTAAATCCCATCCTCGTCGCCAGTAAGATTTGCGTAGTGAAACACAATCGAGCAGTACAAAGACTGTTTATTAAACGTATGAAGGTAGCTGCACTACAAAATGTTACACACTAATACTTAACAATTGTTACCTCTAACAAAAATAGATAGTCGATATGTTTACTCGTGTTTCCATTATTTGGGTTATAGAACTGAGAATATCCTATTTTTGTCGAAGTTACACTTGCTAAAAATATCAAATTATATTGAGCATTTCTCGCAATCAACGTAAAATCAAAGTCGTTTAATTTTCCGTACATGTGATTTTAATTTGAACCTTGATTTGAACGCTTTGAAGTTTGACTTTGAAGCAGATTGCGCTATCTCATTATAAAAAACGAAGCGAAGCTCAAGCAACGTTGTATGAAATTTATGATGATTGTGTAAAATGTGGTTTGTAATAAGACTTACGACGAGACTGATAATATGCAAATAGTTTCAGGAAAAGATTTAAATATTACGACCGAAGTAGGATTTATTAAGTTTTCAGAACTATTAAGAATAATTATTGTTTGAAAAGTTCAGAGTTACAAAGGTTATAATTTAAGTATGTACCTAGTTAGTAATTGTGTAAAGGTGGGATTATTTGGCAAAGTACGCCCGGGGAAGCACCAATCGTTGTCAGTTATTCAACCGGCAAACAGTAGTAAGGATTACCAAAATTTACTTTATAAACAAATTATCACAAATTTACATTCATAACAACCATGATGCCGAAAGCCAGGACACCGGGTATTCAGTTATAAATCTTTAGATATTGATTGCCATTTTATGAAAGAAAAAAGCAACTGAACGATAATGATATTCCTAAGTAGCTGTTGACATTGGCGGGTTCGTCGGTCGATACTTGGCAGAGCGTCAAGAGCGAGCTGTGCCCTTGCGCACCAGCACCACTTGTGCCGCCCTTGATGATTCATGACGTTGATAATCGGGGACACTCCGTCAAGGCAGAGACATTAAAAAGCTGAAAATGAAGGCTTTTTTTAACTATTCACATTGACCTCGTTTTTTTTTGCTAGGACCAGAAATGTTTTTCTTATGCCAAGTTCAAAGGGTAAAAAAGAAAGGAAGGTCTGTCGCATCGAACTATACGAATGGCTATGGCTGCAGACAAACAAAAGTCACTGACATAACTCAGCAGCTGTTTTAGTAGCTGACTTTCTTCTTTTTTTATGTGTTTATAGTTGTATGTTAGATTAGTAAGTTGAACATAGCATGACAACACAAATTAATCGACTAGGCTGAAGAGATCTCAAGTGGGGTCAACACAATGACAAGCGTAGAACGACCAGCTAAGGTAGATAGACGGCCTCTCACAGATAGACAGAAGACATAGGATACAGGCTGCTTCAAACCGGTATTTCTGGAAAGATCCATGCTGGTGCATGGTGATGGCTTATGTTCAGCAGTGGATTTCTTGTGTCTGTGATGAAAATGATGATGACATGGGAACTGACCTTTATCTACGGACTTTAATTAATTATTAAATTATAAACTTTATTAATCTACCGATAAAAAAAAAACACTGGAAATACTGTCTTGTTAGTCGAACAAAACAATGAAATAAGGACAGGAGCGCCCCCAATGCCACATTAGTACTCTTATTTGTATTTCATATTAATTTTATTTATATTTATGGTTCTGTTTTTATCACATATAAATATCTACTTATGACCTCTCTTTACGTCAGGAGCTAAAAAAAACATTTGTTTCAAAGTAGTTGAGATCAAAATCACAGACCGCATTATTATCTATAGGTAATCCTAATATCTACATCTGTGTTAAATTTTGTCACAAGCTCATCACGTTTGTGGCGCAAACACTGAAAGGGTACTCGTAAATCTCAATACTCCCCGAATGTATAGGGTTGAAATGTTGGAAGGACCTTTATATCGTCTTCGGGTACGATAAGCACGTAGGGCTGCGATATTTTCAGACGCCACCCTCTAGGGTGTGACGAGAGATATCGGCCACTTTATTGACGCCTAATCCGTATGCAGTAGTGTGTAGGTGCTCTACTTGCCCGTTACCTAAACATGGGAAGAATGGGATCAGCTCTATTGTGGATACGTTTGTATTTATTTTTTCGATATCATTGGACGAATATATCCTTACTGATATTAGAGGTTAGTGAAGTATTCTAGTTGTAAATTTTGTTAAAACGCATGGGTTTTGAATAGTTTTTTTACGCAAGATATTTGTACGATGAAATGTAAAACATAAAGGTCAACACATTTGAGAGGCGAGAGAAACGTTGCTATGCATTTGTCCAGAAAACTAATTTCGACCCTTAAACATCCGGAGTTTTTTTATTTATTTATGACATGTTTTTTTTATTACAAACCATAGAGGCATAGCCATTTATGGTTCCAACGAAGTAAAATAATCATAAAATAAAATAAAAGAATAAAATACAAAATAATCATAGGAATCGTATTATATTTAGGTGTACAAAACATTTTTCTCCTGATGTATAAGAAAAATGCGTAGTGTACTGGAGAAAATTGCAGTATCTATCAAACAAATACCTCTGAATTCCCCTGTCCAATTGTTGACCTAAATATTTTGTAGTTAAGTTTTTCAGTTACGGTTTATTGAGAGATTGGTTTACTGTTTTTAGGGTTCCGTACCTCAATAGGAAAAAACGGAACCCTTATAGGATAACTTTGTTGTCCGTCTGTCCGTCTCTCCGTCTGTCCGTCTGTCCGTCTGTCCGTCTATCCGTCTGTCCGGGTGTCAAGACCTTTATCTCGGGAACGCGTGAAGGTATCGAGTTGAAATTGAAACCATATACGCAGATCCATAGTATATTGCTGCATAAAGAAAAATAAAATTTCTCAGTTTTTGTAAAAAAAAAGTTACAGACGAATATGTCGTAAAAAACGCACATTTCGACACTCACAGAGGAATCAAAACCTACGGGGTACTGCCCGTTGACCTAGAACTCTGAAATTTGGCAAGAAGCATTGTGTTAGAGTACACATATAGGAAACAATCCGAAAACTGGTAATTTTTTATTTAATCACAAAAAAATAGTGTCTCTATGCATGGAATGAGGGCTGCCTCAAACGTTCGCTCGCTCGGATCCGAGTGGGAGGTGCCGCTACTATAGCCCCTACTCGGATCCGAGTGGTGGGCAAGGAATGTGTTAAATATTTTTAGGATGTATATTTTTCGGTTTATGAAGGAAAATATAAAAAAATATATATGATTTCCCCCTTTTATTTACTTTGTACGGAACCCTCGGTGGGCGAGTCTGACTCGCACTTGTCCGGATTTTTTTTAAATGCAGGGTGCATTTATACATACATCAAAACAACTTGTAAAACAGTTCGCATTCTTCGATTTGTCAACACGGTTGCTTAGTATATGGAATGAAATGTTTTTCTGTTAGGTACTAATAAAAAAGTTAGGGATGTACCTATAGTCAAACCGTAATTCCCGTGAAAATAAATAGAGATACCTCACATATACGTCACCAGGTGAGTTGACGGTCCAGCTAAAGCTTATTTTCGAATGTATTTTTATTAGTTAGGCTAATAAAATAATAGACGTAGAGATACAAATTGTTTTATTTTCGCTTAAGTACCTAACAAGCAATAATAATAAATCACATCAATAATATTGTTGCGAAAGTTTAATAAGGGTGAGTATACACGACTATATTAATTGCCTTTTAAGTCATGACGTTTTCAGTTGCCTAAATCCTGGATTGACTTACCTAGGTACACTTTTGATTCCGAAAAAAATGGTTGTTTGTAAATTCGGTTTACGGACGATAGTTTAACGTGACAACGTCATAACAAAACATTGATGAAATGATTCCATACTTTTATGAATAAAATTGAGCTCGACAATGAGCGTAACGGGATACTTTTTCGGTTAAGTCGGTTAAAAATAAGCTTGAAGGCTGGTCATTAGTTTTTTTACAGCAAGGTTGCTTATTTTTGACTTTCCTATTAAAATTCAAGGAAGATCTTCTAAGTAATGTTTAAGAAGTAACAAAAATATTTGCGCGTGTCAAAGCTGCTTTAGGAAACCATTACAGAGACGGAAAGTTGTGTTCAAATCTTTGAACCTCATTAAAAGTTTGTCAATTTGTGAAAAAGTTACAAAATAACACTATAGAAATTACACTTGATTCTGCTTATGTCTATAGATATTCTAGTAATTTTTATGGGACTCGTACGGATTTTAAAGCATCATTAATCAAATACCTACAAGAAGTATTACTTAATTCGATGAAAACAGTTGGTGTATTTCGAAGAAATAAAGTTATAGGACCCTTAAGAATAAGTAGTTATAGTGCCTATACCTACTCCTGCTTTTCCATTTATATTATACTAATATTCTAGGAAAAAGAGCAATCTCGATCGATATAAAACGTAAATGGCAAATCTATAACTATAACTTTTGATCCCGCTGTAAAGCAATTCAATATGATGTATGTTATATAAAATGCTTACCTTTAAGTATGTTATATTTATGGTTTTTTATAGACATGCATTTTGTTATATTGCACTAATATATTGAACTTATGTTCAATATTTTTTAAGTATTACTACATTTAAGAGCTCACAAATGCATGGACTCTTTAATTATTTTTTTAAATCTGGCGGGACTCAAACCTATAGTGTCTCAATGAAAATTTGTGAACTAATCGCCGGATGTTGAAAATTCTCGAGCTGTCTACATGTTTTTATGCATTTATTCTACATTTCCCGATACAGATTCGCCCCGAAGCATTATTAAGTTTCCAGGTTCCTATGTTTCGTATTTCCTCCGCATTTCTCTACGCTTTTGATTCCTACTCTTAGAGTTTCGGTATCGAAAACACTTGTGTTTCAAAGTGTCTTATTTTACAAACAAATATTGACACCGCCGCCGTTTTCTAAGTAGACAAGAAATGGGTGAACTGGGTCCAGGCTTTGAAAGTTTTATGAGATTTGTTAATAACTTTCTGAAGTTATTCTATATAGTTTATAAGAGTTGTGTCCCGCGATTTCACCCGTGTCATGATGGAAGTGTATTTGTTATCTGATATATTTGCTTTGCACAGGAGCTACAATACTTTATGCCACTTTCCCTTTTTAGGGTTCAAGGCATGATTATTGTTTCGCGTCTGTCTGCCCGCGTGGTTTAGCTCAAAGAAAATTAATAAAGCAGTGTTAAAGTCATGTGTCACCCCTGTTGGCTAAATGGTTAATGGTTGGTGTTGAATATGTGAAAAACCAACTATCATGATTTAGAAATTGTAGCTGTGTGATACAAACAAACAGAAAAATAGAGTTACTTCCGCTTTTATAACATTAGAAGTTAGACGTAAGTTAGACTACAGGTAACTCAAATAAACTCTAACATTAGTCCTGAAGTTTGTCGGTAAGGTGCGAGCTGAGTATGTGATAAATGTAATTGATTTCACTAAGTCTGATAGGACTGTAGATTTATTTCATCGCATTTGTAGGTATAATCTGGATTAAAGCTAGCTATCTACATAGATACATTCTTCGTACGAAACTAGTTACGAAACAATAGTTACGTACGCGGCCGAAGCGTGGGGACAAATACATATGAAAAAAAATTTAATCTTTGGCGGAAATTACTTACGTTGTAAGAAGTTGTCATATTGGGCTTTACTTGTTATTTTGAAATTGCAATGAAGCCTCCACTGGCCCCTGACTTTCTTGTATATGTTTAGGTAAAAACTTCATAACCAATGCAGCTAAAGCTAACCGACAAGGACGTTGCTTAGCATTATCAACTACCGTGTGAACTCGGACAGGATATTCCAGGATCAGGATCAGGATAATGGCTATTTCAATATATCCTGATTCCATGGAATCTATCACGCCGCCGGTTTACTGAGTTATGTGTTTCGATAATGTTATTTTCCAATCTATCATGCAAGTAGGTTGCCCATATGGGGAGGGGGTGGGGGAAGGGCTTGTCACCGGTGCTCGAGAATGAGCGATGGATGATATAGACAAGTTTTTTGGCGCCGACAAACTAACTGATAACGAGTACCTACTGGCATGGTGTCTATATTGAGTCCTTGATTTAATTTAAATGTGCCAAATAAAATAAACTAGCAAGAATTATTATAATTAGATAGCTTAAAAACTAAAGAATCCAACATCAATATGTGAAATTTTATTTAAAAAACCAAACTACTAAACCAATGTTGATGACCAACATGATAAGACCAATCTGAAAGCAGGTATGTCAATTCTAACAAAAAAATATCCAAATCGGATTTTAAATGTCGGAGTTATGTGGTTACAAAAATAAAAAAAATAACTGAATTCAGAAACTCCTTCTTTTTTTAAGTCTGTTCAAAAATCCAAATCGACATTGCCACGTTGATGCGTGATACTTAGTACTTAGTGTACATAGTTTGATATACATGAAAACTTAAGTATTTTATGCACAGTCGGGTAAAAAGAAGCCCGTATAACGAACTGCAGAGATGTGCACGCAAGCAAAAAATGTTGGCAACAAATTCATTATCCCTGGGGTGTAATCCAACCCTTTACTCTCGGAACTGGCAACAATGCCAAATTAATTAAGTGCCACTGTAGCTACCGCAGAACCGATTATAATTACCAGTGTTACCAGTGTAATAAGATATTACTTACTGTAAAATGTTACGATAAGTAAGACTCTTCATTATGGGATCCTCGAAAAGGTTTAATTAGAAAATATAATAAGAGTATCAAAATCCTATACTTAGAGCATGTAATCATAATCATGCATCAGTAAGAGTAAATTATAATCTAACAAGTATAAGTTTAGGAAACTCAAAAACCCTAAAAAAACGGCTGAACCGATTTTGATGAAAAATAACTGAGAACACTCTCGATTAATACTTGTTCCAAAAAAAAACTAGATCAAAATCGGTCCATCCGTTACGATGCCACAGACAGACACATAGATACATAGATACACAGTTACACAGATACACGTTTCAAACTTATAACACCCCTATTTTTGGATCGCGGATTAAAAATACAAATTAGCAATCTAAAAAATGGAATTTAACGTTCAGGTACGAGTATTGTCGAGTATAAGTTAGTTACGGCAGTCTAATTGGTAAGTAAATCGTGTGACTTCCGATCGGGGTTCTGCGTTCAAATCCAGGTACGAATCTTTGTTTTTAGAGTTCTGTGCGTTTATTGAACTCTTCGCTTAGGATTCTACAAAAATATCAATCGCTAGTCTTGGGATTCTGTTTTAAAATCCTTTGCTTCGCTCTGATTTGAAATAAACGCTTCCACCGAAACAAACATTTCTCTAAAGCACTATTATTATTAACGGGATATTTACCGTGGTTCAAGTTAATTTTGAGCTCCCGATATTACGTGAACCACGGTAAATATCCCGTTATTAATAATAGTGCTTTAATGAATGACCGTGATAGTTTAAAAAACATTTTTCTCTCTTGTTAGGTACTAAGTACTAACAGTAGTTACCGGTCTATAACCAACCTTTTTGGAAATCTTTGTTTTTTTTTTTCTCCGTGTCCAGCAGTGGAGTACTTGTGACTTTTGTTGTGACTGAGATGATAGATAGATAGATAAAACTCTTTATTGTTTACATCTTAACTAAAGCACAAATTACATAGCGAAAAGGGCTTAAATGCTCGTAAAACAACAGGCGGCCCTATTGCTAATTGCGATTTCTTCCAGGCAACCTTGGGATGGAGATGTGATGATATTGAAATAAATAGATGATGGGGTGTTTGACAAAGAAAATAATAAAAGAGAAAAAACTATAAAGAAATAAATAGACCTAGACAACATTACGAAAAAAAAAAAACGGCCAAGTGTGAGTCGGACTCGCGCACAAAGTGTCCGTACCATTATCTTTAAAAAAATCACGTTTGTTGTATGGGAGCCCCTTAAATATTTATTTTATTCTGTTTTTTAGTATTTGTTGTTAAAGCGGCAACAGAAATACATCATCTGTAAAAAACTGTTCATGGGATACAGCCTGGTGACAGACGGACAGACAGACAGACAGACAGCGGAGTCTTAATAATAGGGTCCCGTTTTACCCTTTGGGTACGGAACCCTAAAAATAAATATATTATTTATGTAAGTACTAATACAAGTATGATGATAATGAATAATCGTTTAAGATGTTTATCACGTAACATCCTGTGATCTTTTTTCACTGAATATATAGTACTCTTTAAATTAAATATACATAATTTTCTTAAATTAAATAAAATATACATAAATAAAATATACATAATTAACTTTCCCAAGCTCCCGCTTTAACTATACACCAATTCAAGAAACACAAAAATTGGTTCACGATTAACGGAGAAATTCGTGTACATAAAAAAATGCTACGAATTGATAACCTCCTCCTTTTTTGAAGTTGGTTAAAAATAGTTTTTACCAACGAAATAATTATACAATGGCTAAACAAGACAGAGAAATTCCGCAGTGAGGGCGATTCGAAATATTTCAGCAGCCCTGTTTGACAGCGAGCCCCGTACGTAATCTAGTTTAATCCTTTGACTGTAGATAACCAGACTAGACCTACGTATTGTATTATAGTTTGTTTATATAAAGATATAGCACAGATGAGAACTTTAACTTTAACTTGGAAATTAGCTTAAAAAAATCGTATCACTTTAAAATGATTCAGTGTGGTTTAAATCAGTACTTAAAAAAAAATAAGTTAAACGGTTTTATTGAAAAGAAAAATAATGATATAGGTAGTGTATTTACTGTATTCTACTAGAGAAGCCCTTTCATTTGATTCTCATATTGTAGGGGTTGTGAAAAAATATGAAAACCGCCATTTCGTGGCGGCGGCCATATTGAATTTAGAATGATACTCAATATACATTGTATTGTCATCTAAACTAAAGGCGTGTACCAAATATCAGATCAATCTGTCAACGGGAAGGGGGTCAAATTTCGGTTACTAAATTTGACCCAAACAAGCAGGGTAAGCTAAATAAAACCGTTTAAAAATGAACCGACTTCAAAATACGTAATTTCGTATTCTTGGATGACATATTTTTCCAATTATTGTTTTAAAAACCAAAATACTGAACATATTTTGGTAAAAATTATATAGGACCACTACTGTAGTATAATTTTTTGACCTACCAAAAAAATAATCATTCAAATAATTTCATAGTTGGCGAAGTCAATAACGTAACAAACATACAAAAAACATGCAGTCGAATTGAGAATCTCCTTATTTTTTGAAGTCGGTTAAAAAGTACAACAGAAAATAATCCTAATTCCATTCAATTCGTTTCTTTGTACCAAATGATTATTATAAGGTAGGTACTTATTTCTTCAGTGGAAGGGAATTGGTAGAAAGAAAACAAATTAAAAAAAACAACGCGTTGCACTCCGGGAGTGCCAGCAGAAGTGAAAACTTGAACATTAACGTTGTGCATTTTTGAATATTTTGGAATGGTTAGGGAATAATTTCGCACGAATAGCTTTATTTATCAGTATAAAAGTAATATAATTTATGTGGTTTAGTGGTATGTGGTTATGTGGTGTGGTGTGGTGTAGTTTGTGTTAAATGCTTAATTTCCTGTATATTTCATTAACAAAGTGCATAGCTACACTTTGTTCAATTTCCATATTTTAAACAAAATATTTTACAAGACGATCGAGCCATCAGCAGTCACCATCCGTGGATGTGCGTAGCAGGCTGTAGTACAAAACAAACACACACACACACACACTCGCGCAAGCGCCCTGCGGCGTCTTACGAATTTTCGATCAGGCACGTGTCCTGACGCGAGTTTTTTTTTTTACCCAACTCAAAAGTGCACAACGCCGCTATAGAAGTTTTCACTTCAAAAACTTTGACCTATTAACCTGTTCAGATTAACGTACTCAGCTCAACACGTAAACTGAGTAAATAAAATACAAATACTCAACAACGAAAAGGGAAATCAGTTGGATGGAACAACACAAACTGTTGACCGTTAAAGGCAAACAATCGCAAGCAATAATACGGAAAATAAGCACCAAGTTCCTGGTTCTCGGACAAATAACAAGCAGCGCAATCATTGCAAACTTTATTGATCATGTACTAGTAAACATCCTGTCAACGGATACGTTAGGTTAACTACCGGTAAAAAAAAACCTGCTAGGAATTTTCTTAGGAATTTTAGTATTTTTGATGTCCTTCATATTTGACTACAAAGGCTAGCTGAGATCACAATGAAAGTATTTTTATGTAATAATATTTAGGAATGTCTATCAATTTAGATTTTCAAGGAAGTATATTTTTTAGCCTTTGACATTGTTATGTTCATTGCTTTTACGCATGAAATATATTCACTATTAAAATTATGTACTAGGTTCAAAAACCAACTTAAAAAAGTATTTTATAAGCGCGTCTCAAAAATAGTTTTCATTAATAAAAGGCGCTATTCTTCTTTAGAAATAAATGAAAACTAAGAGAATTATTATTTATTATTTGACTAAATTAATTTTTCAAATTTAAATCAGTAAATAACATTTTATTTTACGGCTATTGGCTGCGTATAACAGAGGCTTGGATCGACTCATATGACCAAAAACACTAAAGACCATTTGGCCTTTTGCTATATTTCAGATAAAATGGAAATTGTATGTTTTGAGGTTTAACTTGTTATTTCTATAGTATTTTTTGCGCGGTTGGTACAAGTAGCTATATTATATATAAATAATAGGCATAGTAAGGCCATCAAGCGTCCAGGACAATGACGTTGGACCAGTAGATACATTAAATTACAAAATTTACGTTGTATATGGGCTCCAATTGAAATACTAGACCTATATTTATAAAGGTGTGTCATTTTGTGGCAATCCATGTTTGAAATCATCTTTATTTTCCAGATAAGTATCAACCTTTCAGATATGCAAAGCGGCAGGAATTCGCAAAAAAACCTAAATTGTTTGTAGGAATTTACCTAAATTGTTGTAGAGAGTCGCTAATAGTTCGCTAAGAAGCAATTAAAAGTTAGATAGTCGTTTAAGGTAAACATGGATGAGTAAATCGTTTTCAAGATAAACACCTGCTAGCTCGGAGACATAGTTAGTTTTCAGTTAACTTGTAATTATTCCACGAAGCTAAGTGTGCGAGGCGCATCTTATTATGTTTGCTATTTTTTTATCGACTAAAAAGAAGGCAATTAGCAATTCCGTAATTATTATTTTTTTATGTTTGTTACAGCATAACTCCGCCATTTATAAACCTATTTGAAAAATATTATTTTTGTTTGAAAGAATCTACTTTCAGATTTGTCTCATAAAACAAAATTACGCATTTTAAAGTCGGTTTTTCTTTCAGTCTTTTGGTACTTATAATATTATGCGAAATAACATTAAATTGATACATAACAAACAAACATATATTACAAACATTAGGCAATTTTTTTAATTACATACATTTCTCTTAATGTATTTTAAATACATATTAATGAGTGGTGTATTTAAATGCAACATTACATTACATTACAGATAAAAAACAGAGCTCAAGTCACAGTCCAAGGGCAACATTCTCAAAAGGCTGGCGACATCTCGGTAATGCTAATCCGCTGACCGAGGTAAGCGTCCAGCCCTTTAGTCATTTGTTCTTTCTATCGGTCACATAATAATAATTCTATTACTAATATTTAATATAATCAGAATGATGGTGTAGTTCATGGGTTTATTCTATCGATGTTTTAAATTTTGGTTGGAATGATATTGTTCTAATCGAGGTAGGATGGTCCCGTCACTGCGACCCTTGCGGATCTATTGTAACCTAATGAAATTGTAACTCTTCTCGTTAATTAAAAAAAAAGTGTGTTTTTGCACACATACTCGTGAGCGTGTGTATTTCTATACGTCATGGGTGCTTATGAATCAAATAAAGTTAGTGAGTAATCCATTCATATATTTTCACAAATCTGTCTCAATATTTCCTGGAGGATATCGCTTTTAGCCATAAGACTTAACTTTCATGTAAGACTATTCTTATTAATTAGTATTTTATTTAGCTAAGATGTAAACAATAAAAAAGCTAGACTGATGCAAATAAACACTGACAAATGTCGATAAAAATATATACACTCACAGAAGCCCGGTAAAAATAAACCTTCAAAAGCAGGATCCGTTCATTAATATACATTAAATTTGATACTCCAGAGACTTCATTAGTTTCCTCGAATGTGGTAGGTTTTGTATGGTAATGATTCTGAATGGAATACTGATACGAAAAAATTCATTTCAAATACACATTTGATTATGATAATAGCTAAATGTAGAGTTCTTTGGACTGTGCTAAAAATATATGTATAGAAGTGAGTGAGTGAGTGAGTGAGTGTGGTATAGAAAATTTTCTGATAAAATCTGGTTATAATTTTTTAATGATAAGTAGTATTGTACATAAAGATGAATGTTATTGTGATATCTAAAATCAGTTCAGTCCTAAATGCAAGGCGCAAGTGCAAGGCGCGTCACCGACCGAGAGTGACGTGTGCGCTGCTTCTTTGAAAAAGACCGCCGAATACGGTTGAAACTATAGTCGGATATTTCGGCTCAAAACAGACGTGAGTGACCTGTAATTTTTATTAAAAAATGTGTGAAAACCACGCTAGTTTCCATGATAACTGTTTTTATTTCATATATGATTGCCTGTAGCGAGCGGTTTTTCTCCGTAATTTCACAATTTGTTTAAAGGAAAAAGTTAGAATCCTACCTTTTCTAACGACTAATTTATCAAAGTTAGTCGTCAAATTATAACGAATGCAGTAAACTGACTTAATAACAAAAGGCACCCGAATAAAATATTCATATAATTAGAGCTAATAATAAAACTATTAAACCAAAGTTTTTTTTTTTTATATATTGTATATTTTTGCCGAACTCGCGATAAAGATGGAATTAAAACCTTTAATGAGGCCATTCTTGAAGATCATCTTTGACCAAATATAAAATCCATCTATAAAATATGATGTCAGCTGACATTGACAACCAGTAAAAATGTCGGAAAATAGTAATAATTACGAAATACATAGTTGAATCTTTTTATTTTAAAGTCCTTAAAATAAGAGTTCATGTTACGTTATTTTAGCGAATATGTGCTAAGAATCTCTTTAACTAATAAACATTGATGTACCTAAACATTGATGTACCTTTTGTTATAAGTGTCAAACAGCCATTTTAGATTAAATTATCTTAAGTAAATAAAAAATTTAGCTTCCGTGTTTCGATGGGGCTTTAATGTATCATGTCTTGATAACAAACTAATTTCATTTAATAAACTTTCTCCAGTGCCATGTTGACGAGGGTTTCTCATTAAATACACTTTAAATCCTGTGAATTGTCACAAGGTTTATAAAAATAAATACGCTCATTGTTCGGGTAATATAGAGTCAATGATGGCGGTTATATCACAAATTCCATAGTTCCTTGATATTTTTTTAGACAAAACTATAATTAACATCAAAAACTTGCTGAGAACTGCTCATAGATGTATAATTTTCTTTTGGAAACAAACGTTATAAAAAATAATTTTGAAAAAAAATGTGTAGCATAAAATCGAGTTTTAGATGATAATTTTCCGCCCTAACTAATATTTAATTTACATGCCTACTAAAACTTTAGCATTGTTTTAAAAATATGTGTTTTGCATTAGTTAAAATGGGTCCTATGTAAATAGGGCGAATGCTGTGGTAAAATGTATATATTTTTGTTAACCTATACTGTCCCACTCCTAAGGCAAAGGTAACTATTTAGAGAAAATTTTCGCGCTCTAGAAAGATACTACTATACAAAGACTGCTTTCTAACGATTGCATTATAAAAGTTAATTTAAATACTTTGATCATGTTATCGTCTGATATTTACATGGTAACTTTCGTGGAGATAAATAATTTGATTTTTTTACTACACTAATTCCTTTCCAAATTTCATACTAAGCAAAATACTCGTATATTTTTATATCATGAGTACTCACAACCCATTTTAAAGATTAAAAAAAAAACTAATTAGATAATATTTTATACAAAATATCGTAATTATAGTTTGTTTATACCAAACAATACAAAACATGCTCAAATTACTCACCCAAGAAGACAAATGACGGCAGATACCAGGAACATGATAAACTCAACTTTTAGCCCCAAGCTTGTTTATATGAACATTCGTATTGTTGATAAGTTGATCACTTGTCGCGCGTCTGTGGCGCCGCCTTCGGCCCGGCGGAGATTTCCAACGTTTGCTCGGAGATGGGAACAAATTCAACATCTCGTCATCTGTACCACGCATGCGTCGGTAGTAAAGCTTAGCAACCACCGCGACTTTGGGAAGTCTTCGCTATGCTTTACAAATAGTTATTATGTCGCGGTTTGCAATGACATACTTTATCAAAGATGGTTTGATATTGTTTCTTGAGTAACTGTTGACACGCTGTGTAATTTGAGGTTTATGCTGCAGTAACTATACGCTGCCGCTGTATAGTCAACGAGCCTTTTTGAGCCAATGAGAGAGAATTTGCCACTCTCTAACCGACTTCAAAAAAGAAGGATGTTATTAATCTGTAGGGGGGGTTTTTTTTTTTTGGAAAATATAATTAATTCAGGCTGTACATAATTACAAAAACTGAATTATGTAAAATTACCGTATTTTTCGTTGTATGCAGTCTGGCTCATTAGTCGCGCATCTACTTCATAAGGAGGATGTACCGGATTCGATTCCCGATTAGACACGTGTCTAAGCGTTGAATTGAAATTTCTTACTGCAGCATTGACTTATACATGAAGTAACCGCTTGGTAATTCGTGATTCCATTTCCATTTTCAGTTGATTGTTAGCTTTTTGGTAGATACATAGATACATTTGTCTAGTCTTGTCTATACAATTTGATTAATAATTCAAAATTATATACGGTGGGTCACAATGTTGACCTTTAGAAGGGAACAGTGGGAACACTGTGAGGCACGTTACAAATAAGGATATATAAAAATACAGTAAGTGGGTATGTGGATGTTTGGTGAAACTATTGTACGAAATGGAGTTAGAAAAATCTTGACTGTGAAGAAATAGTTATGACTTAGAAATCTATTTTATTAATAATTATTATCGTTATTGTTGTTGTTAGCCTGTAGTGTCCCACTGCTGGGCAAAGGCCTACCCCTCGATATTTCCAGTCTTGACGGTTTTGTGTATTGATGTGCCAGTTTTTATCAAAGGTGTCCAGTTCGTCTTGCCATCTCTTACGGGGCCTGCCTAGTGGCCGCGCCGAGTTGGGACGCCACTAAGTAGTGATATTGTCCCAGACCCAGAGCTCTTCCGGGATGTGGCCGACATGGCCGGCCCAGTCCATTTCAGCTTGGCAGCTTTGAAAGCTACATCTGTAACCTTCGTTCTGGACCGCAGCTCCGTATTGCTTCATGAATAATTGTTATTATTATTACTAGAAATAATAATAATTATTACCATTTTAGATCCATATGTCCGTAACAAAAATAATGAGATTGTACGTGTCACGTCCACGCGGCATCCATTTGAAATATACCTTTCGTCAAATTAGTTTTCGGGACACCGCACGTTTCAAATTCATCATTGACGTGCCAATAAGCTGTCATTTTGTGAGGTCAGAGAAAAAATTGAGTACAGTGGTTAGATATAGGTGATGTTTGTGCTTGTTTATTTTTGTGGTATGATATCTCCCATGCAGAAAATTTTGGTTGGAAACTGTGTGTGACGCGTCCTAAATATAAAATTTATTGACGTGACAACGTGTAATAAATCGATGAACGCCGGCTGCACGCACAAAAAAAGATGACTCATTGCCCCGTTACGCTCATTGTAACGTTTGCATTTCATAAATGTTTTGTTATGACGTTGTCACGTTAAACTATGGACCATAAACCGACTTTACAGACAACCTATTTTTTTTAAATAGTTTTGCTCTGATAGTCTCAGGCTTGTAATTAATTCACCTGTCCCCACTAACGTAACTGTGTTGTGTATAGGTTCGTCTTGCAAACCAGCAATTAAAACAAACATGATTTGATTGATTGACTACACGTGATTGCTAACCGTCTAATATCAAGTTGGGTCAGTTAACAACCTAATATCCTAGTTAATACCTAACAGAAATCATTTTTGGAGTAGAAATGTTGTAAGTAAAATGTAACGTTACCTATATGTGGGAGTTTTTAAAATGGTGAATGGTGAGTGGTGGTGGTGTATGGTTTTTTAAATGGTGGTGTGGTGGTGGTGATGGTTTTTGTTTGTTTTTATAATGTATTCTTTTTGTCAGAAGTTGTTGTTCACGCCATAAACACATATAAAAGGATTTTAAAACTACTGTTTCAGCTTGATGATTATATTATTAAACACGCAAAAACAAAAAATAAGAGCCACAATTAATTAATAAGTTTCCTAACTGATTAATTAATAGTGGCTTAAACTAACTTAACTGAAAATTAGCGATTAGACTGTATGTAGTTTTTTGTGTGTAGGTATGTACTGCGATATCCGCTTTTTTAAGACTTTTTAACCATCATTTTTGAAGATATAAAATGACTGAATGAACTTATAATAAAATTTGCAAAACTAGAAAACAACATCACAAATATACGACAAAAATTTCAATTTGAGCCTAGTCAATTTTCATACATAATATTTTTTTATGTATGCAAGTATCGCTGAGTATGGATTTTTGGTATTTCAACGAGAAATGGGTGGTAATTCGCCGACTTTCTGCTAGTCCTGTAGTGAAATGAGGAGGGTGGAGTTAGGTCGTAAACGTCGACTTGTTCTGAAAAATAATTTTGATTGTCAGTTGCACTTTTATAAAATCTAATAACTTGTCTTATAGTGTACTTACGAGTATAAGAGTAGATGTGGTGCAATATCGTGAGACCGTTTATGGATTTATCATGACCCATATACAGTCGGTATATGAGTTGTGACCCGTGTTCCTACAACAATAGCATCCAAACGAGGTCCCCGAGGTTCGGCTGATTGTTTCTCCGCTGGTCTCCACTTCCACTCCTATCTTGAGTATAATAAGACCTCTCAATCTACTCGGGGAGCAAGAGCTTCAGGTTATTTTTTCTAAGATCGTTTATTTGTTTCATAGTATAAACAATAGAAAGTAACAATCGTATAATTATAAATAATAAATAAACGATGTAGACTACATATCTATATGTGCCTAATATGATATGAAATAAAAAATATTTAGTGATACTAATCGCAACAGGCTTGTAGTATTGATATAAATCAAACAATTTACAAATTAAATTTAACAGCTTTATCTTAAAATTCGAACAAAATACCTTTTAATTAATTTTTAACAATACACTGCTTCATTGCCGTGGGGTACCGGCTTAGAATAGTACCTCCCCCTCTCTTCCCGTGGGTGCCGTAAGAACCGGCTAAGGGAAATATTACCAGAGATGGGCAGCAGCATCCTCTGCGGAAAACGCTACCCACTGCGCTCGCCAACCCGCATGCCAAGCGTGGCGAGTAATGGCAAAACCCCCCTATGATAAGCAACGAAAAAACCAGGCCCCCAGTCCCCGGCAGCTCCGCTATTCCGGGCTACGGTAGCGGTCCCGGTCACGGCGGAGCAAGGGGTGCTAAGAATCTCCGGAAGAGATCCGGCTACCACCCCCTGCATAAACGACGACTGGCCCTGGTAACACACAATATTCGCACGATGAGGACAGACGAGAAGCTGATGTATGAGGATATTAGTAGGGCCATACACACTTCTGAGACCTATTTTAATGTTGTTATGGGGGACTTAAATGCGAAGCTGGGCAGGAAATGCGAAAGTGAGTTGAGAGTGGGGCAATTGAAAACTGAAATAACTAAACTGAAATATATTCTCATATCTCAAAATGCATTAATTGTTCTACAGCACTGGCTTGTGGCATGTAAATGGTTAATTTATTGTTAATTAATAATTGTGTAAATGGTTGAATTTATTGTTAAACACATAAAGTGAATTGGCTGGGGTTTTCTAAGTATAGACCATATAAATTAAGTCTAGTTTTATATTTAAACGAATTTACATGGGTTTGATTGTGCGGTTGTATGTGTGCGAGCACGAGATGAATCACATGTATTTATTATATTTGTGATATTCTTAGATCAAGTAAAACTATTATATTTATGTTATATTTTACAAATCACTCAAATCCCTCAAAATTGCATTATTATTAAATTTCTTTGCGACGCGATAAAAATGAAGTTGTCTAGTACGCTCGTGGCACTGCTTGATGTAAACAACAAGAACCGGTCTTGCATCATTGCGTCGCGCACACATCGACGCACGCACACTGGGCTTTATCAGCTCACCGACACAACAGCGTTGTGTCGGTGAGCTGATAACATAATGTACCTACTTTAATCTTTATTTGTACATATTTTCGCGAGAAGTTGTCGGCTCCGGGAAACAGGAATCCTAGTCCGGAGCCTGACGCACTTGTAATTATATCATGTAAATTTTGTGACAATAAATAATTTTGAATTTTGAATTTGGATATGGACAACGGAACCCCAGGGGACAGAGGTTGGCCGACTTTCTGGAGAAAGAGGGACTCTTCATGATGAACTCTTTCTTCCAGAAGCCACTTCATAGGAAATGGACCTGGTTGAGTCCCGATGGTTCTACGAGAAATGAGATAGACTTCATCCTGACCACCAAGAAACAAATATTCAATGATGTCTCTGTGATCAACATGGTTAAAACCGGAAGTGATCACCGAATGGTACGAGGCACTTTGAATATTAATGTTAAACTTGAGAGGTCCCGTATGATGAAGTCTACACTCCGACCCACTCGCGCTCATATCCAAAACCCCGAGAGCTTTCAGCTCGAACTATCAAATCGCTTCGAGTGCCTGGAGAGCTGCGCATCGGTGGATGAGATCAATAACAGGTTTGTGGAAACTGTCCGTACGGTGGGCGCGAAGTTTTATAAGCCCCACCGTACAAACAGACCGCAAAAGCTCTCGAGCCATACCCTCGACCTCATGGCTGAACGACGCTCATTGCAACTGCAGTCTTCTGGTGACGCCGAGTCATATAGGCGGCTCAATAGACTCATATCAAAGTCTATGCGACACGACATCCGTACCTTTAATACTAATCGTATTAAAGAGACGATAGAGCGGAATAAAGGCTCCAAAGTGTTCGCAAAAGACATGTCTATTGGGCAGAGCCAGTTGACGAAGCTGAAGATGGAAGATGGCAGTATAGCGTCGACTAAAGCAGAAGTCTTGAGGGAAATCGAGAGGTTCTATGGACAGTTATACACATCGGTCGCAAAACCTGTTAGCAGTTTGGGCAAAGATCCAAGAGCCAAACTGACTCGACATTATACCGAAGATATCCCGGACATCAGCCTGTACGAGATTAGGATGGCCTTGAAACAGCTCAAGAACAACAAGGCACCGGGCGACGACGGAATTACATCAGAGCTACTGAAAGCGGGTGGAACACCGGTACTGAAAGTCCTTCAGAGGCTCTTCAATTCCGTCGTGCTTGAAGGTACAACGCCAGAAGCATGGAACAGAAGCGTGGTGGCGCTGTTCTTCAAAAAAGGAGACAACACTTTGCTGAAGAACTACAGACCCATCTCGCTTCTGAGCCATGTCTATAAGCTGTTTTCAAGGGTCATCACGAATCGTCTTGAACGCAGGTTTGATGACTTCCAGCCTCCCGAACAAGCCGGTTTCCGAAAAGGCTATAGTACCATAGACCACATCCATACGCTGCGGCAAGTGATACAGAAGACCGAAGAGTATAACTTGCCCCTTTGCTTAGCGTTTGTGGACTATGAGAAAGCCTTTGATTCGATCGAGACCTAGGCGGTGCTTGAGGCTCTCCAGCGATGCCGTATTGACTATCGGTATGTCGAAGTGCTGAAGTGTTTATACAACAACGCCACCATGTCAGTCCGAGTACAAGACCAGAACTCAGAGGCAATTCCATTGAAGAGAGGCGTGAGGCAGGGAGACGTTGTCTCTCCGAAACTGTTTACCGCCGGTTTGGAAGATGCCTATAAGCTTCTGGAATGGAAAGGGCTCGGCATTAATATTAACGGCGAGTACGTCACTCACCTTCGGTTTGCCGACGATATAGTAGTCATGGCAAAGTCGATGGAAGAGCTCAGTACGATGCTCGAAGACCTCAATAGAGTTTCCCAACGGGTGGGCCTCAAAATGAACATGGACAAAACGAAGGTTATGTCGAACGCCCATGTAGTGTCCAACCCAATATCTGTGGGGAACTTCACTCTTGAAGTTGTTGACGAATACGTCTACCTAGGACAGACGGTCCGATTAGGCAGGTCCAACTTTACGAGGGAGGTCAATCGTCGTATCCAACTCGGCTGGGCAGCGTTCGGGAAACTTAAAAGCGTCTTCTCGTCCAATATTCCCCAGTCCCTCAAGTCGAAAGTTTACAACCAGTGTGTGTTACCAGTGATGACATACGGCACTGAAACGTGGTCCCTAACTATGGGCCTTATAAGGAAGCAACGAGCTATGGAGAGGGCTATGCTCGGAGTCTCTCTACGAGATCGAATCAGAAATGAAGAGATACGTAGACGTACAAAAGTCACCGATATAGCACAGCGGATTAGCAAGTTGAAGTGGCAGTGGGCAGGGCACATAGCACGTAGAACTGATGGCCGATGGGGCCGAAAGGTTCTCGAGTGGAGACCACGTACCGGCAAGCGCAGCGTAGGAAGACCAGCCACGAGATGGACAGACGACCTCATACAAGTGGCGGGAAGACACTGGATGCAAGCCGCTTCCAATCGGTCTTTTTGGAAATCCATGGGGGAGGCCTATGTCCAACGGTAGACTTCTTATGGCTGAGATGATGATGATGACACTGCTTCATATTAAAAACGTCATTGTAGTGGTTTTCTTCCAAGTAAACAATTTTTATTGAATGGGTGACTCATTTTATTTCTTGTTATTGGAAGAATAAGTACTAAAAAATTATGGGAATGCTATGCATGTTGTTTTGTTACTTATAAACAAAATATTAATGTTACTGGACTTTGTGAAAAAAACATCAAACCTGCCACATTTATTGCCTCATGGCAACGACGTTGTGGGCTAATATGGGGTATTTAGTTCAGAAAAAATATACTTGCTCACGATTTAAAGGCTATGCTAAAGTTATCGAGAAAGACCAACTATTTTCATAATTTAAAGGTTTGTGTTCAATAAAAGCGTAGACAAAGCGTTTCGTTCGTGTTTTAGAACATACACCATGAAAATATAACGCGTTATTCTGTTACACATTATAAAAGCTTTTAGAGGCTTAGACATAAAATTTTAAAAAAATAGCTCCAACGTATAGAGCTTTAGATATTACATTTTAGTAAAATAGCAGTTCAGCTCTCAAACCTTGACTGATGCCGCGCTATTAGGCAAATCCCTGAGCTCGATTGAGTCGAAATACTTATTGGAGGCATAGAATGAAACCGATTTTCACATGTAATTGGGTCGATTAACTGTTTTAATCAAACAAAGTCATTAACAGATAACTCTGTGCATAACTGTAACTTGTAATATTTGTCCTACCCAATAAAAATAATTTATGACTCTTTGTTTTTATATTTTTATTGAATAAACAAATTCCAGTATTTATAATACAAATAAATTATATAAGTGATTTAACACGATAATATTTTGATGAACTAAATTTCAGTAGTTTTTTAATCTACTGTAATGATATAAATATTTTTATTCAGGTGTCTTTTATTTTAAGCCTAATTGTTAGTTGTTTAAATTGTTGGAAAGTTAGGTGTTTAAATTTTAAATGATATCATTTATAATATATTGAAAGGGGTAATTTATAATTTTAATGTAATGCTTCTAAAATTAATAGCAATTTCTTAACTTGTGCAATATCATTGTGAAAATTGCCAACATCTGCGAAATGAATCCGTGAAATTTGTTATAACAGGGAATTACGTAGCAATCAACGCTACGCGCCGTAACTACCTACGAATGCTACGCGGCTACGATGTGCTACAGTATGCAAGGCGTGCTACAAAAATTTCAAAAATCACTTTCAATTGAATTTCACTGCTAAAAGTTTAGTGTAAAATATTTTTTTTTGGAATTTCTACATGTTTTAAGACTAAAACTGGACGGTTTAGCTCTGTTTTGCTGGAGTAATGTTTTTTTTTATGAAATAGAATCTACCTTTGACCGACTGATGATAAGCGACGGTGTGGCTGAGGTTGGAACTCGACGATCTAGAAGATATCTACTCACTCTAGTTTTGAAAATTTCAGGAAACTCTAAGGAAACATAACATATGTGAGAAATAAGTATTTTTTATAATAGCAAGTTTTTACGTGGGTACCAGCACGAAGCATTTCCATAGGCGAAAAGTGGATGCAAAGTAGATGGTGGAGATGTTAAATCTTAGAAACGACAGCCGATCACGTTGAGATATGCTATACTTATGCCTGTTATCGGGTTAATAAGGTTAGGAATGAGTTCAAAAGGTGCCGACGCGTGACCTCAAAGGGCCGAATTCGAACGCCGTCTCGAAGTGCGGCGATTTGAAATAGAACCCTGCTCATCACCAAGTGTAATGCGCGCTGGGAGACCGCTAAGATTATATACAATATACACAACAATACTAGTGGAACTCGATTTCTAATTCGACTTTGAAGAATAATTTTGGAAGAATTCTACAGTAAAAAAAAAACGGTTAATATTAATTTATGACATTGCCACGTAGTCGCTATATTTTTAACTTTAGTGCTATTTTTAATCTTGATTTGTGTATACTAGCCTATACCTTGGTATAGGCTAGTATACACAAATCATTTACAGT
This sequence comes from Lycia hirtaria, assembly GCA_947563715.1. Classification (NCBI taxonomy): domain Eukaryota; kingdom Metazoa; phylum Arthropoda; class Insecta; order Lepidoptera; family Geometridae; genus Lycia; species Lycia hirtaria. Next base: position 28,976,161 of record OX387381.1, on the reverse strand, counting down.
ACACAAAGTATACACAAGGTATTACAGAGTTCGTCTTGCTCTGTATAGCTATTATCTCTTCTCGCAAATGGCAAAGTACTCACACATCCAATCAAGCCGGCAGGTAACATACTTGATCTATAGAATATATCTGGCCTAGTTAGGGTTAATGCATAGCTGGCATCTAAAATCATTTTAACCGACTTCCGAAAAGGAGGAGGTTCTCAATTCGACTGTGTGTATATTTTTTTTATATGTATTATGAGATTACTACGGCAATTATGAATTAATTTTGATGATTCTTCTTTCGTTTAGTAGGTAATACAATAGAAATGATCCTGTACAAATTTTATCAGAATCGGTTCAGTGCTTTGGTTTTTAAAACAAAATAATTGGAAAAATTATGTCGTTCAAGTAAACGAAATTGCGTATTTTGAAATCGGTCTCTGTTTTTAAACTATAATTATTGCTGACTGATGTAAGTCCTGTAGTAGTGGTTTTACCGAGGTGGCTGTATACGGCACGTCTCAGTTAAATCACCATCATTACCTCGCCCAATCTCGCTGCTCAAACCTCTGCTCTATATTTATACATCAACGCATTTTTCAATCCCTTCAAATGGGACCTCGTTGCTATCTCGGAGGCCATCTTTTTGTTGACCTTAAGAGATATGTTTCTTTGTTAGTTTCGTAAATTTACTTTTATGTAGTTTGAAATCATTTTAATTTAAGTAATAGTTATTGTACGTAAAAAATATTATTTTGAATTCTTTTTTAATACGTGTAACCGCACCACTTGATATTTTGGTATAAATACAAAAATCAGGACAATATATACATTATATATATATATATATATATATATATTTCGATATTGTTTAACTCAAATGATTGACACTCATATTGCTAGACAGGAAAAATTTATTTACTGTCCTTTCGTCAAAATGATCTTGGCGTACTGGGTACGCTGCAAACTTAGTGGATTTGAGTAATTGGATTATCTTTTTAGTCTTTATAGGTTGGGGTAATCGATTTTATTTTTTTGTAGTAGAACTAAGTATGTAAGTTTTTATATAATTTGGTTATAGTTAATAAAAGTTGGATCTCTTTAATTTTGTCTCACTCCTTTAATTGCAAAAAATGGAAAATAAAAAAGAACGCGAGTTAACTTTGCACGGTTATATGAGATTAGAGTAAGTCCCCTTTCTTTTGAACTGTGGCACCAACAGTTCAAAGGAAAAAAAAAAAAAATTAATCTTGCCTAACTGAAATACAAGAAGTCTAGCGGTACCCCACTCAAGTTTAAGGTTAAGTAAGGACTTTCTCAAGGTTAAGTACTTGTACTGTTTTTCTGTATCTTTTGGTTGATAATAAACTATTTGTATTTTGTATTTGTTTAAATTATCCAACCGTTCAGGAGCTAAGATGAAATTAGGAAAAACATAACAATTACTTTTAAGCCGGGTCTCTAGTTACTTTCGTGTTATTCATAGTTTGTAACAATTCAAGATATCGTAGTTGCGCCTGTCCAAATCCATGTGTTCGTTTTTGTGTATTTGCGACATTTGGCTTAAATCTGTGTGAAAGTAAAACATCTCGATAATGCTCAGTAACTTTTTCTAGGTATATAATAATTGAACTTTTTAGAAAAATGCTATTTTTTGAGTCAGGAAAACAATATTATAAAATTTTGATATCTTAAAGTGAATTAGAAACCTCAAACAAACTAAAACCCTAACTAACTATGTAAAGAAATTAATTATAAACGTTTTTGTTAATAATATTATCATTATGTCTATTTTTTATAGATTAAAAACCAATAAACATTCGAAACAATATCTAAAATACAAAAATTTGATTTTAAATCCGTTTTGAACCATTCGCTTAATATGGCGAGTTGGTGGTAAATCGTAAATTTATATATATATTATAACCCTATTGAAAAAAGTATATATGATGTTTTTTTTTATAAACTGTACATATATTATATTTGTTCACATCGATACCAGTGCAAATGGAATCTCGTCACCGAATTACCCTGCCTTCATAGAAAGAGAATATTCGACGCACCACATATTGCTTCACCTAGATCAGTGGTTACTAATCTGTGGTTCGCAGGACGCCGAATTGTTTTGAAAGCTATCGAAAAAAAGTAAGGTGTCAAAACGTCTAAAGATATTAAAAGGCCTCAGATACATCATCCATCTCTTTCTAAATTCATCTTTAAAGCAATTTAATTCATACATTATATTAACCATTATATTCCATCCTCGGCCACACCGTCGCTTAACATCAGACGAGTTGGTGGTCAATTGTAGATCTATCTTCTATATAAAAAAAAAACATGGCTGCAGCCAACATGATTCAAATTAAAAAGACAAACTAGTCGTTTCAGTTTTCTTTTTTATGTTATGTGACAGAAAGAAATTAGCGTTTTTTTTACCTGGACCTACATAAAGTTCTTCCGTCTTATTCAATGACGTCTGATAAGCCTGTTTTATTTAAAAAGTGTCTTGTTCAGTTTTCGCGCGTGATAGTCCGGTACCTTCTATGGCTTCTCAAACGTTTATGAATAAGACGGCTTGCTTCTTACCAATCGTGATTCCCGGTCAATGTAACTTTTTATTTATGACAAAATGTGAGACAAAATGTTTTTTATTAACTTAGAAGCTCGTTTTTTTTAGACCTCTAAGAGGTTTATTGATTAATGATTCAGTCTTTCAGAGTTCAATTTTATACCTCCATGCATGTCATCCCAAGAAAAAATATTTATACAGATAGACCGCGAAAACGAAACGATAAATAGAATATATCTGGGATTTTCAGAAAATATAAAAATAAAAGCTAGACTTCGCTGATAAAATATATAACTAAACCATTCCAACTCAAATGAACTATCAGCCTTTCAAGGCTTTGTATCAAGTACTAATACCTAAGTAGTAGTATCTGTAAAATCTTATTCCCTAACGAACAGAAAGTCTATCCCAATTTTAACAAATAGTCCTTCATGACAAAAGGTTAAGAAGCAATGATCTAGATGGTTGTTTATCGCAGGTAAGTGTGGTGCAGCCTTCCGGCGGCAAATAGCTTCCGCGTGGCTCCGCCTGCCACATTCCGCACGACGCTGACGCGGTGCCGCACGTTATCACTATGTTAGTTCAGGATATACGGACAACTCTTATTACTATATGCACATAACTCGATGGACATGCTTTGAGAGCGTCGTCGGGGCGGAGGAGCGGGGGAGTCTCCCGTCTCATCACATACTTTAGGCGCGACCCTCTAGTTCAGCGTGGGATATAAAGCCGCCATAATTTTTTTTTAAAAGGTTTTATAGAGATATTGCAAACAAGTTTGTGAAAAACAATCTATCTGTTAAAAAAAAAATGGTTACACTATTCTCCGTTAGAGTTGACATTCTCCGCAGTTTATAAAATTTGACTAAAATTTGACACTGCTTCGCAACCTACGAACAACAGAGACGTTGATGTATTCAATAATAATTAAATTCTTTATTAGTCTGTGAAACTAGGTAAGTATACATAGGTCTTAAATAAGTTATTCATCTATGTCTGTCTCTGTTGTTCGTAGGTTAGAAGGTATGTTGCATATTCATCCAATTATTAGTTGCATACGTCAGCTTAAACCCGATTTTTTTACCCTTTCAGTTAATTAGGGCCAGTAATTAAACAGAACAGTATCTCCCACACTATTCAGCTAGTCACTTCCCGTGCAGAGCGCGTGCAGACACGCGGTCACGTTGTTTCGACGTGGCGCCGGGAGCCGTTCCCCTTTGACACGACGCTGCACCGCTGCACCAACAGATCAAAGAATGTGGGTTACTTAGGGACCTGAAATTTACGCGTTTACAATACTTGGTCGCACTGTATATTTCAAAATGAAAAGTAAAAGATGATCTGAACTTTTATAATTTTGAACTTTTGGTCAAAATTATTCATTTAGCTTAATAATTCAACGTGTCAACCAGTGTGACAGAACTGGAGCATGAATATGATGCCTCGTGTAGTTGAGAATTTGGAATATCTTTAGACTTGCATCGGTCTAGGGGTAATATTTGGTATGAATACTTGAAAATATATGTGTATTATGTATTATTTTTAACAAAGATTAGAGAAAAGATTATTAATAAGAGTCCATTTGGACTAAACTTAAAAGTTTGGAATATCAACGCAAAGTATCTGGTCTAACGGTTTTTTAACCCCCGAATCAAAAAATAGGAATGTTATAAGTTTGACGTATGTATACGACGTATTTTTCTATCTGTGGCAAGTGTGGCATCGTAACTCTTAGACGGAGAGACCGATTATGACTAGTTTTTATTTGAAAGAAAGAAAGAGGACTTGATGAATTTGTACAAAATTTCAGTTAAAAGTAATTCTTGTAAAATCATTTACTTATTACAATAAAGTCCGTTGGAAGTTACTAAAAAGTGTGTTATTTCTTACGAGATTTTTCTACAACCATTTTACCAAACAAGTATCTATGTTAAAAGAAAAACAAAATACCCGACTACAGAAAAGCAGTTTTTGGACTTTATACGACTTCGTCACGCTTGATATGCTGTTGAGTGTACGTTTTTTGTGAGTAAGTATCCGTAAAATCCATGTAAAAGATTATAAATGCGTATTATTTAGAATTATTCTAATAAAACCACTTGTTTATTACGAAAAAGTTCGTTGCAGATGAAAACGTATTTTTTTATTTTTGCGAAAAATAACCCTTTATTTAAATGTATACACGGGTCTAGCCCGGACCTTTGAAAGGCATCAGTGGAGCCAGAACTAACACTGAGAGGCCTTTTTACAAATGTATAGTAAAAAATACAGGTTGGGTATATGGATTATTATTATTATTACAAAAAAACATACCTACTCGTAGCCTATGACAATCATGAAATGAAAACAAATCTAACGACACCTCGCACATCAAAATCGATCAAGTTGTTTAGGCTGTATCGATCATATAGAAATACATATATCCACACAAACATACATATACTCGAACAATATAACCCTGCTTCTTACGTAGTCAAGTAAAAATGAAACCTCTAACATTTGGTATATAAAGATGAATCTAACGATACCTCACACATCAAATTCGCTCAAGCCGTTTACGCTCTAGGAGGTAATATAGAAACATACATACCCTTAAATAAACATACACCCGAAAAACATAACCTTCCTTCTTGCTCAGTCGGGTAACAAAAGTGACATAAACTCATAGTGGATACTTATTTCAAATACCCAATGCAGCATTTTTGTTTCACATTTATTATGCGAACTCTATCCGACTGGAGTTTGACTGATAGAAGATATAATATAATACAATACCTACAATATAATATAATACCTACAATATATATTATATAAATCACGATGAATAAGTTTCTTCTAAGTAATCGCGCTACATCATAGGCCGCAGCGCGAATTGGCGGTCAAGCGCAAGCTTATCAATCCATAAAAAATCCCGACGGACCTTATCCTGTTCTGTTTTACTTGTTTATACGCCACCTTTGTCTCGACAAATCCCATAGATTTTTTTAATATGATACCTATTCTAGATAATATACTCTTTTTTTTTTACTTTATTACAAACCTACTAATCGTCAAATCAGTCCAGCTGTCAGCAGCCTCGAGGGACACGTTTACCAATGGATAGTAATCTATTTTTTTATTTACATAGACAAGTAAATAGTTAATTTGATTTACTACACTTAGTGTAGTAAATAAGCAATATCTCAACTGGACAAGGTGTAGGTCACCTTCAGGTCAAAGTAACTTTTATACAACTTTCATTTGTTTTCCTTTCTTACCCGTAGGTTAATCGTCATTGTTTCGCTTTACTTTTCTTGTAACTTCACCTGCGCTCCTAATTTACCTCATTCGCCTTTTCTTTTCAAGAAAGCCTTTATTATTTCTGCACCATCTCACAAATCATCGTTAAGCTGAGAAGAAAAACCTCTTTGTTATAGTGAATTAGATAGTAAATCTCATAGTGATTTAAGCTATTTAAGCTTCATTTATTTATAAGAATCACGTATGACCTCCAAAAAAAAAAGCCTCACAATAAAGAATAAAAATAGAGATTTTAGATACTTATGTTTGTAAGATGCCTCAGGCTGCGTTGTTCCTTCTAACATTGATTCGTGTAAAATTCTAAGAAGTGTATAAGTCGCGAAGTGGAAACACGCTGTCGACGCGCGAGAAACGCGCGGCGAGCGCACGCGCGACGCCACTCCGCACGCCACCGCCGCCGCGGTCGCTCCTACTCGCTCCATGAGACTATAGATCGCGATAACCGCCGACAGAAAGTTCGGAAAGCTTTAGAACTAGTTGTAAAGTGAGGAATGTGTCCTGGTAAGACAGGGGCGCGGTGAGCGCGCGATGCGCCGCGAGCACGGCACGCCGCGCGATGAGCGCGCATCGCACGTCTCGCTGTCTGCTGCACGCGCGACTTCTGGTGTTGCCACTCCTCTGTACACTCGCCACTACTACACAGTAAGTTTACCACTTTTCAAATCCTTTTTAACTTTTCAGAATCACGTTACTTTACTAATGTTGCAGTTTTTAACCAACTGCCCACTAAAGAGGAGCACGTTTTATTTATTTAAATATTTACTATTTTTGGGTTTTTTGAAACAAGGTCTCAACGTGGCTTTCGAAAGTTGACCAGAAGCTATCTAATTTTTGTGAGGTCTTAAAATTATTTTCAAATTCAAAATTATTGTCAAGTATTAGTAAAATATACAAAGTTTTGATAACGTGAAGTATACATGAATTATAAATAGTTAGGTCGGTGCTTAGTCGTAGACCCTGTATTTGAAATAGCTGGAATGTCTGAGGTTCCCCGCAAAGACATTCCGTCGGCTCATGTTGGCTTTAGGAACGCTTTTGCTATCTGAAACTTACTTATTATTTCAAAGTGGCCGTCTTCACGAATGTGAATAAATCTTGGTTTGTGTAATTGTATCTACGAGTGTCTACTTTATGGCTGGTAAAGGTAAGTCAATAAAGATTTAAAAACAATTTATATACAAAATCCACAGAAAATACATTTCTACGTGAGTTTCAAAATTATTTTAACAACATATTTCATTATTATTTTTACAGGCAACTGCCTTTATTTACGACAAAAAAAAAACAATACATAAACTACGTATACTATACAAGTTACTGCAAAATCATCAATCGAATTACCGCAGATCAATGAATTATGATGATGACCATAGTCATCATCATCCACAGGCATCTCTATCCCACTGTTGGGTATAGACCTCTCTCAGATCAATGAAGGTTTTAAGATAATTCTAATGCAAACCCACTACCAATTGACAGCGTACCCAGCACGCTGAAGAATTTTCACGTTTAATGGCAATATTTATGTATTAGGCCAAATGCATCCCAGTATTTTGACATAATTGTATTGTAGGTAGTATATTTCATATTTTTGGGATGAAATGAGTAAAATCTACGCCTATATCAACTTTATAAATGGCTGACAAACAACGTCCAGCCACAAAAAAAAATATAAACAACATTTTTACAACATGTACCTACTGAGACAGTTTTCTAACAGGCCAAAAATTAAATATGTACTCGAAAAATTCCATTAAACATAAACCTTATTCAATTTAGAAGCAAGTAGGGGATCACTGAAATCCTGGCGTTAAGTGCCAATTTGGTCCTCAGATTTGGTTGAAATTAGGCACATCACTCTAGCCAAAGATAAAGTTTAACACGAACGTAGATTGAGCTGTTAGAGTTGGGATCAAGTTATCTAATTCTAATTCAATGTTATCCACGAGGAGTCTCAGATGAGGCGATAGGGTTTTCAAATTTAAGTTTGTCTAGCTATGTACCTAATATAGCTATAGCAGACACTAAACACAAACTTAAATTTGAACTCTGGGTTTATTTTTTGGGACAGACGTCATGGCTCAGTGGTAGTACGGCGGTCTTCTGAGTTGTAGGTCGTGGATTCGATCTCCACCCAAGGGGCAAACATTTCTGCTGAGCATGGATGTTTGTTCTGTCTGGGTGTTTATATATATCCTAAGTATGTGCTCCCAGTTCCAGAATTGGCTAGTATGTAAAACGTATACATAAATATGTATTCCATGAAAATTTACGTGGTTTTCACACATTTTCACTGCAGCACACACGTCACTCTCGGTCGGTGACGTGTGTGCTGCTCCTTTGAAAAAGACTGCCGAATGCGGTTAAAACTATAGTCAGAGGTCAGCCGCCATTAACCGTACTACTGGGAATTAAAAGTCTCAGTAGTACGGTCAACCGGACTGGCAATCGTACTACTGGGAATAAACGAGATATCGGTTCAAAACAGACGTGAGTGACCCGTAGTTTTTATTTAAAAATATGTATTCCATCAGCCATCTGATTTCCATAATGCAAACTTGGCTTAATTTGGAGCTAGATAGTGTTGTGTGATAATTATAGTTTAAAAAACTGAAAACCCCGACTTCAAAATACGCAATCCGTTTATTTGGATGACATATTCTTCCAGTTATTTTGTTATAAAAGCCAAAGTACTGAACCGAAATGTATCAAACAACAAATAATTATCAAAATCAATTCATAATTGGCGAAGTAATCGCTGAACAAAAAAAAATTATCAAATTGAGAACCTCCTTCTTTTAGGAATTCGGGTAAAATGTCTTCCAATATTTATACATATACATTTTTTTTATTCGAAAATAGGTTTGCCCTTGACCGTCAACTCGCCTGGTGTTAAGCGATTGTTACGATCTACGATGGATACAGTCAATGTAATTATTTTGCTATGCTTACATTGGAGCGGAACGAACATGTTCAAGTAGATTTACTCATTTTCCTGTAAGTATTTTTAACCGACGTGACGAAGGAAATATTATACCAGTTACTTAATTAACTACAACACAACAATATACAAACTCAACTAATTAAACTACTACACAAAAAACACATCGATCACCCCAGACCGATAAAGGTCTAAAGATAATCCAAATGCTCAAACCCACTACCAGTTGGCAGCGTACCCAGCATGCTGACCGCATTGACACGTTGAATGGCAATGCTTATGCGTTGCAGTTACTTAATAGGTCGATTTGTATATATGTTTTTTTTCAAGTTTTACTGGGTTATCTAAGTATAAGGTATTCAATAATAGTTCCATAAAAATTAAGTAAGTAACTTTGGTTCTCTAATTCTTAACCAGTTTCAATAATACAAATATTGTTTTAATAATATAAATACAGGACAGTAGTGTTTATTTATTGAAGGATTTTTTTAAAATATTTTTTTCAGACTTCTGGATCCATGTTTTTTATACATTTTTAAATTTTACCAGATAAATTTTGACAAATTGTACGAACCACGTTAGGTTGCTATGACATTTTGTACACGATTATTCGTGTACAAAATACATATGTTTGTCGCACTTTGTTCTAATTACATTAAGTACTGGTAATGGAAATATTAAGGGTGAAAGTTTGCGAGTGTGTTTGTTACTTTATCACGTTGTAAAAGATATTCTCATCGGATTTCAGTGTAGTGAAGATAGCCATGAACCATGGATTAATTTAACGCCTAAAAATTGGGAGTCACAGTTTAAATATAGTAAGTGAACAACAGCATAGTAAATTTTATTGAGGAACCAATATTGCAAAAACGATAGTAACTCTGTCTATTTCTCTGTCTGTATGTCACCTTTTCACGACCTAACGCGTGAATTGTTCATCATCATCTATCGTTTTTATCACTACGCGGGTGAAACCTCAGGGCATAGCTATTAGTTATAAAATACATTTCTTTTAGAAACTAAAATTTATTCAATATTTTTTTTAGAAACGAGCGCTCTGCGGCGGCTGATCGTCTGGAGAACGTGACGCACACAGTGTCTAGGATCCTCGACGGATACGACATACGGTTGCGGCCTAACTTTGGAGGTCATTTTTTGTACAAGATAGATTTTCGCTTAGTACATTATAAATTATTGTTTATTAATAATTATTAGTTGCTATCTCAAGTGTAGAAAGAGACAAAAGTCAAAGTAATATTGAAACAAAACTGCTCGAATGCTTGTGGTACAGCTCCTGGTGACCCAGTATATAGTTAGTAGACTATTATACAGACATACATATATACGAATACTACTTAGTTGCTAATACCGAAATGATATTTGCAATGGTGCCTCCTTTGCTAGGCGGTGGCATACTATACTAACCTAACCTAACATTTCTCCTACCACAGCCGGAGATGCCTACGTTCCCTGCATGTTATTACGAGCCGTGGACCATAAAGATTTGGAATATTAAATTTCTCAGTAAATACGTATAGATTTGTCAGCGCTATCCTACCCGGCACATGATGCTTGGTTGCATAAAATGTTATTGCTTTTCAGGCGATCCTCTCTACGTCGGCATGGATTTAACTATTGCTAGTTTTGATGCCATATCAGAAGTCAATATGGTAAGTGTTTGTTTTTTTATCAGAAACCATGCATTTGTCTACAGCTCCATTGATATCGAGTGACGTATGCAATGTGGTTAAAGTACAGCAATTTTCGCGGTTCATAATGTGAGTACCTTTTACAAACCAACTAGATACGTCTTCGGAGGAAACCGTAATTGTTAAAAATGTAGTGTCATTAAATCACTTACCTAAACCAGGGAATTGGTGGCTGTCAAATTATGTTCTGTATCTGACCATTTAGTGTTATAGATAAACGCAAGTGTCCATGAGTACGGGTAATAGTGGCATCAACGCTTCGTCCGCGAAACCGCGAGTTGTCATTTGTACAGCAACAGCAACTTGAATTGTAGAGTTCGCTTAGAGAATGTTGTATCCAGGCAGGTCTAATCCCTGTAAACGCATTATGTATGAAAAGAATATTTTTGAGTTTTAGTAAAAATAAATCTTAACGTGTGAATAAATCTTAAGTGTTCACACATCCACTTCACTGCATATTCCGTAGATATCGCTTTGTGATCATATATATTAACAATTCATTCCTGAAAAATCTCAGTGGCAACAATGTCACAATTAGACCTTAAGTTACACTTAAATTTAATTTACATGATTATCATATTTAACAGTGACAACCAGATGGGGATACATTGAACTGAATGGACTCTACGTCATATTAAACCTGCACGTGACGTTCGAAATTGACGTGCAAATGAGCTATCATTTGGACGAGAAAACCTGTCCAGTCTTAGCAATCAAAACTAAATTAAAAAGATCGGTATAATCTGTTCAGCTAGAGAACTAATTTGGCATTGAGAGCGTTGCTGTCCCTATTTTGTTCAATCGAGGCGACGGAATACCATAGTAGTAGTGTATACTTCAAGACGTTAGTCCTTCTTTTTTGCCACCATAGAACTATAAGTAAACAGACTCTAGCCATCGCTTAAAAAATCGGATTAAGGAACATGAATACGAACGAAATGACACGTAAACTAACATGCTTGCTTAATAGAGCATGTAAGTTATCCTTCGTATCATTTGTGGTGTGTAATGCCGGCTCGTATTTTTCAATATGTACCTATAGATATATATATATAAGTAAGTAGGTATAATCCAAGCCAGTGTTGTTGGGATTGAATCTGACGCGGTTGATTGATGGTATCCAAAACTTGTGACCGTATTTGCTATTTGGTAAGACGATACGAGACAATCTTGACTGGCCTTGTGGCTCAGGTGGTAGTGTGTTTGCGTCTACCTGCTGAACTGAAAGGTCGTGGGTTCGATCCCCACCCAGGGCAAACTTTTGTGTGATAAGCATGGATGTTTGTTCTGTGTCTGGGTGTTTCTATGTATCATATGTATATATTTACAAAAAAAAAAGTATATATGTATTCTATCAGCCATCTAGTTTCATAGTACAAGCTTTGCTTAGTTTGGGCTAGATGGCGTTGTGTGAAATGTCTACAAATATTTATTTATTTATTTATTATTTAATCTTATTTCACCACAAGATGATTATACTAACATTTTACTGATATAGCTTTACTAGATTCATAACAAAACGCGATATTTTGTCATCGTGTTTTTACTTTTATGGATAAGATGACGTATGACACCGACGAGTAAATGAATTTGGTTTTTGTTTGTTGGTGATCTATAGATCACCAGGCTACTTATGTTTTTTTTTGTGAGCATACATTAACTAACAATCTGTATAATCTTATTACTTTTTTACATAAAATAGTCAACTACTGTCAAACTAGATCTATATAATAATGTAACTATAATCTCGGAACTAAAACAGGCAGCTCGCCTGATGGTAAGCGTCGAAGCGACGAGGCGGTTGTACTAATTAGTGTAGTGTGAAAGGTGATATAGATGAAAATTCTATATTGTGAATAATTCAGAGTATGTAAGCTTGATAGTAAATGTCATCGTGGTCGTGGATGAAGCATTTAGATTTAGAAGATACCATTGATAAGATTTCGTGTTTTGCCATCAGATGTTCGCCTATGATTAGTGATCGCTTCAAGGGTTTAGCTCTCTGAAGATATTAATTCATTAGGCTTTTAATAGGTTGTAAGGAGGGCAAGGCCGTCACTTGACACACATCGCGTGTGATGAGGGGCGGCGTGCTGCCTCAGCCAATCGATGGGCGGCTCTCTGAGGTCACCGCCCACTCACCATCACAACCACTGGCTTATGTAAACCATTGTCAAGAAACAACTTTCACTTATATACAGGAATAACTTAGACAACGGTGCCAATTTTACTAGGTATATGCTCACTGAAACGAAATTGATAGGACGCTAGGATCAGCGAACTAAAACGTTTCGATGCAAAACGCCAAACATGCATATACCAAAGACGTAAAATGGTACGCTTATTCGGTTGGTATATATTTGGCCACATGAGAATTTGATATGAATACCAAATTCTTATGTTGCCAAATATATACCTACCTACTTATTGTTGTACAGGTTTTTTGACTAAGTAAATGCTGTAAGTAAAATGTAGGCGCGTAATGCGTATACATTTATTTTATTATTGTACAATGTCATCCATCATGTTGTGTATAATGTCATTGTCCGTATTCAAATTACTAAAAAAAGTTTCGGGCGAATAATTCTACTTTAATTCTTAATGAATCGATATATACATAGATACACAAATAGATAGACACCTTAGAACTTACACTCAAGAGAAATTATTTAAAAACTAGTGTAACAACTGGCAGCCTTATTGCTAATAGCGATCTCTTCCAGGCAACCTTGGGATGGAACGAAACGAAAGTAATATGACGGGGTGTGCAGTAATAGAAAGGGAAGGAATCGATGCTTATGACAAAAATGAAGTTAAATAGCGACACAAATGTCAAAGGAACAGAGTTTAACATTCATACATTTTATTACGAAACTGTGTGAAATTCGAATAGAATTCCTCACTCGATATTTCTAATAATTTATATTGTTCCAGGACTACACGATAACGCTCTACCTAAATCAGTATTGGAAAGATGAGAGATTAGGTTTCGGACTGCCCGACGAAGTACTGACGCTGTCGGGGGATTTCGCGGATAAGATTTGGGTCCCAGACACGTTTTTTGCGAATGATAAGAATAGGTAAGTTTTCTAGTGTCTGTGTGGGTATCAAGGTTATATATTGACCCTGTATTTTAGTGTCTGTGTGGATATCAAGGTTATGAATTGGACTTCCTCAAATAAAGAACTAAAAATAAAGAGTATTTGAAACTTATTATATTGAACTTGATTTATCGCAGTTTTTACTATTCAAACTACAGTAAATTTTACGGCGATTACGTTTTAATTTTGTTTATTCAACCAAGATTTTTGAATTGTTTGTTGAATTTATGAAATTGAATTGTTGATTCAATTTGTTAAAGAATGTATCTTTACCAAATTGAATCAACAATTCAATTTCAAAAATTCTAAAATCTTCGTCTATACCACCTTGTTAGATGTTTGTTAATTATTTTAACGCCAAAATGTTCTTCATAGTTTTATCGGTTAATGAAGTGACTAATTGGGAATATCCTCTTTTTGAAGTCTGTTACCAAATGGAATAAATTTAGCATAATCAGTATTCTGGTATGTAGTTAATAAGTTTTTCTCTTCCAGCTTCCTTCACGACGTAACCGAGCGCAACAAGCTCGTTCGTCTCGGCGGCGACGGCAGCATCACATACGGGATGCGGTTCACAGCCACCCTGGCCTGCATGATGGACCTCCACTACTACCCCCTGGACAGTCAGAACTGCACCGTCGAGATTGAAAGCTGTGTGACTCCTACACTTGTAATAGATCACCGGGAGCTTGCCCGTCATGCTTCGACGTGATCGCGCTGCCTTCATCAAGCTCGCCTCTCGATTGATCCATTGCAACTGTATTTTAGGATGATGTTTATATTATAGTTGTGGCAAGTCACGATTGCGTGCGGCCTTTAGTTGTATACGTATCGTGTTTGTATGTGTGAGTTGCAAGTGCGCTTCTTCGAGCACACACTTTAATGTATGCTTTTACACTAATACAGTATCTGTAAACGCACTCACACACGGGGCATGCGCTACGACTACTAAACGTCAGTCAACGAGTTGCGCTCATTGTGTCACGAATCACGAATAAGCGTTACTGTGTGCGTTGAGATCATTATACAATATAAGAAAACTGCTCTTTGCAGCTCGGTGGCGGCGATTTATGGTTATGACGCGTGTCCAGTTGTCCATCCAAAGGCTCACACGCTCTATTGAATTGTAACAACATGAGTAGTTAGATATCTGCATCTCATTCCAATGCTACGATCGTGCAACATGCTGTGGGGTCAGGACGGGGTTCCATTGCTACGCATGGCACGCTATGCACGTATACGCTACGTACTTGTGCTTCTCACTATCTAATACCTTTAAACGAGCAATTCTTGTATAATTATTTAATCTGTATATCGTAAACGGCACCAACGACTTTAATGAAATTTGGTTTGTAGCAAGATTAGGGGACGATAAATCGATCTTGCTAGGTTTAATTTTTTGTGAACCCGGGTTTGCTCGTATTTTCAGTCATAAAAATCCGAGTGGAGCTCGGTCGCCCAGGTACTATCTATTAATGCGTCGTAATGTGTAATAAATATATGCGTGCATTTTATACGCCGCAATGGAACCTTAGCTTGCTATATTTGACCGCGTAACAGGTCACTTGTGTTAGAAAATTAGACTTTAAATGTTCAAGTTTAAAGTTAAAAATCCCAAGTTCTCGTGATATTGGACTGTATGGTGTGAAGTGCCAGTGTAAAACTTGTTTGAAATGAAAACATTCATCAAATTATTTTAATAAATAGAATTTAGAATAGACTGCTAACGTTACCTTTTGACTTGTAGATGGGTACACGGTCTCTGATGTAGTGATGTACTGGAAAGAGACGCCGGTGCGAGGAGTGGAAGACGCGGAGCTGCCCCAGTTTACCATACTCGGCCATGAGACCAATGATAGAAAAGTAAGTATGCTATGAGAAAATATTTATATATTGGTGGACATTTCACACAACACCATCTAGCCCAAACTAAGCAAAGCTTGTACTAGGGAAACTAGATGGTTGATAGAATACTTTTTCTTTTACTTTTTCTTGAAAATGCATACTTATGATACATAGAAACACCCAGACACAGAACAAATATCCATGCTAATCACACAAATGTTTGCCCTGGGTGAGCATCGAACCTACGACCTACAGCTCAA
The DNA here is from genome assembly GCA_947563715.1 of Lycia hirtaria. Classification (NCBI taxonomy): domain Eukaryota; kingdom Metazoa; phylum Arthropoda; class Insecta; order Lepidoptera; family Geometridae; genus Lycia; species Lycia hirtaria. The sequence goes on along the minus strand of OX387381.1, from coordinate 28,960,451 downwards.
GAGGCAGTCGTACTACCACTGAGCCATGAGACCTGTTAAAGGAATACGTGCGTTTTCTATGATCTGAAATGATGATGGTTTAACTTAGTTATGCTATGCTGTGGCCTTTCGGGTCGAAGGACCGAGTTCGAATGTCCAATTTCTCAAATTTTTTAATTTCTCGGGTCTTGAGAATTCTCACAATGCAATTAAACATATTATAGTGTTTATGTGCAGCTACTATAATAATACTAGCTGCACCCGCAACTTTGTTCCCGCATTGCACATAATCCAAAAAATATGATTCACTTAACTTCACTGATAAGTTTATTAGATTTTTATGTAAACTTCACTAATTATTATTCTTTATGATCTACGATTGACCACCAACTCGCCTGAAGTTAAAGTTTTTTTACCTGTCTGCTTAAGAAGGAGGGTTAAAATTTTCAAGTGTATAATTATATGTTTGTAACACATAATTTTGTATAAAAATTGTATGTAGGTATATATGTATGTACGTGGCTATATATATGTATGTTTCTATATTATCGCCTATAGCCTAAACGGCTTAAGTTTTCGTAAAAAAAGTTACAGCCGAATATATCGTAAAAAACGCACATTTCGACACTTACAAGGGAATCAAAACCTATGGGGTACTTCACGTTGACCTAGAACAATGAAATTTGGCAAGAAGCATTGTGTTAGAGTACACATAATTATAGGAATGCTTTATGCAAGGAATAAAGGTCCAAATTTTAAAGTGATTTAACCGTATCATGTGGGGTATCTTAAGAAAGAGCTTCATTAGCATAAGCTAAAACAGGGTTTTATATATTTTTACGATGTAGGTATATTTTTCGGTTTATGAAGGAATATATTAAAAAAAAAACTTCTTTCTTATTTTGCACGCAAATAATAGTAGATTATTATACAAGAGGTTAAAAAGACCCATTGTAATTAGGTAGATTTTTACTCCCAAGCATTAGCGAGGGAGTACATAGAAACCGAGTTACGATCGGTTTTTAGCGCCATGTGTCTGTGTGTGCGTCTCTACTTTTCACTACGATTGCGAGAAAATAAAATAAAGCAATACAATAATTCAAAGTTTATTTCATTAAAAATGATATGTATAATTTGTACAATTCTGGATATTTAACGAGATGTTTACAAAGAGAATGTAAATATACTCCAAAGAGATCGCCGTTTTTAGTTCCATTTTCAAAAATATGATGTTCTTATTTTTTATGAAACAGTAATAAGTCGAGTAGATTATTCTACTTTTGAATAAAGACTGTTTCGTTTATGTAGGCTCTTTGGTAAAAATAAAATATAAAATATTTTTTCCCCTAGAGCAAAATATGCTATTTTTTCCTCGCTCTAGTACGCTACAATGACGGAATTTTTGAGAAAGTGGAAAAATGTTAACAGCTGCATACTGAAATTCCTGAAACTTCAGAATAACTGACATTTAGTTAAGTAAATTTAATTTTCCTTAAGTAAAACTAATTTATAGCAATATACACAAACCGCATCTCGGAGACCTTCTAAACATTTCAACAAGTACATAACTTTAGTAAGATAATGTAAAACTTTACAAACTTGTAGTTATTAACCACTGAATTTCACGTGAGGCAAGGTGAATTAATTTTACCCTAATAGAATAATAAATTAAAAACTTTTTTATACTCTTGAATTTTACTGAAACGTTCTTGCCTAAAACGCCAATATTCGATCAACGAACGTCTTCGACCAGGTTTAGGGAGTCCATGTAGTCAGAGCCTCAAGGCTTCAAGGTACTTACGAACATCACGGACATGTAACGTCCAACGGCGCGTGTGTGCCCTGATGAAGCTACTCTGACAGCTCTGAAATCAATCAGGCAAAGACTCAACCCTTGTCAAGGGCGGACAAAGGCTGCTGCTCCCCCCCCCCCCCCCTAGTGATTTGAAAAATGTAGCCAACTGCAAAGCAACCAAAGTCCTAAAAGTCCTAAGGCCGTGCAATTGTACCTGTTCCCCCCTGGGAATTCTTGTCCCCCCCCCCCCTGGGCCATGGGCTGGCGACGCCCTAGACCCTTGTCCGAATAATGTTGTGTTTTCCGGACAGTGCATACTCGTATATTATTGTCATGAATGGAAATGTTCCCAGTGATATTACAGGAGTCATACTCAAGTACGCTTGACGTTACTTATCTTTCTCATTCTGATGACATTTCTAAAGAGAGAAACAAGGACCGAGGTCAAGATAAGATAATATACGATAATAAAAGCTCTTGAGTTCTTAATCAGTATACTTGGCGTGTTTCTTGAAAATTGTTTCTTTATTGTTAAATTATTTCTTTATTATTGTTACTTTTTTTGTTATCCGACGTTTTATTGAGACTTATTGTTAGATATAGATATATAGGTATATAAATAAGCTCGGGTACCAACTGTTCGTTACAGTTTTTAATTGTCTAAGAAGGGGAGGTACATTTTTCTATCGTATGAATATTTTTTTGAAAGTCCTAACCGGTTGACTGCTTTTACCTGATTAGGTAAAGCTAGAGGGGGGGGGGGGGGGGGGGGGGGTTGTAGTATCTTTCCATGTGTATTTATGTATATTCATCATATTCATCTGTTCTTGCATAACTTCTAAAGCACTTGACATAATTTATTCAGTAAGTGAGGTATCATTAGAAGTTTTTTGATCGTCCACATGGGCAATATGACGTCTCATCAAATATAATATGGCGCCTTTTAAAGTACGTTGTCATGAAAAAAAATTAAAGGCGCTGCCCAATTCCCTGCACAAAAAAGCTAAATGTAAACGGGGGCTAAATGTTATCTTTTCATGTTTGCAGGAGAAGTTAGCAACAGGCGTGTACCAGCGGCTGTCGCTCAGCTTCAAGCTGCGAAGGAACATCGGGTACTTCGTGTTCCAGACATATCTGCCGAGTATACTTATCGTCATGCTCTCTTGGGTCTCCTTCTGGATCAACCACGAGGCGACCTCGGCCAGGGTGGCGCTAGGTAAAGCTAGTAATCTGTGAGTTAGGTGGATATAATACTACACATAGGTTATATAAATTTTCCTAAGGCCCGGTCGAGAGATTGATCAATGAATCAACAATTTATAATATAAAAGTAAGTAGAAAACTTATAATAGCGCAAATGACACCGGTCATCATTTAAAGCGATCATCCAGACAACTAGAGGATGAATAAAAGAGTAGTGAGAGAAAACTTTGTAGGTGAAATAAATTAAATAGTTAATTGCAAAATAGACTGTGCTCGCGAGGTCTAATGCTCGTAGCCGAAATTCTTGTTTAGAAGTCTGTATTGAATGTTTTTGCCTAATATTATCAAAATAGGTGTACAAAAGGTCTTGTAGCAAACTTCTCATTTCAATTGAGATCTCATATCACAACAACATCTTGACCGATTTTGCTCGTATTTAAAATTCTTATTTAGACTATGCATCATTATTTTTTGGCAATTTTAAAAATGATCAGGTAATGGCGCCGCAGCGAATATTCTCCCTATTTCAGAGAAATTGAGAACATATTAAATACACCAAGATTCGTCAAGATTATTTGAAAAGTACGACCTATACGCCAGTACCCGCAAACATGCGGACAGACAAACGAAAATGAAAATATTACTAATTGATGCAAAGAATTTCGATCGCTCGGCTCAGTAAATAAAAAAATATTGAAATCGGAAATTATTTAGGGGTAGAAAACAGTTTTCTGTCGTTGAATGGAAAAACACGAAATTTACTGACGAAAATTTCCACGATAATTTTTGTTTGGTATACAATACTATTCTAGAAAGTTGCGTACTTTACTTATTTGCGAGTTGAACTCGCACATAAGTAAAGATCTCACACGTAAGAACGATTATGTCTTTCTATCCAGGAATTACAACCGTGCTCACGATGACTACAATCAGCACTGGCGTCCGCAGCAGCCTCCCGCGCATCTCCTACGTGAAGGCGATAGACATCTACTTGGTCATGTGCTTCGTGTTCGTGTTCGCTGCATTGCTGGAATATGCAGCAGTGAATTATACCTACTGGGGTGCGCGCGCGAGAAAGCGGGCTAAGTTAAAGAATAGGGATCTGTCGAGTAGCGCCAGTGTGGAGAAGGATTTGAAGTGTTCTGGTAAGTAAGTGATAATAGCCCGCCATAAAATTAATTATATATTATCTAAAAAACTGAAACAACCGACTTGATGTTACGCAATTTCGTGTACTTGGATGACACATTTTATTTAATTATTTTGTTTTAAAAGACAAACTACTGATCCGGATATTCATGATTTTTTGAAACATTTGGAGTTTATAAATGACGGAATTATGAAGTAACAAACATAAAAAAATACGATCGAATTCATAAGCTCCTCCTTTTTCGAAGTCGGTTAATAAAACAGTCAACAATGACAGTCTGAAACAGGAAGACGACTTATGCACTAACATGTTAGTACTAGATACTAGGGCTTAAGAAAAAAAAATTAAAGTTCTATTTAGTTGAAGGTAAGATTATCAAAACCAATAAAAAAATAAGATATTCATGGGTTTATTTTTATTTTACGATCGTTTAGTCGCATTTAATTTTGAACATTGGCAAATGTTCGTATGTGACTAAACGTGAATGACTAAACGTAAAGAGTATGTCCCGCTGTTTCCAGTGGGATTATCTATCTATATTAATGGAATATCGAATATAATTTCCACAAAAACTATATTTTTTTTCAAAAGATACTTTATCAAAATCCCTAATGCTTATTTGACAACTTGTCTGATAACCGAATGATTTATAATACGAATGTTTCTGTCTATAATAAAAAAAATCTAACGTCCCTAGCCTAATAAATGTTCGGACAAATGAAAGCTATGGCTAACAAACTAAAGGAATCAGAAATTAATGTGAACTAAACATTTGGAATCAGACTGTTCTATGAAACGGATTCAGGCAAGTACGATTCAAACAAAGTATTTAAGATCATAGATAGGTTCTTCTTCTTTTTTTGTATTGGACCCGCATTAAAGCATTTGCCAGTGTCAAGTTTTAGGATTTTTTCAAGTTTCTTGAATAAAACAAGTTGTAAATGTTTTAGTCACAATCTAAGTCACACAGTATACAGTCAATTTATAAGTCGAGTCCTGCTTCAGTAAAGTGGTGGCGACTTTACTAGAAGCTTCTATGGAGTTTTTCCGAAAACGTAAACGTCACACGTTTCACTGCTTTATTTCACTTGCCCACACTCGCGCTTTATCGAACACTTAATGAATAAAGCACCACCATTTTTATAGCATTGATGTTCAAAATAACACAAGTTTAGGAAAATAAAACAAAGCAACAACCCGTTACTAAGACGTTCCCGCCAAAAGTCCCCATAGATACCTATTTATCACCACGGACCACGGAAAGTTGGATCTTGCATACTGAGATCACGGACGGTAAGGTTACCGTCCGTGATCTCAGTATGCAAGATCCAACTTTGATGTTTCACTTTCTACGTCTTTTTTTACTCGAAACTGTCGATGTCTAAGTTGTCTTGGATTTAAAATAATTTTAGTGTTTAGTTTAATATATTTAGTAGTTTAGTTTTTATTTTTTATAGTTAGTCTTATTGTTATTAAGTTCTTTTGTTTATTAATATTTCTCTTGTTTTTTTTTCTTTATTTATTTTTACTATAATAAACATTTTGTATTTGTATCACACTCACAATTATTGTTTATTCATGTTTATTTTGGGACTTTTATTATATAAACATGACAGTCCCATTTTATATTCTTAAACTATTGATCACTTGAGATGACTTACACAGTCAAACAACTCTTTAGCTGCGTCAGAGTTAGGCTCCGCCAAAATCCTATTAAATCGGCCCACGTCCATCTTGTTCAACTTGTAAGTCACCTCGACAAACATAGTTGTCTTGGTAAATCAAGAGACTACGTCACTTTTCCACTTGTCCAGCTTCTCGGTCCCCCGAAGAAATAATAGCACTCCGTGAATGTGGGCGTGTGTCACCGCTCCTCGGGCTGCGCTCTCGACCCCTGGCTGCCGCGGCGGGTGCTCCGCCTTCCTTGCGGCTGCAGAGGGATCACACGCAGCTCCGGTACCGCACTCATGTGCATTCCAGGACACATTCTAGAAGTTAGTATTCTAATGATTTTTAAGGTTTTCGCAATTGTTATCTTATAAAAATAATAATAATAAATATACGCGATAAATCCGTTGAAATTGTTTAATTTCAATAAGACTGGTTCTGTTAATTAATGCTATATTTTAGGCAGCCTTTGATCAACTATTGGAGTGGATCATCTTAAAAAATAAGATTAGGGGACTTATTTTTACTAGCTTAATCATTTTTCAATGTTTTTTAGAAATAGAAATTATCGTGCGTGTTGCGCTCTTTAATTTTTTATTTACCCTTGTAAAATTGCGCTCGCAATTCTCGCGCACTAGTAAAGCAATACTTATGGTATCCCTTAGTATCAAGTAAACGGTTTTTTTCTAATACGGAACAATAAAAAATAAATTCAGTTCTAATTGAATATGAAATCATTTTTAGGGTTCCATAGTCACAACTACAAGATAATCCAAACATATAGGAGGTGTACTGCAACCGTTTTTCAGTGTAGGAATCCGTTTGCGAAATAAACTTTAAATTCAAATCAAATTCAAATTCGTTTATTGAGATAAAAACAGAAAAATACCAATTACAATTATCTCAGAATATTCAAAAATTCATCATCATCATCATCTCAGCCATAAGAAGTCCACTGCTGGACATAGGCCTCCCCCATGGATTTGGGGGAGGCCTAAAAATTTTTCTGTGACCTCCCTTTGCGTACCGCTTCAGTAGTTGTTTCGATTTTACCACCCTATTCTTTTTTAAATTATCAGTTAAAAAATGTCCAGTGCGTCTCTTATAGGCTGCAAGTCCTAAGTCATCTTTTAAAATACGTGACATGGTTCTGGGTGCTATCTTCATCTCCCGAGATAAAATCTTTTGCTTTCGGACAGGATTTCTTCGAATTCTTTCCCTTACTGCTTTGACCACCTTTTTCGTAAGAACACTACGTGGACGGCCAGATCTTTTTCTGTCACAAACAGAGGAGGTCTCATTGTACCTATTAATAGCCCGGTACACAAACATTTGACTAATACCAAGCGTATGGAGAGTTTTAAAAATTGCATTTGGCTCCATACCAACTTTGTGTAATGCAATCACAGCGATTCGGTTCTCTTTATCACCCCACTCCATTTTAATATCGCAAAATATTGTACAATGTATTGGCGCCAAAATTAGAAAACTCAATGAACAATCGTATAAAAATGACAGATTCCAAATTCAAATGTAATATCTTTCTTATTTTTAACTGTAGCAGTATTTATGGCCAGACTAAGTATAAATACAAAAAATTGATATTTTTTGTTAATGTGTAATTTTTTTGTAATTTTTTTACTAATGTGAATTATCGTCTATTTTTTTTCTTCTAGATGGTTCGAACGGCAAGCCCAAGATGCTACACGCGCTTCGCCGCGGCGCTACAGTCATCAAAGCTTCCATACCAAAGATCCGAGATGTCAACGTCATCGATACCTACTCCCGCGTCATATTCCCCGTCTGTTTCATGCTCTTCAACGCAGTTTACTGGGTGTTTTACATCATTGACTAATTTCATGTAGGTTTCAAAGTATCGGGTTTGTAAGAAATCCTGTAACGTCTGAATATCAAAATTAGAATGGCAAAAGTCGTTACACACTCATATGAGCGAGGTTAGATCATTTGGATGTGATGGCTCAAACTATGTAACACCACCTTTTCGAGAAGGTTTTGGATGATCATCATCTATCTTGTCGAAAAACGTTTCTGTTACAGTACCTACTCAATTTTTGGAGCTGGTGTTGAAATATGGAGCGGCAAATGACGGAAATTTCTAGGAGTCGGTACCTTACAAGCCAGCCTCTTCGTCTTTAAAGCACCGGGATCTTCATAAGACCGCATATTTGTCTCCATAATTTATGCCCTGACGCTTATGGGCTCTTTACTACTTTTGTTTTTAATTTACAGGTACGCAAACTCCGCAGCATTGTTTTGTTTTTCGGGTTTATTTAGTGTTGGGTATTAGACCCACCAGTCACGAATCCAGATGGACCTTTTTAGTCATCAATAACGACAAACATATATACCATATTGTAAGATCTCAGATTCAGGATTAAAGATTCCCTTAATCCTTAATCCTATATTATAATTCAGGACGATAGTCATTTTTTCGATAGTTTTTCATATGGTTAGTTAAAGAAATGATGGTATAAGTGTGGGATCATGAGTTTTGGGACCATAGGGCCTCATGGGATATGCCAACAAATTCATACACCAAGAATCACTGAAACTTTAGATTTATTTTATCTACATACGTTAAAAATATAATTTCCGAACATGGTAGAAATGAATTTATTCATAAAATATAGATCTCACAGAAAAAAAAATTCACATGTTTAGTTGAATGTAAATTACGATTTGTGGTGTAATTTCTATGAGAAATTGGATTCAAAATTAAAATTATTTCATTAAGTAAGCATATTTACTTACATTAATTCAAGGCAATAATGTTTTTGTGTGACTTAAATTTTCAATAGGTTATATAACATACCTAATAGAAAAATATAGTTTAGAATCATGCTATTTTAATGAAACTGCCAATATTTAAGTTTATAAAATAATACATTTACAGAATAATTTTAGATTAAAAAACTGGAAACTGGATTTTAAACAGCAAGCGACCAAGCACAATATTTTATTATTAACTACTGAAATGTTCCTTTTTTTAAACACACCTAAGATTTGAAAATGAAATATCGAATATAATTTCTCCGAAAACGTTACCAAATTTTTCCAAAAACACTTCATCACAATTTTAAAGGCTCATTTTATTCACATTGTAATTGAACCTTTGTGAATAATACAATTTCTGGGTTCAAATAAAAAAGAAACCTAACGAACCTAACCTTAATAGTCGTTCGGTTGTTCGGGAAAATCAAACTTATGGCTAACAAACTTATGGAATCAGAAACTCATTTTAATATTGACCTCTGAACGCGATTGAAACTATAGTAGGATTTTGCGACTCAAAACAGACGTGACTGATCCGCAGTTTTTAATTAAAACTCATTTCAAGTAAAACATTCAGAATTAGACAGTTCTATGTAACGAATTCGGGGAAATGAGTTTCGAATAAAAATGTATTGTAGGTATAGATAGGTTATCATTTTAAACATGACTTAAAACAGCCAAAGTTAATAAAATATAGGTACGTATCTGAGGCATCTATTTTTATAATATAAAAGAATCATTGTAATGGTTTTACTCGCATTCAGTAAAGAAAACGAGGAACGTACATATCCGTACGAAAATTAGTTGTTGCACTGAAGATCTTCTGTCTGAAGTCGGTTAAATTTTAATCACGTGTTTGTTTCCATCATCGCTATCCTATTAGTACTATATCAATTGTATTTGTCTTAAGATTAACATAAATTATAGAAAGAAAAATTTAGACGACATTATTTTATAATAAAAAATACCTTGTTCTCGAATTTAAATCTTCGTATAGACTATAATTACGTTAGATAGTTAAAAATTATGTTAAATAGATATTATACTCGTTGTAAATAAAATACCTACGTACCTACATCCATAGAATGGATGTCGTTACAAAATCATTGTAGAGAATCTATCGATGTTCAGTTCTAGAAAGGTTGCAAGTATTTAGTTATATCGTAATGTGTAAGAAACATAAATTTTATTACGATTATTTTGGTTTTATTTCTGTGTCCTAACCAAAAAATGTGAAAAGAAGAGGTGCCACCTCCCCCAAGACACTGTTTTAATCGTCTGCAATAGACGTAAAGGCCATATGATGATGATGATGATGATACCAAAAAAAAATTTATCCAATCAGGAAGGTGGCTAGCATAAATTTCTTATAATTTTTGCTTCTGTCTAAAAAGAAGTGTAAATAGAATAAGAAGAATAAATAATAAATAAATAAATATTTGTGGACATTTCACACAACACCATCTAGCCCAAACTAAGCAAAGCTTGTACTATGGAACTAGATGGCTGATAGAATACATATCGCACACCTAGTTAAAGACTCGCGCAACTCGAAATAATTCAAAAATGACTTATTATCATTACCGGAATCTGCGTTTAAAACTACATAATCTCCACAGACACCTGTAGAAATAGTTCCATAAATAAAATGATGATGGCACTATAACTTAGTATTGCGGACTAGCTTGGTCCACACCCCCGCCAACAACACTAACGCATTACGAATTGTGACATGTTAGCCAAAGGGATAGGTGCTGTTAGTACACGTAAAGACCGGATTATTTTAAGTTGGGCGTGTATTCGTGATTAACCGCGTTTTGAATACGTTAATTATTTTAGTTAGTCTGGTCTTCGTGGTTGAACTTGTGATGAGCTAAGACCGATTCTTTGACTATTTTGACTTAGTGGAGTGTTTGTTTACAAATGTAAGTATTTTTATTTTACTAACTGAAAATGGTTTATTATTGTTGAAATTATTTTATAATATTTGAGTTAGTCGAGTATTGCTGGTTAAATGAAAATCGGCTATATTATTGTAACAATAGCTGCTACGGGTTGTTTGAATATAGGAATATTTTGTATTGTAGCTGTATTTGTCCCAGTGATTCAAAAAATATTATTAAGAAATGTCGACTTCGAGTTATGGGTATTTTTTGAGTTAGTGTAGTCTTCGTGACTAAATCAATTTAATGATTTTTTTTTCAGAAGATGAAGGGTCATGGTCTACTTTTGCTAAAAAAAGGCTATGGCAGCTCGTTCAAATGAATTTGAGTGCAATGATGTAGAATTGGAGCCTCAAGAGTACACACCATCGCCTTCAACGAGCACCACAGTGATAAAAAAAGCCATATCAAATGAACCAAGCCAAGTGGGCAATGATAACGATGTTTTTTTTTATAAAACCTCTTACGAAGAGCCGATTTTTAAGAAAGCGTTTGTAAAAAATCTAAGACGAGCACAAAATCACGAATTTTCTCCAAATTTGAAACAAGCATATCTGTAAAAAATACTGTTGGGTGCTAATAAAAAGCGGCACATTCAGAAATTAATTGATAATAAAATTATTCCCCTGATGTACTTCGATTCTTATTACAAAAATGCACTTGCTGTAGAATAATTTTCCAGAACAGAGTATTAATATTATTGTTGATCGTATTCTGTGATTTATTAGGTGTTATGATTAGAAATTTGGGATATTTTATAACGCTCAACATAAAAGCCTGATTATAGATTGTAGATCTTGATTACTAACTGTTTTATAGATTAAGTACCAAAAACAAAGTCTGATTATTGTTACGTATTTTTGATAGACGTGCCAAATTAAGGTATCGTATACAGTGAAAGCTCCTTATTCACGCTTCCTTAATTCGAGTTTTCACTATTCCCGGATTCAAATATTGCGACCCAATTCCTATATTCGCGGCTAAAGATTTCTTAATTCGCGGATCTAAACGGTATATCAGTACATACATATTAATAAAAAGCATTCTGTATCCTTTGTAAACGCGTCGGCCAAATAAAAACTAATAAAAAGTAAAGTAGACCTTATTACAACAACACCTAAAGTATGTTGTTAAATACTATCGCCGTTGTATAATTGGATTGGCTTTTCCTTTGACATAAGCTGCCTTCGCCGGTCGGTGTTTTTGGAATGTAAACAAATATAATGTTTAAGTAAAGCAACCTTAGTACTCAGTGCATAAAGTATATTGTTAAATGCTGCCACATATTAGACGTTCCATCTTTAAAATTAATCAATAGGGTCAAAAACTTCAATTAAATTGATTTTTCATATATATATTTGTTTTGCATTTTGTTACCTAGGAACGCATATTATCCCATACAAATTACCATTCCATATTCACGGTTTCTGTATTCGCGGCATGTTTACGGAACGTATACCCTTATTCGCATAAGGAGCTTTTACTGTATTTAGTTTTAAGATGTTAAACAAATTACATTGTTTTATTTATTTTTATTAATGAATAAGAAAAACTGTTTTTGTACTGATTTAAAAGATAATGAGCAATAATAGGTACTAGTTGAATTAGTAATAAGTGTTTTGTATCATAGCAAAGTCTATAATTATCTTTGACCACAGACATTCCTTAAATATGCTGTTTAAAGGAATCCTGTATTTTTTTACATATCTATTTTGATACAATTAATGTTAAATGTATCTTTATGTTTTAACAAACCTATTCGTAGGTTTATAGGATTTTTCTAGCGATTTTAAAAAGTTTTGTTTCTAGTTGTCTTTATTTCTTTGTGACCTAAATGAAGGTAATTTCTTTTTTAAAATATTTGTTTTATTATGATAATCGTACAGAAAATAAATTAAATATAATGTAGATACACTACTATTTTTTGTTAATACTAGATAAATAAATACAGATTAATAGTGCACTAATTAAAAAAAAGCCATTAATATGAGCTTAATTCGATTTAGTAAAAATATTAAACAGTAATTTTGTCATGAATACCAACCTAACTCAAAAAACTGAAATTATCAAGTGTTACTGTTATTTAATGGAAGACTATTATCACAATAAATATTTACGTAAAATTATGTACAAGAACATATAAGAAAGTTTTTAATATGCTAAATAGAAATGAAGTAAAACGTTTTTTTCGATTCCTGAAAAAAGTGATATTTTGAGTTGAGCTAGTCTTTATCTAGGTGTGCGATATATACTTTTTTTTTTATAAATATATACTTAAGATACATAGAAACACCCAGACACAGAACAAACATCCATGCTCATCACACAAATGTTTGCCCTGGGTGGGGATTGAACCCACGACCTTTCAGTTCAGCAGGTAGACGTAAACACACTACCAACTGAGCCACAAGGCCAGTATAAGGTCGTAAAGGTCGTAAAAATATGTATACGATATAGCTTACACAACTTACGGCCTTACCGAAAAACGTTACTTAACTTTAAGCAATGCTTAACATATTTTGTCAACTTCTCGCTGATATGTAATGACACTTGCGGAATGAAGACAGAGAATTTAAGACGATGGTTAAAGTTAAGTAACGTTTTTCGGTAAGGCCGTTACAGTCTTACTTATAAACGCTGAATAGCTCATTTCAGTTAGTGTTTTGTTCCGTTTTCGCACGTGATAGTTCCCGTCTGCCATATACGAATAAGACTTTAACATGCGTTTATAAGTAAGACGGTTAATGTGTAAGTTATATCGTATACATATTTATTAAGGCTATATTATTTCCACTTTCATCTTGCAAATAAATTGTTGAATACGCTTCTTGAGTACCCACTCAGAAAGCGTATCTCTTCTCCGATAGATATAATCTGAGTGTCTTTATATTGCTAGTTAGCCAAGACTCTAAAAAATAAAACTCCTAAAATTTGCTATTGGTTTGACGCCTTTAGAACTTATTTATAATATTGCTATTCTTTACACGAAAATTTTTAAAGTATGAAATGTAACTTTACGAGTAGGTACTGCGAAAAACGCACTTATTCATGCAACAGAGGCGTTAGAGAAAAGTAAATGTATGGGATTGACATTACCTAGTGAAATGTCACGTGACAATTTCTTAGCATTTAGAAAGCGTAAGCGTTTTTAGAAATAGAAAAATTTACCACGTGTCTAAGCTAGGTGAATTTTTGCGTAGGTATATTTCGGAATCACGCAAGTAAATATTTAATGAATATGAATCACTAAGTAGTAATAATTCTCATACAAATTAATATACTACATGCATTTATTTATACTACTACATAGACCTGAAATAATGATATGGACTCTGGACTCGATTTATACAATATCGAGGCAGATGGCACACTAAGAGAGAGGCCTATAATCAGCAGTGGACTAGCAAGAGCTGTGGATGATGATGAAATACTAATGATTTTTATACTACATAATTAAATACTTATAATATATTCCATAACATAGGGTACAAACATGACTTTGTTATTTATTATTTATATTGTTCTTTGAAAAATACAGAAATACAGTGAACAAAAAAACAAGAAATAAAATACAGTACTTATAAGTATCTACTGTATTTAATTTTTTGTAATACAGTACTTACACAAAAAATATATGTAAATATACTCAATATTACTCAATTATTATTACTCAATATTTTTAAAGTATTACTACACTTAAAGATTTACAAATATATAGACCGTACAAAAAATGTAATTGGTAATTGTAGGTACATTTGTAAATCTGCTAGACTCAGGTATTAGAAATGAAAACCGCAAATTTTGAGTGAATAAAAGTTCAGTAAATAATTTTTGTTTTTGAGAAACCTTGATATGGCTAGCGCCATCTTACAGATAGATGATACGTAAAAAACGAAAACGTCTACGATGGAACTATCAAGATACTTTCCAGAACAAATTCACCACAGACCTCTAAACCTTCATGATACGTAATTCTCACTACTCGAAGACTTCATCAAACTTAGCAGCCAGTAGATGGCGATACCAGTAAATAGTATCTACCAGTAGATGTATTCAGCTTCATCTAAAGCATTATAATAGTCCCTTAACAGAGGTCAGTCTGTTGACCCACTTAATATATAAAACTTTAGATAGTTGTATTTCATGTGATGTTTCAAACCTGCCTGACCAGTTTTAATAAACATATTGGGGACAATTCTGAAGGCTAAACTAATTAAAATTCTTAAAATAACTACATTTAAACAACGAACGAAATTTTTATATAATTTTCGTTTCCTTTTAGGGTTCCGTACCTCAAAAGAAAAAAACGGAACCCTTATAGGATCACTTTGTTGTCCGTCTGTCTGTCCGTCTGTCCGTCCGTCCGGGTGTCAAGACCTTTATCTCGGGAACGCGTGAAGGTATCGAGTTGAAATTAAAACCGTATACGCAGATCAATAGTATCTTGCTGCAAAAAGAAAAATAAAATTTCTCAGTTTTCGTAAAATAAAGTTACAGCCGAATATGTCGTAAAAAACGCAGATTTCGACACTCACAGAGGAATCAAAACCTATGGGGTACTTCCCGTTGACCTAAAACTCTGAAATTTGGCAAGAAGCATTGTGTTAGAGTACACATATAGGAAGAAATCCTAAAACTGAACATTTTTAATTTAATCACAAAATATAGGGTCTTTAAGCAAGGAAAGAGGGTCCAAATTTTTAAGTACTTTAACCGTATCGTGTGGGGTATCATATGAAAGAGCTTCATTAGCACAAGCTAAAACGGGTTTTTAAATATTTTTATGATGTATACTTTCGATTTATGAAGGAAAATATAAAAAAAAAAAAAAAGTAACTCTTTTATCTACTAGTTTATACGGAACCCTCGGTGGGCGAGTCTGACTCACCTTGTCCGGTTTTATTTGAGTTTAGAAATTATAGGGATTTAAATTAGTTTAGTGATTTGAATTGACCATAACATATTATTACAATATTAAAGCAAGGGAGCCAAAGATTTTTGTTCTGATCAAATTATCTAAACTAAAACGCACTCGCTGTATGTGATTTTTCGACATAAGCGCCATTTTGTTACTTTGCTAAATGCATCTCAATATTATACCGTTAAGCCTAACTATTGAATGCAAGAAAACGTTCTCATATTAGCTGTTGACAGACTTCTAAGAATTTTCACCATAACATTACGTGCTTTTTCATACAATACGAATAAACTGTTTTCTGCCCCTATGTATAATCCGATTTAGATAATTAGTTTTTATTGAAACTTGAAACCATTAGTGGCTATAACTCCACGGTATGCTTTTTTTACAAAAAAAATATTAATATTTTTAAATTTGGAGTTATAACGAAATTTCAAAAGTAAACAAGCAAACAGTATGTACCTATCCATTTATGATCGCAATCAGTTTTTTTTTATCGAAATGCGGGTAATATATGGATAAGGGCGCGGTAAACGTTTCTCAAAAGAGTAATGTTGTCGTGTGCTCTTCCATAATACATAAAAAATAGGAGAAAACAGTTTTCTAACCCCTCCACAATCTCTATATACCTCATTGGGCTGTATGTACTTATGTACGAGAACAGACACCACTCATAGCTATTTTGTTACATTCAACTTCGGCGAGAGCGCCGCACCTCACTCAGCGGCTTACTAGTGCAGTGAGTGCTTTCGACGTTTTGCTGGCGAGAAAACACACCATAGATGCAATTCTGCGCTGCAAGTATCAATCGTATCGTATAAACGTAGATATTATTACTTTACCAAAAAAAATTAGAATAATTTTGCTTCAGATAGCTCCTCTGGTACGTAAGTACATACAGCTCAATAACATACCTCTACCTAGAGGGAGAGCTATGTAGAAATTGTAGATATTCGACTAAATAAGAAAAGGTAAAGGCCGTCACATAATAATATAATTAAGATAATTTAATATTAATACTATTGCTAGCCATAAAAATTATATTGTGTAATTAAATAATTTATATTAAATAATCTTCTTCATGTGTTCTGCTTCATTTAAACGTATGAGTTGCGATATTGGAAATATGTTCTAAGATAATATAAAAGTAAAAGTATAGCATCTTCATAGTCTGTGATGGCTTTTATTAAGTAAGTAAGTTCGTATAGACTGAGTGGCCAGCCCTATTGTCAGAGTTATTAAGCCACCAGCTTAATAACTTATGGCTTTTACTGAAGTCGACGCTGAAGAGTGTAGGTATGTAACATACATTTGTTTTATTATTTTTAAGGGTAATATGTATTGAGACATACGTATGTACATACATACATAAGTATGTCTAATTAAATATAGAGGCATCACTAAACTTATTAAAATTCTTAATACCATTAAATTAAAAAAGGAACGAAAATTGTACATATTTTTTTACTTAGTTACTTTTAGAATACTAAATAGATAAGTAGTAGCTCAGGTTATAGACTTCAATGTGTCCTCCACTGGCACATGGACGTCAGATTTCAAGACAGTCATGAAGTATCATTAGATTCGTCTCAGTTTTAGCAGTGATATAGGGGCGTTTATCATTGACTGACCACAGTGACTCAACAACTGAATCGATCCCAAAAATCCTTTTTGTACTTAGAAGTCATACGGGATCCTAGAAAATTTTGTTTTTGTTTTAATGACTCGTAGGCATGGTGTATCTACATTTTATATTTTATAATAAACCAGATGAATCCTTGGTGCAATATGAAATAAACAACATCGCACTTATGCGACTATATTTATAAGCACTTCATCTATTTCCATCGAGCGCTATTCACAAATGGCGATACAATAAATGTAGGAGCCGAGATTTTATGTAGTGGAGTGAGCAGATTACGTAATAGTTTGTTGGAGGGTTCCATTCATGCGCTGGGCCCAGACTGCGCGGGCTTGCTGAGAGGGGAGAGCAGGGGGGAGGAGGGGGAGGAACAGCCTCCAGAGCTCCAGATCGCCTTAGTACCTATCCCGGCAGCGGCACAGAGCTACAGTTACAGATAAGTACTCCAATTATCATTAAGAAACTGATTTAAATTATATAAAATAACAAGTGAAGTGAACTGAGGTGAAATGTGAACATTTTTGCGATTTTCAACAAAAAAAAACATTGCGTTGATAAAGACTTTTTGTTGACGAATCTATTTTTGGAAATGACTACGGGCTCCGGCTAAGGTAAGATTATAGTTGAGAAAATTCATGATTTTAATATATGATGTCTGTTTTATTAGTTTATTTTTAGAACGATCAATACAGGTAGCTTTCGGGCGAAACGCAGGTACACGATTGTTGTACCTGTACATACAAAAAAAACGGCATATATTTTTCTAGGAGTGTCTCATTAGCATGTGGGTTCAAATAAGCCATTCTCATAGATGCGAATGACGTCGTCCTGAAGTTCCATGGCCAGACCCGTAGGTGGGCAGTGTTGAGTTTCGGGCTCCTTGGGCGGGCGGGGAGAGAAGCGAGGGCGGGCGATGGGCAACGTGCGACGCGGGGGCGGACGTGGGCGCAAGCCATCGCGCAATCTACCCTGTATTGATCGCTCAATTTTCATACGTATTTGTTAAATATTGTCACAATAAAACGTTTATTGGTACTTCTTGATGTTTTGTTGAACTAGTAATAGTGGTACAAGGCATCAAATTCACTAAAACTCTATAGATTCCTAAATAGATATGTTGTGATTATTTGAACCAATCTTAGTGCCAAATATCTTCATCAAAGAACCTGTGTTGTGGGTACACCTTCTATATTTAGGTACGTATTTACTTTTTTATACGTATACGTAGTCAGTTAAAGCATATATTTATTTCAAAGTAGATAAATCTTATTATGAATAAACATGTTAAAAAATTTCTTCAAAATTCAATACCACGTCAAGATACGTATTTTGATGTCTTTTTTGAAAATTGGTGCTAATTCACATATGTAAGACTATAATAAAATACTCAAACATATCTTAATCACGAAGGATATAATGTAGATATCTACTTACTAAATCAAATTATTCGAATGTTCTTGAACGATAGCGTCGATAAAGAATAACATCTCAAAGAAAAAGTGGTATAGAGCTAACTCGCCTGCCACTAGGTAATTTAAATCGATTTTATCTAGGAAAGCACGCTCCATCGCGGTCTGCATTAAGTATTGTTTATTAAGCGCAAGCTCATCTTGGCTAAAGATAGCTTCTATTAGCCGCTTGGCTACCAGCTACCCCTCTTCCAAAGATCTTAATAAGGAATTTGTGGAGTGAAGCTCCTATTCGAAGTTACCAGTATCTTCCACTTCTAACCGTCACTTAAAATCATGTAAAATATGGTCAAATAACAGATCGCAATATTTTATTCCTAGCTTAACCTCGACTGGCCTTGTGGCTCAGTTGGTAGTATGTCTGCCTGCCAAGCTGTAGGTCGTGGGTTCAATCCCCACCCAAGGCAAACATTTGTGTGATGAGCATGGATGTTTGTGCTGAATCTGGGTGTTTCTATGTATGATATGTATATATTTCCAAAAAAAAAGGGGATTTATGTATCAGCCATCTAGTTCCATAGTACAAGCTTTGCTTAGTTTGGGCTACATGGTGTTGTGTGAAATGTCCACCAATATTTATTTATTTATCCAAAAAATAAGGTTATTATAAAATTATGCAATATGTGTCTACCATACTGCAACTTGTATATAGGCAAAGCATTCGAGAAAAGCTCAAAAAGGCTAGGCAAGGAAACTGGGTATTGCGCGGCGAGGCTCAATGGAGACCTATCAACAAGTAGGTAGCTTGCTTACACTAACCAGAGAGCGCATGCGTAAACTTAACACCAATATGTCTGCCACGAATTCAATACAGGGCTAGCAACGCAGTTTATTTTTAAAAATAATACCAGACCCACGTATTGAACGTTTTTATTTAAAAAATATACATAAAATACTAAGTATTTCACTTAAAATCTAAGAAGTGTTGTGCAATAATATGAATGCTTAGTATATAGGGATATTTACTACACAGGTAAGCTTTTGAAAATGGCTACGTTTGATTTATAGATCGTTTTGAATTTGAATTATTTTTTTAGTAAAATTAAAAGTTTTTCTTGGTAAGGCATTTACTTTTTCGAAGTTCGTATGTGGTTTAGAAAATTGAAATCAACACTTTGGCGTTGAATGTACTTAGAATGGGATATGTACAATACCGTCTAATATACCTACTTATTTAGTCTAAATGAAGAATGAGATGAGCAGCTTTTAATACTTCATCAACTTACCACCATTTAAGTAAGTTTTATGAGGATTTTTACGAAAAAAAAAACCTCGCAGTAGGTACCTAGTACGCGCAACGTGGCAAAAGTAAATTGATACTCTGAAATATGTTTCTATGCCTATTGCTTATGATAAATAATATAAACGGATTCTCAATTCGTATTTACTTATGTTTTATTGTATTTTTTTTTAATAAAAATAATTGAGGTAGGTCAAATTCTTTATGTTTGGTTTTGTAGTTTTTTTTATTCATGCATAATTACACAATAGGTATGATTTTTTTAATCACTTGCTGGTTGAAGTCTGATTTTAAATAATTTGAGCTTATTTTTTTTTACCAGCCAACTGGCCTAGTTATCAGCGATGGGACGAGTTATTCAAGAATAAACAGAAAAAATACAAACTCGCGATTTAAACGCGACTAGATTGAATCTGGAATAAATAATTGAACACTACTGGTAGTCGGTCAATTAAGTTTAACCGAGGTACTAAACGTAGATGGATACTATTTTTCACTATTTCTGCGTTCTCGCCCGAATTCATCTTCCAATTCGTACCTTGCGTCCAGGGGGGCGATTGCACTAAAATACTTCAGCTGAAGCGCAATTGAACGTTGAACGCACCGCAACTTTTCGCACGTTTCGTATCGCGCTAACGTTTTAACTTTTAACCATAAGTTGAAACGCAACTGGAACGCAGCTGGAACGTTACCGATGTCAAAAAATGATTGAGAAAAACACTTTTTTAAACTATCACGGTCATTCATTAAAACACTGTTTGTTGTGTGTGCGTTTGAGAAAAGTAACAAAATGTCAGCTGTTGCACTGGGTCATAAATTTCTTTGTAATATTTTTTTTGTGGAATTTTCACCTAATAAATTGCCTCCAAACACTAGCCACCTTTGGTTGGCGTTTGAAATTTAGCGCAATACCAAATTTTACCAAAGTTGAACCGTAACTCGACTACAAGCGCAGCTGAACCGCAGCTGAACTATAAACGTTCAAATAACGCGATCGGCCCCCAGATCTTTCAGACCCAGTACCTTTCAACGCATATCATATTAGCACTTGACCAGTTACGTAAATGCTACCATATGCTTGTTTTGACACGGTATTGGCCACTTATTTAGTACAAAAATGTGTAAACTATAAAGTTGTTAAAGCTTAATTTTATCTACGCAAAGGTCACAATCACAAAATTCTCAATAGCACAGGTACAAAAGACTCGCTCTGAAAACATTATTTAATTAAATAGCTAACCTTGCTACGACACAATCAAGCGCAAGTCGGCTTACATTGGCACCTACTGGCACTGGTACAAACTCTTACAAAAAAAAAAAACAGCTGTTTTTATTTATTAATTTTATTTATTGCATATTATACATTAATTACAAATAGTCCTTAAACTAGAATTAGTGAAACTAAAAAGACCCCGTTGGGGCGCCGCAATGTAGTAAAACGTCACTAACGTTTCTGTTCTTATAGGTATATCAATTGTATTGTCCTACTGATGAGCGCGGGCTATCTTTTCATTGTCAAAAGGGTAAGGTTGACGGGTTGATAACTTCCCAAATCTTCAACAGTAACGTGCAAACACCTGTATCAGGTTGAACCGCAGAATTTGAACTCAAGACCTAGGTACGGATTGCAAGTCAGACGGTTACTCTTACAGACATTTACAGAGTGCGTCTTGTTCTATTGTGCAGCTCTTACGGAGTCCGATCGAGCAGGCAGCTTGAAGGTACCTGTATTATACCTAAATTGCAGAGTTCGTCAGGCCCTGTGCCACAAGCGTTCAAGCATTTATTTCAATGTTACTTTGCCTTTAGTCTCGCTCTTTCTACAGGTGAGAGAGCAAGACAAAGGTCAAAGTAATATAAGATATTAAAAGTAAGATTGCTATTACGATTATGGTAACCCTCTGTGCTACCACGCCACGATAACATGTGTGCAGCGTATGTATTTGTCTGCAGATAGTGCGTGTTCCTGCAAGCGGAGCCTCGCGATGTTAAGGCGGATGTGGGCGGGCAGCACGCAGTCGCCGCACGCGCAAGTCACCTAGCTCGCTGGGCGGATGCGGCGCACTGCGCTCGCCACCATGTGGCACCAGGCGCTTGCTACCTCGTTAGCCTTACAGCTCTTTTATGGTTAGTTGGACTTATCCCTAAAGCCAGGTGGAGCGACACGATACGCAGGCCTAAAAAGCATATTACACTATCCGACAGAAAAAGAAATAAACTATAGAATCCCTATCCCTGTCACCTTCTTGCACGGTAAAAAGAGTAGGTAGATAATTTTTTTCGCGGCGCGCATCTTAAGCCTGCATGATGAGTAAAGTAGAAAACCGAGCCATGAGGCGTTTTATAGAAAGGTCTACGTCTAGCGGTGGACAAATTTAAATAGGCTGATAACGACAAATATTGAGGCAATTAATGTCAATTAATGAGGCATTGAGGGTCCTTATTTCATTATGTTCTTCTATGACGATGGTGGTTTTTTTCGGCCGAGGGTACTTGAAAAAGCAACTGTGTTTATTTGTGATCACCTTTATTTAAATTAATAAAAAATATTAAAACACATTACTTTATAAATTTTTTCATGCATAATTAAAACTGAGATACAGTACCTGCCGGGGAAGTGTTTTCCATACATAAAAACAGTTTTTAGTGCAGTTTTATTTTATTAGTTGGTTTTACACTTTAATAACTACCCACATAATGGAAGAAATCAGAGAATCTATGTCTCACATGAACACTATCTTCAACAAAAAGCTGGCTGAATTCGAAGAAAGACAACAAAAACTGAGTGCTCCAAAATCACCTAGTCAGAGCAATCTAGAGGCAGAGTTGGCTTGGTTTAAGAGCTTTACCATGAGTGCTCTGCGAACTCTTCAATCTCAAGTTGAATTACTAGCTCAGCAGACAGACAACTTAGAGATGCATACGAGGCGTAAGATCCTGCTCCTACATGGCATTCCTGAAGATAAAGGAGAGGATACTGTATCCACCGTTGTCAAGATTGTTACACAGTCACTGAAGTTAAATGACTTCCAAGCTGGAGATGTGAGTCGTTGTCACAGAATGGGTCGTTCTTCTTCTGTTGATCGTCCAAGGCCCATCCTCTTTAAGCTTAAGGATATATCTTTTCGCTCACAAATCTGGGCCGCCAAGACCAATCTTAAGGGCTCCGGAGTGACCTTGTCCGAATTTTTAACAAAAACTCGACATGATGTGTTCATGTCAGCCCGACAACGTTTCGGTGTGTCGAAATGCTGGACGCGAGATGGGTCAGTCTTTCTGATAAGCGCGGATGGTGCTCGTCACAGGGTTAATTGTCGCGCAGATTTGGACAGGATTGAGGATCCACCGAAAGCTGCACCAGTAGCTGACACGGACAGAGCCACCACTGCCAAGGCGCCTCCGTTGAACGAAAGATCGAAACGGGTGCCCAGGCCTAGATTGATGAAATGAAACCGTGCATTTTCTTCAGTGGTCAGGTTTCAGTTTCTTGATCTATGTTCGCATTAATCTTTCAATCACTGTGTTGCGTTATTTATATTCAAGTAGTTTAATTATTTTTAAAATCTCTGTAATTTGTAAGATATGCACACAGTAACGTTGTACAAATTATTATTTGTTTATTTTTCGTGATAGATTGTGTTTCAAATTTTTCTTTTGATTGAATTTTATTGACACTTGATTGACAACAACGATTAGTAATGTCACCTGACACTGACACTACTACACTTTTGTCATAAGTTTTCGGCTCTATAATGTTTACTATTCAGCCAAGTCATAGAAGAAATATTTGCATTATTAATATTTAAAATTCTGTTAGTTCGAGTAATTTTATGACTGGTAACTTTATAAATGTATTAAGTAACAATGCTTAGGTATCGTAAATTTTCTTAAAACGGAGCCGGCAGGTATTGTTAATATTGATATATTTAATTTAGTTTTTAATTATAGTTTAAGTTTGTATTTAGGTATACATTGTACATATATTCATTTTTATTTTAGGTACTTATGTTGAACATCTTCACCGATAGCAGCGATAATAGTGATGCATATTTATCTTTTTCCTCTCCCGATAATAGTTGTTCTGATGACAGTTTTGCTAGTTTGCCTACTCTCTCCGAGGAGATTGAAAGTCAATTCTCTGATGTACCTCACAATCTGAATCTTATCCATATAAACGCCCAAAGCATCCCTGGCCATATTTCTGACATGCAGACATCCCTCGATAGCAATAAAATTCATGGAATACTGGTTTCTGAAACATGGCTCCAAACTTCTCTTCCCTCTATTTCTTTTTTTCTTCCCGGGTTTAATCTCATCCGCAATGACAGAGTTGGTCGGGTTGGTGGGGGTGTGGCTATTTATCTCCGTGATCACATTCCTTTTTCAATTATTAGCTCATCCCCTCAGCCACCTCCTGTTAGTGCTGGTGAGCATTTATTTATTGAAATTATTCTCGCACACACTAAAATTCTTCTTGGAGTTTATTATAGCAACAATTCTCACAATAACTTTTTCTCATCTTTTGAAAAACTTCTTGAAGATCTTACCCCTTCATACACCCACACAATAATCATGGGAGATTTTAACACATGTCTCTTGAAGGGTGACCATCGTACTTACAAATTGCAAAACATAATAAATTCTTGCAACATGCACATTCTTCCCCTTAATGCTACCCATCATTTCCCAAATTCTCCCCCATCTCTTCTAGATCTTGCAATGGTTTCTTCTCCTCATCATGTTGCAAAGCACGGGCAGCTTTCAGCCGATTTCTCCTACCATGATCTTGTTTTTTTATCGTATAAAGTTAAGCCTCCGAAAGCTAAGCCCACCATAATTGTGCAACGCAATTTTAGTGGTATAAACTACGACAAACTTAAAAGCGACGCTGAGAATATCGACTGGTCGCCAGTATTGTGTGCAGACTCGATTGACAACAAAGTGACCGCCCTTAACTCTCTCTTGACTGATCTTTATGATGTTCATGCACCACTTCGGGCTATAAAAATAAAACATGCTCCTGCACCTTGGCTTAATGACCATATTAAGGCTCTACAACGCAAAAAAGCAGCCGCCAGAACCAAGTATAAAACTCATCCCAACGATGTTAACAAACTGCGTTATATCGAGTTGCGAAATCGCTGCAATGTGGTGTGTCGGGATGCTCAACGACGCCATATTTTCGAATCTGTACAAGATAAGGATCCAGCAAGCGTCTGGAAGTTTCTTAGGTCGCTAGGAGTCGGAAAATCGCGCCAACAAGCTGTCCCTAAAAACTTAGATATTGATGCACTAAACCATCATTTTTCTTCATCTTCTAAAATGGATAGTACTGCCAAAGCTAAAACATTGCATCTTCTTTCTAATATCGCAACTCCTGATCTACCTCCATTTGTCTTTCGACAACTCACCGCTTGTGATGTTAGGAGGAGCATTCTTTCAATTACCTCTAATGCTGTCGGGCTCGACTCAATAAGCCGTAATATGATTATTCCTATCCTAGATTCCCTTCTGCCAGTTCTTTGTGACATCTTCAACTTTTCCATCTCTAATAGTGTGTTTCCTTCTTTATGGAAAGATGCACAAATAATTCCTTTACCTAAAAAATCCAATCCTGTATCGTTTTCTGAATATCGTCCCATATCTATCCTTCCTTTTCTATCCAAAGTCCTCGAACGCCTAGTCCATAATCAGTTAAACAATTACCTCACTAGAAACAATCTCCTCAATCCTCTTCAGTCTGGCTTTCGTCCAGGGCACAGCACAGTCACTGCATTAGTAAAGATTACAGACGACATACGTCAGGGAATGGAGAATAGTTATTTGACTGTGCTGACGCTCTTGGACTTCAGCAACGCTTTTAATTCTGTTGACTTTGATATTCTTCTTGCTATTCTTCGCTCCTCTAACATATCTCCTACGGTAGTTGATTGGTTTCAGAGTTACCTGCTTGGTCGCCGGCAGAGAATTCGCCTTGATGACTTGTTCTCCTCATGGTGTGACACTTTTGCTGGCGTACCACAGGGTGGTGTCTTATCTCCGCTTCTCTTCGCTATCTTTATAAACTTAATTTCCTATAATCTCTCTTCTTCCTACCACCTCTACGCAGACGATTTGCAACTATACTGCCAAGCTCCATTGGAATGGCTTTCAGAAGCTGTGGAAGCTGTGAATGATGACTTACGTCGTGTTTCACAGTGGAGCAAATCGTATGGCCTAACAGTAAACCCTACAAAAACGCAAGTTATTGTCGTTGGCAGTCCGCGTATGATCAGCCAAATTGAATGGGATTCTTTACCGCATGTGATTCTAGATGGCGTCGCAATACTTTTAGTGACACAGTGAAAAACCTTGGGATAATGTTTGACCGGAGCCTGTCCTGGAGTTCACAAATAGCTGAGGTTAGTCGCAAACTATTTGCCTCTGGAAACTCTTTGCGTAGACTTCGTAATTTTCTGCCTATTGCCACTAAAGTTGCGCTTGCACAATCCCTTTTACACCCTATCCTCGATTACGCTGATGTCTGCTATTTAGATCTTACAGAAGAATTACTGAATAAACTTGAGCGCCTTCAGAATTTCTGTATAAGGTTCATATTTGGGTTGCGTAAATATGACCATGTTTCTCAATTCCGCAATAAGCTCAAGTGGTTACCGATTCGTCGTCGGCGGGATGCTCACATACTTTACCTTTTGTATACTGTTCTGTTCATCCCATCTTCTCCTTACTATCTGAAGGAACGTTTCCATTTCCGTGCTTCATTTCTTTCGAGATTTCTGAAGTCTTCAGAGAATTTAACGCTTGATATCCCTCGGCATAGTACCAATTTTTATGCTTCATCTTTTACTGTAACAGCTGTTAGATTGTGGAATGAGCTACCACTGGAAATAAAGCGAGCTCCCTCCTTAGCTGTTTTTAAAACGCGTTTAAAAGCACACTATCAAGATAATTCCCACTAAATATTATGTATGTATATTGTTAGAGATATTTATGTAAGTATATGAATGAGAATTTGGTCCATTATAATATTTTTGTTTTCCTCTTTTAAAATAACTGGGTACCTTTAGTATAATTAACTACTGTTGTTTTATGTATACCATTTTAATTAAGTTTTGCTTTAAGGCCACTATCTGTTGCCATCTGTCCTATCCGTGCAAGGTTGCCTGGAAGAGATCGCTCTAAGCGATAAGGCCGCCATTTAAAACACCTAGCTGTAATATTATTCTCTATGTATTTAATGTTTCTGTATTGTGGTCTTTTAATAAAGTGTTATCTATCTATCTATCTATCTATGACCATCGGCCGCTTTCCATGAATTTAACGTGGGTGCATCTACAATGAAAATTAGTCTTTGGCTTGTTAAACTTAAACGTTAATTTTCATTGTTATCGCAATCACGTCACGTTCACGTAACGCGGCCGAAGATCATACGGAATAAGATCGCAGTAGTTTTTAGGGTTCCGTACCTCAATAGGAAAAAACGGAACCCTTATAGGATCACTTTGTTGTCCGTCTGTCCGTCCGTCTGGGTGTCAAGACCTTTATCTCGGGAACGCGTGAAGGTATCGAGTTGAAATTAAAACCATATACGCAGAACCATAGTATCTTGCTGCAGAAAGAAAAATAAAATTTCTAATTTTTCGTAAAAAAAGTTACAGCCGAATATGTCGTAAAAAACGTACATTTCGACACTCACAGAGGAATCAAAACCTATGGGGTACTTCCCGTTGACCTAGAACTCTGAAATTTAGCAAGAAGCATTGTGTTAGAGTACACAAAAATCACAAAAATCCGAAAACTGGTCATTTTTTATTTAATCACAAAAAAATAGTGTCTCTATGCAAGGAATGAGGGCCCAAATTTTAAAGTGAATTAACCGTATCATGTGGGGTATCATATGAAAGAGCCTCATTAGCATAAGCTAAAACAGGTTTTTAACACATTCTTAGCCCCCTACAGACCCTTCACTTCAGCTGGGAACCAAAACTTTTTAGGCGAATTTTGATTAAGTATACAGAGTGGCCGCGCAAAGCAACGTTGACTGCCTCAAACGCCGTCGGTTTACTAACTACTACAAAATGAACGGGAAGATCGCTCGGATCCGAGTGGGAGGCGCCGCTACGATAGCCCCGCTCCACTCGGATCCGAGTGGTGAGCAAGGAATGTGTTAAATATTTTTACGATTTATATTTTTCGGTTTATGAAGGAAAATATAAAAAAATATATGATTTCCCCCTTTTATTTAGTTTGTACGGAACCCTCGGTGGGCGAGTCTGACTCGCACTTGTCCGATTTTTTTTAACCAGCTCCAATATGACTAATAATTAAGACCCGGACTTTCATTTTCGTAGTGTTGAAAAATGATGATGATGAAGATGATGATAAAATGTATCGTGCTATTCTTTGAAGCTATTCTCTGGTATCTCTGCCTTTAGTACCAAATTACACGATATTCCGATAAGCCGAGAAAAGAAAACAAATAGAGAGACAGCTAGGGTTACTAGCTCTAATTTTTGTATGGAAGATCACCATAGCAATCGTCTGTTTTCCTCGTTATATAAATAGATTTGCATCTCGCAAAGCCCCCGTGATACATCCGATGTCGAGGTACAGTTATTGTGCTCAAGTGGTTCTTGGAACAGTATACTCGTACGTTACTGACATTGTAGCGACGTGTGTGCGTCTATATCGATCTTATATATATATATAATAGATCGGGAATAGAAACTCTTTAGAGAAACGTTTGTCGCTTGTCCATACAATAATTAATTATAGTTTAAAAAACTGAAACAACCGACCTCAAGGTGTACAATTTATTTCAAAAACCAAACTACTGATCCTATTTTCATAAAATTTCCATGGGATCAATCTGAGAGTATATATTCTGCGAGTATGTTTATGTTATATCCTTTCAAACAAAAAAAAAATTGATAAGCGACGGACTTATGACGTAACAAACATATAAAAAACATACAGTCAAATTGAGAACCTGCTCCTTTTTGAAGTTGGTTAAACACTGATTTTCACTGCTAAACATAATCCTATTTCTATGATTATTTTCTTGTCGTCTGATTAGAATAATCTAAACAAGCTGTATCCCGTGAATTCACTTGCTATACTGCTAGAACATTTAATTTTTGTGAGATAAAAAGTATACTGGTGTGTGTTTGTTCCTTTGTGCTATTCCTGTGTATAAGCTACTTCTATAGCAAATTTTATATAAATCGGTTCAGCAGTTCTTGAGTTATAAATGGGGTATATATACAATAAAGAAAGAATAAAAGAGGATGACTTAGACTCGTACGTAAGTTTAGCTTTTTTCCAAATTACGTTATAGCTTGAATGTTAAAAAATAATAAGTATAAATAAATAGTAAAAGGTTAGAAAACTTAAAAACATCGACATAAAAATGGCTGAACCGAGATTGATGAACATACCCAAGAACACTCTCGAACAATTTCTCTTTCAAGCAAAAAAGCCATTTATGATTCCAATCAGACAATAAAAGAACAGAAGTCGTGGAATAATAACATTTTAAGGTTTTATTTGGTTAGAAATCAGTTTTCTGCTATTGTATGGACAAATTGATTGAGAAGCTAGTGCTAGGAAACTAACAGAGATTCTCTTGTTCATGCAAAACTCCAAAGCTTGGAGCACCGCCGCAAAGTTGCTAGCTTATCGGTTTTTTATCGGATTCATTTCGGTGAGTGTCCAACGTGCATTTGCACACTCACCGAAATAAATCCTTATCGGAAATTATTAAAAATAGATAGAAAGAGATACGAGATAGAAAACAAATTTCTCCTAATTGTATGGGAGCTCACGTGACAATAACAGAGAGAATAACAGAGTTATACTCATTGAATATGAAGTAAAAACATGGGAAATCTCAGTTTTTTGACCTGTTTATTTATTTGTTTGGGTCAAATTTCGTAATTGAAATTTTGCCCCTTTGCAGTTGACGGATCGATCTGAAATTTGGTATACAACTTTAGTCCTGATGACAATACAATTTAGTATATTCTGTATTATTGTAAATCAAAGATGGCCGCCGCCACAAAATGGCGGATTTCATATTTTAACACAACCCCCACAATATGGGTATCAAATGAAAGGGTTTTTTTAAAGTAAAATACAGTAAATACATTACCTACATCATTATCTTTCTTTTCAATAAAACCGTTTAACTTAAAAAGTTTTTTTAAGTAAGTACTTGTTTCAGTTATTTTCTTAAAAAACAAAATACCGAATCAATTTTGATAAAATTTATAAGTAACCTCTAAGGTATTATTATAGATATCCGAGTGTTACATAGAACCAACAAAAATAATTCATAATTGGTGGAGTAATTCCTGAAGAAACATACAAAACAGAAAACATACAGTCCAATTGAGAACCTCAATCTTTTTGGAAGTCGGTTAAAAAGTAAGTTATCGTGTCAAAAGTTATGAAAGGTCAATTGAAAGATCATGTGATGATTTCTTGTATACACGCGTTGACAACCGGGAGTAAATTGGTCAGAAGTGGGATAGGGGAGATTATTTCTTAACGTAATGAATCATGATGACCGAAACTCCTGATCACAAACAAACTATACTTAGAACGAAGAAAATTAACATAATTTAGATTCAGATTCTTTTATTGCCATTCCATAGTATATATATTTTTTTTATGTTGATAGGTTCGCGCTTGACCGCAAACTCGCCTGATGTTAAGCGACGTTGCGGTCTACGATGGAGCGCGCTTACCTATTACATATGTGGTTAGACAACTGTTAAAGTATCATATGGACCCCGTCGGGCGCAGCAATATTATAACAGAGGAGGACTGCTATTTACAACAGATTCGGCGATTTATACATTACAAAGGAGGAAACATTAAATAAATCTAAAATTAATACACATCAATTGATATTAAAAAAAAAAACAATAATAAATTACAGTTTAAAAAACACGCTACAAATTATTGTAGTCAAAGTTCATTACAAGACTTTTCTAACAAATCCAAACACAGCTATGATACGATGTTCCATCATGAAGTTCTAGTTCATATCTTCCGGCTCCATCATCAGATCAGTTCGACAGTACCATATTATTGTATTGTCATCAGAACTACATACAGCTGCCAATTTTCATGACGCTACGGTCCTTGGAAGATGGTTAAATTAGTTACCTTAGATTTCATTACATAGTTACATACAGGTCCACCTAATAAAAGCGTGTTATAAATAGGTACAAATCATATGTCAACATTCGAGAAGTTATAAGATTATGTCAAGTAAATATAGTCAAATAATAATTAATGGATAAATGACATCTTTTTAGGTACGTTTTTTTATCGCTTCGAACGTTTCTTTTTGAAAATTCATGGGGGAGGCATTCGTTTAACAGTGGACTTATTATTTATTATTATTATTTAAAAACCTTCATCTCTACCAAAAGTTTACTGTTATTTAACATATTTTTTTTATGATACATTCATCGACGATTGACCACCAATTCGATCTAGAAGATATCTATTCACTCGAGCCTTGAAAATTCCAAATTTGTTGATTCTCAGGAAACAAAGATAGTGGCAAAGAGTTTCATTCCTGTGCAGTACGCATCAAGAACGTGGATCGATATCTCTGAGCACAGAATCTTCTATCATACATACGGGTGACTTAAATATAGACGTCTGGGATTACTATTTCTTACCATCACGCGTTTGAAACGCGAGGTAAAGCTAAGACAAATAGACCATCTCTTCATCCGGCCAATCTGATCGAATGGAGAGATGCCGATCAGAATTATCTATCAATGTAAGGTCTGTATGATAACAGTGTGCGCGGATGAAGGCTCACATTTGGGCGCTCCGCGTCCTACCAACGGCACGGCGGAGTCACCGGATCTGCGATCTCCACTGGGGGCCAGAGTTCCGGCGTATCAGCCGCCGCCGGCTGTGGGCGGCATCGGCCCGCTACCGGCGCCAGGCTTCTGGCCCCACAACCCACACACGCGGGTCGAACACTGGCATCGTAAGTACTTTTGTATTGTTACATAATATTTCATTCAATTCTTGTACGCCATGCTAACGTACGTACTTAAGGATGAGCTCAACGCACGCAACTATCTCTCTCGCGCAACTCTAACATTTTTAAACATATAAAATTATTGAGAAGGAATATTAGAGAAGTGAGAAATGAATTTGTTTATTTTGATATAAAATATATTTTCAAAAAAAAATTTCTTTCATATCTTTTAAATTGGCTGAGAATTAGGAAAATATATGTGTTTTACTACTCCGTCGCCAGTATAACTGATCGCTTCGAGAAAAGGCAGTCCCAGCCGCTCCCGCTGGCTGACGCTGGCCGTCACGCGTCGCATCGATCAGGCACGCAGATATTTTTTTGAAAATGAGATTAGCTCCCGGTCCCCACGGACCCAAAGTCTCGACACCAAACGGCTCAAATATGTAACCTCTACCGAGATTAAATTAAAAAAAAAAATCACATACTTAAATTTAATTAATTAATAATTTGTGCATTACTTATTAATTAATAAACAAATTCATTTCTTACTTTTCTAATATCCCCAACCAATGATTGATAACTTTTAAAAAGATTGTGATGCGCGAGAGAGATAGTAGCGCGCGTTAATCGCTACCTTAATAGAATACTTCACTTATTGGTACTCCTCCTATCTACCTCTTACATTATCTACCTCTTAGGTCTAATCTCTTTCTTTAAACTCATTGTGCTACATTTTTAACCCTCGAGGCAAAAACGACGGGGTGTTATAAGTTTGACGAGTCTGTGTGTGTGTGTCTGTCTGTGGCATCGTAACTCCCGAACGGATGAACCGTTTTTTTGTTTTTTTTTTGTTTGAAAGGAGAATTAGTCAGGAGTGTTCTTAGCTATGTTTCATCAAAATCAAGGGGGGGGGGGGGGGGGGGGGGTTCAGATATGGAATGCATTTTCCTTAGCAATAATAACCTCTCCCTTGTTCATTGTCTAAAAAAACGGATTCATAATCCGTTTTTAAATTAGCTTAATTATGTTAACTTGTTGGTCAAAATTGCTGCTCATATATTTTAAATATGTGTAAATTATGGAATAACATTACATCTCGCCGCCGTCGTGGGGTCGAAGCTAATACTGAGATGCCCTTTTAAACATAAAAAAATACTATAATAACGCTTAGTTTTTTAGCAAGCCTATAGGTACCACAATTTCACTAGTACCGGCTTCACATAAACAAAAGTTTACCTACTTAAATATATGTATACAGTTTGAACATTAAAAAATATTCAAGTTAATCACGTTCAGTCCCAAGATCACGTTCGATAGAACAAAAAAAACATGAAATAACCTCTAATAATACCAAACAATCAACACAAATATCTGTGTGATTTTATGTAAAAGTACCTAGGTTAATTATACTGTGTTGTGTGCAGATCACTCTGGCCGACCGGCCGAACATGACATGAAAGAAGACCCTAACTTCTCTAACGTCGGAGACGATGGCGGATGCGACCAACCTTGCCTGCCGCACCAATTCTCGTGCCAAGTTAGTACTATACCTTGAAAATAGCTATGGTAACACAATGAAGGTTCATTTTAACTGTCAAAAAGTGCACTTAGCTGTCCTAGATTTCTTTACCTCTAACCATACTGACCCCAGAGATATACCCCCTTATTCTAAGGTTCTTACTAGTAAGTACCGTATTCTAGCGCGCTTGTATCAAGGCGAAGCTAGTATTTGCAAACCTTATTGTGGTCTCTGAATGCAAGCAAGAGTCGTGCAAGCATGTGATTTGTGGATCACAACATTGGCGTATCATTCTGCATTGCTGTTTTGATATGGATGGATGTGAAATTTCTAGCAGACACGGCAATTTGTTTTACAGTACATTTAATAATTACCTAAATGTGCACCAAAGTAGAATAACTAAAGAGAATTGGCGCAAAAGATGGTGAACGGTAACTATTAATTGGAATTGATACATTTCTACATTCTAAATTGTAGAGCCTCATCGCTGGTTCACGCCACCGCCATAATCGCCATCGTAACTAGGAAACGTATTTCACTCACGTGCAACATTACTGTCTTTGCTGACGAATAACAACGAACTGAATAAGAGGCTAATGCATGTGAACACAGAGAGCCCTGCAATATCCTTTGATGTATGCACGGAAAATCGACACTATTCAATTGGCCTGGCAGTGTTGTCGCCAGCTATCAACATACCGCCAATTAGTAACTCTTTAAACGTGGGTCCATCACGCTGGCCGAATGAGGACAGCGGTGGCGGTGTTGGACTCTCGTGGAGAGCAGGCGTTATAACCTCCCTGTCCCATTCCATGTCCCTCATACATCTACATTATACGTATTGCGCGGCTAAGCTCCGAGACGTCGAAAACATTTACCTACCTGGATTACTATATCAAAGATTCGTTTCAGATATCCTGCACGTGCTTAGAAATGGACAAGCGTTGCGACGGCACGAAAGATTGCGATGAAGCAGAAGACGAGGCCGGCTGTTCTCGAACTTGCGACGAATCGAAGAACCGGACCATGTGTCTCAGCACCAGCGTCTGCATAGCCCACGACTGGTTCTGCGATGGTGACAACGATTGCGGCGACTTCTCTGACGAGACTCGTTGCGGTACGCTTTTGTACTAACTCTTTTGACCATAGATTTAATTATTTTTTCTACGTTTAATATTTTTGCCCTTAACGGTTGTTCGCTGTGAACATTATTACCAACTCAATGTGTAATAATTGTCATTGCAAATTTGACTTTAAAGTCATCAATATAACATTATTCAAAGTTCATCAAAACCGTGCCTGGTCTTTTGAACTTATAACGTCACAGAGGCCAAGCTTTACAGAATCAAAATCAAAATCGAAATCAAAATCAAAATAACTAAAAATATTATAAAACAATTCAATAGCGAAGTTAACGAAATTTGTTTCATAGTTCAGTGTTCAATAAAAAAATTAAATATTTACCACTTCATTACCTAAAGCGCCTGAATAAAAATCAAAACAAATGTATTTGTATGCTAACCACTGTTACTGAACATAAAATCATATGTTTTTATCATAACTACTTAATATAAAAAAAAACTGGGACAGATTTATTTCTTTTTGGGCTGGGTCATACATAACCAACTTTACATTTTGAGACATTTGTGGGGGTGTATTCTATGAGGTAGCAGTACTAGAACAAAGGGAGAGTTACCGTTTTTAGTAGTATATTTTGAACGTTACAAGGAACTAGTGATGTTTATCTTAGGTGGAGAAGTAAACTGCACAGTAGACGAATATCAGTGCGGGAACGGTCTCTGCATCCACAAGGACTGGGTGTGTGACGGAGACAACGACTGTCGAGACAACTCGGACGAAACCAACTGCACCAAGGGCAAGTAAGTGGATGGAGTATCTTTTATGGTTTACATGCTAGGTGGTCAACCATCGTTAACTAGTTAAGTGACGAATTAAACAAGTATCTGTATTAGAAAAAACTTTTTAAAAACAAGCATTTATTAGGTATGTTCTTGTTCGAGTTTCGAGTATCGAGTTTCGGCTCAAACGAGCCGAAACTCGATGGGGTTGCGTCGTTTCATTACAGAGTTTCTATGACCACCTTCCAGTTCCTCCACCAGACCCTGGTTACAATTGAAAGACAAACTACTCGTCAAGACGATTCAAATGTGCCCAAACTCGATGAGGTTGGGTCGTTTCATTGCGAAGTTCCCTTGGCCACCTTACAGCTACATCATCAGATCAGCACCATATCATCATAATATTGCATTGTCACGCAATTTACACATGTATGCACAATTTCAGCTCAATCGGTAACCTGGAAGTGGATCAAATTTAATTTGCAAGATTTGATGACAAACATCGGACTGGTGAAAACTAAACAAAACCTTATAATAAAAACTGTACGTACTTAGGGTCTTATGACACGCTGGTGAAATTGTGTCCCCCTGCATTTAGAAATATTAGATCTAGAAATTCATGATTGCACTGTAGTACACCATGTTAAATACTTTTAATGAAAATTATTTTGGACTCTCTATGATTATAACTTTTCGAGATATAACGATAAATATGTGAAACACTCAAGGCATTACATACAGAGGTCATTGACGTTTTTGCAAAGTAATCTAAACAAAAAAATACTCGCTAAGTAGTTTTCTTTTAGATTACAGTATTAGCTACGGAATCCTCCTATATGCGTGTCTCGACACGGTCTTGGCCACTTATTTAAATTCATATTATTGAATAAATAAAAATATGACGCAGAAGGTAAATGTCTCGGTACCAAATTAAAACATAAACGTGCGTTGTATTCTAATACGCTTATCCACTTGTTGCTTCCTCGACAGTACTAACTAGCGAGCGGCGTACACACTAGCAGCTAGACCACAGAACAATATTACTCTAAGCTAGACCTAATCACTTCAATAACTCGTGATGCGTTGTGGGCGTTGTGGCCAAGCAACCTCTGCCGACGTATCGGTTTCCGCGCTGTATTCCTCGAGATTTCCCTCTGGACGTGGTCTAGAGGGCAAATAATAAGGACGTGTGACTCATTATCACAATAATTATATTTAAAAAAAAAAACGACTTCAAAATATGTAAATTCGTTTACTTGGATGACATGTTTTTTCTAGTTGTTTTGTTTTAAAAATCAAACTACCTACGAGTATGAAACGATTTCTATAAGATCAATCTGAAAGTAATAAAATATTTTTTACCGACTTCGAAAAAGGAGGAGGTTATCAATTCGAACCGTATATTATTATTTTTTATGTATGTACACGAATTAGATTAGAACCAATTGTTGTGTTTCCTGAATTTGTGTATAGAGAAAGCTCCCAAGTTGGTCCCATAATTATTTTATAAACATCGCTTTATTACTTTTTGAATAATATCTAAAAATGAAAATATTTTTATTGTATTCCTGAGTAAGTGCGTCAAATTATAGAATCGCAGAGTTCCACCTACACGTTTTTCTTTGCAAGAGTGTCAAATATTAAGGATTATCGTATATACATCTGCACATTTTCTAATCTTCGAAGACGAGCATTTGACATTCAGACATGACATGAAAAATCGCTTTCTTGACAAAAGAAAAAAGAGCGAGTGAAAAGAGGTCACTTTAAAAAGTTTATACTCGTATAGTATTTAGTAAGTTGCGTTTGAAGTCGGTTTTTTAATAGAAAAATTATTCCAAATCAGTTTATCAGTGACATATGAGGTTACAAACAGAAAAAAATATAACCGAATTGATAACCTCCTCCTTTTTGAAGTTGGTTAAAAACAATACTTACATGAAAATGGCTGCTGTGGACCAAGCGAACCAAATCACGCAAAACTCTATCGACCAGCAATTTACGTCTTCTTCAGCAAAACAAGTGCGTACGTCCATTTTAATTATTTGCCTCTACGCGTTGAAAGCATTTCATACAATCTACACAAAAATAAAGCTAGCTCGCGTATTGCACAAAAACAAAGGTATGAATCAAAGAATAGGTCTATCCATATCAACTTGAGCGTCTGTCGTAAAACTTTTGCCATTAAAAACCAACCCTTTAAACCCATTCAAAAATCAAGGCAGACTCAATCGTCGTGATGACGTCACCCCCTGACTCTATAGGCATTACATACCAATAACACGTAGAAATTACGTAACTATTTCGGTTGACTGTTAACCCCTTGAATGGAAACCTACCAATTGTTTTTTTTATTCAGGGAGTCATTCTTTTTTTTCCCTTTTTTAGGGTTCCGTACCCAAAGGGTAAAAACGGGACCCTATTACTAAGACTTCGCTGTCTGTCTGTCTGTCTGTCTGTCTGTCTGTCTGTCTGTCTGTCTCCAGGCTGTATCTCATAAACCGTGATAGCTAGAAAGCTGAAATTTTCACAAATGATGTATTTCCGTTGCCGCTATAACAACAAATACTAAAAAATAAAAAAAAATAAAAAATAAGGGGGGTCCCCATACAATAAACGTGTCTTTTTCGTATTTTTTTGCTCAATATTAAAAACGGTAACAGGTAGACGCTTCAAATTTTCACAGAATATTTACTTGTATATTACCTTTCAAAATAAATAATTAAATAACAATAAAGTAAATATTAAAGGGGGGCTCCCATACAACAAACGTAATTTTTAAGCAATTTTTACTCGATCTTAATTAACAGGTAGAAACTTGAATATTTGTAAGTAAATATTTAGAAATATATTAACTATAAAAATAAATACCTAATCTAATACATAAAAACTCACAAAATGAAAATAATCCGTGCATCTAAACGCGGTGCGAGCGCCGCGCCGCGGTTTGGTGGTGGCGCGAGCGCGAGGCGGTTGCTAAGCAACGGTCGCGCGGGTAGCGGGGTAGGTAACATCACGGAGCGAGCCATAGCCACGCGTATTCGCGCGAGCGTCGTCATGCTGCCCGGATATGTACCTACCTATAAGTTTGCAATTTACTACTTGGAATTTCGTTTATTTCTCGTTATTTTATACGATTTTCTATTATAGATGATAGTACGGAACCCTTCGTGCGCGAGTCCAACTCGCACTTGGCCGATTTTTATATTTAGTTTTTAAGGCTCCGTACCCAAAGGGTAAAACGGTACCCTATTACTAAGACTCCTCTGTCTGTCCTTCTGTCACCAGACTGTATCTCATGAGTGATATTTAACCAGTTGAAATTTTCACAGATGATGTGTTTCTGTTGCCGCTATAGCAATAAAAAACAGAATAAAATTAATATTTAAGGGGGCTCCCATACAACAAACGTGATTTTATTGCTCGTTTTTGCTCGATATTGATAGGCAACAGGCAGACGCTGGAAATATTTACAGAATATTGAGTTACATTATTCACTTTAAAAATAAATAATTAAATTAATATTAAGAGTCCGAGTCCGACTCGCACTTGGCCGGTTTTAAATGTATTTGGGGAGTAGGTATCTAGGTGTGGAACGCCACCTTCTCTGGTTCCTGAAAACTCTTCGACAATCTTGGGATTTTCAAGTCCCGGTTTCTAAATCCTCTGCCACACTATCGCTTACCATAGTCGTGCAAAAAATAAATCAGTATATTTTACAGTATTCTCTCTATTTACAAGGTAGAATATTAAAAATAAATTTTATTTTAATTCAGTACCTAATCAATGAATTAAGAAAACTAGTATATTTTATTTATTTCAAAATTATCGTACTTTTCTGGTTAAAATATTACCAGAAAAGTACGATAATTTTGCACAGGTACTCTATTGCGCATGAAATTAAGCTATTAGGTACAAAATTAGGTTACACTCATTTTAGCCAACGTGTAGGTATATATTATTAGACAACCCAGGCATGCGCCTTAACGCTACGACGCAATACCTGAATATCTTGCAATCTTTGGAAATTACTGGAAGAAATTAAAAAAAAAACTTCAACGTATAAATGCTGATGCTAACTGCATTCAATAACTTTTTTCAAAATAGTATACACTCAACCGATTTGTTTGCCTAGCTGAAAAATTTCTTCGGCTAGTCAGGTTTGTTCAGAAAAACGTTAGTGGCGCCTTTTAGTCTCGGTGTAGGTGCTGGATCAATATTCCTGAGGGATCGGGGCGGGCGCGGCGAGGGATGTCAGGTTTCCATGACTACCCGCCTACGCTCAGGCTGCGTCCCGAAGTGCCCGATATATCCCGCTTCCG
Organism: Lycia hirtaria; assembly: GCA_947563715.1. NCBI lineage: Eukaryota > Metazoa > Arthropoda > Insecta > Lepidoptera > Geometridae > Lycia > Lycia hirtaria. The sequence continues at coordinate 28,920,941 of OX387381.1, read as the reverse complement.
TGGGCGACTAATCATGGAAATCAATGTGTTTAACATTAACATCGATACCTATCGATACTTGAGAGTAGTCGATTCTTGAATAACTACGTTTCGACTTGAAAATTAATAATGATAAATCTTTGATCCATACACAAAACATTACAATATTACACAAAAAAATAATAAGAATCATGAGACAAGATAAAATTAAATAAATCAAATTACATTAAATTAAATAGACAATATTAAATAAATATTATTAAAACAAATAATAGTATTACATTCGGTAACTTAAATTAAAAAAATAAGAATTGATACGGAATGAACGCGTATAATCGATTCGTAATTTGAAATGCGTGGGGTGATTCACCCATGCACTTTGCGATCTTCAATGCAAATAAAAATATGAAGTGAATTTATAACGATGCGTAGGTAAGAGATTATTGATCAGCTTGGGGATGGAACGAAGGCGTTTAAGTATAAGTAGGTACTAGCAACCTAACAATATGAGGAAACTAGTCTATTGTCTAATTGGTTACGCAATATTTGACTTTATAGGTAAATCCAATAAATGAATTTAGGGCAAGGATCACGAGGTGCATCCATCTCATGAAAAGGATGATGTGTCAATCTGTCTTCTGAAATGAGCATTTGTCGCAACTATATTGCGCATTTTTCTTTACAACAAGAGAACAATTATTTATATCCCTAAGCATTACCCAATTTTTTTTTTAAGTATGATTGATCCGTGATTTTTATTTATTTAAAGATATGTTTTATATTATAATTAAACAAAAAGCAAAAAATATATTTACAAATGCATTAAAAACTTTCTCTTTTTTAAAGTTGGTTAAAGATACAACAATTTATGGTTCTTACAGAATGCAGTCGTCTAAATGCTATAAGTTATTTTGTTTATTTTAATTTTATTCTGCAGCTACCCTCATCTCTTTTTGCCCATGTGTATTATGTTTAAGGCAAGAAGTTATAGTACTAAGAGTTTTGAGTGATTTTTTTTATTTGAATTCACAGTGCAATCCATCAATAAAAATGTAAACGGTGCTTCATTATAGCCTTGAATTCAATTATTGATACAGGTGCCAAAAGAATCAGTTCCAGTGCGCCACCGGTGATTGCATCTCTAAACATTGGAGGTGTGACAAAGAGCCTGATTGTTCTGACAGCTCTGATGAGAACGAATGCCGTAAGTCCCAAAAATTCAATTTGTTGATAAAAATCAATTATAATTAATAAATTGAAGTTTCCGGCAGCCTAGTGGTGCGACCGTCTGACTTGCGATCCGCAGGTCCTGGGTTCGAATCCCACGGCACGCACCTCTGTCTTTTCGAAGTTATGTGCGTATTGTTGATTGCCGCCAACTTCAAACGGTGAAGAAAAACATCGTGAGGAAACCTACATGTCTGAGAGTTCTCAATGATCTTGAAGAGGTGTGAAGTCTGCCAACCCGCACTTGGTCAGCGTGGCAGACTATGACCTAACCCTTCTCACAATGAGAAAATGGTCCGTTCCCAGCAGTGGGACAGTTTGTACAAACAGGTCTGATTAAAAGAAAAAAAAATGAATAAATTAAAATTTAATTTGTTGATTGGTTTTGTGGATTTGTTGGTTGGTTTACTACAACTAAAGAATACTTAAGCATGCACTTCCAGTCTCGCTGTTATCTAGTGAATACGACTTGGATCTCTTAAAGGTAGGGTTAATAAACACCTCATAAGCAATCGTGCTCCATCTTCGACCATAACATCGCTTTCCAGATTAGTTGTGGTAAATCCCATTTAATAATAAAGATAAAATACCTAACTACTTTCTATTCAGAAAGAAACAATTGGATTATTTCAGACTCATGACAGTCTAAAGATAATCCAAATGCTCAATAAACCACTATTGATAAGCCGGATATATGAGTATAATTTGTTCAAATGCGTTAGTCCAGATAAACACCAGCAATTTAATCATAAGTCGCTTGGATCAAAGGCCAGATAAACTTATAAAAAAAATATAGAAATACATATATACTAATATACTATAAATACATAATATATTTTTTGTACTTGCTTTTGTTAATTTTAATGGTGTGTCAATAAAGAGTTTATCTATATATCTTTCTAAATAAATAATTTTTAATTAATTTTAATTTTTTTTTTAATTTTTAATTTTTAAATAAATTTATTTTCTAAATAATTTACATATTAGAATATATAAATTATATTATTAGTATATTATATTGAACATACGACCTTACAATTAATTCTCACGTGACTTTCACCAGCTGTGGATCTACTAAGATGTGGTGAGACAGAATTGCAATGCGACAACAAAAAATGCGTAAATAAAGAGTTCCAATGCGATGGTGACAATGACTGCGGCGATTGGAGCGATGAAGACACCTGTCCCATGATACCAGGAAGCTGTAGCGCTGGAGAGTTCAAGTAAGATATAGCTCATATAATTTTCAGGCTTCTGCTATATACAGAAACGAAAAATTGCTAATCTCTTAATTATAGGATTTGTCCTATAGTAATAGTTGTGCACGTTGATGCTAAGATTGACATAAACTGTACTACTATTTGGGGAGTCATCGGTTACACAGGAAGCCGGTATTGGCGAGGGGCCGGTTTAAGTCCTCGCTAGTTTGTCCTTTGAGACTATGTTTATCGTGTTTATCGATTTATACCTCTTCTTTTTTAATTTCCAATTCGTAAATAGATAAAAAATTAAAACATTCTGTTACCTTAAAGGTGTAACGATGGTAAATGTATTCCGGAACGATGGCGTTGCGATACTGAGAGAGACTGCGCGGATGGTGGAGACGAACTGAACTGTGAACCCAACAAGATCCAAAACTGCACTTCTGACGAATACACGTGTGCTGACCATCGCTGTATCTTGGTAAGGTTCTTTATTCAAATGTATACACGGGTCTAAGCCAGGACCTTTGAAAGGCATCAGTGGGGCCGAAACCAACACTGAGAGGCCCTTTTACAATATATAATAAAAAATACAGATTGGGTATATGGATGGACTATGAATGGATTATTGTACAATATGGAATTTGACAGATTTTGGCTATTGTGATGGAATGTTAGTGACTTAAATAAACAAGGCTATAGGCTGATGCTCTCACACAGCAGGTAAGATGAAGTACCTCTGTGTGAGAGCATAAGGTTCTTTATTATTACTTGAAATAACAAAACTAAATGTAGGTACTTAGATGCTTATAAGTGGATATCTAAACGTGCGTATCATCTATATTTTCATAGTAAGGTACATCGATCGTTTGCTATTTATACAAAATTTAATACATAAAAACTCCCAACAAAAAGAAGTATTTCGTATTTCATCATATTACAAAGTACGTTAGATTTTGCGATGTTTCTCTAACACGTTGTGTGATTCTGATTATTGTATTATTGTATTGTATTATAATGTTGTCTGCAGAAAACTTGGCTTTGTGATGGACTCCGAGATTGTTCAAACGGCGAAGACGAAATCAAATGCGAAGTCCATTGCGAGGAAGATCAGTACACTTGCAAGCCACAAGACCACCTTATAAGCACTGCGTTCAAAAACTGCGTGAGCAGGAAGCACGTGTGTGATGGAATGAAGGACTGCCCCAAAGGTGACGACGAAGAGAAATGTCCTACAAAAAGAGAATGCACACCTGAGGACAAGTGCGAAGATAAGCACTGTATCACTACTTTTGATGGGCAACCGGCTTGCACGTGTCCTTTGGGTTTCCTTTTGTCTTCTGACAAATACACGTAAGAGATGTTGAAATTAATATCATTACGCATATCTACAGAATTAGAGGCATTTGACGCAATCAATTTAATTGTTGACAAAACACATGACATTGTAGTATTAAAAAAACATTAATTTAACTATTATAAATTATACTAAAACTAATAAATAAATAATAAATATTTGAAAAGCTGAGTGACTGGAGATTATTTAAAATATCCACGGGCAACAAAGCTTATGGATATTTCAAACAATCTCCAGTTTCAGGCAGAGTGCCCAAAATTTATTCAATTCAATCTTTTTTACAGTTGCCGAGACATTGATGAATGCATGTACGAACAGGATCCAGTGTGTTCGCAAACTTGTTCTAATACAGTTGGAAGTTTCCGTTGTGGTTGTATGACCGGCTATGTCTTAAGACCTGACGGTAGATCTTGTAAGCCTACCGGCGAATCACCATCTTTGCTGTTTTCAAATCGTATTGGAATAAGACAGGTATTATATTTATACATTTCTCAATTCTCACTTTTAACAATTTTGGTCATTTTAGGACCACAAAAATTGAAGCTATATATTGCACAACATGGCGTAAAAGTTCTATATTTTTTGCTGCTAAACACAACCATGCTCGATGATACAAAATGATAAGTATGGAGATAATTTAGTTTATTAAAACAGATTTAGGTCATCTGTGAAACATAAAAGGCAGCCGAAGAGCAACGCTTCACAAATGATTCAATTGTGGATTGGTTTTGGTTACCTGAATTGCTCCCCTGATTACACTGATTTTTTAAAGCACTAGTAGAACGTAGAAGTACAAATGTTTATGTTGTTTGTGCAGGTCTGGCTTACTGGAGATAACTACTTGTCAGTAGTAAAAGGTCTCCACAATGCTGTTGCTTTAGATTACCACTACGAGAAGAAGCTTGTATTTTGGTCAGAAAACAATCTAAGAGTTATAAGGGTTGCTCAAATAAATGAAAACAACATTACTGGTAAGTACTGGTAACTTCGTCTGATTTTTTTTATCGTGCTACGCCAAAAGAGAGCTATGATTTTATCAGTCATGTATGGATGTGAGTATGATTCCCATGTTTCCTCTTATCTCTAAAAATATCAAAAAAAGATTTCTTAACTAAATTTCATTAGTGAAAAAAAAAACAACGGGTTACACTCCGGGAGTGCCGGCAGAAGTGAAAACTAAAAATAAAATAGCAAAAGCGCCACCTAGTACGTTGGTCTGAAACAAGCGCCCTGCGCCGTCTTAGGACTACGAATTTTAGATCAGGTCACGTGACACTTGACGCGAGTTTTTTTTTTTACCTATTCCAAAAATGCCCAACGCCGCTAAAGAAGTTTTCACTTGAAATATAATTATGAAAAAGAGCTTCATAAGGACTTGCCTAGTATGTTATATATTTTATATTTATTTTGAATGTGTAAAATAAAATGCTACCAAAAATAATTTTGTAAGAAACGTAGGGTTTTAGATGTACAAGTTATAGCTAAAAACGTGACAACGTGACGATAAATAATTTTGCATTTCAGATGTGATCAGATGGGGTCTCGAAACACCAGCTGGCGTGGCTGTGGATTGGATTCACGATTTACTTTTCTGGACCGATTCGGGAACGAGACGGGTAGAAGTAGCTACTTTGGATGGTGTTCAAAGAGCTGTCATTGCTGCCAACGATCTCGACAAACCAAGAGCTATTGCTGTCCACCCTGGAGATGCATTGGTGTTTTGGACTGACTGGGGTTAATAAATATCTAATATAAACATAGTTACAGCATAAAAAGACAAGATTAGTAATAATCAATACACCCCTTGTTATTTTTAGGTCCTAACCCAAAGATTGAGAGAGCAGATATGGACGGCACCAAGCGAAAAAGCATCATTGTCGACCAAATTTTCTGGCCAAATGGATTGACTATTGACTATACTGAATCTAAAATTTACTGGGCAGACGCTAAGCATCATGTCATTGAAAGAGCTATGTTTGATGGTCAGCAACGTAGAAAGGTAAGCTAGTTAAAACAAATTACTATTAGTATTTATTTTATGTCATATACAAAGAATACTTAACTATAAATAACAAATTTCAGATAACGAATAAAGGATTACCACACCCATTCGCTTTAACGCTGTTTGAAGACGCGATCTATTGGACTGATTGGCATACGAAAAGCATATCTACGGTCAACAAGAAAACCGGAATGGGAATTCAAACTATACACGCTGGTCGCTACGTGCCTATGGACATCCACAGGTATACCACCAAAAAGCTTAAATTTTACTGAAATCAGACATGAGAAAGTTTGTGAAAGCACATCCAATCATCTTCAATGTTCAAATGTTTCTTACTCAATAACGCAATAACGACCTCATACAAGTGGCGGGAAGACGCTGGATGCAAGCCGCTTCCGATCGGTCTTTTTGGAAATCCATGGGGGAGGCCTATATCCAGCAGTGGACTTCTTATGGCTGAGATGATGATGATGAACGCAATAACTACTGATCAGATTTAAATCAGACTTTGTCTAGCCTATACCTCAAAAAGTATCATTGATATACTTTATTTGAAGGAATAAGTAATTTTTCGCTAAAAACTTGCGCGTCGTTATTACGCGCAAGTTTTTAGGATACTCCAAAAGTTCAAATTGTATCACAATATAGTTGGTGAGATGCTAAATTTACAGGATAGCGTCTATGGGCTCCGCTACTTACCAAGCAGTTAGAAGATTTTTTAGATGCTTTATAAAATATTTCCTTCATTCCAGCTACCACCCTTTGCGCCAAATGAGAACTTACAAGAATCGTTGTGGTGACAACAATGGAGGCTGTTCTCATTTCTGCTTACCAAACAACCGTGGTTATAGCTGTAAATGTCCTGTTGGATATAATCTCAACAATGATGGGTATGATAAGATTGTGATTCGTTTGCGTTATTTCTTTATTTAGAAAAATCGATGAATTAACATCTCCGGTTTTATTACAGTCGAAATTGTGACCAAACACCGGAAAAACTTCTTTTGTATGCTCGCAAAAGGGATCTGAGACTGAAGCAACTGCAGGCAAAGAAACAAGCTGACTCTTTAGATATGGTTCGTAACACAATAAAACTAAATCATATAATTACAGTCAAACATAATATAATTAAACTTTCTACCTTTTTAGGTGATTCCCGTGGATAGTATTAAATCAGCCGTGGCATTGGACTGGGACATCAACACTAATTCTATATTCTGGACAGATGTTGACAAAGATACAATTAACCGGGCTTTCATAAATGGATCAGGACAAACTATTATAGCAAAATCCAATTTACGTAAGTACCTACATAATTATACTTGTTCATAAACGTGAAAAAAGCTGTATTTTAAATTAGTGTTGATTAAACTAATTGCCGCTTCCAATCGGTCTTTTTGGAAATCCATGGGGGAGGCCTATGTCCAACAGTGGACTTCTTATGGCTGAGATGAATGAATGAATGAAACTAATTGGTATTATTCTATATTTCAGTTTGGCCAGCGGGCATAGCGTACGATTGGTATACAAATAAATTGTATTGGACTGATGCCGGTACCAATAGAATCGAAGTAGCTAATGTCGACGGCACCATGAGAACCATGTTGGTCTGGGAAAACATAGACAAACCAAGAGACATTGTGGTGGACCCTGCTGGTAAAGATCATAACCTGTGCAGTCTTTAAAAATACTTTTGAGTTCATTTTAGAGGCAATCTATGAGGAATATTTTTGACGTGACAACGTCTAATAAATCGATGAACGCCGGCTGCACGCACGAAAAAGGATGACTCATTGTCCCGTTACATCATCATCATCATCATTTCATCAATGTTTTGTTATGACATTGTCACGTTAAACTATCGTCCGTAAACCGACTTTACAGACAACCATTTTTTTTCCAGCTGGCTACATGTACTGGTCTGACTGGGGTGCGTCTCCTTGCATTGAACGTGCTGACATGGATGGTGGAAACAGGAAGCGTCTTATCTATAACGACATGACCTGGCCGAACGGACTGGCTCTAGACTTTTTGCATAAACGCATTTATTGGACAGATGGAGGCAACCAAACTATCGAGTATGCTAACTTTGACGGTAGTGGTCGAAGTATATTGATAAGTAAGTATTTTCAACCTTGTAATTTGATATTTTTAGCCCCCGACCCGGAAAGAGGGGTGTTATAAGTTTTTTTTTTGACAAACTTAATCTCCACAGACTCCGGGGTACTTACATTTTTTTATAATTATGCAAGATGAAGACAAAATTACACTTTATAAGTTTGACGTGTGTATCTGTGTGTCTGTATGTGACTTTCGAACAGATTGACCTATTTTGACTAAGTTTTTTTTTATTTTGTTTAAGAGAGAATTTCATCGAGAATGTTCTTAGCTATTGGTCTAAGATCCCGCTATAGGACGACCTTCACCGAGCTGGTTAATGGATGAAAAGTATTTTATATTCAATTAAATATCTCAATAAATATATTGCAAATGGGTTGTCTAAAAAATTTTCTTAGACTATATGTTTCATCAAAATCAGTTAAGCCGTTTTCGTCGGGGGTTTTTGAGTTTCTAAACTTACACTTGTTACTGATGAGTTTCAATATATTAAATAACCTTTTATTTTAGACGAACACTTGCCTCACCCATTCGGTTTGGAGCTTTATAAAGATGAAGTTTTCTGGACCGATTGGGAAACACAGTCAATTCAGGCGGCTAATAAATACACAGGCAAAAAGAGGCGTACTTTAGGCGCTGGTTTGCCGAATTTGATGGATGTAAGAATCTTCCATAGTGAGAGAACTGTTGGCAACAACAGGTAAGTAAACGTAAAACGGCAAAAAATCATGTCTGTTGTATCCCTTAAATATTAATTTTATTATTTATTTTTTAATTGAATAATATAACTCAATATCCTGTGAATATTTAAAGCGCTCACATGTTGCCGTTATCAATATCGAGCAAAAACGAGCAAAAAAATCACGTTTGTTGAATGGGAGCCCCCTTAAATATATATTTTGTTCTGTTTTTAAGTATTTGTTGCTATAGCGGCAACAGAAATACATCATCTTTGAAAATTTCAACTCTCTAACTATCACGGTTCATGAGATACAGACTGGTGATGGACGAACGGACGGACGGACAGAGAAGTCTCAGTAATAGGGTCCCTTTTTACCCTTTGGGTACGGAACCCTAAAATGTACAAATTTGAAGACGATATATGGATATTGCCTAGCCTGAAAATTATGTTTTTTTTTCAGATGTGGCAAAAACAACGGTGGTTGCTCACATCTTTGTCTTTTGAAACCGACTGGGCGAACTTGCGCTTGCCCAGTAGGAGTTAAAATCACAGTGAGTATTTTAAAAATTACATATTTTTGCAAGCAAGCGTATCAGTTTATTCACGATGCTATTTGTATTACAGAAGGATGGAAAGACTTGCGCCAACGGTCCTCTCAACTATTTGATATTCGCTCACCGTGTGGATATACGTATTGTGTCCTTAGATGTGCCATATTTAACTGATGTGGTCTTACCCCTGCCACCTTTGAAAAACGCTCTGGGCGTCGACGTGGACATTAAGACAGGTAAAAATTAGAAATATCTAATTGAAAAGTAGACATTTCAGAACCAATAACGTCATTAAATTTATATCCTTCCAGGCCTGATTTACTGGACTGATACTGGCGAAAGAAAGATCCAACGAGCAACTCAATCAGGTGGAAAATTCGAAACTGTTATTGGAAACGGTCTGCACACAGTTGACGGTATTGTAGTTGATTCTTCTGGACGAAAGGTTTGTAATATTAAAAAAATATTGTAGACATTATAAGATAAGTATTTTAGATCAAAGATAAATTATGATTGGTTTTGTAGATTTACTGGACTGATGGCGGACGCAACAGCATTGAAGTCTCCGAGCTGGACGGTCTTCATCGAAGAGTACTTGTTTGGACGGGACTAGGTAATATTGACAATAAAAGAGTCTAACCATAACCACAGAAGACTTTAATAGTACTACATATCATAACATTTATTGAAATATATGTCAAATCTGAGAGTGGATTAAAACGCGCTATTTCTTACAGATTCGCCACGAGCTATTGCATTGCATTACGAGCATGGTTACATGTTTTGGTCAGACTGGGGAACTTCAGCTAAAATTGAGAGAGCTGACATGGACGGCAATAACAGGTAGAAGTATAAGTAATCCAAAAAACTACAGTTGCTTTTCTTTTTGTATATGAGAACTAATTGTTGTCTTTTCGCAGACGTATCATAATTGACACCAATATCAAATGGCCCAACGGTCTTGCCATCGATAGAATCGAAGGTCGCCTATACTGGAATGATGCTAAAATACTCATAATTGAAAGTTCTGATTTTAACGGCACCGACCGCAGAGTCGTTCGCAAACAAGTTTCATATCCGTATGGTATCGTCATAGTTGGCGCCCACATTTACTGGACAGATTGGAAAACACAGAGTCTCCATAGAGCCGACAAGATTACGGGGAATAATTCGATTGAGATTCGAAAGAATTTAGAGGGTTTGATGGATATCAGGGCAGTCCAGGTACATTTTCTTATCACATTTGTTCGATTTAAACATTCTATGTATTTATAATAAATAAAGCAGCATTTTGATAATTTATTCGTTTTTATTTCAAGGGCGATCAAATTCTAGAAAACGCATGTGGTACTAATAACGGTGGCTGCTCTCATCTCTGCTTACGATCTCCACACGGTTATACGTGTGCTTGTCCCACTGGTATACGATTTGTGAACGAAAGTGAACCAAACCCCAAGATTTGCAAGAAGCATCCGGACAACTTTTTGGTATTTGCTACGAGAAGTAGCATATCATACATATCATTTGATACTCCGGAACAATGGGATGTCGCTCTTCCTGTCAAGCAAGTCCAGAACTCCATAGCTGTTGACTTCCATTGGGATCAGAAGCTGATTTTCTATACTGACCTCCAATTAGACGCCATAAGGTACTAACTATTTTGAATAATTTAGATTTTAGGCAATACACAAATTATCAGTAAATAAAATCTTTGAATATGTGAGAGGAATGTTTTTTTTTGGGAAGAGTGACTATTACTAACCATCTAATACTACTATTTAGGTCTATAAACATGAACAACTTTAGCGAAACCAAAGTGGTAATCAAAGGAAAACTGGATACTCCAAATGGTCTGAGTGTGGATTGGATCGCAAATAACATATATTGGACAGATAACGACTACAAGGTAAAAATATCTTCAAAGCCAATAATGAAACTAGCTTGAAGTTAGCAGAACAAGTATTTGTGATTCTAAATGTTATGTTACAGGTGATAGAAGTAGCTAGATTGGATGGTTCGTACAGGAAAACACTTATTCGTGGTCTTACAGAACCTAGAGCGCTTGCACTTTTCCCTGCCAAAGGGTAATCATATATCTTGTACTTATATTATTAAACTTATAGATATAAACTTTTTTCTCAAACAACATATTTTACAGATGGCTTTACTGGAGCGATTGGGGAGAGCACCCGAACATTGAAAGAGCGTTTTTGGATGGCAGTCATAGGCATATCATAGTGAAGCAAGATCTAGGTTTCCCTAATGGAATCACCATCGACTACAAAGAACGAAGATTATATTGGACCGATGCTTTGAAAGATAGGATTGATACCGCAGATTTGGATGGAAAACATCGAGTTCAGTTGATTCCAGATGCTAAAAATCCTTTTGGAATGACACAGGTAACAATTACTGAACTAAACTGTGTGATTCCTAAATAGTGAAACTTTGTATTGAAATTTTAGTGTCAACTTAGCAATTTAAGAATTTGATCAAAACTGCATGCCTAAGTATACAGTACAATAATAATTTTGTTTTAAATCCCACAGTTTAGAGAATATATCTATTGGACCGACTGGTACAAAAAATCAATAATGAGGGCAGACAAACGGACTGGAAAGAACATCACAGCTATTAGGAACGACTTAGATATGGCAATGGAGCTCAAAGCAGTGACGGCTGAGAAGCAACACGGCTGGAACCCTTGTAAGGAAGAAAATGGAGGCTGCTCACATCTGTGCCTATTTAGAGGGTCGAATTATATTTGTGCGTGTCCTGATATTAACGATACTGTGCGGGAGTGTTCAACAGGTAATTTCAAATCTACAACAGTTAAAATTGTGAAAGTTACTTCTACCCTTATAACATTTTTTATCTAGCATTCTAGATCTTCCAAGCTATTCAGCGAAAATCCAAAAATGAGACGAGCGTAAATATAATGTTTTTGATATGCCAGTCTCATTATTAGTCTAAATCATCATTCCGGTGGATAACAGTGGCAAGGAAAACATTTCGCCACATTGCGTTATATTTAATAACTGGTGATAAAATTTCATCTTCCCTGAAAATTTAATAATAATGTGATAAGTGGATAAGTGATGGTTTTGAATTGTATTATAAACTTTTTAGAACCAAATACGCCTATCAGTCTAAAGATGCCACCGCACTACCCATCTCACTACGACTACGCAGACCTAGACAGCAATCCCACTGGATCGGATGCACCCCCTACCTCAGCGCCTTCCAGTCACAACATGGGTGTCATATTGACGTTAACCGGCATTATAGCCTGTGGGTTTCTAGTGCTTGCGGTTTTGGTTTGGATCTTCGGTACGTAAGTTTATAGAATGCTTGTCATTTCATTTTTTACTGTTATGAAAGGCTATTTTATAGGTAAAATACTTATTTTATGTTCATTAATTCGCCTAACTGTAGGCGAGGGTCAGAAGTAAAGCTTTAAGCCAAAATAAGTAATGTCAGATTTGCAAATTTTGAACAGAATTGAACGCAACGAAAATATTTGAAGCCCTTACTTGTAAGTATGTTGTATCCCGCATTTCACACAATAAGATTCATAAATATATACTAATTATCTTGATAAAGGTCAGAAAAAATCCAAAATACATAGAAAGCTATGAAGAAGATTAAGTTATCTTACAAATTTTAGTATAAAGAGCTTGTGGATGTTTTTGTGCAGTATTTAAGAAATCCTTAAAGTTCAAATGTGGTTCTGTAGTGACTCGTCTGGACCCCAATAGAAGAGTTGAGAGGAAGGAAGAGTACCGAGAGTCAAGTGGGCATATTTCGTTTCACAATCCAAATTACAACGGTGCGACAACTGTGGGACTACCCCATGATCCTCTAGAGCGCAGGACCGGGCGGTTCCAGAACATCTTCAAATATGACAAGAGTCAGGTTAGTAACAATAAAGTACTGGTAGAACTTGGAAGTAAGATTATCGTGGTAAAACTCTTCTGCGGAGTTCAATAGGAGAAGTATCATAACTTTCCAAGTTATTGAACTGTAGTACTCGTAATTCGACTCTTTTGAAGAGTCTGCTTGAGAAAACACCATACCACGGAAAGTAATTCCATTGACACCATTACGTATGTTTCTATTACCTCTTGTAGGCAACATGGTTTAATTGATTCCAATGTCTAAGGTACTGTCAGATTCGTTATTATCTCTTGTGGCTTCATTATTTTTAATTTTCACAAAAAAACAGCCTTTTTCACCTACTTTCTCATCCTAAAACATGATAAATTATTTGTAAAAAAGCATGAAAATCTATTAATATAGTAATCCACTAAAGATTTATACCTTATCATAACTTAAGTGGAATAAGGGTATATTTTTTTTTTAATTAGAAGAAGCAAATTTTGATGAGGAAGCAAATTTTTCTGTTACTTACTTTTCTTTTATGCAAAGGAGCGGGTGACCAACGTGTACATCCCCGAAGGCACCAGCCTGCTGCCCCCACCACCGCCTCCCCCGCACCGCACCAGGCCCGCGACTCACGACGACTTCGAACCAGTCACCCTCCACTCCTTCACTTGAGACGTACGAGACCAGCGCACCACGACACTATCTTATGACGACTTGCTGTAAGAGTACTGTTGACACACATCTTAGAGCGAGCTGATAGTGGGTTCACACAATAGCTGTATTTACCTGTCCAAAGTCGTAAACAAATATGGCGGACCAAACACAAGTTCGAAAATAAGAGCTTTGATTGATCATCAATTTGTTTACAGGACATGTAAGAAATAATAATAAAGTTTTTAAGTAACAAGTGAAGTGTATAGTGACAGTGCATGTTATTATATTATACAGGGCAGTATAATATTTCTGTCTCTGTCACTCTTATGTTCAAATGATAGTGAAAGATGACCGGAGTAATATTTAATGCCCGAAGCATTCAACAAAATTTGTAGATTACCTATTTTTTCCGTGTCGAGTGAGACTCGTTTTGTTTCGCACTTTTTTCTTTTAAGTAGGTACATTTTTTTATTTAATTTTTCATGGAAAATAAAAAATAACCGATTAAGATATGTAAAAACTTTTGCAGTGCTCGGTAAAAATCTTGAGTACCTACATTTTTGAAAATTTTAGAACTACGGTTACGGTTACGGTTAGAGTTAGCGCATACCAGGGAACGGAAGGGCAGAGGATTTTAAAATTTAAATAAGTATATTTTATACTTATTCGCAATAAGATTTAAATATCAATACTCAGGATGTGTCTGCCGACATCCGTGGATATCTCGCAGCATCCCCTGAGTATTGAAATATATACCTTATTTCGATTGGATATAAAATATTTAGATGAATTTATAATGCCATGCCATCCCTTAGTATGCGTTGGCATTTAGACTGCTTGTTCACATAATCGGAATAAAGGCGAAAGTCGGTAGTAGGCAGAAATCGTTATAACTGTATACGCTGTGACCATTGGCCGCGTAACACATAGGCGTTGTCATTGAAAATTAGACTTTAAAATTAGAAATTTCAAGTCTAATTTTGAACGTTAAGTTTTCGAGTTACGTTGCTTATGGTCATAAAGAATACGTACGTTACGTACTTGTTGACATGCTCCAATATGCAAGCGGCCTTAGAGGAAGGTTTTCTGTAGACAAAAACGACGAACACAATGAATGACAGCCATATTTTAAGGTATCATTGTACTCGTAATCGACTTATATAGACTTTTACTATGAGACCAAACATGAAATCGGGAAAATTTCTTAGAAAAGGCTGAAATGTATGAGACAGGTTGGTCGCGTAGTAAATATTGTTTATGGGTACAATGACCCCGTGAAATATATTCGTTGTTTATTTACCCGTAAATTAGAAATTCCCTGAACTGTGTAATTTATGGAAGAGACCTGGCTTATAGTATCTAGGATACCTATATGTTTGAAACAAGAAATGAAAAAAAAAACTATAGTATTAAATTGCCAAATTATTGTGTACATTAGGTTAGATTCATACATTCGTCATCTAAATCGATTTTTTGGTCAGACTTCATACCACAGATGCGAACTCTTTAAATTGGTATTAGCTAAATACATTTTTTTATAATCATCTTAAATAAACATAAGTAATGAAATCGTAAAAATGTAATGTTACTAATATAAATATAGCATATTTTGCTATGCGTAATTGTAATGTTTAGAATAACTGGTCAATTTGGCAAAAATTTTACATATTAAAAATATGTAATGTAAATATGAATATTTTCAACTTTTTCCAAAATAATTCCGTCAAATGAATGAATTCTTTTTTATTAATAAGACATAATATTATCTACTAAATACGAAGTATTGATTGTTATATTTCCTAAGGAATAGAAACTCATAGCTACATGTTATGTGTAATTGTAAAACAGTAAAGAAAATATCTAGTTGTATTTAAAAATATACAGATTAATGAAAATAGTATGTAATATTAAATATTATGTTTACAAACGATAGATGCGGTCGTACCATTTTTCTACTTTGGTCAGTTTTATTTATTTAAACTTAATCCAGTTAAGTATAAAAATCTATAAAACCGTAATAAATAAGCTGCGCCCGACGGGGTCCACAATGTAACTTAAAATAATTTCCTACCACCTAATTGAAACTTGTGGAATGCTAATAAATAAATATGAAATATATTAATAGGTATAATATCTATAAGTGGAAATGGGAAAGTTTTTTTTTGGGTTCCGTACCCAAAGGATGAAAAAACGGAATCCTATAACTGTCTATATCTGTCTTACTTTAAAAGGACTTATGAATCAAAATGGGTAACTGAATTAAATATTCAGAGAATATAGTGTATCTTTTTTACGATTTTTACTATATAAATTATAAAACGTCAAACGTCTAAATTGGTAAAAAAGTAGCAGCAAAAGTATTGTAAGTAACATACTCTACACTACAGTCAAATAAATAAAAAAACTGACCAAATGTGTGATTGGTTAGTGTTAAAAATCCCATTCCGTAAAAACAATTTTTTTTTATATAGGTAAGTACAATAAAATTATGTATGGTACGGAACGGCAGCGCACAAGTCCGACTCGCACTTGGCCATCAAGGTATTTAAAGCCAAGTCACGCCCTTGCCCTTCCATATGGCTCGGTGGGGTACGCGTTTGTGACAATTTCTGCAATAAAATTGTTTACAAATTTGGAACATTTCAGGTAGGGCCTAACCTGGCACACAATTAACCACTCTATAATTTATCGTGTAAGAAAAGTTGAAAATTAATAATGCAATTCTGTACTTAACCCTCGAACATTTTTTATGGAAGCTGGCATATCCCCTCACAGCTGTTGTTTCTTTTCAAATTTCCGCTCGCGATGAAAGTAGTTCATAAAGTAGGGGGCAGGGGCATATACTTCTATAGATACTCCAAATGTATGTACCTAGCGTGTGTTTATATGAATTCTATTGTATTCAAGTGGTTCAATTCCCTGGTCGATTTTACTGTTTATTAGAAAGCAGTACGTATAAATACTTGAATGAATAAACCGCTCAATTATTTAAGTTACTGAATCGCATCACATGGCAAAAAAAGGAAATTAGGTTGTCAAAGTATTACCAAAGAAAATGATAGTCCAGTAAGTGATAGTAGTCTAGTAATATAATCCATTACTTATTTTTATAGATATAATCGATGAATCAAATGATCCGTATCTATAATAAACATAAAAAATACTGCTACACAAAATGTTACTACAGTATGAACGAAGTCAGAAATTATTTCAATTATGTCTCAAGCTGCCAGTTTTAACCATATCTTGTCCTTTTGTTGAATAATCAGTGGATAAATCATTGGCAATAAGTATTTTGCAAATAATTTAATATTTGTTGCAATATTAGTTTTAAGAATCTATCCACATATTTCGTTAAAACTCACGTTTGCAACGCTCTCTAGCAGGGTATGCACCTACCTAGCGTATTTATTTCTACGTGTCCTCTGGCCATAAAGCAAAGTATAGGTACTAAAATGATATAAATAACTGGCAACGTAAATAACTAGTGAAAACTAAAATAAAACCCATAATACGTAATAATCTTATATTATAAAAAAAACACACAGGTAAAAAAAGCAGTTTTTCGTGCAAATATGTATGTGCTACTTTCTAATAAATTCTAAAATAAACATGGGAACTATAATTTGAATAAAATGGTACGCTTTAAATACACGTGTATTATTACTTGATACTTTAGGGTACCATATTACTTGACATTTTTTATTTGTATAAATGTCTCCGACTCATACTACTTTCAACATGAGCTAAAACTTTGAAGAAAAAATGCCGGTGTCGATATGCCACAAAGGCTCTAACCCTTTTATTAAAAAAATATATAATATTGTAACTTGTGCTAGGCTCATTGTAACTTGAAGGCACTAAAATAATTGTTAATATGTACCCCGTCACTCAATAAAATATGTTTTATAAAGTATACAATTCAATATTCTCGGTAACTCTAATGTAACTCACCAAACTAAATATGGTGACAATAAAAATATCAATGTACATAGATACTTAGTTATAATCATGACTTTTGTTGTCACAAAAAACAATTAACATTGTAAATAAAAAATATTTATCATTTTGTAAGGTATTCTAAGTTGGTTTACTATTTTTGTACTCCAAAATTTTTCGGGAGTCTGGTTAAAATGTATCTCATATCAATATTCATTTAGTAACTACCTATTTAGAATAATATTAATATAAACGCTGTATGTATGCCTAACACTGTTAACTAAAACTGTTACGAAAATTAAATGCGGAATGCCTAATTCGAGAATAATTTGTAGCTTCTAACGGCGTCCCGGACATTGGTTAATTTTTTTGCAAGCATACTATTTTTTATATCTCTCATTTATTTTAACATGAACATTTTTATGACTAGAAAATAAATTGAACGTTAATAAGTCAATTTTTTTATGCGTTCACATGCAGTAATTTTTTATTGTTTCAATAAGTCAATTTTTCAGATTTTGAAACGGTTGTAGATTCGTATTTTAAAATTTAATCTACTGAAAAAAAATCATCAAATTTCCAAAACGGTTCAAATTTCAATATACTTATACAAATTCTATATTACTTTCATGCCGAGTTCGTCTGGGAGTGAAAGAAAAACATAGAATGTGCCAGCTGGTTCTCTTCCCGTGTATACTGTAAAAGTCAGTTAAGGGATTGGAGGGAAATTGGCATTTTTGTAGGTGACGTAGGTGGTTAGGAACAGAGGGTCTACCCCTCTGTTCCTAATAACGTCATTTATTTTTAACCGATGCAGCTAACGTGCAATCTAAATTAAAACTGCCTTTAATACCCTCTTGTTTATCAAATAAATTATGTTAGAGAGATGTTAGAAA
Organism: Lycia hirtaria; assembly: GCA_947563715.1. NCBI lineage: Eukaryota > Metazoa > Arthropoda > Insecta > Lepidoptera > Geometridae > Lycia > Lycia hirtaria. Next base: position 28,902,446 of record OX387381.1, on the reverse strand, counting down.
GTTATTTCCAAACAACTGAAAATGCACAACTATTTCCCAGTTTTTTTAGACTAACACTAATTACCTGGCGACAACGGTTATCTTAAAAAGTTGACGTAGCAGCCATTCAATTGAAGAGTAAATATTTATCTCTTCTGTCTCATAAAGTCTCATTGTCAATGCCCATAGAGTATGATGCTTTGCCTACTCTGTGAAGGGTGACTTGATGTACCTATATATTTCAAATTTCAATGGGACGAATAGATACATACTCATACGAACTCGTCCTAATGAAACAGGGAATTTTAGAAAACTGATTAGTATTTTTGTAAGGGAATACCAGATGTCCGGGGGCCTCTTAAGTTCACAGTAATAACAATTTCTTTTATAGTTTTTGACGTCGCAAGTTCAATGGAATATTTACGTCAGAAAATGTCGACAGGGTCTTTTAAACTAAGGTAGAGTTAGGATGAAGTCATGGAAAATAAAACCTGGTAATTTGCCTTTGTATATTTTGTATATGTTTTCTATCGCTGTATGAACAAGGGAAAAGTTTTTAAGTGGAAGTACCAGTCATTCACGTCTTTTGAATCGAAATCTTTGACTGTAATTATCACAGCAAACGGCGGTCTTTTTCAAAGAAGTGGCATGTCACTGACGCGTGTCCTGCTCCTACAGGTTGATGGCCAAACAGGAACAGACGCGTGTCTTGCTCTTTTGAAAAAGACCGTCAAATGCGGTTGAAACTGTAGTCGAAGACTTTTGCAGTGAAAGAGACCCGTACTTTTACTTAAAATTGGTATGATTATACTACGTTAGTTTTCATAAATATAATCATATCGTTCGAAAGGAAAGCGGACGCGAAATCAACTTCACGAGAGTAGATAAGTTGGAATTACTTTATAATTATTGTGCATTTATTATACGTTTATTTGAAATTAATTCTAAATTTGAATTTTGAAAACGATGCTATTAACAAAAGTTCCTTTTACCTAAAATGTTGCTGTGACAAAAAAACCGTTAACTACATGCTATTGTTTAAATCATATGAGAATAGATTAATACATTACATACGCTAACTGAAATAATAAAAATATAACGCACCGGTCTACGTACAATTGTTTTAAAAACCAAGTTAACTCATTCAACTATCATTAAGTGTCTATAATTATTAGCTCTTAACCGATGTATTATATATATGTCCTTATGTGTTATGAAATAGAAACTTATCCTGCCCGTAAATTTGAACTATTTTAAAATAATACAGTCCCAAGCTCTATTATGGAGACTGTGGAGCATGAATTTGTAGGTAAACAAATGAAGAAAACTTATTTCTAACTCTAAACGTGTCATTCATCTTTTCAATTTGAATAATAAAAAAAAATCGAAGGTAGAAATAAGTTTTTTCCATTGAAAAAATGCGCGATGTACTGACATTAATTTGCACTTAATGATCCCCTTAAACTACCGAACAATAATAAAAATTCCCTTAACTATGTCACTTTTCATATCTATTATTTTCAAGTCACAAACCAAAACAGGCGTTTTTTTACTAAACAAACATATATTTATGGAACTATTTATAGTTCAGTTCAGTATATTAATATTATAAGTATTTTTTCGTACCTTTTTAAGTATTTTACTTCCATTTTGTACACCCATTGATTTTTTATACTGATTTTCTAAGGGTACCTAATATTAATATAGTATTTTGTATACTTTTTGTTATACATTATAGTATAAGGAATGGAATAGTGTATGTGAGTGCTGTGATAAAGAATGCTTACCGTGGTTGGTTACAGTGAGGTTACACTTCCAGTGATTTCAATATAGTTTATTACTTGTATAATTTATTCTAAAGGTGACTGACAGGCGTTCGTCAGTTTGGCGCGACCTGTGAATTTTAACTCCGAAGAACGCCGGTGAATCCCCGACTTACTGTAATCACGAAGTTAAATAAAACTTATCTTATATGATACTTCGTTATTTAATATATACTTTAATTTAATTTTAAGTATTTTAAACATGTAATGATTGTGATGGCACATTATTCAATGCAGAAGCAAAATCAGCAAATATTAAAAATAACCCAGCAAAAATCTAATTAACCAGTAGTAATTATCGCATCTTGTATTACTAGAATTTAAATTGAGCCAGTTGTAATGAAGGAGGTATCAAAATATCATTTACACTGACAACTTACGTAACACCAAACTTCGCCGTCGATGCGTAGCTGAATGCTTTTCGTTGGCTGCAAGGGCTATTTTTAGGGTTCCGTACCTCAAAAAGAAAAAACGGAACACTTATAGGATCACTTTGTTGTCCGTCTGCCCGTCTGTCCGTCCGTCGGAGTGTCAAGACCTGTATCTCGGGAACGCGTGAAGGTATCGTGTTGAAATTAAAACCGTATACGCAAATCCATAATATCTTACTGAAGAAAGAAAAATAAAATTCCTCGGTTTTCGTAAAAAAAAATTACAGCTGAATATGTCGTAAAAATCGCACATTTCGACACTCACAAGGGAATCAAAACTTCCCGTTGACCTAGAACTATGAAATTTGGCAAGAAGCATTGTGTTAGAGTACACATATAGGAAAAAATTTGAAAACTGGACATTTTTAATTTAATCACAAAAAATAGGGTCATTATGCAAGGAATGAGGGTCCAAATTTTAAAGTGAATTAACCGTATCATGTGGGGTGTCATATGAAAGAGCTTCATTAGCATAAGCTAAAACAGGGTTTTAAATGTTTTTACGATGTATTTTTTTCGGTTTATGAAGGAAAATATAAAAACAAATATGATTTCCCCCTTTTATCTACTAGTTTGTACGGAACCCTCGGTGGGCGAGTCTAACTCGCACTTGACCGGTTTTTTTAATATCTCTAACGGCATATGACACTTTCCGAATGTCCGTTTGGCCACGGCATACAACTGGGTCTTACCTATCCAAGAAGTAGACCCAGCTATTGGCTAATTTTAAAATAGTAATATTTAAATCTCCTATTTTAGTTTTAATTTACCTATATGTAACAAAAACATAATACATACATACAATACATAACACCAAACCTCGACGTCGAAATGTCAATCAGAGCGTGTTGCTTGGTGCGACAGAGTTAGAGATACTGTTTTATATCTGTTATTTCTCTCATAGCAAGCGGCACGCTTTGGACGTCGTTTCGTCGGCATTCAACTGGGTCTCTTGGTTAAAGTATATCTTTCTTTATAACAGTCGCCGATGGAAAAGGTGAAATATTTAGAGAATCTCTTTTGAGTTGTGAAAAATGTCACGCTTTAAACGTATTCTTAAATTTTTATACCATATTTTTAATAAAAGACGCACATACCATTGCACAACGCGTATTTCAAAAACTGATTGTCAGATTCCTGCATAGTTTTTTTTTTAAGAAATTCATGTAAACTGCATACAGCAGTAGTGCCAAACTTATGTGGAGTTATTTTTTAGAATTAAAACTAGGTTAGTACCTATAAACAGTTTTCACATCTTTATGGCCTCCTTTAAAGAAGGTGTCAAAGCTGTTGAATCGATTTATTATCGTACTGAAATAAATAGAAATTATTCAATTTATATGCCTTTTATTTAGACCTATCCTCGTTTTGTATGAGCAGAGGATAGATGATATAGATGATATGGATGATTATTTTTTATTTGCTCTCAAAAAAGCTAACCACAAGTAGATCCGTTCCACAATAATCAATGATGTCGTGACGTCGTGCATCAATGGCGCAATACAAATGCAATACTGTCATTTCGCGAGAAAAGGACAGAGCATCCCCCACTAAAATCTTTGAATGTGTATTACTCGGAAGTTTATTGATCTAGGTATTTCTTTGTATCTTATGTATGTATACATTTACAAAAAAAAAGTATAAGTATATGTATTCTATAAGCCACCTAGTTCCATAGTACAATTTTTTTTATTTTTACCCGACTGCGTAAGAAGGAGGGTTATGTTTTTCGAGTGTATGTATGTATGTATGTATATTTCTTTGACACGCCCTAGAGCCTAAACGGCTAGACCGATTTTGATGTGAGTGGTGTCAATAGATTCGTCTTAGTTGTGAGTGTGACACTGGGTACATCAAAATTTAAAAAAATCATAAGTTAGGCTGCAAAACCCTCTTTTCTGCAGTCGGGTATTTTGTTTTTCTTTTAACATTGATACTTGTTTTATCTAGTTAAGTACAAGCTTTGCTTAGTTTGGGCTAGATGTTGTTGTGTGAAATGTCTACAATTTCTTTTTTATAATCTATCGATAATCGTGATAGCATTTTGGAAATTGAACATAGAATAAATAATAAAAGATTTGTAAAATACATGATATTTATTTCATTTATACAACTTTATAATAGACAGTAGTTTTAAACATCAGATGTAGGTACAAATCACTTTAACACTTAGGCAACAACAAGTAGTTAACACTTACACTAGGTTACACGGAACAGATAGACTGTGCCGAAAGGAGGTTGTTGTATCTACTGACATGACATAAATCTACAGTTACAAATTACAAATAAGTTACTATATGTTACAAATAAATTAGGTTTTTTGTGAAATAGCCGATTTTTCTCGTCTTCACAATTATTCCTGTAGTAAAAGTTGTTCATATTAATTGAGTGCGATAACATCTTTCAGCTCAGTATGCATCCGTTCTGAGTAACCCTATAGAGATCTATACGACCATAATTGGTTTTCCTACCACAGTTAATTACACCGTAAGTTTGACAGTTTATGAACATTATTTAGTTTTAGAATTTGGTCTGATCATTTGATCTCGAAATGTAATTTTATTCAAAAATACTTAATGTTAAGGTGGTATACGTCACGCATGCGGCAGGAAATTCAAAATTCAAAACAGTTCTTTTGTCATTGTACCTAAGTCGGGTATTTTTTGTAATTGATGGTAATGTTTGCGACAATCTAAAATTATTTTTTTATATTATCATGTCATTCTGTTTACCAATAATACATCATGTAACTTATATTAACCTAGTAACCCATTTTTAGTAAATCAAGCAACTTCTGAGGATATGTTAGCAACGAGGTGCATTATTTATAGTTAATTTGACGTGAAAATAAATAATAATCTTAAATTGTCGTAAACATTGTCGTAAACATTGTGAATACTTACAATATTTAACCGAGCTGAGTACAAGGCCACAAAAAACTGCTTGAAATTTGAATTTCCCGCCGCATGTGTATCATTGGCCCTTAAGGTGGTGACTGAGCAATGTTCGGTACAGTCAATCAACAGCCAATCAGCGCGTCGTGGTTACTATTACAATTATTATTATTAATAAATCTTGCGAGAATAGAAAATGTTGTCCAATATACATAGATGTCTTCTATTTCAAATTTAATTCTGCTATTTCACATGATTAATAGACGCCTTATCTGTTTATGGCAAACTTGCTCGCAAGAACTCAGACATCCATTGGTCAGTAGACAACCTTATATTTGGTTAGTTGTTTATTAAACTTAGGTTTTTAGTACAGGTCGTTTAAGTACGTTAGCAAATACAAAATGACTGAATAATCCCTCACCCTCGCACACAAGTATCCTTTGTTTGTTTGATTTGTTTAACTATTCAAATTGTATTGAGTACAAAATGGATACTTTAAAAATGTCGGTTTCAGTTAAACAACCTGTTAGGGTAGTGACTGACCAATGTTTGTCAGAGTTTATCACGAGTAAAATTTTCCTTAAATAGGCTGATTGGCTCTCAGAATACAGAAAAGTATTCTGAGGATTGGCTATTGATTCCGCACGCTAGACGCCTGATCGTGGCAGTATTTTCTCCGGTCAGTCACCCTTAGGAATTCACTTTCATCTTTTATCAACTCAAATTAGACGTAAAATGCGTAGAAAGGAAGTTTTTTTCATTATTACCTAAAATTTCAATTAGTTTACGAACAATTATTTTGAGCGCACGGTGTGCAATAAAGCCACTATATCGTATAAATACATACATAATTAGGTACATATATATATTCATTTGGAGTTTATCACTGAAGTCTATTTCGGTAATCCGTCAATATTACGTCTCGCTCACACAGCTTACGGTACGCGTATGAGCGAACGTCGCTATTCCGAATGGGTATAAGCCCTCAATATAACAAACAATATATATTTATATGCTTATTTTAGGTAGTTGTCTACGATGTTCGATTGACCTATAATTGTTAAATAGACGCCAATTTATCTTATGAATTTGAATGAAAATAGTAAAATAAATAATAAACTTCGAAATACTACATTTCTTGAACGTCGTAGAACAAGATGGTAGGATTAACGGTGGGAGATTTTTTGTAAAATGGCACATATATATTAATTCATCATCATATTCCTTAGATGTAACTAAAATTATTAAAAAATTACATTTTTAAAGTGTTTTTCCACACTTAAGTATCTACAAATTTATACAGTTCAAAATTTCCACAACTGGCGGGACTTGAACCCGCCACGTGATTTAAGCTTATGTTACAGGTGGCGCTACCAATGATTATGCTATAAATTTGTAAAATAAATTAATTCAAGATTTTGCTTGAGGTGAATAATATTTTTTTTAAGCCAAGCGTGCTCCATTGCAGATAGTAATTAACATAAGACAAGTAAGCAAACAAACGTATAAAACACATAAAAATGTGTTTGTCTATTAGGGTTTGTATGTTTATAAGAGTGGCTTTCGGCTTTGCTGTGAGCTAAGTTTAATACGGACAGGCAACTGATTGGCCGTTGATTGGCAATGTGTAAATCAGTCAATCAGTGGTCTGTTCTTGGCAAACTTGTCCGCGACAAACTCCGTTAACCCTAACGCTATAACTAAAACTAAGTACCTAATATTATCAGAGTTAAAATATATTCTGCAATTCAATTTGATATTTTTGCTCGTGCTAATGTAAATATTTCATTTATTCTTCTTTCGGTAAGTTATATAAGTTTGGGTGAATGCAATTGTCTTTTTTTTTTTGTATCAATTCAATATTTAAAAGAAACATGCGTTCTTTAAAAAACAAACTCTTACTATTTTCATTCAAATATTGCTCTATAACAACCATAAAACATACACTTAACACTAAACTATGTAGGTACAGACATTTATAAATACAGTGTCATTTGGTAAAAACAGTAGAAAACATACGAAATTCTTAGTCGATAGCATAGAAGATAGTGCACCGAACACAGCCTTACAACTAGATCGCAGTAACATATAGAAGAAATGTAGCGCGAGGAGATTCAAGAGCAGGAATGTATGAAACTAGAGACTAAACAACCTTTAAACATTTTTCAGATAACGCTTTGGCAAAAATGCGCCTATGTTAATTTTAGCTTATCCATTGACCAATCAGCGTTCAGAGTTGGTCAGCCCTCAGCTGTTTTTCTGTGGCTTGTGTTTTTTTTTCGTTTAGGCTGAGTACCTAATTCTAGTTGTACTTTTGAAAGATAAATAAAGGTTGTTCAGTTAATAAAAGAAATATGGAATATTTATCGATTCAGGTACGTATTAATACTTGACCTAGCATCAAGCTAATTATCTCTAAGTATATATAGATATATAATTATATATATGCTTGAACTAGTTCATATAATCTAAATTTAATGTCACATGTAGCTTCTTAATAAATCAAAACCAGGATATACATATATATCACTACTCATCCAAATTAAAATAAAACAATCATAACCATTTTTCACTCAAAATTCAATTTGTATAAATGATAAATATATTCTATCAAATTCTCAATGTGGTCAATTCTAAAAGCACCACTTAACTATTTAAAGTTCCTAAACTCACTAAATTAAAAAAAGGAATAAAAATTGTATTCGAATTTCGTTTGGTTTTGGAATTTAGTTATTTTAAAGATTTTAAATAGTTTAGTAGTGCCTTCAGAATAGCTCTTAATGTTTTATCTCGACAGTAAAATGAAAGATCTAAAAATTACAGATAATGATGAAAGATCTAAAAATAGTTGTCCTGTGTGTAACCTCTATGATCCGAATTACGAAATATCGAATATCATTTCCTCGAAAACAAAACTTATTGTTTACAGATATTTTATCAAAATCCCAGAAGCTCATTTGACAACTGTTCTGATAACCGAATCTTATAATAAGAAACTTTCAATGTATAATAAATAGATCCCTAACGATCCTAATCTAACAATTGATATATCTGTTTCTGTTTGTTTTTGGTGGTAAATCTTAGTTCTATTTAACATAAAAAAATACAATAAGACAGAACCTAACCTAATAATTGTTCTGGCTAATGAAACTTACAGCTAAGAAACTTATGTAATCAGAAACTAAAAATATGTGTCAAGTAAAACATCTAAGAATCAGACAGTTCTAAGAACTGGATTCGGATAAGGTTGATTAAAAAAAATGTATTTTGAATCATAGATAGGTTATCCTGTCAAATTTTCCTATATAGCTCTTACCGCACTAATTTAGGGTCTGCACTACTATCCTGTCTTGAGCGTGGGACGGCCAACTGACCCACGGTCAAGATTATCTCAATATATATAGTTACCGTATTACAATGCGATTCATATAACATTAGGACTGTCAGTTGCAGTGCCTTGTTCAATTATACACTCAATAAAGCTCCCACTGGATGGTCACTCCAATGTTAAAACTAGTCATGTCCCGCTTAACGCTATCCTTTAGGGTCAATTTACAGCTATAAGCACTATATTCAACAAACTTCTAACACGGTCATGCACACATGTTAGCATAATATGTACATCTTAGATAAACTCACTTTAAACGCTTGTCAAGCGAACCTAATGACGACCTGTGATATTTGGAAAACTCTTAAAAATACATCAGAAAGTAAGTAAAGGTCCAGCTCGTAAAACGACATTATCAAAGCGATTAATTCTAAAACAAATGTCAGAAAAAGACGATGTTTGCGACTTCCTAAATAGGATGTTCGAAATTGTTGATAAATTAGAAAATATGGACGTCAATATCGAAGAAGAACTATTAAGCATAATGCTACCTCATAGTCTTCCATCAAGCTTCAAAAACTTTCGCATCGCGATGGAGAGCCCTTACAAGCTCCCACTACCTCAAGAATTAAAAATTAAAATCATTGAGGCAAGTGAGGCACGTAGAAATAATGCATTAAATACACCAAACTCTCAAAGCGAAGCCTATTATAGTAACAAAAAGAAAGGTAAGAATATAATCACCTGTAATATATGTAATAAAAGAGGACCTTTGGCACGAAATTGTTGGGAGAACAAAAATAAAAAGCTGACAGAAAAACTAAAAAAAGAATATGGTGAACAACCTTCATCGTGGTGCCTTGATAGCGGGTGTGATACTTCACACATGACTGGACAAACAAATAGATTCACTGAAATTGAATACAAAACATGGGCTTACTGATATTAGCCTCAGAAAAACATACAACAGAAATGAAAGGTTCGAGAAAAATCCAAATTCAAGAAGAAAACATAACTTCAAAAAATACACTATATGTTCCCGGCTTATCCACGAATATCATGTCAATATCCCGCATGGGCTTACCCTTCTCACAATGAGAAGATGGCCCGCGCCCAGCTGTGGGACAGTTTGTACAAACAGGGCTGATAAAAAAAACGCATAAATAAAAAAGGAAATACAGTATCATTTATTAAAAACAAAGCATGTATAAAAGTTCAAAACAGAAACACTATTGTTGGAGCGGAAATGACCAATGGTTTATATTATTTAAGATCCTTGGCTAGGACTAATAGGTTATGCCCCAGAATTTTGCGTGGACATCGCAGTTGCTTCGCCGCTACTGCTACCTGCTATTTTGGATCTACGAGTTGGCAAAGCAACGCATGAAATCCATGTCATGCCAACGAAAGTAGGCGGTGGTTGTCTTTTAAGATGATTTAAGAAGGGATTCTTCAACTGCGACAAAATGGCGCCGGGTCTTGTATATCAAGTCGTGCTGGCGGTGACAGCCGCACTTCTGAGTTTTTCAATTCCAACATCGCCAGCGGAAATGAACCCAGTCGACACTTTCATCCTTTCAAGAAAATTGAAGGCGCGATTAATATTCACATCTGGAAATTTAACATGAAAATGTTTTTTTTTTAGATGATTTGTGTACGTGTGTGGAATTACCGATACGAGTACTTTAGATAAAATCAAAGACAAGAGTGCTTTAGCAAGTATAATTATACCTATCAAATAAGTCAACGTGTGTCCAGTATGTGCAAAATACAAAATCAGCCCAGGAGGCTTGAAATAAATTGTGCTGTACATTTGAAGATAAAGGCTCTTGTGGGCGAGTAAACCTACGATAATTGAACCGTGCTTGCTATGCCAACTTTAATAATATGGAAGTATACATTGAACATATCATGACCTTTGTCCAACAACTCGGCGATATGGGGCGTTTGATGGAGGATGCTGAGATAGCGGAGTTGATTCTGAGTGATCTAACCAAAGATTATGACGAGGTTGTGTCTAGCCTGGAAGCTGTCGATATTTATGGAAAAGTCACCAGCGAACAAGTGAGAATGTGACTTTTAAAAGATCATCATAGAAAACGAAATGATAACGATTAACTCGCTCTATTTTCAAAACATAACAAAAAACGAATACTCACTTGTGTAGCGCGGGATGTAGGGGACAACTACCTTAGCGTGGATTTACGTAAGCGAGTACAACGCGACCCGTGCTTTGTGTGATTGGTGGCTGCTCGCTAGCGTTTGATACTCCAATCAGATAGTGCCGCCGTACCGAGTCTAACAATCGGTGTAATCAATAATTTTAGTGTCATAATATGATTCCAATAAGAACAATTCTGTCAATAATTCTTGTAACCACCGGATCGTATTGCGTCATTGTAATGTTAAATGTGTAAAACTACGTAATTACTGCTTTAAGATAACTGTTGTTATCGATTATATAGCGCGGCCAATGCCAATGATATTTAAAAACTATGTCTCGTCGATATTAAATCGTCTACGTGTGATACTCGTCGTTTTCTTGGTGTTGCCCCGTGCTGTAATGGCATCCAACCGTAAGGCCGAAAACACGCACAAATAGAGTGTACTGTACGTGGGAACTCGAACAACGAACGTCGAAGGTGTTAGGTGTTGTTTCTCGCGAACACTCCAGTTTTACGCCTAAGAATGTTAACTAGGCGCGGAGCGCTTCGTGTACAATCCGACGACGCTAATGGCCAAGACGTTGCCGATCCTACGCTATCGACTACGAATATGAATAATATTACCGACGTGGCGTACACGCGCTGGCGTGAGCGACGAGCATGCACTCCGCGGACTGGCCATTCTCCTCCAGGGGCAGCGATATGGTGGAGAGGAGTCAAGGAGACAATAACGGCATGGCAAGACGCACTCTCCCGACTCCGTAGTGTCTATGGGATGACCAGACCGGCTCATCAAATATTTCGCGAGATCTTCGAGGCAGAGCAACACGAAGATGAACGCGCTGAACAAATTTTATGCAGAACAAGAGCTCTCATCGCGAAGCTACCATATAAATTAAGTGAAACAATGCAGCTAGACATGTGCTATGGGTTGTTACATCGGCGTGTGCGATAAACAAGTACCCCGAGATAGTGTAGTGACCGTAGATCAATTGTTATTTAGGGCGCGCATTGCGGAAGATCTGTACAATGAAGCAGCGCCTAAAAAGGCAGTTACGCCGAGCTCAGACACTGTAGGTAGCGCACTCGCGTCACGTAAAAGCAAGGGGAGACCACGGTGCGCCTTTTGCAAAGTATTTGGTCATGTAAGCAGTGAATGTCGCAAGCTTCGCGACGACCGCGACAAGGTAACTGTCTCTAAATCTGCCCATATATCTAAAAATAGTGAAGCTAACGGTAGTAGTAAGTGTTAACGCAACATTCGGAACGTGGATACACATACATCTGTCAAAGCGCAAGAATTTTCTCTCTTCTAACAAAAATGGCGATCGACGTGTGTGGACGACAATATCATGTAATTAATATTAATTATTAACTTCATCATAGAAGCATTGTAGAACGGAAATACAGGGTTCAAGAAATTGCTGATTTTTTATTTTACGAGACAGGCGTCAAACGACCTAGCACAGCGACCTAGCCCCAACAAGTTGACCTACGAGCCAAATTCAGAACAAAGCGCCGGCGTCGGTCTACAAATCTACTGCAAGAAAATTACTGCAAGTTTCATCAAAAACCATCTCAATTGGGAAGAAACTAAGCATCAAACAGCAAATCATATTCGTCAGAATCCCGGAATTTAGCAAAAATCGTGAGTTCGTTCCATATTCTATGCGTGCAACTACCCGTCTTGATTTCACATTTCACATTAAGTATTAATTTACAATTTTCACGATGTCTTTACAAGAACTTAAAAGACAAGGTCATCGTACAAAGCGAAGTTAACGTAATTCAAAAAATTCCTAAACATTGTCAGCAATAAGCTTCTTAATAATGTTAAAGTCGCTGAACTTAACCTTCGTCTATCAAAGATCGAAGATATGTACCACGAATACGATACAGTACAGCTTAATATAGAAAAACGAACGGTCAATTCTTTCTGTAATAGGCCAAGTGTATGACCCATTAAGGTTAATAGATCCTTGTTTACTTCAAGGTAAGATTATTTTACAACGACTATGGGCTACGAATTTATCTTGGGACGAAAATTTACCCCCTGAAATAGAGCATGAGTGGATTTCATTTATCAAAAATATTTCATCATTAAATGAAATCACCATACCCCGTCACATTATTTGCAATGCTCCAATCAGAATAGAAATACATGCTTTTAGTGCCGCTTCTATGTTAGCATACAGTGCTTGTGTCTACCTCAGATCATTATCAGTTAACGGCCATGTTGAGGTACACTTAAGCCCCGTATTCATGGTAAACATTTGTTTAGCAACAAAGTTGAATCAACGTGTTGCGGAGTTGCTGTCAACATGTTGCTGGCAACACTGCGTGTTGCAGAGTTGATAGCGTCATGTTGACAAGCTTTCGCCCGACAAGCGTAAACATCAGTTTAGCGACAATTGTTGACGTGTGTGAACGTGTTTGCAACAGTTTATAAACATGGCAGTAGTGACACTACCTCCTCGGGCAACATTTTAACGCAGACTGGCGTGTGGACAACCTCTATTGATTTAAACATAGTTGCTAGCAACATTCTCGCCGCTCACCAACAATGTTGATCAACTGTTCCTAAACAAATGTTTACCATGAATACGGGGCTTTAGTTACAGCAAAGAGCAAGGTGGCGCCACTGAAAGGTTTAACCATTCCAAGACTTGAACTAAGCGGAGCTTTATTAGCAGTTAGGCTAGCAACAAAGGTTAAAAACGCATTACGACTCAACATTGACTCCAGTCACTTTTGGTGCGACTCAACTGTAGTGCTAGGTTGGATAATAACTCCTAAATCTAGTCGCAAGGCATTTGTACTTCATCGTATCAATGAAATCACTGAATCAACTGATGCCTCTTTGTGAGCTTATGTTTCCACCAACCAGAACCCTGCAGATACAGGTTCTAAAATATGCAATGCATCTCAATTAAAGAATTCTAGTTTATGGTGGACAGGTCCAAATTTTTTATTACACCCTGAAACAGAGTGGTGGATTTACCAGAAATCAAAGTTCAATGTAATATGGTTACCGAACCAACCGATTTCTATTACAATTTCTCAAACTACAGTAAATTGCAAAGAGTAGTAGCATATATGCTTCGTTTTATACACAACTGTCGTTCACCAATAAACAAGTTTAAGAATTACCTTAAAGTTTCAGAGTTAAATAATGCTACATTTGTATTGTGCAAATTTGTTCAACTAGACAAATTCGATAATGAATACAACAATCTCAATACCAAAGGTAACTTACCACACAAATCTGTCTTAACCAATCTGAATCCATTTCTGTCAAAGGAACTGCTTATCAGAGTAGGTGGCAGGTTAAGTAATTCAAACTATGACTATGATACTAAACATCCCATCTTGCTACACTCCTCACACCACATTACCCTGTTACTAATCAGACATTACCATAAAATTTTAATGTATGCTGGACCCCAGCTACTACTTTCAATCATGCGACACAAGTATTGGACTATAGGAGGTAGGAATCTAGCTAGAAAAGTTACACATGAATGCATTACATGCTGTAGGTTTTCTGGAAAATCAATCTAGCCAATTATGAGTAGTCTGCCCAAAGAACGTTGTCATGCAGATTATGTTTTTAGCAATGTATCTGTAGATTACGCTGGACCAATTCTGATATCCGACAGAAAGGGTAGAGGGAGTAGACTTATTAAATCATATCTGGCCATTTTTACTTGCAAATCTTTTTGTGCATGTCACATTGAATTGGTTTCGCAATTGAGCACATCGGCATTTATATCCGCTTTAAATCGGTTTATTGCTCGCATAGGCAAGCCTCTAAGTATTTATTCTGACAATGGTACCCAGTTTGTTGATGCATATCGACGTGTATGGACGACAATATCATCTAATTAATATTAATTATTAACTGCATCATAGAAGCATTGTGGAACGGAAATACAGGGTTCAAGAAATTGCTGATTTTTTATTTTACGAGACAGGCTTCAAACGACCTAGCACAGCGACCTAGCCCCAACAGTAAGTCTATACGTTGCTATGGTTGCGGGAAGCATGGGGTTATAAGGTCGAGATGTGATGTTTGCAACCCGAAATTATCAACTACCAAAAAGGGGAACCTGAGGTAGGTTGTAATAGGAACAAACTGAAGTACAGTGGAACACTGCAATTATTGTTGACACAAAAATGCATGAAAATTAAGTAAATATTTTTAGTAGTAAAAATGTCGTTGACGATTTTAAGAACTCAGGGGTACGCATGAATGAGGCATGTTCCAACTCTGCCATCTGTCTGGAGTCTACACAGACATCCATCAGAGCTGGTCACCCGATGATTAGAGTCAGCGTTTTTGGTAAGTATGGAGTGGCGGTGGTCGACACTGGTGCCACACATTCAATAGCGAGCCCGATGTTATACCGTGTTTTACTTGATTTAGGGGTATGTTTTAGTGAAACACAGCGTGTCATAAGACTGGCTGATGGATCCAGAACGAAGAAGACGTTGCTGTCAGCAGTAGTACTGGTTATCCAAGGCCGTTAGGTGAGTAGTGAGTTTCTGGTATTATCTGGAGATGAGACGAAGACTTTGTTAGGGACGGAGTTCTTAGCCAAGGCTGGCATAATAGTGGACACAGCCCAAGGCAGATGGATGTTCGCAGATGACACACACAACTGGTACGACTTCATTCAGTCCTATGTTTTCAAGGGTGGGGATGCTGACATAATGAATGCTGATGCTACAGAATTTGCATTGCGTACGGATGAAGGGACACTCGAGGGTTCGGGTGCTGACACCCGAACAAAGAGGTATCCTTAATAAGTTTATTGACTCCAGTGCAGAGCAGTTTGCTCATGAGGGCCATCAGAGTTTGCTACCCATCATATCAAGGTAAGGCCGGATCAGGAGCCTATTGCTTCTCCTCCGTATAGATTATCTCAGCACAAGAAGGAAGCCTTACAGAAAGAGCTTGATAAACTGATGCAGAGCGACATTATTGAGGAATGCGAGTCAGCTTGGGCCTCCAACGTAGTACTGTTGCGTAAGAAAAATGGATCCTACCGCTTGTGTATTGACATTAGAAAGCTAAACCGAGTGACCGAGCCACACCGATATCCACTTCATCGGATGGAAAATGTGTTGGATGCAGCAAAGCTAGTGAGTATATGACTACGATTGACCTCCGGTCGGGCTACTATCACGTGGGTGTTTCTCCTGAAGACAGTGATAAGACTGCTTTCACAACTCCGCTAGGAACCTTCATCGGCATTCAAACGGATGCCGATGGGGTTGCGGAACTCTGGAGCCACTTTCCAGAGATTGATGGACAGATTTCGATCTAACCTCAAGGGAGTAGAACTCTTAGTGTATCTAGATGATGCGATCTTTTAGAGCCCAGGGCCTTTTGAGAGACACCTGGTTGACTTAGAAGCAGTATTTGACCGCTTGGCTCTGTTGAAGTAAGAGTCACTTTGCTAGGGAGAGTGTCAAGTTCCCGGGCCATATTATCACTCCTGGGGGAATTCAGGTAGACCCAGACAAGACTGCAGCCGTGGACACCATGGCAGTACCCACCCCCAGGATGTGAAGCACTTGGAGCGTTTTCTCTAGACGTCGAGTTGGTTTCGCCGATTCATCAACAACTACGCTGAAGTCTCTAGGCCGCTCACGAATCTGCTGAAGAAGGTAAGTGTACGAGTATGGCTCATTGCCATACTCGTACACTTACAACAGGTCCTGAGCAACAGAAAGCATTCGAGAACATTAAGGCTTCTCTGACGTCTGCCCCTGTGTTACGCCAAGCCGACGAGTCGATACCATTTATCTTATGCACCGACAGCAGCGGTTACTGCCTAGGAGCCGCCCTCGGAAGGCCTCGCCGCCGGAGAAGGTGCCGACGAGAAACCCATCGAGTACGCGAGTCGCCTACTCACAAGCGCTGAGAAGATATACTCCACGACCGAGCGAGAGGCGCTCGCAGTTGTGTGGGCCCTATATAAGTTCAGAGGGTACATACATAGAGAGCGCGAAAATCACTGTTAGCACGGACCATCAGCCCTTACGTTGGCTGATGAGCCAAAGGTCAGCCAGCGGTCGTTTAGCCAGATGGGCCCTTGTTTTGCAGGACTACGACCTTGATATCGCCTATACTCCTGGTAGGTCTAACGTGGTCGCCGACACACTATCGCGACCTATTTGCATAGAGGAGCCCGACAGTGGCGTGTGTTTCACCACGATTGACATGCCGAGAAGAAGTACCGGCGATATTAAGGAGAACCAGATGAAAGATCCTGAAGTTCGGAAAATACTTGAGGACCTGGAATCTGACGAGGCCTCTAGGGGGAGGCCATGGTCGGACCGCGGGTATACTATATCCGACGGCATTCTATACCGATACAGCCTCGAGTCTGATGAAGAAGAAGCTTGTTTGGTGGTGCCCGAACATCAGCACAGACAGGTAATGTATTGCCGTATGTAGTACCGGATTGTATTGCGTCATTGTGATGTTGAATGTGTAAAACTCAGTAATAACTGCTTCACGATAACTGTTGTTATCGATTATATAGCGCGGCCAATGCCAATGATTGTTAAAAACCATGTCTCGTCAATATTGAATCGTCTACGTGTGATACTTTTCGTTTTCTTGGTGTTGCCCCGTGCTATACTTGTAATTTTTGTTCAAAACAGGGACATGTGAAAGCAAAGTACTATAAATTTCAGAAGCATTAACAATTTAAGAAAAAGGAGGAAACAGCCTTATTGACCGGTGCAGACTGGCTCATCGATAGCGGTGCTAGTACATCTATGTGTAATCATACGAAAGATACATGGCTTAAGAGTTGCTAAAAAAAAGTTGACAGATAAAATTAAAAAAAATCAGCGCCAGAACAGATATTTGAAAAAGAAATGCGAGTCCTTAACCTTCCTTGTGAAATCTCTGAAAACGAAATTCTTTTTCGATACAATAGCTGAAAGTAATTTGCTAGCGAAAGCAGAACTGGTAGAATTACATAAAAGAATGATGAAAAAAAAAAACAAACAGTAGATCTTCCTTGAAATATTCTAAGTATGTAAGGAGTATTTACAATAACGTCCTTCCTCACACAAGAACTATTTGTCGTTGGTAAGAGACGGTTGATGCTGAGCCAGGGTTTACCAAAGAAGCGTTTCGTATTTTGAAAAAAAAAAAGTGAATTGAATGGTAAATCTCTTGTGTGCAATTTAGTTTTTGACGAGATGGCAATTCGTAAGCAAAGATTATTTCACAATCAACAAAAGCTTGGTGCCGTCAATTTTGGAGCAGGTCCTCAAGAAGGTGATGTCGACGAACACGTGGCGTCACAGTCCTTAGTATTTATGTTGGTATCACTGACTGAAAATTGGAAACTCCCTGTAGGGTACTTTTTAATAGCAGGTATAACTGCAGAAACGAAGGTCAACTTGCTTGCAAAACAACGTGTGTCCTAGAGTGTGCGTATTTATATCAGGATCAACTAGTTTGGCCTAGGCTAAACTGGTTCATCCTATCGGGCTTAGGACAAACTAGTTTTGCCTAGGCTATACTAGCTAATCCTATCGCGTATACTAAGAACTAGTTTAACCTAGGCCAAACTAGTTTGTCCTGAAATCGGGTTTGGCCGGTAGCATAAGCATAATAGTTTTGTTACTGACTTAAGCTTAATAAATGTTGCTAAATAGAGGTTCCGATTGTTGAGATGTTATATAAGTTGCGCCATTAATATTAGTAACTATAATCATTGATGTAAGCCATAGATAAAGCGTAGTATTCAAAGTTATCATATCGAGGCATGCTTGACATGAAGTAGAAACAATGTACGTTTTGTTAACATGAGTTGTTAATTATTTGTGTGTTATGTTGATCTAAACTGTTAGTCTAATAATTACGTCCTTTATTGTACTGTGTTTTATACTATCATTATACGCACAACATGCGTACAACGTGCCAAACTATCTAATAGTGATATTATTTCTGTGGATCCTGTTCCTTCACGAAGTCACGCATCGTCTACTGCGCTGTCGCAATTCTCGCTCTGTTGCGTTGCGACTGTTCATTTGCTAGGACTAATAGACCTAGCAAATGAACAAACGTGGAATTATATGAATAGCATTGTAAATATCTATAAATATTTATCCTGACAATAACACCGTTTCTGCTATGTCACACGAGTAAAGGAGAATATTTCCATTAAGATTATATATTAGATTATATGTATTCATATTGCATAGGCAAGGGACAGAAAAGTTTGAAATCTCAAGAATAGCAAGAGCTAGTGAGAATCTCCATCTCAACATTCACCTTCACATTAATATAAAATAAGCAGATCATAATCGGCAATATATAAAATAAAATTTCTATCTACATACTTATAACGTAAAACACTTAATAAATACCCTCGATTCACGCACGTCGATGCCAAATACTTATATCACGCATTCTTTGGCACACGCTTAAATAGTCACATTTAAGGGGCAATGTGAACAGAGATCTTCTTTCCCACATACCTACCTATGTACCTTAAAACATATTTGAAAATATAAACTGACTGTATTAACTATATTATTGCACGTGTACAACAAAAAAAAAACATTTTGATCCGTTTTCGTAACGATCAGTTCAACCATTTTGCCGTGAAATGTAACAAACAGACAGAGAGACAGAGTTACTTTCGCTATTTAACCGACTTCCAAAAAGGAGGTTCTCAATTCGACTGTTTTTTTTTTGTATATTTGTACAACGATTACTTCGTCGATAATTAATCGATTTTGATGATTCTTTTTTGTATGGTGGGTCATACTTTATACTACCCATATAAATTTTATGAAAATCGGTTCAGTACTTTGATTTTTATAACAAAATAACTGGGAAAATATGTGTTCAAAGTAAACTAGTTGCATATATTGAAGTCGGTCTTTTCAGTTTTTTTTTAAACTATAACTTTCACTTTTATAATATTACTGAGGATGTGCATTATTATTGTCGACATTTTTATGCACAGATTTGTCGTAAGGACATTCAGTCAATTTAAATCATAAAATATGTATATCATACATTTGTACGCCTAATCGGCACAACATGATTTTAAGCGACTAAATTTAGTGTAACATCTTTTATGCACTTGTTGTATAAAATTCTCGTGTTGTATGCAAATAAATTATCTTTATCTTTATCTTTATGTAGTATGTAGTATTGCGAATACCATTCATATAGCCCCTTAAAATATTTCACTCGAATCGTAATGAGATCAATACACGCATATACTGACGTTCAAAAATCGATAAAAGTTAGTCAGATATGCATTTTACAGACATTTTAAAAATTGATTTAATTAGAGACCTTTCTCCTGTTACCTTAGACTATGGCTATGACCATAGTATACTATTGGTATGATATTACGAGAGCAGACAATGACGTCACGGTCATGTGACGTCTATCTTTGACAAGAAAATATTATAGAAATTCAGAACAAATGCTAAATTTGATAAAATTAATTGCTATAAAACACTTTTTTTAAACTAACATGGTTATTTTTTATACTACTGTACAAAATATTTTTACCGTGATTTGACATATTGTTAAGTTCCTTAACGGAATGAAATACTAAATAAAAGTAAACATATCGTTAACAGTACCATATATATGAAATGAATTGTTACACTCATTCTCGTTTGGTTAACTTCAAGGACCGAAACGTTTTCGTCGAAAATAAATTCATTCATTCTTAACTAAAATGGCGAAGGTCATTCCGGACCTATAGATCACATTCACAGTGTCACATCCGTCTCGGAGTATCACACCTATATTTTTACTATGATTATGACGGTAAAAAACATTGTGCTAAGTGAACCCTATATATGGTTACATAAAGCTGAATTTTTAATAGCCCTACTGTTATCTTTACAAACTTTGAGAAAAAGGTTACCGCAATCGTCTGCAGTAAAATATAATTGAAAAGGAATTGCCTCTACAGAGTATGAAAATATCGTACCTTTACAGGTATATTGGATTAGAATCCCTGTACGTATATAGATAAAGTTAACATTCTATTGTCATGGTCTCACCTTAAGTTTACTAATACTTCACTGGTACCGTTTCAGCTCCGGGAACACCTCCGTTAGAACTAGCTCGAAGAGATCCTGAAAAGAAAAAAAGAAGGGATTAATGAGAGAGTCAGAAAAAAAGTCGCTGGATGCAAGCCGTTTCCATCAGATCTTTTTGGAAATCCATCTTGTTTCTCTTGTTTGATACTACTAACATATTTAGAAGTTAACTTGAGTTAATTGAAGTGAAATATTCGTTTTTGACGTGTCTAAGCAATTATTTTAAGTTGATTGACTAAAACTCGATAACTTGTAGAGCCTACTTAGTCGTGATAGTTTTCTTTTTAATTTCATTATATATTCTACTAGCCTGTTTTTTTTTTATATCTCAAAGGTCAACCGTTTAGCCGGTAGAGAAGGGGGACATTTGACTAACAAAAAATATCACTTTAAAGCTTAATGTTTTGCAAACGGATCCCTAAATTGAAAAATGGTTTTCGCATACTCACAATGTTTTTTGATTACCTATTCAACGATACCGTACTCGATGTGGTAGATGAGAAAAAGTATTCATCCCCACTTTACGTGTAGGGGACGAACTAAAAAAAATGTTTTTCACCAGTTTATTCACCGTTTTGTTGGCGTTATAATTATGTATAATCATACGAAATTTACAGCTTTCTAGTTTTTGCGCTAAGCCGCAGACAGAAGGACGGACGGACGGACATGGCGAAACTATAAGGGTTCCTTGTTTACTACGGATCCCTAAAAATGAAATCGTGAGTCTCGTCTTATTTGCTTGCTTAATTAAATGCATTCAATCAAGATTACGACGTTGAAAAGCAGTTCGATTAGCTTGAAAAAGTCCGTTGTAAATGTGTACATGAGCACGACGCACCCGCCACAGATGATCTAGCAGTCAGTGGGCGCAGTTGTCACCTCTTTTCATCGATCACTTTGTAAATGCGACAGTTTTAGCGCGGTGGAACACCGTTTGAACATCTCTCAGACATTAGGGACGAAGTGCCTGGATTATATTATTATGGCTGGTTTACATCATTTATGATGAAAATATAAAAAATACAAAACACAATAACAAAAAAGATTTTCTTATGGAAACTAAGTGTTTTTGGTGTTTTTAAATAAAAACAAAAGAAAAATAAATAATTTATTTTTCTTATTTAGAAATATTTTTAAATAATTCTATTACGAGCACTAATCCTTCACAAAAGTTACACCGAATAACAACAAAAAGCGCGTACCAACTTCGACCGCTTAAACGCTATACCTGTATAAAATACTTATTATCAGCTACTTCAAAACAATCCAAAAACCGCAATATGACTTGAATATTTTCGAAAAGTGACGCCTGATTCGACAGATTACTTATAATATTTGATGATGATGATGATAACATTATTGACGAAAGCAGTTTTATGCAAAAAAAAAAGCAAAGATAACACGCGTAATAAAATCAAGCACTAACTCTCGTTCTACAAGGAAGTAAATTTAGAATGTTAGCGCGATATCTATAAGATCGAGTGTGAAAACGCGCGGATGCGTGGGCGCACACTTTACATCAGTTGCGGTTTATCCGCTGGAATCGCTGAATGATTCCGCGAACGTGTTTATTAAAAAATAACCAACATTTAGCAAACAAAAATGAATAAAAATCGTAAATGACATCTAGAAATAAGGGTGTATTTAATGTGTCCACAAAAAATAAAGTGCAAGAGAGAATAAAACTACACTAGAAAAGTTAAATATGTGAAAATTCTAAATGAAAATAGCCCTCAAACACGACTCGGAAAACTGTCGACTCAGACCCGATTCGAAATTATATTGTGTTAATAAAACAAGCAGAAGAGACCTACGAGAGGAAATTTCAACAAAGCCAAGTGACAAGAGGGCACGATTACCCACATAAAAGATCCCTTTCTATCTTAGTTCAAATACATACATCAAGGTAATAACAGCGTTTAAAAAGCTATGCGCTCAAATATAAAACAAATCTAAAGAAGTATTGGAGTTTGCTTGAAGACCAAATATTTCAAAAAGAGAAAATTTGAACGCTTCATTCCAAGTTTTAAGGTTCAAAATGCCTATTTTGTTCAGTGCAGTGGCTTGCGAGAAAAATATCGTATCGGAATTCGCATCCTGTGACGGTAACTTTATGGAGATCATACAGCAGGTGATTTCGAAGATACCAGCGAACGATCACAAGATGACATACTTCCATGGCCCTTACTTAATACATTACATCGTGGAAAATCAGTATTTATACTTCTGTATTACAGATAAGGTGAGACACGAACGTTTTGTAAGTCTCTGCTGAGAAATGCACCATACTAATTTTCATAGTCATAGTCATACTAATTTTCTCTTTAGTTTTTTACAAATTAAGGGCCTTTAGAGAAACGTTAACCGAGCACTTCTCCAGATAAAATAAGAAAACTGATTTCTACCGGTAAAGATTGACAAAATTTGACGATTTTTAGGGTTACGTACCTCTAAAGGAAAAAAACTGAACCCTTAGTATAGGATCACTTTGTTGTCCGTCTGTCTGTCTGTCAAGACCCTTTTTCTCAGGAACGCGTGGAAGTATCAAGCTGAAATTCATATCAAATACTGAGGTCTACTGTCCCTTGGAGCTGTGAAAAAATCAAAATTCTCAGTTTTCATCAAAATAAGTTACAGCCGAATATGTCGCAAAAACGCATATTTCCACACTCGCAAGTGAATCAAAACCTATAGGGTACTTCCCGTTGACCTATAACTTTTAAATTTGGCAAGAAGCATTGTCATATAGTACACATAAAGGAATAAATCCGAAAACTGTACATTTTTTATTTAATCACAAAAATAGGGTCTTTATGCAAGGAACGAGGGTCCAAATTTTAAAGTGCTTTAACCGTATCATGTGCGGTATCATTTGAAAGAGCTTTATTAGCACAAGCTAAAACAGGTTTTTAAATATTTTCACGATGTATATTTTTCGGTTTACGAACGAAAATAAAAATATAAAATATAATCTCTCCCTTTTATCTACTAGTTTGTAAGGAACCCTTGGTGCGCGAGTCTGACTCGCACTTGTCCGGTTTTTTTAAATGTAATTGTAATCTAAATTATGAATGTAAGTTATTTTTTATGTTAAAAATAAGAAATATAAAGCAATATATTGGAGGCTACCCATTTACGGTTTGGACCCTATACAAGTATAAGTTTAGAAAACTCAAAAATTCCTGATAAAAAAAATGGCAGAACCGATTTTGATGAAACATAGCTAAGAAATGAAATCCTCTTTCAAATAAAAAAAAACTAGATCAAAATCGATCCATCCGTTTGAGAGCTACAATGGCACATACAGATACACACGTCAAATTTAAAACACCCCAATTTTTGGGTCGGGGGTTAAGCAATAATCATGACAGTAATATTTACGGGTAGAATACATAGAATTTTGCTGCTGTATGGAACAATGTAATGTTTGGAATACTCGCTGATACGATTTAGCGAGAATTGTGACAAAATAGTTACTTTATTACTATGTAATAGACTAGCGATTTGTCACAATTGTCGGTACATCGTATCAGCGAGTGGCAAACGAGTGATAATTCAAATAGCAGCCTTCAGGCCCAGATATTTAAATTCATAATTCAAACTGATGCCGGGTGAGGCATCGAACCCGGAGCCTTCTGGCCCTAAGGCACTGCGCCCAAACAGATGTCCGAACAAAATTTCTCTTTTTTGTGATACCACCTCTGAAGTAAATATTTAGTACCTAAAAGAAAATAATCATTAGTTCACAACACAAACAAAAAACCTGTGAATTCAGAACCTCCTCTTTTAAGTTGGTTAAATTAAAACATAGTTAGCCTCCTTTTTGCTATCGACTGCTTATAGAAATTTTTTGCTATTATTGATTCGAATTGCATCAAATTACCAACGCATTCATAAAACTTGATATATTTCAGATGTGTCAAAGATCACGAGCATTCCTATTCCTAAATGAAATTCACAGAAAATACCTCGTAGAAGGCAAACAAGACTTTACTAAAATACTGGCGGCACAAATGTACATATACAGTGAAGATTACAGCACCATCATTATTAGAAAAGGAGAATTGGACGAGGTCAATAAAATTGGAGTAGAAAGCAGTGGTAAGTATATAAAGGGCAGAAAGTTTAACAGAGGCGGGTGGCAGGACAGAGAATTGAGGAGTATTTTCCACCAACCTGTGCAGAATGGTGATTTGCGATAGCGCTAGAGGCCACCAACGTACAACTAGATCCCACGGCATCCCGCGTTATCCCACGGGGCTTACCTTATCCTGTATCCTGTCCTGTGCTTATCCTGTCTGTCTTTCACTATGAGGATGACTGCAGAAAATGCTACATTAGCATTAAGTCCTCCTATTGTACAGCTTGTTACTTTGTACTTGTGTGTAATAAAGTGTTAAATAAATAAATAAAACCCTTAAACTGTCTCTTCCCCGCAATCGTACGCTAGCGGACTCATGCGCATACCGTCGACACATGCATTCGCATCTCACCGTATGCTGCTGTATTTTCCAGTGTACTCTTTGATACCAAGAGAGAAATCCCCTTTAGATGTAATCAAATTTCTCATAATTATTATCACTTCAGTTTTGATTTGGACGTAAAGGTACTTTTTTAAGTAATTTTTTCTCTGTGGGTTACAACATGTACTTTTAAATAAATAACTTTTCTACTTTACATATAGGTACATATTTTTTTCTATTTTACATTTAGAATAGAAAATGCTATATTCAGTCTACCATTGTTATTTACATTACGATGATTGATAAGGAATCACGGACTTTATTAGAGACAAGAATTGCAATTTTATCTAATTAAGTTTTCTAATTCCAGAAACTGTACTCGGCGAGAAAGTACTATTTGTAAATAACCCAGAAAACATTTCATACGCGGTAAGTTATTTTAATAACAGTCAAATTCACTAACGCTTTAGTACCTTATCTTTATACACGTTTCAATGCCTCCCTACAACTTTTAAAGAGAACATTGAATAAGTTATTTCGACAAAGTGTTAAAGCGTTCAATTACTTGAAAATTAAACCAGTTACATATTTTCGCGAGTAATTTATGTGTGGTATTTATTTTTGCAGACGGTATCTTACGTGGGCAAAACTCCAGAGCAAGTGTCGATATCTGTGGAGAGACCAAGGTTGTATGTGGTGGTCATAGGTGTATTAATAATTATTGGAATGTTCTTTGCAATCAGTCCCATATCTTGTGTTGTCGTGGTGGGTGTTATCGGGTGTTCTTTTGTTAAATACTTCAAAAGTAGTGATAAGAAATCGGATTTGAAATAGGATACGGATTTAATATTTTTTAAGTGAAAACTTCTTGAAGGCGAGGCTTCCCTAGAACTTTAGGTATTTTACGCTACCTCAGCCTGCACTGCTTAAGCGCGGTGTTTTCATGTACGTAGCACAGAAGTACGTACGAATACGTAAAAATACGTACGTACTTCTGTGTATAAGTAAAAATGTAGAAATTTACATACGTAAAAATGTAATAGCTGGTTAAAATGGTAACTTTAAACAACTTGAGATCAATTTAAATAATAAATAAACTGACATATTTTTCAAAAAATAAAGCTATCGAGACTTTTTTTAGCAATCGTGTTTTTGTACTAGGAGAACCCTAGCCAACAGACCAACATTTTACATACAAAAAATTTGAGCTTGAAAAAGCTGTTTTTTTGCTGCTTTTGGTAAGCGTGGCCTTAAGCGCGCTGAGCATTTTATTTTGTGGGTATTGAATGAGACTGAGCCGCCACGCTCGGCCTTTGTAACGCTCGTTCGGGTAAAGTCGGCTCGTGTTGACTAAGGGAGCGAAAGATAAATAGTCAACGCGTCACTGCTATACTGCGATTTCATATTAATAGCGTCGCGTCGCCTTGGTGAAGTTTCCACTTTTGTCATGACGTGGTCTTAAGCACACACGTTTTTGTTTTTATTTTAGCACGTAATATTTTGTGTACACATTTTTTATACTCACATTTTAGTAAACAATAAAATGAAACTTTTTCTACTAGGATGGAAAATTACGTTGTTAATTAATTTGATTTTTTATCTAAATGCTTGTCGAAGTATTAAATATCCTGAGTTCATAATATACAAGTACACCTATAAATGTAATAGATATACGTCATCGTCAAATAGTTCAATGTACGCTCCCTAGATGGCGTAAAGTTTGCATGTCTTCCTCACAACATATACAATAGCACATTTATGATATCCATTTTATTTGTTGTATCTTCATTCACTAGTTTCGCCTTGCTCGGTCAATGATAAAAAAAATACTGTACACCAGTAAATTCATATAATGACTTTCTAAACTGGCTCTTTCTGGACTCGACTAGCACAGGACCGAGGTAGATGGCTTAAGAGAGACGCCTATACCAGCTGCTATGCTGTCGGATAGAGAAGACTGTGGATGATGATAATGATGACGTTCGAGACGTAGATATACAAAATTAACGAAACACCTCTTTAAATTCTTCGTCGATAATAAGACAGCACAAACATGATGTATTCTTCGTTTCCTGGGAGCTACTGAATTAAATATATTTACGAGTGATTAGTAATACATTTCTTATTTATATCGATGAGTATAATTTTCACCCGCAACACAATGTGACTCTTCGTAAATTTATTTCACGCGGAACTCTGTAATTTTTGCTCTAGTACTAAACTACGTAAACAGAAGGGTTATTATGATTTTGATAGATAGTCTATGAATAAATAAATAAATAAATATTTTGGGGACATTTCACACAACACAATCTAACCCAAACTCAGCAAAGCTTGTACTATGGAACTAGATGGCCGACAGAATACATATATACTTTTTTTTTATATATTTATACATTATGATACATAGAAACACCCAGACACAGAACAAACATCCATGCTCATCACACAAATGTTTGCCCTGGGTGGGGATCGAACCCACAGCTTAGCGGGACATACTACCAACTGAGCCACAAGGCCTGTCGTGTACTGTACATCCTAACCAATACTATAAAAGCGAAAGTAACTCTGTTTTTGTGTGTGTTCCCTTTTGACTACTAAACGGCTGAACCGATCGTTAAAAAAATTAGTTACAGAAATAGCTTAGAACCTGGAGTCGGACAAAGGGATCATTTCATAATAATCACAATTTTTCATCACTACGCCACTAAAATCGCGGAGCACAGTGTGTTTATTGTTCTTTAAAATTTAAGGTACTGATCAGAATTCGACGAAAGTTTTTATGTTACACTCCGCGCATCAACGTGGCGTCACGGGAAATTCAATATGGCGGACTTCGTAACTTAATTTCACTGCTTAAGAAAGATTTCTTAATTATAATTATTTTATCAAGACGCGCCGACTACATCTAGTGGGATAAGGGCAAGGAGATGATGATAATGACTGACCTATCCCTTGGCAAAATCTCACACACTTCTCTCTTTGCCGTGGAATGTTGCCTGTTGCAACTTCCGGAATGTGTATAGATTAGACAATAGATTGTATAGTCAGTACAATATTATTATTGTATAAAAGAAATACTATACAAAAAATACGTTGTGCGATAGTGACTCTGAAGTGTTTGATTCTACACCTGAACCGGCAGACGCTGTGGCGGCGGTATCGGCGCGGGTTGACCGATTAACATCGTGAGTTATTTCCGGTTAATTAAATAATATAACAAAATGTACAATATACTTACATAGAAGAGTTGCTTGTTGTGCGTAGTGTTCTGCAGTGTGTGGAACAGTTTGTGCGCACCTCTCGCCGCAGTTTGCGCTCCCACGAGGGACGACAACGTGTCCATAATGCTTTCACTTAGTTGCTGGAGCGCTAGCGTTCGAGTGTGCTCTGAAACAATGTAACTAGTTGAGCCGATAGATGTAGTCCTGCCAATTTGGCTACTCGCTAGCTTTTTAACAGATGAAGATTTTTCCGAGACACCCTAGCAAAAAATCCGTGAAATGCCCAGAAAATATTCGATTAGCTGCTCCGACATAGAATCTCATAACTAGCGATTGTAATTTGTTCCACTTATTAAAACTTCATTATCTTTTTAGGCACATCGCCAACAAAAAAATGCTGTTTCGCGAACATGAGAACCTAATTAAAATTGTTCCTCAAACTTCAAACACAAACACTAAATAAATTAATTAAGTGGTGATGAAAATAGTATTATGTATAACATTGTGTAATAAACGTAACAGCTTCTTTAACCCTTTGGACGCCTCGCCGTAGCTCATATAATATACCAGACGAAGCCCGTAGCCCTATATTTGTATTTTACCAAGTATTCACGACGGTGGCATACAAAAACCACTATTGCTTCTCAAATATAACTGACAATTATTTCACTTATAGGTCGATGGACCACTTTTGTGTAGGTAGATAATTTTAGTTTCTTTTAATTAAAATAGATGGCGTTGTAATCTGAATAAAATATCTCTCAAAACTACATCGCCCAGAGACTTGTAACGTAAGTTATATTTTAATTATTAAAAAACTGTGATAATGAAATATGTAGATAGTTCAAAAAATTTAACCCGCAAAATCCCCATTTGTACCTGGAAGCGTCTAGTCTGCCATGTATTTGTCATGTGGGGTGTGGAAAATCTCTGAACAGTATTATTTGTTAAACGCAAGTGAGCGTTGGTGGCGCCACCTGTAAGACACACTTGAAGAATGTAATTACTTAGGGTCCGGCCCTTTACAGGTCCTAAAGACTGATGAGAGGTGTTGCACCACTGCAACTATTCAATATTTTTGAAGTGTAGTACATTTAAGAATTTTACAAATATGTAGATAGTTCTAAAACTACACACAGAAAATTAGGCACAGATTGCGACATGCGCCGCCATATATAAAAAAACATCGTCATAAAAAAACATGTAACTTCGAAATTGACACAACTATATTTACAGATTACAGCGCCACCCAATTAATATTTTTGAGCACATTTGTTTTAATAAAACGCCCCAATAGCAACAAAAATACGATACCTTTATCCTGGAAGTTCCTATTGGATGTAGATTCGGAGAGCACTCCGCCTGGCCACCACGACTTGAGCACTACACTTATGTAGTAATGCAGCATTTGCTCGGAAAACAGCCACGACACTGTTTCTTTGATTTGCCTGCAAACAATAATCCATAAAGTTTCCGGCAGCCTAGTGATGACTGGTGATTGGTCTGTTTTGCGATCCGCAGGTCCTGGGTTCGAATTCCACGGCACGCACCTCTGTCTTTTCGAAGTTATGTGCGTATTGTTGATTGCCACCAACTTCAAACGGTGAAGGAAAACATCGTGAGGAAACCTACATGTCTGAGAGTTCTCAATGATCTTGAAGATATGTGAAGTCTGCCAACCCGCACTTGGCCAGCCTGGCAGACTATGGTCTAACCTTTCTCACAATGAGAAGATGGCCCGTTCCCAGGAGTGGGACAGTTTGTACAAACAGGGCTGATAAAAAAAAAACATATATAGGCGTATAATCCGCTGGCCTCGGAGCTAAGGTACTCGGAACTACTTTAGTTAGCTTTGTTCGAATTATATTAGTATCGCGACACAGGACTGTCGTTACAGCGGTTGCTCAGTAGCGAGTCGTAAAGACAAATCGACCACTTCATAAAACGAAGCTAATCAGTTACACATACGCAAGTTGACGTCTGTAACACACACACACACACACACACACACATGCAAGGGCGTCGCCAGCCCATGGTCCAGGGGGGGGCATAATCTCTAGGGGGGGCAGCTGCCCCCCCCCCCCCTGCCCCCCCTTGGCGACGCCCTTACACACATGTATGAAGTTATGGTCGTCATCTGGTTGCCACTTGCTCGTAACCTGAAATGGGATTCGAGCACTTTAACCCTGCAACGGTTGCCTCGGACCGACAAACGAATGTACCGTACAGGCGAACTCTTTCAAACGACAGGGTGAGCGCAGGTAGTGGATGAGGAACCCGATATTGGCGGGAGGCGGAATGTTCGATCTGTATGTAATACTAGTCTTCTGTCAAGTGTGTGTTCAATTGTTCAGTTACCTATTGATAGTCCTGCCATAGGAGATTTGCACAAAGGTGACGAGAGTCTTCCTGAGCCACCGGAACACTCCGCGCATGTCGAACACTTCACTCAGTAAAGCATACAGGGGTTCCGCTATACTGTCCCTCTCTTCAGCCAGCGAACCAGCACCTGTACAAGAAGTTTGTTATAAATTATAGTTGAATAAAACTGAAACAACCGACGTCAATGTGCACAGTCTCGGAAAAAAATCATATGATTGATGATCCTTACTATTTATTAGTCATACAAAATTGATTAAAAAAATTAGCTAGGACTATCTCGATTTTATACTGAATGCAACGCAAAAAGGGTTTACAAAATCAGTTTACAACTGAACATATTATGGTGAACATATATACAGTCGAACGTAGAAGGTCCTCTTTTTTCGGGAGTCGGTTAAAATTGATAGGTAGTCATATTTAGGCGTTTAACACTAAAACAGTTCAAACAAAAATATAAATCGTCCAAGATCAGCATCGATTGGATATTTCAGACCATCATCTCAGCCACAAGATGTCCACTCCAAAAAGACCGGTTGATGAATGCAACTAACGGATTAGCAGACACAGAACAGCTGAATCAGAAGTTGAATTTGCACTGGGTGGTACATAACACGCAGAACTGATAGCCGATGGGGTCGAGGAGTTATCTAAATGAGACCATGCACCGGCAAGCCACAAGGTGGATTGATAAGCTTATATAAGTGGCAGAATGATGCTGGTTGCAGAAATGCAGCATGCATTTCAGTCAGATGTATAAAAAATATTATGTCAAAATATGCTATTAAAGGAGAAGATTTATGGACAGGGCTATGCTCTGTGAGATCGAAGGAGAAATGAAGATATCAGTAGACGTACAAAAATCACCGATAGTGGATTAGCAAATTGGAGTGGGAACTGATGGCCGACGGGGCCGAAGTTCAGGAGGGGAGACTTCGCACTGGCACGCACTGGCTTATGTTCAGCAGTAAATTTCATATGGCTGCGATGAAGATGAGGATGGTATTAAAAAGTGATTTACTTCTAGTGGAGGCGGTCATGCTCTTGGTAGCGGCGTCTCCCCCGTTCCCGTCCAAATACTGTGACATCTCGTCCTCGTCGGCGGATAGATGTGTAAACGACTCCTTCTCTTGTGATGATCTCGTCGTCGCTTCGCTACTTGTACTGAAATAAAGTATTGATATGTTACAATATACGAGACGAGTCGATATTTTTTGTCCAAATTATGGCTTTTATGGGACTACTGATATTCCATACATTTTGGCAGGTGTCAATGAACTATTTGGATGGAATGGAGCAGATGACAGTTAGGCGAATAGTAAAAGGTGTTCATTATGTTGTACTTCCCCATTTAGCTTAGCATAGAGTACCGTAATAAACTTGTACAATATGTGGCATACAGCGCGCTGGCGGCGGTTTGACAGCCCGCGGTTCACAGAAGAGAAAAAAATCTCTTCGGTGGCACGGACTTCGAGTGGACGGTGCGCGATACGCAACCAAAAAAGCGAGAAAAAAGGTGACCAATTAGGTCGCCTTTTTTGGTGCGTAGTTGATAAAATTGACTACATACTTTAGGCACTTGTCCCACCGCCGACGATTTGCGAGAAGCGAATAGAACTATAAATTAGGAATAACTTGATATGCAACGAAAAACGAGCGTTTAGTAAATTTTGTTGTGGCGCTGGGCTGTTAGCGATTGTGCCAGTAGATTACTCGCCCCACTCATTAAGGGCAGTCGAAACAATGCATGTACAGCGAGAATCTCTTCTAAGATTGTTCTAACCGCCAAGAGAGCATCGCTGCGACAAACTAGTGGAGAGAGTTCTCGCCGAAAGTGTAGAACAATCAGGTATCAACTATTAATATATACGTCTCTTTTAGTTACCCGAGATCTATATGTATAAATAGTTCGTCACTTCCTCGTCGGCAGTAAGACAAGTGCCTTAGCGGTCAAGCGCAAGGATTTAATTGAATAAAAACATTGTTAAAACATACCTTTTGAATAGCGTAGAAAATGAAAACTTATTTTTCTTTGGCAAGTCACCCTGTTTCAAATACTCCGAGGTAGGGTTTAGGAATGTATATAAAGCTTCGCTTTGGTTTAGTCGATCGTCTTCTAAAACAAACTGAAAATAGATCATAGTTCTGAATGAATGCTATTAAATAACTATTTATTAATACATATTAGGAAATATACTCACTTCTAAATACTTTTGTATTAAAATCTTCGCTTTGTCTAACGAACTTCTGTCGTTTTTACCGAAGAGGAACTTGAATGAATTTGAGGGTAGTTCTAAATTTTTGAGATCGGAACAAAGAGGCCTTAGTTTTCGATGTAAGTCCTGTAAATTAAATAGTATCATGTGAAATCAATAAAACTTAAATAATATGGAAGACTAGAGATTAATAATAATCCGCGTATTTTTTCTAAAATAAGATTTTTGATTAGTTGACAATCTACACCACTGCTGTTTACATAATATGACAAACAACGACTTTACACAAGATCAGAAGAATGTAGTTATAAAGGCCGGCGCAGATATGGCGGAGCGCAGCGCAGATATGGCGGAGCGCAGCGCAGAGCATGCCCGCGAAGTTTTGTAGAGTCGTGACACACTAGGCGAATTTCAGCCTGAGAATGCGCGCGGATACGTGCGGAAGCGCGAGTCTCCGCGCGGATGCGCGATCATGCGCTAGACACACACCGTCGTCATTCAATTTGCAATTTTTCGAGAGTCCAAGCCCCCGCTGACGCGCGAGCGTCACTTCGGTGAGTCCGGCGACCAGAAACGGATACGCGCGGAGTAGCGCGCAGTCGCGTTCCTGCGCGCTACCTTTCGAAATTAACTGTTGATTGATTGATTGCGAATTGATTGTTGTGTTATTGATTTTAGACAATATTTCAATGAGGACAATGTCGATAATAGTTTGACAGTAAAGAATGCTCTGCGCTCCGACCCTTACAGTTAAAAAAAAACTCAATTTGCCTGTAAATTGGATTGGAATTCGCATAATGTACACAAAAATGTAGGTATAGCCACACGTCGAACACACCATACAAAGGTGCGCTATTCAGTGACGCATAGTACGCATAAGACGTCTACTTACAGACGTCTGTATATAACACACACACACATTTATGACGTTATGGCCGTCATCTGATTGCCACTCGCTTGTAGCTTCAATTGAAATTCGAACGCTTAAAGCTGGCAACGCGTCTCGACCTCGACTGGAAAATGAAGCACTGTGGCGTCAAAGTGCAGCACACGAGAAGGCGAGCGTTTTTTTACGTATATATTTTATTTTTAAAAACCAAATTACTGAACCGCTTTTGATGAAATTGTGACCAATCTGAAAGTAGGTATAAATAGACCTTTCAAATAAAAAAGATTTTTCAAATCAGTGTAATGACCGAGCTAAAAGGTGACAACATTTAAAAAAATACAACCGAATTGAGAACCTCCTTTTTGAAGTCAATTAAAAAGAGTGCATCATTACTGTCAATAAATATTCTACATAGATTCGCGTACCTGAAATTCGTTTAAGTTTCTTAGCAGCACCCAGCCCGTGGTAATTTGCTCGGGCTTGTCCTCTTCGGCCATCGTCTCCTGCTCTGCCATGTGAACTACTATCACGAACTGAGGCGGCTTAGATTCATCTATGATCTACAAATAACGAATACCAAAAAATTGTTGAAGTCAATAAACACAGAAGCAACTCAAGTCCCTTAACTGACTTTTACAGTATGTCGGAGAAGAAATGCAGCAGGTACATTCTATGTTACTCCTAGTCCAAAATGGAATAATAGTGAAGTTAGAAACCCATAATAGTGAAGTTAGAAATGCCACTTACGACCACCACCAGATAGCTTTAACTAAGGTGTAAAGATAAAGATAAAGATAAAGATAATTTATTTGCATACAACACGAGAATTTTATACAACAAGTGCATAAAAGATGTTACACTAAATTTAGTCGCTTAAAATCATGTTGTGCCGATTAGGCGTACAAATGTCAGGTAGACAGCATCATGCACATGCGAAAAATTATAAAATAATAATTATTATTATTTGTTATTAGATTAATACACAAACCAAAAATATCTATAATATGACAAAGCAGAAGCAATAAAAGATACACATAATGTCAAATAAAATTAAAATTTGTCATTTAAAAAATCATTGATAGAATAATAACACTTCTGCAATAACAATGCCTTCAACTTTTTTCTAAATTAATTACTATTCTGGTCTCTTATTGACTTAGGAATCGTATTGTAGATTTTAGGACCCATACATACGATGCTATTTTGCATCAGTGCTGTCTTTCCTTCATGTACGCGCCGTTTGTCTTGGTCGCGCCTATTTCTTACAGTAGTATCAGATAGTGTGGGGAATCGCTCCCGGTTTGTTTTTACAAAAAGGGCCGTTTCTAAAATGTATAAACACGGAAGTGTAAGAATTTTATACTTTAAAAAATAGGGCTTACAACTATCTCTTTTTTTGAGTTTAAACATTGAAAGAATACAGCGTTTCTGCCTTTTAAAAATAATAATTTTATTTGTTGAATTTCCCCAAAAAATAACTCTCCACTTACATCGGCACTGTGCACGGTGGCCCGCCACCGGCCCAGGTGTTCCGCCCAGGTGTCCGTCCGAGCGAGGTGCGCTTCCAGTCGCATCTGCTCTCCGGCCAGCTTTTCCACTTCGTTCGCCAACATCGCCAGCGCAGGTGACTCTGGCTTTAGCGACGCGCGGAGCGCAGCTAACGCCTGAATGAAATACACAAATGTTTACAGACATATTATAGATAGGTTACCGTTACTGTACATTAGCATAGCTTCTGAGTTGTGTCGTACTGGGCCCTGATTCCGTATGACGTGGAAGCATTGACAATGATAAAATTATAGTTTAAACTGGTTTTTTTTCAGTTATTTGTTATAAACCGCCGGAACCGATTTTGATAAAATTTATATGGGCTGAGATTACAAAACAAAAAAAAAAATCATCAAAAACCATTAATTATTGGTGGAGCAATCGAGAAACGAACACACAATAAAAAAAGCTGCCAAGTGCGTGTTGCACCACGCGCAAAGTAGGGTTCCGTAGTTGCTCATCATAATTATATGAACTTAAAATGGTAATACTGTGAAAAATAAATTTGCACGAAATTTTCATTTATTACTTCTGTAAGTACATTTTTAAGTTGATCGGCTATTACTTGATAACTTGTAAAGGGTAGTTAGTCGTGATAGTTTTCCTTTTAATTTCATCATATATTCTACTAGCATGAATTGTTTCATATCTCCAACGTCAACCGTTTAGCCGGTGCCGGGGGATTGATGCCTTTTACCGAGTCACCATTTACTGAAGTGCGATGACTGGATTACTCAGGCTAACCCCGGTAGGTGTGCTTGATGTTAAAGGAGTATCCTACGGGGTATTATTCAGTTCAAACACAAATCATGAATACACTTACTTTATTGCGTATCGGTTCGGTCTACAATTTACATGTGTTATGCGCGGCGGCAGGAGAATAACTGGGGAGGCGAGGAAGCGACGGGCGCTTGACGTAACTCGGGCGCAAAACTGCTTACACTTGCATTCCTCGCCCCTACAGCCGGTAGAGGGGGACACGTATGAAGAAAACTCCTTGTCTGAACTTTATGACGCTTTATTATTACTTATAACACTGCACTTATTTCACTGCACTGAGCGGTCTGACGCTAAGACCGCCTTTTTACTACCGAGTTACGCCGCGACTACTTTTTCGAAGGGCCGCTCGCGCTCGTCCGCCCGCGATATATCCCCTCCCCGGAATTACAACATCACGCCATCATCCGGGGTAGCGTTCATTCTGTTCGATCACCGTTCTCCAGAGTATATAAATTAAGAAAATAGCAGTGCTGCCACTCCGCAACACTGAAAACACCGCACACCACATACAACAAATATTCAAATCATGACACTCGGCCATCCGCTTTTGTGCAACGTCCCGATGCACAACAACTCTCTAAAAGCAAGTCTGATTAATCATATCGAACCCTTTGGACTCCTTAAAGATTTGCTGCAAAATAAAATAGTTAAACAATAATTATTATGCTAATTTTATAAAACTACTTATGGCACACTAAACTTTGTAGTATACGTTGTCGTAACTAGTTATTATTGTAGATACAAATAATCATGACACTCGGATTCGTTTTTAAATATGACAATTATTTTATGTTTATTCTAGCTGGTCTGGGAACCGGAGGCTTCCTATTCGTGTGTAAATGTACACTATGCAGATAAATCATTGTTGTACAAATATGTTATACGGATCGAGTATATACTCTGGTATTTCCAGAGGTTTGGTATATAATTAAAAAAAGTACATAAAAACTTATTCAATTCGCATTATTAATTTACTGTCGGTTACTCAATTACTTCCTCCTCTGGCTTAGTGATTGCGAACGGCAGCATCATTATATAAATGTCCCAATGTTGTTGTGGCCACTGAAGTATCATTCAAACCTTGTAGACTTGGACTTGTAGACTTTTTTTTATGAAAAACTCTATAAATACTCCTTTTTGTTCTTCGTCCAAACATTAAAATGACCAACGACAAAGCTTGAATAAAATGAAAGCAAATTTCGTCCAAAAATAATTACACATAAATTCAAATATTTAGATCAAACTCAAACCAGCTCCAGTAATAATTTGGTGACACGAGTACGTTAATTTTGTAAGTGCTCTCATAGGAATCAACATTTTAAACTGTATTTCTGTCATTGTCCTGCCATTAACAAATAGCATTTTAAAATTGTGTAACGTATACTCCCCAAATCCGAGTAATAGAGAGAATAAGAGAACGGAAATAATTTTCCAAACCCCTTTTTTTTTCTTAGCAAGTCGCTACAACCGCATTAATTTCTGTCAAGCTTGTGGATGATCGGCAAAGCACATGAGCAAAATTTTGTCAGTTTAGAATGTCAGAAGTATTATTATTTTCTAATCACTAAATTTCATTATCATAGGGACAAATTAGTCACGATAAACTACAGGTAGCTGATCCATTGTCAGTCCTTCACCAACCGTTATTTGACTGGCGTATACCTGTTGCTGTTTACCATTAAATTGATGTACTATCAAGTTGAATCACTTCACATCACAGATGCCCTGAGTTGACATCTGTCGGATTTTAATCTGTTGTTTGCCAAATTCTTCTTCTTAATCGTACACTCTAGTCAGAGTGGTCGTGGTTGCAATGGCGGTGGCTCCTCGCCGTGTCACCGTCACTCTCCAGGCCAGCTGCTCTTCTCGCGATGCTTCTCCATTTCTGCCGGTCGGTTGCATTGCGAGTACACTCTACTTCGGTGGACTGCGTAGCTTTTCTAATGAGGTCGGTCCAACGTGTTGGTGCTCGTCCAGGACTTCGCTTGCCTTCTACACGGCCATGCATATGCTGCGATAGGCTCTCCGTCGAGTGCTCTTTTCTTGAGATCTGCGCAAAGAACTTCAGTATTTGCAATTGCCCAGTCGACGATAATCTATCTCGTATATGAATCTCTTTGAGGATAGAGTTGTTGGTTGTTTGTCAAATACGTCATCACTATTTTGATGACACGTTAGCTAGAAAAAATACTGTACACATTACATACTAACAGTACTCAAACCGAGAATGTGGACATATTTATTTTCCCATCCAATATTTATAGTACTGATGTAACAGTAGAGCAGAAATTACTTGACTAGGTTTTAATAAACTTAATTGTAGGTAAAGACTGAGAATGTTTATACACAGAAGCATACTTAATTCCTTTTAGTGCACACCTGAACTAATACTAAAGCATCAAAAGAGAAGAAGCAGGTAATCACTTCCATAAATAAAATTAGTCTCAATATTTGTCTTACTAATTTCTGTTGTTTTTTTTTTAAAGGTCTATATGATGTCGACTAGTCATATCATAACTGCTCTTGCACTGAGTACAAGCCAGTGGTGATTTTGATAGTTGCCGTTTTATTTCAACTAACAATCAAATTTCGGAAACGTTACCAGTCCTATCAAATATTGCTTATTTTTAATGAAGATATTTTTTTATTTATCGATTAATTTTCGTATGCTGGATCCAATACTGTTATATGCTTACCCAAATTATACTAGATTTATCAAAATGTTCATATACACGAACGATATTTAACGATATTGATCTAGAACCTAGAAATACTTGAACGCTTTGACAGCAAAAATAGAGGGCCAAATGTTATTACTATCATAAG
Organism: Lycia hirtaria; assembly: GCA_947563715.1. NCBI lineage: Eukaryota > Metazoa > Arthropoda > Insecta > Lepidoptera > Geometridae > Lycia > Lycia hirtaria. The sequence continues at coordinate 28,863,394 of OX387381.1, read as the reverse complement.
ACCACATGTTTGTATACCTATTTTGCAAGAAATAAATTAATTATGAATATTCGGTTTTTATATTTGACTAATTTTTGAACTCATAAACTGTACTTTTACAATAAAACCGCCACCGGTGCAATCTATTTTTGAGGCTACTTTGTTTGAAATATGAAACTGATCAATCAGTTCTCTCTTTGAATTATCTTTAGTTCGTGATAAGAAACTTCGGTCATCGCTTAAATTCAAAGTCAAATTATTTCTTGGGCTTGTAACAAAAGTGTTATATTAGAAAAGCCCTTTTCAAATTAGTATTTTTTGTTATGTTTGTACTCCAAGCTTTTTCTGTTATAAAATACGATTTAACGTAGTTTTTATTAATTTAGATATAATATATTCTATTTATTTATGTCATTTTTATATCCAATAACATAATAAATAATAAAAGGATGTCGTCAAACTTATGTCAATATTCATAATAATGTTCAAAAGGCCAAAATAGAATAATAAAAAATATGCTAATCCACTTATGGAAGAAAGTAGAAAATATGATCCGCTGTTCCATTAGAACGAAAATTCAGCAAGATCTATTCTCATCAACTCATTCAAGGCATAAAATGGGTTTCTCTCAAAGAAACGTTTACTACGTACGTTTACTTTCGACTAATAGTTTTGTAATATTATCGAGTGGTTCATTTAACATACAGATTTGTTTATATATATTTTACGATAATTGTCAACGCTCATCACTGCTTACGTCACTGTCCAGCGGACAATTCAACAAAGTGTAGACACTGCTCTGCAGTTGCGAAAAATAACGTGGGTGTTCAAAACATGACATCTAATTACGTTGGCACATACAGATCGCTGACATCTATATATATTTTTATAATAATCCTTAACCGAATAGTATTTTTCGGAAAATGTCTTAGGCTTACTCATTTATCAATTCATGAATCTTATTGATGGAGTAATTTCCATTCTCTCTATAATCTAATAATAATAACCATAATAATTGAGAATCTAATAATTGCAAACAGATTACTCATAAATTTATTCGCTCTAACGCACTATACGCGTTTTATCAAAAGTAAGTGACTTAGTCGATTCTAATTAGTACGTTTCGGAAATTTCAAGCATAATGGCATTTGTCAAAACTCCTCGACACTTAGAGTTGCTATGCTCGTCAAGGTTACTTGCTGCGTGTCCGATCGGTTGATCTCTCATATATGATTTAAATTTTCTCTATGAAACTCGAAACTACATCAAAACTGGAATTATAACGTTATATCATCATTAAAAGTCAGGTGCTCAGGTTCTGGGAAAGTCCGACCAATGATTCTGCTATTCAACGCTTAACATAATCACATTAAAATGATCATTAATCGACTGGATTAATCAAATCCACTAAAATACAAGATCTGTGCACACTCTTGCACACCATATACATATTATACAAAATTTAGTTAATCAAGTTATTTTGGATTAAATACAGTTTGGAGCTTCTACTTTCCTTTGAATAGGCTTGACCTGCTGCAGTTTAAAACGTTCATGGCTGGAAGCTAAGTGTTCCGTGACCGGTTAAAATTATTATCCTGAAACCAAACCTTCATGGTTACAGCTAAAACATCATTGAATAATTGAACTTCAATCTTACAGCTCACTTACATGGTTGCAGCGAGAACATCATCAAATCTTCAAACTTCGACATCGTCAAATCTTCAAACTTCAAACATCATCAAAACTTCAAACTTCAAATATCGTCAAATCTTCACACTTCAAACATCGTCAAATCTTCAAACTTCAACCTTACAACGCGCCTATATGGCTGCGGCGAAATCATCATCAAATCTTCGAACTTTCCTTACGGCACACCTACATGGCCATACTTCTTTAGAATATTACCCTGCAGCTCACCTACACGGTTGCAGCGATAACATCATCAAATCTACGAACTTCAACTTTACGGCACACATACATGGCACTCTTTGGAACATTTTCCCTGCAGTTCACCTACATGACTGCAGCTAACAAACTCGTAAACACTAAAAATCCTTGAATTTCAAACTTGCAGTAACACTAAGTGTAGTTGTTAACACTAAGAAATCCACTTCAATTTTCAGCACTGTCGATACTCTGATATCTTAGCGCGGCTTTAAATTCCGCCTCCATGATTACAAGGCGTCAACGGATAAATATTCGCGACAAGTTACAGGTACACAATGGTACTATTTCTGAGGTTATTACACTACATGCCTTCGAAATTCAATTAAGATTTTAAGTCAATCGAACTATGTTATCTCTGTATAATTCAACTTCATAAACAGACTTCTGTATTAAATATTTACGCAGTGATACTCTGGTAAATCCATCAATATTGTAGCTCTACTCATATAAAATTTCGTTTGACACACTTATGTGGTTCAAGATCTTACAATAGTTACGTCACAAAGTAGTTATAGTGTTGCAGGTGGAGATACAATACCAAAATTTCGCTTCATGGTATAGCATACATACACGACTAAAGACAGTGCTACTAGTTGTCGTACTAGAATATTTTACTTGCGGTACTTTATTAACCTTACAGAAAAACGAACACAGTACAACTCGCCCTAAATGGCCGTAACCGTAAATACAGGATTCCACCAGTGTGCGGCTCTGTACCGCACAGAGTGCAGCATAAATGTATTTCTTGGTGAACTCTTACGGACAGCACCAGCAAACTGTGCGCGCACTCTATTGGACAAACCGTGAACTTTTGTCGCGCACTCCTTGGTCTCGCGGTGTACCCGCGACGACGCACTCGCACACATGTTTACACACTAAACTGAAAGTAAAGCACATTTCCGAGGTATAAATGTTCGTGTACAAATGTACCGTACAGCACGCATACTAAAGTTACGCACAACTGAGGTGGTGGACACAGGCAATCTACTATTGTGATCAAGTTCGCGCACTGCAAAAGGTCTGCACCAAATTTTTATCAACAAGTGTTCTGAATCTGAACACAATTTTAGTGGAGCCCAACCTTAACAGCTAGATAATAAGCTGTTAAGTTTACCATAATATTTTATTTGCATTACTGTTAGCAATATTCTAGAAAAACTACATTTAGAAGCTCGCTTAATTGGCTGTATTGATGTAGCCCAGTTACCGAATTAAAATATTTTATTCGCAGCACTTTACTAGTCTTCTAGAAAAATAACACACTGCTGATCTTTGACACGGCCACAGACCGATATGCCATAGCCATTGTACTATTAAAAACACGACTCTCACCATCACACCAAAAAAATATTACGTCGCTATGGTTCCTCTGAATGGCTGCAGCATAATCAAATACAAAAAGTAAAAATGGTTCTCAAACAAGAAAAACATATTTTCGTATACTTGTCTCTCGGGATGTTAACGAAATAATTTACTAATGACTTACTTACAACAGACTTCATTTCGTTTAAATTACGATAAAATTATCGGGGAGTAGCCCCAACCACACTATCAAAATTTCATTAGGTTATAATAAAATCGTCGGATTATAATCTTTAATCGCTGTGCTACAATAAAATAATCTGGGAGTAACCCAGATCACATCTCATTGCAGTATCTTAACAGATTCTGTCTACCCGTATTAAGAATATCCCGTTATAATTATTTTAACAACCTGTTTCAACACTTTTAAGAACCATTTTCTCCAATTCGATATGCGTGACAAATTTTTAACATCAATATTCAATAATCGGAGGGTAAAATATAATCTCGTAGGTGACTCACGATTTTACCGGGCTCGGCTCGCAGGTTGATTGCCACTTCTGATATATGAAGAAAACTCCTTGTCTGAACTTTATGACGCTTTATTATTACTTATAACACTGCACTTATTTCACTGCACTGAGCGGTCTGACGCTAAGACCGCCTTTTTACTACCGAGTTACGCCGCGACTACTTTTTCGAAGGGCCGCTCGCGCTCGTCCGCCCGCGATATATCCCCTCCCCGGAATTACAACATCACGCCATCATCCGGGGTAGCGTTCATTCTGTTCGATCACCGTTCTCCAGAGTATATAAATTAAGAAAATAGCAGTGCTGCCACTCCGCAACACTGAAAACACCGCACACCACATACAACAAATATTCAAATCATGACACACGTGACTCGTAACAAAATTACCACTTCAAAGCTTAATATTTGCAAACGGATCCCTAAATTGAAAAATGGTTTTGGCAACCCCCAATGATTTTTGATTACCTAACCAACGATACGCCACACGATGGGGTAGATGAGAAAAAAATGTTTTATCCCCACTTTACATGTAAAGGAGGCACCCCAAATTATTATTTTTCAAAATCTTATTCCATGACTTTTTCGGTATAACTAATTTGCATATTCATGCCGAATTCCAGCTTTCTAGTACTTCTTTGAGCAAAGCCTCGGATGGACAAACAGATGGACATGGCGAAACTATAAGGGCTCCTTATTTACTACGGAACCCTAAAAACCATACAGTCGAATTGAGAACTTCTTTCTTTTTGGAAGTCGGTTAAAAATTGACATAACGTGGCCGATAGTCATACGGAATTAGTATTCACAACTTATCAGATTCGAAATCTGATCGCAAACTATCCCTATCTCTGTCATTCTGTATGGAAATAACAGAGATGGAGATAATTTCCGACCCGACAAGGTGTGAATAGCCCTTGGATTCGGAATCGGATCGCAAACTGTATCTTTATCTCTGTCATTCAGTATGGAAATGACAGAGATGGAGATATAGTATCTAGCCCGACAAGGTGTGAATAGCCCTTGGATTCGGAATCGGATCGCAAACTGTATCTTTATCTCTGTCATTCAGTATGGAAATGACAGAGATGGAGATATAGTATCTAGCCCGATAAGGTGTGAATAGCCTTACTGAGCCCTGTACCTGTATCTTATTGTTATGCCGCTCCTGCAGCTGGTCCAGTTTCCGTCTCGCGTACGTAGAGTGCTCCGTGAGGTGGGCGCCGCCCACGCTCTCCGCTGACGACACGGACTCGTTGGACAACTGACGCTCCTCGATCGGAGAACGGTCACAGTTCATATCTGGCACATCACAATTACTGGTTTCACTCGCGTAGTAACATAATAATAATAATATAATATTGGAGGGCATTTTCACACAACACCATCTAACCCTAAACTAAGCAAAACTTGTACTATGGGGGTTCCCATAGATGGCTAATAAATTACACATATACTTTTTTTTTGTAAATACATACATATGATACATACAAACACCCAGACAAAATGTAAAGATGAGCAATTAGTTGTACTACCCTCACTTTATAAATAAAATAAGACGTTTAACAATAACTAGTTTAATGAAATGTAATCTCAAATAAGTGAATCTTAATTCTGCTTGAGAAAATAAAATTTCTTTTACCCGATACAAAGAACAAACATCCATGCTCAGCAAATGTTTGCTCTGAGTGGGGATCGAACCCCCGACCTATAGCTCAGAAGGCAGACATACTACCACTGATCCATGAGGCCTGTCAAAATATGATGAACAAGTATAAGATTAGAAAACTAAAAAAAAAAACTGCTCAACCGATTTTGATAAAAATCGATTAATAAAAATAAAAAATAATTATTTTTTTTCCGTTTTATTTTGATTTTGAGCTAAGAACAATCTCGATGAAATCCTCTTCAAACGAAAAAAAAAGTCGGAAGATCAGTCACAAGACAGACAGACGGCTTCATACATGGCAGGAAGATGCTGGATGAAAGCTACTTCCAACCGGTCTTTTTGGAAATCCATTAGAAATGGAGTGAAGGGGGGCTATGTCTACAATATTTAATATCATAAATCGGGAAGTTTGTAAATATGTGTAACTTTATCACGCTAAAACTTAAATTCTGGGGCAACCATACAAAACCTTTTTTTCAACGATTTTTACTATTATATTAGTTAACTACTTCGCAGGATAACAACATATATTACAAACCAGCCAAGTGCGAGTTGAGTTGTTTTATTTATTCCTTTATTAGCGATCAAATTATTTAAGTGTTCACCTTTATTAGCTTCCTCTGTAGCCAACTCTGCCATCAAAGCCGTGTAGTGGTCACTCATTAGAAAGGACTGGTAATACTTGTCCTGTATTGTATCGACCACTGTATCTTGAACTTCGTAGAACACGTCCGGACCTTTATCACCTAATAAGAATGCTTCCATTCGTTTTCTTGTTTCCTATAAAATAAAACACATTGTACAAAGATCTAATTACGTAGAAATAAAGGAAAAAGGGGAGAAAAGAGGGGAGAGGAGAAACCTTCAATTAATTATATGTTGGGCAAATAATATCTTACCTAAATGGTGAATATTTTAGAATTTTAACATTAGAGTAAACAGATTTCTTCTAATTCGACGTGCTCCACGCACGGAGTCACCGTCGCTTAGCATTAGGGGGGTTGATAATTAATCGTAAATTCAATACGGGTAAATAATTATTTAGCCTTGAAAATTTATTATTAATTATACTATGGAAACTAACGTAGTTTTCATCATAATTTCATAATTAGACTATAGTCAGTGCAAAGCGCGTCACCGACCGAGAGTGACGTTTGCTGACGCTGACGCTGCTCCTTTGAAAAAGACCGCCGTATGCGGTTGAAACTATAGTCGGATTTTCGACTCAAAACATACGTGAGCGACCCGTAGTTTTATCAAAAAATGTTATTAATCAATTAATTTAATTGAATAATTTAATTAATTAATTTTCAAGGACAGGGTGAATAGATATCTTCTAGAATTCTAGATCGACGTGATCCATACTTAGCCACACCGTCACTTGCCATCAGGCGAATTGGTCAAACGTATATCTATTTAGTGTAAAAAATTGACGTAGTAACTGACATTACCGTTAAAAATATCTTACTGGAAAAAAGGTGTTAATACCAACTTAAACTACAGCAGCTGTTATAAGCTGTTATAATATCATTAATCATACGCACCTTGTCAACTTTAACCTCAGCGCTAGGCGACCTAATGTAAGTGTAGAATATTTCAGCGCCCAGCTGATGCCAGTTACTCCTAGGGCTGTGCCGTAGCTCCTCCACAGCTGTCCAGAACCCGACGAGTCCTTGCGAGCTCATCGTGTCGAGGAACATTGAGAGGTAGCGCCGGCCGGTGACGCTCTCCATCACTTTGTGGAGAGGCAGGGTCTGGAGAAATAGTATACAAATAACTGTAATGGGTCGTCCATTAATCAGGTGATGTGTTTAGTAACTCCCGTGTACAAAATCAGTCCACCCCACCACTCACCCGTCTTATAGACGCGGCGCTTCAATCGCATTCTGGCCATACATATTATTAAAGTATTCCGTGTTCTAAAGAACAATAAATAATAGACCTTTCTTTACGCAGGATGCGGCAGCGCGGATTCTAACGCTGACTCTATTTTATTATTTTCTAAGTATGTATTAATAATACTTTAAATAAATAAATTATACCTTATTATTCGACTCCACAGTAGGAAAAGCACCATCCCATCCCAGTTTCCTCAGCGCAGTTTCGCACTCCGCCTTAGCTATTGTCAACTGGTTGATGTATCTCTTCAACTTCTTAGCGTCGGCGATCTGCTGCCGCCCGACGTTGTGCGTCCCGCCGCTCTGCTCTATCACGTCTATGTCTATCCCTTTCGCACGCTTCACGTTTTGTAACGTGGTCGCTTGCATTATTTGGGTAACTATGTCGTATCTGGAATGTTTAAGAACTGTCTTATTATTACTTTTTACACGCGGCTTTGCTTGTATGGGACGAAGGAAAGAATTTGAAATATGAATAGTTTAGGATGCATTTTAGACTCGACTTTTTGTCTTCTTTTAGAATTTTAGCGAAAAAATACTTGACAATGAGATTTCATCAAAATCCAAAATCGAATGGTGATATTAGTATACTACATAGTATATATAAGTACAAACTTAGATAGTTAAACCAGTAAAATATTACCATACTTTTCGGGAAGTCGATTAAGGAAAGAGGTCTATGACCAGCAGTAGACAAGTCTCTTATTATTAAAAACTTAAATAACCCGATATGAAACACAATGCCGATTTATTCCGCACGCTTTGCTAAGTTTTCCTGGTGAAACTATGACATAAGTAGATACCTATCTATATTACAATAATATTTAAAGTTTAAATGTTTAAACATGCCTATTTAGTATAATAGGTGTCGAATCGAAATGATTCACGCTATTAAACACTTCAATGGGCATTACAGATATTGTTACTATATGTAGAGCAAAACATACTTTATCTATTCCTACCTATTGTTACAGACAAAATAGGTTCATTCGCCTGATATGTGGTTTAATAAACTATAATGATAACTCCAACTACATATGATGAGTTTAGCAACTATTATAAAGAGTACAATGTACTACATTATAATATATCAGACAATATAATTTTTAGTATACCTACTATGATATTATTCTCTCTAAAAATAATAAATAAGCCATATCATTTAAACATATAACAAAGATTATAAACTATTAGTGTGAGTGTGTGTATCTATCTTATATTGTTATTTTTTCCAGATAAAAGTAAACTTTTTATTATGAAAACAAATGGTTGGTGTCGGAAAGCGATGGTATCCCCTAAAGAAAGAAAGAAGTTAAAGTAGTAAATTATACTATCCCATTAGGATTGTTTAAAAAAATACTATAGAAGAAAAACACACCTTTTGTGAGAACTAATAAAAGCCCTATTCCACCAAAATATTTATAAAAGACAGGGTCCTGATCTCCATAGTTCCCAGACAGGCACTCGATAGACAAGGTACCGAGAAATCGGGTAGTATAATAGGCCTTTTATAAAGATAATGTCAATTTATTTCAGTTTTGTATATTATGACCTAATACAATAACACAACCCAATATATCTGATAAAATTCAACATTGTTTAATAAAATTCAACATTGTTTAAGAACCTGCGAAAATATGAAATCATCCTTACTGTAAAGTAAAAACGCTACATTTTTTGACATATTAAATTTCTTGTGAATTTTAGTTCATTGATAAATCATTAATTACTTACTAACGACTTTTATACTAAGTATCGCCCACTTAAAAAACAAAAACAATGCGATAACGGATTGTGTTTAGTCGACCTAGTATTAAATAGGGAAAGTGTTATCGTTGTTCAACTTACCGTAACCTCTTCAGTGTGTCGACATTGTTACAGCTGTTTATTAACCTGAAAATACACACGGAATATCGGTCATATATTACCGTACTTTATAACTTACATGACTGGTCGCATTTTTTGTTCACACAGTCCACTCTTTCATGTACCATCAGGTAAATAGTCGGCAAGTGAAATCGCATAAGTTCATACAAAACAAACCACATTATCATTTAGCATCAGGTGAACTGTCAGTAAATGAATCATATAAGTTTACACAGTCCACACCATCACTTACCATCGGCTAAACTGTGGGTAAGTGAACATATTAGTTCACACAGTCACTTACCATCGTCTAAACAGTTAGTAAGTGAATTGCATTAGTACCTGTAGTCAACATCGGCACTTAGCATCAGGTGAACGGTTAGTAAGTGAATCGTATTAGTTCATACAATCACTTACCTTATGATGAACTGTTAGTATGTGTATCACATTATATCACACAGCGCATACACAATCACTTACCATCAGATGAACTGTGGTCAAATTATTTGGCTGTCGACGAAAAATAATAATAAGGGGATTCATCATCATTATTTCAGCCATAAGAAATCCACTGCTGGACATAGGCCTCCCCCATGGACTTCCAAAAAGACCGATTGGAAGCGGCTTGTATCCAGCGTCTTCCCGCCACTTGTATGAGGTCAACTGTCCATCTCGTGGCTGGTCTTCCTACGCTGCGCGTTCCGGTATATGGTTGCGTGAAGGGAATTTTCCTTAGCGTTAATTTCTGACATGAAACTAACAGCCTAACTAATTCGCTATGACCATCACTTCGTAACACGACCGCGTTGACAATCAAAATTATTTCAAAAGATAATTCTTTAAAGTTTATCACGGACCTGGGGTCATAAATCCCGCCGCAATTGAAATTTATATTGCGTCACAAATTGAGGCTAGGATAAGATCATTCTTATTTAAATAGCATACAATTAATTTCACAGGTTAGTGGATAAATAGATTATCAGACTTATCACTGTTTCGCAAATTGTTCGATACAGTGCGTGCTGGTGATAAGTACAAGTACAATATTACCTATATATTCAATTCTTAGACTGTTTTGTCACGCGTAAAAAATACACTTCATACAGGTTGTGGCTTACTCAAACGCCACATATACGGACGATGCAGTGTTCGAAGTCAGGTCACAAAATTATGTAAAATATACGAGATAAATCCGTTACAAATTGTTTAATTTCAAACAACTCTTACATTTTGTTCAAAGCTTCGTACTTTTAACATTCGCACAGTCTCAGTGACAGGCAAAGTATATCAGTATTGATGTCTGCAGTCCATAGTTACGTCTAGTTATTAACTATTGCAAATGTCAGAGCTAATACAAGTGGCAAGAAGACGTTGGATGCAAGCCGCTACCAACCGGTCTTTTTGAAATCTATGGGGAACCCTAAGTCCAGCTGTGGACTTTTGGCTGATGAGATGATGAAGATGTCGCAGATCGTATATCGCATAGTGTGCGCACCTATTTACAGCCCTCGCCTATCTACAGGGCAGCCTGCGCTTGACACTTGACTAGACGAGACACTCTGTTCTATTGCTGACTCCATGCTGACTCCGTCCCTCGCGCCAGTGGCGTAGCTAGGCTTGGGCGAAGTGGACTCTCGCCCACGGCCTCGCACTTAAAGGGGGGCCTCACGAAACCCCCCCAAAGCCGATGTGGCAAAGGCGAGGTGTCAAAGTATGTTTGGTAAGATAGATTTGTTGGGTAGATCTTGGGAACGAAAGAAAAGGGGCCTCGCTGATGCGACTTCGCCCACGTCTACTTATATTAGTCCACGCTACGCCCCTGCCTCCCGCCGCAGACATTACCCAAGGCGCGGTTAAGCAGTTCCACTGAGCCTATAGCAACAGAATCTAAGTATAAACTGTCCACACTCACCTGATGTAATCTTCAAAGGTCTTAGCATATTCGTGAGTCCTTATATGCATCGCATTAACTTCCTTCTGTGCCTCTAGGTATTGAATTATTTTCTGATTAATGTAATCTGGTTCTGTGATTAAATTTATAGCGGGCTGGAGAACTAGAAATAAAAAAATATTGTGCTAAAACACTGTATCATATTTCACTAAAATAGGAGGTAGCTTCAAATACATGCAAAATAAGTAACCAAATAAATAAAAATGTATTTAAAATTATAGTGTGACTAAACAATGGTATTAAAAGTATTATTTCTTTTTTATAGGTTTATTTTTCTATATATAGTGTTCCATTACATTAATAAATCTTCCATATTTGTTTATCATAAACAGTGATAATCATAATATTAAAAGAAAAATAAAATACCCAACTGCAGAAAAGCGGTTTGCGCAGTCTAACTTACAGCTTTGTTACGCTTAGTACGCTGTTGAGTATACTTTTTTTATTAAGTATGCGTAAAATCACTGTAAAAGATAATAAATGCGTGTTCTTTAGAATGATTCTAGGAGGAAAATCAATTATTTATAACGAAAAAGATCATTGGAGGTTATAGAAAAAAAAACACTTTTTTATGTGAGAGATGTATTATTATTATTACAAAAAATATAATCTATGACACTCAGGAAGTGAAGACGAATCTAACGACATCTCGCAAATCAAAATCGGTCAAGACTTTTACCTGTAGGTGATCAAGAAACATACATACTAGATATTGCAAACTGGGCCCGGTGCCTTTTAAGACACCCATTCTTACCGGACGGACATTCTTACCGGGCCCGGTTACCGGACCCGGTAGGTATGAAAATGGCGGCGCGGGAGGGAGTGCGAAATCATAGAAAATTCGCATGACAACCGCTGGGAGCTGCCACATTGCCATTCTGACGCGCCAATAAGAATTTGTTTTGTTTATACCAAATATTACCAAATACCAAAGCTACCAAAGTTTATCTATCTATCTAATCTAAGTTGTTATGACAAGTTTAAGCTTAACAACAAGTTTAAAGCACTATTTAAGCTTTATTAGTTTGTTATTCTAATACTATGTTTCAAATGGACACTATAAAAGAGAAAGACCTGCTTGCTTAAACTTATAAAAATTAATAATTACTATAATACCGGGCAATCCGAATGAGAAACATACCGGGTTGCAATCTCTAATACATACATACCCACATACATACATAAACTCGAAAAACATAGCCCTCCTTACGCAGTCAGGTAAAAATTTACTTATTTGGAAATACAAAGTATTTACATACTTTTACAAGACAGAATCTCTCTCAGAAGATATGAGGCTGGTTCCAAAGTGTAGCACTTGGGCATTAGGTACATCACAATCAAGTCACTGATTTGCCTCAAGTAGTGAAGTTCCATCTCACTGCTCATCAGGTGGGGAAAGAGTGCAAACACTGGTGATATATTCAGCTCTAACCTGTAACATACACCAGATCCAGCCCAGATCTACTTGTAGTATGTTTACTACAAGTATGTACTATGTTTCTCAATGTTTACAATTATTTCACACTTATTATTTTTCAACTTTGTGATTTTGATAGCTATGATTTTATCAAAGAAAAGAAAAGAAAGAAAGAAAATATTTTATTTTTATACACCATACACTACTGAGAGAGAACACAAATACAAAGAATAAAAGTAAGACTTGAGCCTAAATAATTTTATAGTTTATAGAACTGAAACAACCGACTTCAAAGTACGCTACTTCGTTACTTGTAATATTAGAAAGTATTAGGATACATATAGTTAATAATTATCATCATGCTCAGTCAGGTAATAATTAAGCAAAATACTTAATCGTCGAAGTAACTCTATTTTCACCTTATAAACATTGGATGAGGAGAAAGAAGGTTTTACTTTTACGAAATCCTTCACAGTTGTATATTTTAAGGAAACCTCTTTACACCCGCTCTTTTTTTTTTTGTCATAATGAGATTTGTAATTGAATGTCAAACGCTTTGTCTTGAAGATTAGAAAATGTGCAGATGTTTATACGATAATCCTTAACATTTGCCACTTTTGCAAAGAAAAGCTTGTTGGTGGAACTCTGCAATTCTATAATCTGACGCACTTCACTCAGGAATACAATGAAAATTTTCATTTTTAGATATTATTCAAAAAGTAATAAAGCAATGTCTATAAAATAATTATGGAGGATAATTGGGAACTTTCTCTATATGTCAATTCAAGAAACACAAAAATTGGTACACAAATGACGGAGTAATCGGTAAACAAACATACCAAAAAAAAAACATACAGATTGAATTGATAACCTTTTGGAAGTCAGTTAAAAATATGCATTGCATGCTGTTATTAATTGTTCTGATATCTATGATGTAAATTGATCCAACTTCAATTTAAAATGTTTAATAAATTTAAAATTAATGAATTGTTTAAAATGTTTTGGGAATTATTTAAAACCAAAATACCTATAACTATATAATTTGGGTTTTTAAGATTTACTTGACAAAAGCTTATGGCTTTGAGAAAAGAACATAGCTATGCTTTACATATAGAATAATAATGATTTAGGCTAGAGCAATCTTACTTATAAGAAATATGTTTACTCTTAATTTGAAGACACTACTCACGCACAATCCTTAGCAATTCGGATTCTCTCAAAATGTTGTGTTATTTTTGTAACCATATCACTCGCCAGCAGCTTCTCTGCATCTACCTTCTGTAACCTCTCATACAAGTTCTGTACAGCACTCCAAATGTGTTCTTTAAACTTGTCTACCACTGGTTCAGGTCTGTGTGCTAATTCTTTCAACCATCGAGCTACAAAATCTCTAAGGAGGTAGTCTATGAGTAACTGAAGCTGGCTGTCCACAGTTCTTCCAAATATAACTGGTAGATGTGATTTTTTAACATCTTGAGGCCAATTTGTTGACTCTTCCTGTTTAAAAATACAAGCACATGACTATTTGATAAACTGTTACAAAATAGTCTAGCCTATTCTTACTTATTGGTATGTCCAATATAAACAAGAAATGGTGAACTAACAACCAATAAGTTTTTCTTTTCAAAATAACGAGCTGAGTGTGAGTGTGTGTGTGTGTGTGTGTATGTGTGTGTGTGTGTGTAGTTATAGGCCTTGATTAAATGTAAGTACATCTTTGAACACAAATGAAAGAAAATAATATACTTACATTATTTTTATTTTACAAAAATAACTTCAAAAAATCATTATGTACCTTTATAATATCTTCCAATTGTCGCACCTCTTTTTCCACAGTATCTAGTAAAAATAAAGGAGTTTGGTGTGGCGTCGATAGAGCAAAATGACTCCAAAGAGTTAAGGAAAATACCCCTACGAAGATAAATACTGAGAGTAACAGGAGGTGAGCAAAGCTCCACATTAGTGGCAAACTCCATGATAACGCCAATACCACAGGAGCTGTACCAAATATTACCCACTTGTTCATGTTTTAGGCCTTCATAGTCCAGTTGGTAGAAAAAACTTCATGCGCACTTAGTATTAGTTACTATTTATGACATAGTTGTCTCTTATACATAAGTGTTTTAAATCATTTTAGGGATAAATTATTATCGATGAACGCGAATACCATTTCCATTTCCCATTGCAAAATTAATTAATCCGCGAAAATCTCTCACACTCGCCGTCACGCGCTGACGACGCTGACACGACCAGTGATGTTCATTTGTTCAAAGTCAATTTTGGTGTTGCCGTATCTCCACCTTAAAATTGCCGTATTTTCGGGGAGCACCGGAAAAATGGCCGTATACTAAAATTTTATTTAGTTTTACAAATTATGGGTACTATATGACTTATTGTTACACTATTTATTTACTTATAAGTAATCCCCGTATAAATTTTGAATGGTATTTAAAACTTCGGATTCAGTTGGTGAGAGGTCTCTTGTTGTTTTCTCCTTCATTTTTATAATCATTTCTTCTGTTACTTCAAATTGAGTGCCTTTATTTCGCATGGCTTGCTTCGCTTACAAAGCTCAATTGATAGTGGAGGTTATTAGTTTATTTTGTTTTTATGTTATTCAAAACAATCTTGATCTGATTTTAGATGTTATTTTTAGTTTAGCAGACAAAATTCTAAATTCTCTCGGTGTACAAAAATATATATAGTTTTTGCTCTATTTTCATTACATCTTAATTTTTCCGTATTATATAGGGGAACTCCCAAACCTGAAACCGTTTCCGCGTTGACGCGTTATATGAAGAAATTATTATATGTTGATGCTTACGATATCAGCCGTATACTTTCATACAAATGTTATACGGATTTGGGATGACTGCCGTATGCCGTATTTTAGATACATATCATGCCTAAAAGCCGTATATTACGGCAATAGCCGTATCAGGAACATCACTGGACACGACTGACACTTGGTTGTTTTTTGTTTTAATTTGCCCTACGGGCAGGCTAAGACATTTGGCCATACTGCCTTGTCTTATGTATGGTAGGTATCTCATTATAAATCTCAGTAAAGTGATGGCGACTTTACTAGATGCCTTGGAGTTTTGCCGACAACGTAAAATGACACGATTCACTGCTTTATTTTATTTGTCTACACTCACGTACTTGATTGAACAATTAATGAATAAAACACCACCGTTTTTATCGCTTAAAGGTACCTGAATCTGACATTGAGTTTTGGCGGAACATCTTAGTAACGTGTTCTTGCTTTGATTATTTTATTTTCCTAAACTTGTGTTATTTTGAACATTAATGCTATAAAAATGGTGGTGTTTTATTCATTAAGTGTTATTTATGTAAGTTAAATGTATAGATAGGTAGTCATGGTTTTGTATTATAAAATTATTATCCATTGTAACTGAAATCTGAATACTATTCTCGTTTAATATTATAAACTAATTCAACTGATCTCAAATGTACAAGTATCAATACATACGATGCTTGTGATAAATCATGTATAAACATAATACTACTGACTGTATAAATACTTACCTACTTAGCCAAATGTTTAACCGTAATAATATATGCTACGCCTCAATTAACGGGGTACATGTGTAATTTAACTGTGGTTTAGAAATAAGCACCAATGTACATGTATGTATATGCATAAATAAATAAATAAAGTGCGTGAGTGTGGGCAAGTTAAATAAAGCAGTAAAAGGTGTGATTTTACGTTGTCGGCAAAACTCCATAGAAGCTTCTAGTAAAGTCGCCACCACTTTACTGAAGCAGGACCCTACTTATAAATTGACTGTATACGTGACTTAGATTGTGACTAGAACATTTACAACTTGTTTTATTCAAGAAACTTGAAAAAATCCTAATACTTGACACTGGCAAATGCTTTAAGCGGGTCCAACACAAAAAAGAAAAAAAAAGAAGAAGAAGAATCAAATACGTCTGAATTTTAATTTGTTTTTTTATGAATTATGAAATGAGAACAATAATTCGAAAAGGGAGCCGATAGAAATGTTTGATAAACGTGCCACATACCTGGTGGTAGGCGGTGGAATTGCTGGCGTAACGTGCGTTGAAACATTGTCAATATTACATCCTGAAGAAACTCTTATTATGGTAACGGCATCATCTTTGGTGAAAAATGTGAGCAATGTTAGTTTTTTTGGAAAAACAATTGTAAAGTTCGATGTGAATGAAGCAGAAGCAACATCTCTACAAAGAATTCATCCGAATCTTCATATTGTGTATGACTCATTAAAAAGTGTTGAAACCGATAACCACATCGCGATCACAGATAATAATATACGAATTAAATATGATGTCATATGCGTATGTACCGGCGGAATACCAAGACTAATAGCAGATGCCAACAAGAGTAACAGAATCCTAGGAATAAGAGATACAGATTCCGTCATAGCGTTCCAAGAAAGACTCACACATGGGCGAAAAATGGTTATTGTTGGCAATGGAGGAATTGCATCAGAGATTGTGCATGCTACATCTGGTATACAAAAAGTTTGGGTCATAAGAGATGATTATATATCAGCTACTTTTATTGATCCTGGTGCAGCTCAGTTTTTTCAAAATTGTTTTAAGGATAAAGAAAAAGTATCTTCAGCAAATCCTGTATTAAAAAGACATGTGTTTAGTGAAGAAGATACCTTAGTCTCATTGAATAAAAATTTAAAATCAGCTGCTTTAGGCCCTGACTGGTATAGGAAAATAGAGGGACAGAAAAATGATGCTGGGGAAAAAGAGCTTGAAATAATATATCAAGTGGAAGTTAAATCAGTAACTGAAGTTAATGACAAATTTCCTCTAAAAGTAGAATTGACAAATGGAAAAGTAATTTATTGTGATTTCCTAGTATCTGCAACAGGTGTGGAACCAGCAGTAAACTTTACTTGGGATGTAGAACCAAACAAAGCTTTTGATGGAGGGCTTGCTGTGAATGAATTTCAAGAGACTAGCATAAAAGATATATTTGCAGCAGGCGATGTTGCGACTGCGGTTTGGCAACATGCTCCCCATTGGTTTCAATTAAGGCTTTGGACACAAGCGAGACAGATGGCAGGGATG
This sequence comes from Lycia hirtaria, assembly GCA_947563715.1. Classification (NCBI taxonomy): domain Eukaryota; kingdom Metazoa; phylum Arthropoda; class Insecta; order Lepidoptera; family Geometridae; genus Lycia; species Lycia hirtaria. The sequence continues at coordinate 28,845,742 of OX387381.1, read as the reverse complement.
GCAGCCAAAGCTATGCATGCAAGAATTACTAAAGATGAAGTGTTACAAGATTTCTGTTTTGAACTATTCACACACTGCACCACCCTCTTTGGGTATAGAGTAGTTTTATTAGGAAAATACAATGGACAAGGGTTGGGTATTGATTATGAAATTTTAATTCGGACAACTCCTAATCTAGAGTATATTAAGTTTGTGCTAAAAGATGGAAGACTTCACGGTGCTATATTAATAGGTGAAACTGATTTAGAAGAAATGTGTGAAAATTTAATCCTAGATCAAATTGATATTAGTCCTCTGGGTGATGATATTTTAAATCCTGATATAGATATTGATGATTATTTTGATTAATAGCCATAAATATGTATTTCAATATTTTTGTACAGGTTAAACTGCAGCCCATTTGGTATTTATTTTTGAGATCAATTTGCAGTAAATTGCAAATAGCCAATTAAAATTTCAGTTTATATACAAATAGTAATTTTATTCAGGTATTGGAAATTTACTGTAGGATGTATGTAAGTATTATTTATTTTCTTATAGCAAAGAGATTATTGTTACTAGAATACATAGATACTAAGTGGCATGTTATTTTATTCAAATTAATGATAAATGCTTAAATGACTATGGCACAAATAAGACAGAATTTGAGACATTGATCAAAGTAATGGTTTTCTGTAAAACACAATGAGTGACTTATGCTGAGTGTGCTTATTTGGAGTAATTTATTTTCAACATGCAATGATGCTAAGCATACAAGTATTGAGTAAGAGCTGCACCAGCATTTTGGTTATGCATCATCATCATGTTAAATGAGTTCAGCTAAGTTTATGAAAATACAATGGACCCCATGGACCCAAAAAAGTCTCACAGCAAATAACTCAAATATTATTGATATTTGAGCTAGCTAGATAGCGAGGTCCACAGTAGAGTCCATGCGAACAATCAACACTGAAGTCCGTCGGTGACAGGCTCGCCATTACCCGCCGAAACAGAATACCCAAATAGTGTGTGTATCGGGAATGCAATTGAAACTATCGGGCTTGAGTACTTGTAAGAGATGCAGGGAGCCATCTCTCCATATAATCCATATAATATTCCTTTATGGATGGCTCCATATAAAACGAAAAGCCAAAATAAGCATTAAAAAAAATGTTGACAGTGACGGTAAGGTACCGTCATTTAGAAAGGTGTAGTGATGTACATACATGGCCAATAATTGATTTTTTATCGATCGATTTTCAATGAAATTCGATCTTCATCACTTTTATTGTGCTTTTGATGTGAAACATCCTAAACAGTAGATAATACCGGTATTTGCAGTGGCAACGAAAGCAGGATTATCAAAGTAGAGAAAGTGCTCTACAAAAAGGGGGTCCGGACCCCCCCCCCCCCCCCAGCCATGGCATAGGCCGAAAAAAATTAAGTGCTGTCGAAATTCCGGATGACGTGCGGTAATGTGTGTGCATAAAGACAGCTTAGCTAAAGAGATGCAGTATGACCCATGTCCGTCTTTCGCCCGCGCATACTACAAACGCGTATAACAAACGGAAACTATATATATTTACCCGATTGCGTAAGAAGGAGGGTAATGTTTTTCGAGTGTATGTATGTATGTATCTATATGACAGCCTGCAGCCTGAACGGCTTGACCGATTTTGATTGCGAGGTTGATGTCTCATTACAGTCGTCTTCGTTTCCAAAGTCTCATAAGTAGGCTATATTTTTTGTAATCATAATACATCTCTTTCAAAAATAAAAAAAACGTTTTTTCGTAATCACTAACGCACTATTTCGTAATAAACAAGTGTTTTTAGAATTATTCTAAAGAATGCGCGTTTATAATCTTTTACAGCAATTTTACGTATACTTTATCACAAAAAACGTACACAACAGCGAATTAAAAGTATCAAAAAGGTAAATTAGACTGCAAAAACTGCTTTTATGCTGTCGGGGGTTTTTTTTTTTTTAAATATACATACTTTTTAAGAAACCCTAACTCTCACTCAACTGTCAAATCTATACAAATTGAGAGAGATGGAGATATAGTTTCCAGGCCGATTCCGAATCCGACAAGTTGTGAACAAGGCCGTAAGCAGGGGGGGGGGGGGGGTCTTAGGGGTTCAACCTACCCTCCCCCGAAATATCCTGGCAATTATGAAAAATTCTCGCTCTTTTTTTAAAGTTTACTTAATTTGCTTCAATAGAAGACTAGAAAATAACATCGCTAAATATCAGGCGAGTTGGAGATCAGTCGTAGATCTATCTTACGTAAAAAAAAAAACTAATGCGGAAGGCAATTTTACTTTTAAAAATATTTTTGCAATAATAATTTTGAAAAGATCGAACAAGACTTAAAGTGCCGTGCTTAAATTTGCAATCAATGCATTCAAATGGTTATATTTATAATTTTTGATAGCGTAAGTCACTCTTACTTATCCAGTCAGATATTGTTTTTTTTTAACACATTTATACTTGTTTGGTTCATCTGGGCCATTTGCTAACACGATCAATGAATTAAATTATTTCCAAGATTTAATTTTAAAAACCTTAAAAATTTTCGCGCTCGCTTCGCTCGCCCATTATTACTATTTTGTCATGGAAATACTGCGGGCTCATTAATACGAGAAATAAATCATATTACTATTAAAATTTTCGCACTCACTTCGCTCGCGTATGCTTATTATATATTTTTTGTTTACTTGAGGCATGCAAATGCTAAGCGCTCGTTAAAACGGGTGAAGTCATAGGGTACCTACATCTAGTTTCATATGAATTAATATTGTTCCGACGTTACTTTTACACTTTATATACAGTTATACGTTTGTCCGTAATGTAATTTTCGTGTATTTTAATGTTTATAAATAACCTAAAATTATATAAACATTGACGTTTAAAAACTAGTACCCGTCTGCATATAGTCTGCGCAAATAAAGAGGCAAATAGTAGTAGGTATATTTTTGTACACGCGGACTCCCGCCATGAGAAAGCTATAGCTACGCCCATGACTATTGCCCAAGTGAGCATCCTAGCTAGAAAAGTTTTAATGTTTTTTACGGGGAAAAAAATCTTCCTTAAAAATGATTATTAAATTATTATTAAATATTATTAATTATTAAATATTCTATACCAAGATCCTGCACAAATCTGCAAGACTATATCGACGCATATTACCTATATCTACAAGAAAAAAAAAAACTACTTAATTATGACACGCTGTCATCGGCTACTCTCCTGTGAATATTATTAATATGAATATTTTAACACATTCATGACGTGAATCAGAGTTGCACTTATACAGCCTGTCTATTCCTATTACAAAGCGTGAACTTAAGTCACTCATGTAAGAATATATTGGTTGTGGCACCAAAAACCCCATTTATGCTAGCATAAATACACACATAGCACAGCGGATTAGCAAGTTGAAGTGGATGTGGGCAGGGAACATAGCACGTAGAACTGACGGCCGATGGAACCAAAACCTTCTCGAATGAAGAGCACGAACCGGTAAGCGCAGCTTAGGAAGACCAGCCACAAGGTGGACAGAAGATATCATGCAAGTAACATGAAGACGCTTGATGCAGGCCACTTCCAACCGGCCTTTTTCGAAATGTTCAGCAGTTGTGTTCTTGTGGCTGTGATGATGATGATTAAATCCCATTTTATTATTTCAGGTTTATTTATTAGGTTAGGTTTATTTAATTTTAGGTTTAGGTTTAATAGGTTTTTTAATTAGATATATTTTTGATCGAATACTACATCAACCAAAATCACCTCTTACATTTCGGTTGTTTATTATTGAATCGATTTTATGAACCCCACTTCCATCATCGTCCTCCCTACTTTTATGTCTGCTATGTTCGTTTGTCTATGAGTCCAACAATGGGAGTTTTGGCGGGAACGTCTTAGTAACGTGTTGTTGCTTTGTTTTATTTTCGTAAACTTGTGTTATTTTGAACATTAATGCTATAAAAATGGTGGTGTTTTATTCATTAAGTGTTCGATAAAGTGCGTGAGTGTGGGCAAGTGAAATAAAGCAGTAAAACATGTGATTTTACGTTGTTGGCAAAACTCCATAGAAGCTTCTAGTAAAGTCGCCACCACTTTACTGAAGCAGGACGAGTTATAAATTGACGGCCTTACCGAAAAACGTTACTTAACTTTGAGCAATGCTTAACATATTTTGTCAACTTCACGCTGACACGTAATGCCACTTGCAGAAAGAAGACAGAGAATTTAAGACGTTGGTTAAAGTTAAGTAACGTTTTTCGGTAAGGCCCTGACTGTATACGTGACTCAGATTGTGACTAGAACATTAACAACTTGTTTTATTCAAGAAACTTGAAAAAATCCTCATACTTGACACTGGCAAATGCTTTAATGCGGGTCCAATACAAAAAAAGAAGAAGAAGAGTCCAACAATGGTCCATCCAATACCCAGAGTAGAATAGAGACCGTCACATTGTTTTCTCTTTCACTCCCTAGTGAAATAGCATAATGTGATTATAGCAATCATGAAAGAGAAAGATTATGTATTTTTGCTAGTCTATGATCCAATAGGTCCACACAATGTTCGTTCAATAATCAATTCTATTCTTTAGTCTTTTTGTGTTCGTTCGGCTCATAGAGTAACTTTTTATTTCTTGATGTTGGCATCATGCTTATTTAGACGGAGAGTTCGGCTTCGGCTGCCAGTGCTAGTTTGGTGTCAGTGATTTGGTTTTGTAAAAAGTCAGTGTTGTTTTTTTTTGAGTTTGTTTAAATTCAAAGAAGATACCTAATTACAAATAAGTTTCACTATCATCTTAGTTCTTAGCCCATAGGCTAAATTCGATAATCGATTACTTGTTAAAATTTCCCGTGGGTGAATTTCGTATTGTGAAGTGCGTTTTAAACAATTTCTTTGTTCCCGTGATTCACCGTGTTAGACAGACAAAATGCCTATATTGTTTAGTGTTGTGGCTCGAGGCACTGTAGTTCTGGCGAAATATGCAACATGTGCCGGCAATTTCACCGAAGTCACGGAGCAGATACTCTCGAAGATTCCTCCCCATGACAACAAGCTGACTTACTCCCATGGAAATTATTTGTTCCATTACATTGCGGAAAATAAATTAGTGTATTTCTGCATCACTGACGACGTAAGTATTTTCTGATTGACACAGATTAAATCCTTCAGTGAAGTACAGCAGACCATAAAGTACTCCCAAGTCATTTGTTAATTTTGTTATAGAAATTCCAACGTTCAAGAGCATTCCTGTTCCTAAATGAGATAAAACGAAGGTTTGTGACAGCGTTTGGAGATACTGCCCAGACTGCCATTCCTTATGCCATGAATGGAGAGTTTGCCCGAGTCCTAGCAACAGAGATGAAACATTACAGTGACTCAAAAGACCTAGATACAATATCTAAAGTCCATGGAGAGTTAGACGAGTTGAAAAACATCATGGTAATGAATATTGGTAAGTATTTTCGTTTCTAAGTAGGTATAATTTAGCTGTTCTGTAGTTTTAGAAATGAAATAAAAATATATTTCTCATACATTACATTCACAGATGCTATCAGTCAGTTGAGAAGCATTCTTACCCAAGCTAGGAAATATCCTGTTTTTTAAAGTAACAATACCGTCCACTGGACCATACAATACAAGAATAATAATAAAAGTATAAACAAACACTTATTAATAAACAAAACACTTTATTTATAGACTTTTAATGCTTACATGAAATAACTCACTAATGCTGAGGATTAACCAGGTTTATTCTTGTATTTATTCAACAAAAAAAATATCGTGTGAAAGAGGGCTCTTGTTATTATAATAGCACTCCGGTCCCCTTGGGTGCCAGTCCATCGCTGTTTATTCTAGTTTCTAGGTTTTTTGAAAAGAAAAGAAAGCAGAAAGACAATGACGGTTGGTGTAGTTGCAGAGGGATATAAGATTAAAGCGTATCGGAGGAGGGTCACCTTAGGAAAGGGTTAGGAAGGCTAAGGAGTGATATTATTCTTCTGTAAAATCACCATCGAGATGAGTTAGTAACTGCAAGGGATATAGTGGGTCACATTCTGAGTATCATCTAATTTTTACTTCCATCACAACAAAAAAGGTTCTTATTATACATTATTGTGAACAGTCACAGGATTTTTCCAAAAATACTTTTATCAGTTATTAATTGTTGATAACATTGAGTGTATCATTAACAGACTGTAAACTAAAAGTATTATTACAATAGTATTAATGAGGTTAATTAACTAATTCCATAGATACTATAGAAATACATATTTTTCCTATAGCATTACTTTGACTAATTCAGTCCTGTTTATACTATCTAACTAAAACAACACTCCAAATGAATAATAATAATAAATTCATATTTTTTTGTAGCTTTATTTGTCTATAATCCTTTTTACATTTTGAAACATGAATTTTGATACATTCGTCTGTGAAAAAAGAACAACCTGTTATGTTTGAAATATGACACTACCATGGAACTGTTATGTTTGAAATATGACACTGAGCATGGAATTTGTCTGTATACTGAAAAACACTTTTAACAATTACATGTTTATTAACTCCTGACACAAAAACGATGGGGTGTTATAAGTTTGACGTGTCTGTCTGTGGCATCATAGCTCTGGAACGGATGAACTGTTTTTGATTTTGTTTTTTTGTTTGAAAGGTGAATTAGTCGGGAGTGTTCTTAGCTATGTTTCATCAAAACCGGTTCAGCCGTTTTTTTTTGTCGGGAGTTTTTGAGTTTTCTAAACTTGTACTTGTCAACTCAGTGATTTACTTTGTGACTTACCTGCAGGAAACTATATTTTCTAGTTGGAAATTTCGTTTTTCTTTTAATGCTAATTGTTAAGCTGGGGAAATAGTATAAGGTCAACAAATAATAGGAAGACTTTTAATGTAAACACTCCTACTTCACTTGGTCTGACATTCTACATTATTTTGTAAATACATAAACACAATTCATACTGATAATTACTCTTATCAATATGCATGTAGGTATTAATTACCCTCATCAAGAGAAAGTTCCAATGACACCACTAATGTTAGTGTGTATGTGTGTGGTGTGTAAACAAATGTGTATTTATGTTTAGTTCTACAGTGTGTTTCGTTAAATAATATCTGTGTTTGCTTTTCTTTGTTTACATTTGAAGGAATAAGATTCAATCGTAGATCTATCTTGTATAAAAAAAAATGTATCACTCATGCATATTATGAAGTTCATCATGCATTTATTGCCTATATATATATCTAGTGCTTCTGCGAACATTTTACCTCACTCAGCCAATATCCCACCAAAATCCTTGATCAACTTGAGTTTTTATGATCTTTTTCAATTTCTGTCTTGATTATCACAGATAAACAAGGTCTCCATTATCACAGATATCAAGGAGGATCCAAATTTTAAAGTGCCCTAACTGTATCATGTGGAGTATCATATGAAAGAGCTTAATTAGCACAAGCTAAAACAGGTTTTTAAATATTTTTACGATGTATATTTTTCGATTTATGAAGGAAAATATAAAAAACTATATATGATTTCCCCCTTTTATCAACTAGTTTGTACGGAACCCTCGGTGGGCGAGTCTGATTCGCTCTTGTCCGGTTTTTTCAGTTTTTTAAACCATAATTATTGTATGCGAATATTTAATATTATATTCTAGTTTTTTCATCGTCCTCTATCATACTGCTGTTACTTTTTGTAGTTCATTTACTTTCAGAATACCTCTCTCTAGTAAAGGTATTTATCATGCATGGGCACGTAATACTATCTCTCCATAGCATTGCAGCCACATTCCAAACAAGTGTGGCTTGTGTTTCTCACCAACCAATATTAACAGTTAACCTTGGATACAGTTTCTCTTATGTCTAGTTAGATGCATGTTTTATAATCACTGTTATCGAAACGGCCGATATCGTGTTATAATTGCAGAAATAGAGGCAGCTAGAGGGAACTAATTTGAAGGCTATAATTATTAAGGATTAAAAAAAAAACTGAAATAACCGACTTCAAAATGCGCAATTTTGTTTTAAAAAGCGAACTACTGCACCCATTTTGATGAAATCGTCCCACGGGACCAATCTGCAAGTATATCCTTTCAAACAAAAAAATAATTTTCTAAATCGCTTTATAAATGACAGTTATGTGGGTAACAAAAAAAATACAACCGAATTGAGAAACTCCTCCTTTTTGAGGTCGGTTAATAAATTGGCAAACCTAGTTTAAGACAGCATCGGCTTTATATATTTTTTGAGATAAAAATCAAATTAATTAATCTGGTTTTAATAAACTTGAACATACGCTTAGGGGGCATTCCCACAGTATCTTTGAATTACCATCCATCGTAGACTAGGAAAAAAACCATTCCCATTTTACGTGTAGGAGAGGTACTCTAGACCACTTCTTCACTGACGCTATTACGATCCACCGTCGTACATGCCATTGTCATGGCTACAATATGAAAAGAGCCATCCCAAAAAGCAATTATTATATATATATAAATGACAAACAAGTATGTATATTAATAGAAAAACGAAATACTCGACTGCAGAAAAGCAGTTTTTGCAGTCTAACTTACGATTTTGTTACGCTTGATACGCTGTTTAGTATACTCTATACTTGAAAAAAACAAGTCTGATCAGAGCTGTGAAAAGAATCATAGCTAAGTATAGTTCCCTTCACGTAAAAAGAACGCTGGTTTGTTCAAACCAGCGTTCTTTTTACGTGAAGGGAACTATAACTAAGGTTAAGGGAAACTTAAGCGAGAACCTTTTCCAATTATATGAGTCTTGAATACTCTTTGACTAGAATAGGACTATCAGATGTTTCTGAATAAGATGCCAGTTTTTGAATTATAATTGATATAAATATTATTTCCTCAGTATAAATATCAACCTTCACAAACTAGTTTTTGTATTCGCTTGCATAAAATATGATTGTGGAAGGTCCCCTGCGTATGCTTTTTTTTAAATAATAAAACAGGAAACTATTTAGATCCTTAATGTGTTATAAAATAATTATATTTTATTATAAGATTAAGGTTATAGGAATATGAAGTCTGAGAAGATGCAGTGACAAAGATAGAGAAAGGGAAAGATAGATGGTTAGGACATGTGGAGAGAATAATGAAAGAAGATTGACGAAACAGATTTAGACATATGAAATGAAATGTGAAAGATACTTAGTCTGGCCATAAATACTGTTACAGTTAAAAATAAGAAAGATATTACATTTGAATTTGGAATCTGTCATTTTTATACGATTGTTCATTGAGTTTTCTAATTTTGGCGCCAATACATTGTACAATATTTTGCGATATTAAAATGGAGTGGGGTGATAAAGAGAACCGAATCGCTGTGATTGCATTACACAAAGTTGGTATGGAGCCAAATGCAATTTTTAAAACTCTCCATACGCTTGGTATTAGTCAAATGTTTGTGTACCGGGCTATTAATAGGTACAATGAGACCTCCTCTGTTTGTGACAGAAAAAGATCTGGCCGTCCACGTAGTGTTCGTACGAAAAAGGTGGTCAAAGCAGTAAGGGAAAGAATTCGAAGAAATCATGTCCGAAAGCAAAAGATTTTATCTCGGGAGATGAAGATAGCACCCAGAACCATGTCGCGTATTTTAAAAGATGACTTAGGACTTGCAGCCTATAAGAGACACACTGGTCATTTTTTAACTGATTATTTAAAAAAGAATAGGGTGGTAAAATCGAAACAACTACTGAAGCGGTACGCAAAGGGAGGTCACCGAAAAATTTTGTTTACAGATGAGAAAATCTTTACAATTGAGCAACATTTTAACAAACAAAATGACCGTATTTATGCTAAAAGCTCTAAGGAAGCTTCCCAATTAGTCGACAGAGTGCAACGTGGGCATTATCCGACTTCAGTGATGGTTTGGTGGGGTGTTAGCTATGAAGGAGTGACAGCCATATTTTTGTGAAAAAGGTATCAAAACATCGGCACAAGTGTATCAAAATACCATTCTTGAGAAGGTAGTTAAGCCCCTTAACAACACCATGTTCAATAACCAAGTATGGTCCTTCCAACAAGACTCGGCGCCAGGTCATAAAGCTCGGTCCACGCAGTCTTGGTTGGAAGTGAACGTTTCGGACTTCATCAGAGCTGAAGACTGGCCGTCGTCTAGTCCTGATCTTAATCCGCTGGATTATGATTTATGGTCAGTTTTAGAGAGTATGGCTTGCTCTAAACGCCATGATAATTTGGAGTCCCTAAAACAATCCATACGATTGGCAGTGAAGAATTTTCCCATGGAAAGAGTGCGTGCTTCTATTGATAACTGGCCTCAACGTTTAAAGGACTGTATTGCAGCCAATGGAGACCACTTCGAATAAGCTTTTATATTTTAAATTGTTTTATATTTATTTATTAAACTAACACACTGTAAAAGTAATAAATATTATTTGCAATAAAAAAATATTTTTTTTCTTCGTGACAATATTTATGGCAAGACTAGGTATTTACAAACAATATGATTATATAATTATGCTTACAATATGATTTAAGATTATGTAAATTGACAGAGTTACAACGGTCTGCACTGAAACCTACACTAAGGTGTCCTGTGTCGTGGGTTTCATGCTCTTCCATGAAAATTTACTAAAAATTGGTACATAAGTAGTAACTACTTTACCTATACGTGGTAAATGGAAAATTAGACAAAACAATGGCGAGTGAGAATGTGTAAACAAGTGTGTAAGGGTCGACGTAGGCGATATGTCAGGTCAAAAGTATCCGTAACAAACGACATGTTCGTTTGATGTTGTTTTTATGAAGGCACTAATTAAAGCAGTATCAGGTCGTAGCAAAGGGAATTAGTCTGTCTACTCCAACGGCAAAAAGGCGTGAAGAATACATAATTATCTTATGATATTCATAAATTAAATAGGTGTCTATGACTTACAGTTATTGAAAAAACATGTGCCTCTTATTTTGTTTGTTACATCTTGTTTGAATTGTACACTATTGTTACAGATAGTATGACGAAACGAGGCGAAAAACTGGAAAAACTGGTGACAAAAGCTGACAATTTAGCCACAAGTGTAAGTATTATCTTTAGTTATATATTTTCTCATTCGGCTTCTGAATATTTGAACCACGCAAAAGTGTTGAAACTCACGAGTTTTTTAACAAAATAATATTTTTGAAACCTACTAAGTTTTTGAACGACACTGAATTTAAATTTTTTAGACTCTATTGAATTTGAGAATTTCACTACAGTTTTGAACCTCTTTAAACTTATGAAACTCAAAAATCCCACGGCTTTTTAACCCTACTGAGTTTTTGAACTTGTAGAATTTTTAAGCCTATGTTTTTAAATCTCGCAAAATACAACAAACATTATTGATTTTTTAACGAAACTTTTGAACCCCGTATCTGAATCTTGCTGACCAATTCAATCCCACGATTATCTGGAATATAACTGTTTAATTGAATTATATCAGTCGTCATCGAATGACATCATTTCAACCATTTTGACATGGGTTATTAATTTATTTGATAGCATACAATCAACCCTGGTTATAATAAGTCTAGAACGAGGAAAACGGAAAATAACTAAAAAAAAATTGGTAACAATTCAGTAACAAGGCCGCATTCGATGATAAATGAGGCTAATGTACTTGTAGGACACGCTAACATATTTTTAACTGACATCAAAATATGAGTAAATCAATTGTTTTTTCTTTTTATTTGTTAGTAAGTGATATCTGAATTATTTGTGATATCTTTTTAACCGACTTCCAAAAAGAAGGAGTTTATCAATTCGAACTGTTTCTTTGTATGTATGTTTGTTCACCGATTACTCCGTCATTCGTGAACCAATTTTTGTGTCAATTCAAGAATTGACAAATAAACATAAACATAAATTCGGAAAGCATAACCCTCCATCTTACGCAGTCGGGTATATAAATAAACTGTTCATTGTTGCTGCTAAAATTATCTGCCTGCAACTATGGCTTTTGGAATCTCCTTATCAGTTAGCAATAAGAAAAGTAGGACTTTGATTTGCCTAAATTTTTTGGTACAAAGATAAAACACAGTGGTAATGCATTGTTTACAGACTTATTGACAAAACCAACATTAATCACAAGGCTTCTAAAGAAAATAATTTTTAACTCCCGACCCTAAAAAGAGAAGTATTATTATAAGTTAGACGTGTGTATCTGTGTTTGTCTGTAGCATCGTATCTCTCAAACAAATGGACCGATTTTGATCTACATACTTTTTATCCGACTGCGTAAGGAGGAGGGTTATGTTTTTTGAGTGTATGTTACATGTTTGTATGTATGCACGTACGTCGTACATGTACATAATAAGTAGGTATGTACCCATGTGTTTCTATGTATGTATGCATGTGGGTATGATTGTATGGATGTATGTTTCTATATGACAGCCTACAGCCTAAATTCATCTTCACTCCCTGAGTGTTATAGGCTATATTTTTTTGTAATAGTAATAATAAATTTCCCGCAAAACTAAAAAAAAATAGTTTTTCGACAACGAACAAGAATGCGCATTTATAATCTTTTACGGCGATTTTACGCATACTTTCTCACAAAAAAAACGTACTTAACACCGTATCAAGCGTAAAGAAATCGTAAGTTAGTCTGTAAAAACTTTTTCTGCAGTCGAGTATTTTGTTTTTCTTATAATATAATTATGTAGATAGGTACTTGTTGTTTGAAAGAGGATTTCATCGAGTGTTCTAGCGCACGATCACGCAAGGCACTACGACGTTATTATTTTTAGTGGTAAGGCATGTATTTATATTGATTCATCGGAACGACATAGTCGGCAACGACAAAGTTCCTTAAAAAAATTAAAAAAAAAAAAAGGCACTACGATGTACTGTGCAGGTTTGATAGCAAGTAGTTTTAAAATAGAGGATGCTCATTTGTACGTTCGTTAAGTGAACATAATTCAAGGTTAATGGAATTGGATGCTTCTCTTGGTGCGATATTATATTAAACTTTCTATACATACATACATATATAATAACTATAATAAGTATATATATTAAACGAAAAGAAAAATATAATACCCGACTTTATAAGAGTGATTTTCTTACGCTTGATACTTTCCTTACGCTTACGATTTTCACGAGAAAGTAGTGTTATAATAAGTGTTGTAGGTATGTATATTCACTCCCATTGGCAATTCGAAGCTCCCAAGGTAAACATATGAATTAGAGATTGCAACCTGGTATGTTTCTCAACCCGACAGGGTTGGCGGGTTGATGTGTTAGCGATGAAACCGTTAGCGTATTTTATGAAAATTTGCTATATAAGGATGGAAAAGGACAATGATTCAAGGTTACGAATTAATATTTATTTCAAACTAGCAAATCAACAATAATCACTCAAAGTCTGAAAATCTGTGATTTAATACAGAATTTATTACTTTTACTTATGGACGGAATAGTAACATTAGTATTAGTAATTATTAATTTTTATAAGTTTAAGCAGTTATATAGTACCTATTAGAATAAGAAACTAATAAAGCTTAAAGCACTAAACTTGTTATAACAACTTAGATTAGATAGATAGATAAACTTTGGTAGCTTTGGTAATATTTGGTTTAAACAAAACAAATTCTTATTGGCGCGTCAGAACGGCAACGTGGCAGCTCGCAGCGGACCGGTTGTCATGCGAATTTTCTATGATTTCGCGCTCCCTCCCGCGCCGCGGTTTTCATACCTACCGGGTCCGGTAAGAATGGCCGGGCCGGGCCCGGTTTGCAATCTCTGATATGAATTACAAAGTATGTACGCTATGAAAATGAGTTGAACGACCGCTAATAAGATTTCGTAAGATTACCCAATTTTACCTTTATAGCCAAGAAAGAAACGTTGACCTTAAGTGACTTAAGACCTTTTACATACTTTTATAGGCATATGTGGTTTCTAGCTGTGGTTTCCTGATGTTAGATTTTTTTTATTCGAAACTAGGTCTGCGCTTGACCGTCACGTCGCACGGTGTTAAGGGATAGTCATGGTATGCAAAATACATAGATTTGCTCTTGACCGCTGACTCATCTGATGCTAAGTGATTTTTGCGAAAAAGATGCGCAAAGTCGCTTTTAAATGTTATTAATGCCTATTTTTTTGAATAAATCTAGTAAAATAACTTATTTATTACGAAAAAGTTCGTTGGAGGTTACGAAAAGGCATATTTTTGTATTTTTGCGAAAGTATTATTAATATTATTTTAAAAATCTAGCCTACATACATACATACACTCGAAAAACATAACCCTCCTTCTTGCGCAGTCGGGTAAAAACCGATAAACAAACAACTTTGCGACGACGTCCCAATCTTTTAAGCTTAGTTTTAACAAGGTATTCGTTGCCAATTAGCTTCTTGGTATGCTTCTCAATAGACTCCAACGCCTGGAGCTGATAGATTCATCCCAAAGATGCCATGCCCGACGCACTTGTGCTTGTAGTGTAAGCAAATGTTCCCGCGTGAAGTACCTTCAAACTATAATTAGATAAGTAACTCGTCAAATCCAATCATTCAGCCTATGGTCTTGATCAATATAATTACGATTCTATCGGGCAGTATCGATCTTATATGCCAGATTAGAAAACTGGCATTAAAAAAATATTGTTAAGTATAATATTATATTAATAAACCTAGATAATTATTTATATGAATATAAGTATGTGTTCTTTATTTATTTAAGTCCATCAACATTGTGTACATTAACAATATTTTAAAAGTCTAACATATTAAAGAATAAATCCAAATGTCACAGTAATTATTTATACGGCATGCATTACAGGAGCGAAAAAATATATAACATTATACATTACACCAAAGATATACAAAAATACTAATGTGAATTAAACTAAAGTAAATGTCAAATGATATAAAACTTTGCTACATTAAGAAAGATCTAGTGTCAACGACTTTCTGAAAATATTTGTTACTATGTTACCATTTAGCTACAATTTTTGGACACAATCGCAAAGTGATCACTGATTGTGATCAAAATGACGAAAAACTAGTCATCGTTAAGTAGCTAGACGACTGTAGGACAAGGAACGTGTTCTCTATGAATTTTCAAATCCGACTGTTTGAAGATTACGCGCATTAGAATTATATATTTTAATATTCCTCTTTTTAAAGATAAAAGAGCAGTTATCCCGAAGCATATTAATTGCTTATTAACAGCTTACTAATTGTATAATTAATTTGATACCATTATTTCTCATAACATTGTTGGTTTCGATAAATTAAGTTAAATATGTTTAATTTCAGTAAAATAAGTTTTTCATTTAAAAATTTATGTTTTTTTTTTCTTTAAATTAAATGTAGGCATTTTTTTAGAATTTAGAATTAGCCATTACATTTTTTATTATCTATTAGTTTTCATCCTTTAATATAAAATAAATTTATTTCAAAAATCTAACTGTTCGAATCAGAGCTGTAGACGAAAGAAAGTAACCGACGTAGCAGTGGGCAGGGGGGCACATAGCTTGCAGAACTGGTGAGCAATGGACCGAAAGTTCTCGAGTGTAGACAAAATGCCTAAGTTCAGAAGTGTACTTCTTGTGGCCGAGGTGATGAAAACTGTGAATTCTCAAAGTTGATTCTTCCTTCGACATTTCCTTTCTTTTCCTATTATAAAAAAAAAGTTTCAGTCATTCTCGAACGTGCAGGGTTAATTGTTTAACCTAAACGGACTTTTTCATATTACGAAAACTATATACCCATGGGAGTGATGCACCATTCCGGATAGCGCGCAGCGTGTACTTCCTAAATTTGCAATCAAACATACACAGTATTTCATTTCAACATGATACATATCTCAAATAAAATAAGAAATATAAATTTTAACATTTTTTGTTTCGTATTTCCAGTCAGTATCGTACCGCGCGACATCGAGAACACTCCAGCGCTCGCTATTCTGGAAGAACATCAAGATGTACGTAATAATGGCTATAGTAGCGATCATAGCTGCATACCTAATAGGTGCCATGGCGTGCGGAGGGCTGGCATGGAAGAATTGCGTCGGTTAACTGGTAAATAACGCTGTTTTGTTAAGACAGATTTGTTTCAATTCGTACGCATATTTTATAGCTTTTCATAATTTTATCAATCTATCTGTCTTCCTTTTTTTTTCTAAGCGAAACTGAAATTTTTATTTCGATCAATCGGTCGCGTTTGCAGATTTAAAGAGATAATACAAACGGCAGATATTAAATTCTTGAGAAATAGAATCTGTATTTTTTAAGTATTGGCACAAAATCAGTAGATTTGGATATATAAAAATCTATATGATAAAAAGAAAATGCTTAAAAATACTATTTTGATTGTGAATGAAATTTTAGTCAGAAAGTTGGCAATTTCATGTCAATGTACATAGTTCCATTTCGCCAATCGCGATATCAAACAGGTATCTATAATATATCAAACTAGTTTATTCTCTAAATTTGACTTACTTAATTCCATTACAAAGTTATTCATTCTATTATCAAAATTAGAATGATACGAAAAATACGATGGATTATTTTTTTACTATCACCTAAATTCTCCAAATTTGTAGTAAATTATCTAACTGCAGATTTTCGCGCTGTCTTATCTTCTTAGGACGCTGGCTTCATTCGCCCAGTCAGGTATTTTTCTCATTTTTCCCCACGAAATAAGCATTTGTTAAATAAAGCGCACGATGACATTGAAACAGATCTTATTAGGTTATAAAAGACTAATCGTAATCATACGTATGTATTATTCATTTGATGAACAGTTAATCTTTATAATATTATTTACGACAATATCCATTCATTCGTATTGGTAGAATAAAATTGTAAGCAGCGTAAAGATTCCTCGCATGATACGTTAAAACCTTCGTAAATAAGTTTAATTTGTGCAGTAGGATGAAATTATCTTTTGTTGTTTTGTATGTGATGAATCATCACACACAAAAACAACTTTGATATCACTGTTGCAAAGTTTTCCCCACAGTAAAAAGTGGATAAATCATTTAAAGCTAGCTGTGCCTCTCGGTTTCGACCGCGTAGTGATGATGATGATGATAAATGTAGCTTATGCCATTCTCAATTCATCATAAACAGTTCAGTCGTGAAAATGTTTCAAATGTACTAATATTAGTTAATATATCTGTGAGGTTTTTAATGTATTACGTTTGTGATGACTGAGGCTGCAATTGTTTCAGTTAAATTAAGGGGCAAATTATGAAGTGATATGACACCAATGTTAAGGCGATATTCCGATACAGGCGACCAAGGTTGTATAATGTAGGAGGCGCTAATCGCGTTAATCCCCGAACAATATGGTAGCTTTATCTAATCACTACAGCTGCACCTCAGTTACGACTATATCGGAAATCCTACTTTATTCGTCAAGTAAATCAACATGATTAACATAGAAATGATACATGAAAAAGTGGTTCAAAAAAAAAAAAAAAAATATTATTTGTATTCGGCTTGAGGTCCGTTTGGCTTAGAAACGAATTTAGAACTCGGTAATTGCAGTATTTAGTGGCCAAACACTATCTATATATTGGCACATACAATGCCAACCGAATGCCATAATCAGGCATTTAAATTGATATTCGCCTGCGGAATTGATCGCGATAATACGCATAATACTATCGCCAATATCTGAAAAGCACCTTAACATTGCAAATGTTTATCATATAACTACATATTATTAAGTACTTATCGTTTGAGGAAAAATAAATGTATAATATTTTTTTTTTAAACTTGTATGTACAAATGTTTTCCGATTTTTTTAAAGCCATGAGTGAAAGATATAATTCGTGATGGTAGCCTACATTTCTATAAAAATAAACTCGCTCGACCGCATGTCTCGCGAATTTAGACATGGTATGTAAACCGGTCGAACACATTAAGGGATATTTATATACCGGCGATTACCATATTTACATCATAGATGTGATATTGATGTCTTTCGCTCTTAATTAACCGACAAAAAAAGGAGGAGGTTCTCAATTCGACTGTATTTTTTTTTATGTTTGTTACCTCATAACTTTCGACTGGGTGAACCGATTTATTTATTATTTGAACGCCGGTGCTTCCCGTGTGGTCCCATTTCAATTTGGCCCAGTTCTGACAATGGCATTCATGAGAAGTCGGTTGGTTCAGTTTTTTTAACTATAATTTATGTATGTTGTAAATTGTATGAAGTTGTTAAATCTTGTGTAAGAGAATTGTGGAGTTTCTTTGTTGCAAGTACCTATATCGTGCGTTTTTTCATGCAATAAGAGGAAGATGATTACTGTCCTTAACTATTAGTCAAATTCGATTTTTTTTATGTGATTGGAAACATAGCTAGACTTGTGCTTTTTGCACTCATCAAATTTATATCCAGAATAATATGTTTACTGATATGTCTGTACGCGACGAATTCGTAAATATATAATAGATGCTTTTGTCGTATAAAAGTTTATATACATACTAGCTTATGTTCACAGCTTCGTACAAATAGAAGATTTACTGTGTTACTTACTTTTAAAGATTTTGTGATTTAAATTTTCCATAATATTTTATTGGTGTTTCCTGAAAACTATAATCTTGGAATTTTCAAGGCTAGAGCGAATAGACATCTTCTAGATCGACGAGCTCCATCCTCGGCCACACCGTCGCTTATCATCAGGCGATTGTTGGTGGTCAATCATAGATATATCGTAAAAATAATCCTTTCAATTTCAAGTCTCTACGTTCGTTTACGTTTAGTCTGTCCGTCTATCAGTCACACACTCTAGTCGGTCTGTCTAAAAAAAATAGATACAAATCATTATGTGTTTAAATAGCGATAGTTTAAATGATAGAAGTTTATGTCGTTTATGGTTCCAATCAAATAAAAAAAGAAACAGCTGTTGCATGAATATGTGCGTTTATCGCAGTCCTAATAATGATAATTTTCTTTTCGTGTAAAGAATAGCAATATTATAAATTATTTCTAAAGGCGGCAAACTAATAGCAAATTTTAACATTTTTATATCATTCTTGGCAAGCAAGTCTAAATATAGCTTAGCTGAAATATTAATATCTGTCTGGTTTGTATAAATGTATGTTTACTGGAAAGAGTAAAGTCCTCATAAATATATTTTTATTCGCAACCTGCATAAGAATTTGTTATAAAACTATCGTCGTATCTTATCGTGAAATATTATTGTTCAATATCATTTTCAATATTAATTTATTTAATTTTTAGTAGATACTAGTTAAGTAAACTGTGGTTAGGACTTACATATAGGTTGTTGGCTAGAGCACGATCCTGTTTTTATTTCGATGGAAGATAATATTGGATATTCTTTTAAAAATATGCAACATGCACAAACTCGAATAATCTAGAAATATCTAGTATAAATTTTGTTCTGGCTGAAGTAAAATATGTGATTTTTTTTTCTGTCAAAATAAAAGATGTTACCAAATCAAATAAAATGAAATCAAAAATATTTATTTTACATTAGTACTGAGGTTAACATCTCAGTTAACTTAACTTTTTTTAGTTTTATTCTTCGTTCTGAATAATTCATATTTTAGAGTTTATGAAAGTCGCATATTGATTAATTATATGCAATACATTCAATTATTTTATATCTAAAAATATTACCCTCCTTCTTGTGTAGTCGGATAAAAATGTTATGCGAGATAGAAAGGATCGTAGACCTCCTTCTGCGTCTCAAATCAAAAATTCTCAAATAAAATGAAAATATGATAAAATAAAATGATAAATAAAAATAAATATCGATGTACCTATGGAAACCTAAAAGTGACAATGTCAACTCTAGATTTAAAATTAATCTAAGGTCGTTTTATATATAAAATATAAGATAAAACCAAAACGATCTGTTCAAAATCTTCGACTTCCTAATTCATATTTTGGCCTTGGTTCTCTGCTAATTTTTTGCGTATATGTCTATAGAGCTGATTTTAACATTTGGCCTTTATTGAAGGCCTATTATATCTATTTCCTGAATGAATCAAAGCCTGTTTTTAGGGTTCCGTACCCAAAGGGTAAAAACGGGACCCTATTACTAAGACTTTGCTGTCTGTCTGTCTGTCTCCAGGCTGTATCTCATAAACCGTGATAGTTAGAAAGCTGAAATTTTCACAAATTATGTATTTCCGTTGTCGCTATAACAACAAATACTAAAAATAAAATAAAAAATATATTAAGGGTCCCCATTTACAATAAACGTGTTTTTTTTCGTATTTTTTGCTCAATATTAAAAACGGTAACAGGTAGACGCTTCAAATTTTCACAGAATATTTACTTGTATATTACCTTTCAAAATAAATATTTAAATAACAATAAAGTAAATATTAAAGGGGGGCTCCCATACAACAAACATAATTTTTAAGCAATTCTTACTCGATCTTAATTAACAGGCAGAAACTTGAATATTTGTAAGTAAATATTTAGAAATATATTAACTATAAAAATAAATACCTAATCTAATACATAAAAACTCACAAACTGAAAATAATCCGTGCATCTAAACGCGGTGCGAGCGCCGCGCCGCGGTGTGGTGGTGGCGCGAGCGCGAGGCGGTTGATAAGCAACGGCCGCGCGGGTAGCGGTGGGAGGTAACATCACGGAGCGAGCCATAGCCGCGCGTATTCGCGCGAGCGTCGTCATGCTGCCCGGATGTGTATCGAAAATCTACCTATAAGTTTGCAATTTACTACTTGGAATTTCGTTGATTTCTCGTTATTTTATAAACAGAACTAAACAACGGGTTATACTCAAATAGATAACGTGTTTAGCAATATTGACTTAAATGCTGGCACGTACTGTGCACTATTTAGTTACCATAGCCCTTTATGGATACAATTTCGAATTGAGCAATAGATTTTATCAAAACTACCCGAAAATCAAGAATAAACTCTCATGGATTTATATAACAACTAAAACAGACTAAAAATTAGTATACCTACAACAAACGTGATTTTCTATTATAGATGATAGTACGGAACCCTTCGTGCGCGAGTCCGACTCGCACTTTGCCGATTTTTCTAGATTCTAACGCTAATGACTTGCATTAATGTTAAAAACAAACAAATATACTACACTACGTAAAAGATATAATAAGACAAATTCGACAACATAGTTTTATTGACCAATTTTTATCCACATCGTCTTATAAACAGAAATAGCTTAAACTTAGGAGGCGCACACCAAATATGTATGATTTTATGTAAATAAACGTTTATAACAAATACGAGAATACAATTTAAAACTATTTTTAACCGACGGAGAGGATACTCAAGTCGACGCATAGATAGGCAAATTTTTAACCGACTTCCAAAAAGAAGGAGGTTCTCAATTCGAGTGTTTTTTTTGTATGTTCAGCGATTACTCCTCCAATTATAAATTGTTTTTAATGATTCTTTTTTGTTTGGTAGGTAGAGGTGGTCCCATATACATTTTATAAAAATCTGTTCAGTACTTTGGATTTACTAACAAAATAACTGAAAAAAAAAACGTCCAAGTAAACAAATTGCGTATTTAGAAGTTGGTTTGTTCAGTTTTTTAAATTATTAATTATTTCTATCTGGTTTTGTTTTAGATGTTTATTTTTTTACATGTTTTTTACATCAGGGGTAGTCCCGTTAACATTTAGCTTGCTAATATGTTTTTTTTTAAATGCCTGCTGACTGTATTTAAAAAAATAATTAAATTGTGCAAGGAAATATGTAGCTGAGTTTCAAAGTAAAAACTTCACGTTTTTTAAGTTTTTAACAAAGATATATGTATATAATAATAAAAATATATGCCAACGAGATCGGTTCGTTTGTTGATTTTTAATTGTTTGTTAATGTTTTGTTATATTTTGCTATTGGTTTGTTGTTTGCTATACCATCAGTGATGTATCGAAAAGAAAATGTGTATGTTTTGATATGTACCATACAATATGTGCATGGTCCTTCGAGCTAGCCTTGTCGTTATTTATATAAGAGTAAGTAAATCATGTATCTAAAAACAATCACAAAATATTTACTAAACCGACAAAAACATCCCAATGTAATGTAGGTTTTAATACATAATTGAGACAACTGTGTATTCTAACTTTTTATGTGAATGTTTCAATTTAGAGTGTTAGGGCGAATGTTATTGGTATTTAAGATGTCATTGTACTCATCATTACATGTAGCCGCTAACTATGGGAATAGTGAACGATCTTGAAATCGTGAAAAAAAATCAGATGTTGTTTTAAAATGAACGAAGAATGAACGGATTACTGGCCAGTGACAGCTCGTAATTCCGAAAATCAGAGTTTTCATTGGCCAACAGTCCGTTCCCTGTTCATTCATTTTAAGACAATAATAGTTGACCGAATGTAGGCTTACAGTTTGTCGGGGTCAGTAAACTTTTTGTGAAACAGCTGATTTTTTTCTCTCGATTTCAGAATTGATCCCATAGTAATGGTTTTCATAATGAAGAGAACAATGACCCCTGAAAGTAAAAAATCATTCAGCCTAGCACCCTGTAAACATAAAAAATACTACTCCGTGTATTAGATATTCAGTTGTCTCACATATCAATATTGTATGTTAAGAGTTTGTTTTATAAATAAAGACTAAAGTATTGTGATATTCAGTGTTATAATCAATTACGTATTAATATGATATTGTATTTGATTTATAATGTATAAAGGTATGTTATAAACTTTTAGGTTAAACTATATTTTTGTTTTATTTTCGTAGATTGAAGACTATTCCAAGGATTTATAAATGCATGAATTTCAAGTCAGCCAATAAAATGTTTGAAGTCAAGACAGACTAAAACTAAAGTTTTACTAACTACTGTGTAATCTATTTCAGCACCCTAAATATACATTAAAAAAAAACAGAAACTTTTTGCAGTAGGTACACCTATATAAACAGTTTAACAACTGTTAAATTCCGTTATGTAGATTTTTAAATATTCATTTTTTTTAACTAAAACAATCTGGTGCTCGTAAAAT
The DNA here is from genome assembly GCA_947563715.1 of Lycia hirtaria. NCBI lineage: Eukaryota > Metazoa > Arthropoda > Insecta > Lepidoptera > Geometridae > Lycia > Lycia hirtaria. The sequence goes on along the minus strand of OX387381.1, from coordinate 28,822,742 downwards.
CTAATTGTCTTAAACAATGTAACAAACTTTTCCAAAAATATTTTAACTGTCGGGAAAAATTTGGCACAAAAGTTCATAAAATTCCCACGTGGAATTTGCTAAGCGAAATGAACTAATGAAAGACACGTTAGACCGTTATTTGTTACTTAGCTTGTATCTATAATAGTCTAGTAAAAATAAGATTTGTGACAACATAAAAGACAACTAACTATATTGTTATATAAATGAATGTACTGGTGTTTTGAAATATATTTGACACAATTTTATTATGATATTATAAAAGCTAATTTTGTTACCTTTACACGCTCAAACGGCTAAACCGATGGTTATGCAAATTAGTATAGAGATAGCTTTGGACCTGGAGACGGACATAAGCTACTTATCATCATCATAATCATCACTGTTTTTCATAACTACGCGAGTGAAACCGCGGAACGCAGCTAGTCTATAAATCCGGGATTATTGTTGATCAATGATTTTTAGTTATTTTCGTATCATAATTTCAAAGAATCTCCCCAGTTGCTAATACTGTGATCTGCTCCATACAAACGGATTTATTTTTACTAGACTATAAATCTTTTTAGAGTTTGTTGAAAAATGGGAAATAAGTGTTAACTTAACCACATCACAGTGCTGCCATCTATAAAGGACTTATCATACTAAAATAATACGCCTATACCGTGGGAACAGAAAATATATTAAACTGGTTATTTAGATCAATTTAAACTCTCAATTTTTAATATGCGACCTTGAAATATATAAAAGGTACATTTTTTATGCGGAATGGGCTTTTGTCCTTTAACATACTTCTCTGTGTGATGGCAAAACTTGATTATGTTAATAGCGTAATTTATATGTCTCCCCAATAGGCCTATTATTAGTTATACCATCATTTTATCTGGTTGATTAATTCATAAGTATAGAGACTGTTGTGAATGGACAAATTGGCAAGGGTCGACGTAAGAACAAACAAATTGACTCATAAACAAATTGAAGATGTTTATACACTATCCTTGCTGATGTTTAAATACTTTACTACTCCTTCCGATGTCCCGCCCTCTACTTCATTACCTATTTCATTACCTTTATATACTCTCATCATCATCATCATCATCTCATCCATAAGAAGTCCATTGCTGGACATAGGCCTTCCCCATGGATTTCCAAAAAGACCGATTGGAAGCGGCTTGCATCCAGTGTCGTCCCGCCACTTGTATGAGGTCATCTGTCCATCTCGTGGCTCTTATATACTATATACTTTTCTAATTGAGGACTAATAAAAAAGTTAAGAAATAGTATAATACTTTAAAAAGTACTCAAATAAGTATTCTATCAACTATTTGGTGCCTAATATGGTATAGCGCTCTGTGAAAAATTTCAACCAGAATGTATTTAATCACTTTATTAAATACTACATAAATCTCACATTTTATACAAGTTTTCAGTCATATATTGGTTTACAATCTGGCTGAAAACATGTTTTTAAAATGTACGAGTACATGCATTTCCAGCAGTAAAATTGACATAAAATCTAATTTTGTGATGCCAAATTGGCTCGCTTTTGTCTTGATCTTTCTACTATGGAGGTGAAAGGAATATTACAGGTATTTATTTATGCTTTTATTTAAAACTGGACTATTTTATTATATATATATATATATATATAATTATATTATAAGAAAAAAATGTTATAAGAAACTAATTTCAATAATTATGGAATTGATTTCGACATTAATGTACATTTGGACATTTTGAGTATTAATCAACTTTTTAAGTTTTGTAGTGAGGAATGCTGTGACGTCGCAAACTACACCTAGTCCTTTATGATTTCCATTTAGATTTATATCTATCGTATTATTTCTGGTTCCATTAATACTACATCTTTGACAGCTTGTAACACAATATTCTGTATTAAATAAAAGACTAAACCATTTTATAAATTAAATGGAATTATTAGTCAAAAGTACTAGGTGCGGTCCCCATCACAAAACTAGGAAAAAATATTAAAATTATAACAAATAATTTTAAATAACTTCAAAATTCAGTCTATCCGTTTCAGAGCTACGACAGACAAGCTAGTACAGACAAGTACAAATACATCCTTACACAGAGAACAGTACGGAACCTTTATTAACCACCGACTCAAAAAAGTGTATCGTCCGTCTGCCTCGATCGTAGCACTCATACGGATGGACCGATTTTGATCTAGCTTTTTTGTTTGAAGAGGATTTGATTGGGAGTGCTCTTTTTTAGTCCCATCAAAATCGGCCCAGCCGTTTTTATGTCTATTCTTTTTTATCTTTTATAACTTCTTGTTTTTTAACTTTGCTTAGCACTGATGGTGAACACGGGTTCAACGAAGCTGGATGGGAGTTTCGGGTGTGAGCTAAGCTAAGGATGCGTGAATGGTGTATCTATGTGCAGAGTAGAAGTACACAACGTAAAACATCTTTTACTCTTCAAACAACAAATTTCCATGTATATGAAGCAGCCCATATTGTCAGTTCATAAAAACTAGCAGTTTTGCAAGTAGTAGTATAATATGCATGTGCCATGTTCATTCCCTATTCAAAAGTTTTATGTAAACTCAATAGATGGCGCAAGACGTGCGAGCTTCACGCACCAAAAATTCAGAGCAATATCAAATTAATTCGCATATCGATTTCGTATGATTTATAGAAGTTCGTTTGTTAAATATATTTTAGAAAAGTGTGACATACCCACCAAAGGTCGAGGCTATGTTGATTACCCGAAAACACATCTATGTCGCATATTAATAAAAGTTACTGCACAACGACCATCTTAACAACCATCTAGGTTATATTTACACATGTGAAGTTGATAAAATAAAGGAAGCAAAATTTTACACGCACAAATTTTTTTTTTTGTTAAAATACGATAGTGGCTCCATTTTGAGCTGTAGATTGGTTCGTAGACTCTGTTAGGTTTCTCAGCTCGAGCGTAGATTACCAAGAAAAGGGGAACTTTATGAACTGTTTTCCAGGTACGTAGAATTAGTGAATGAGGCGAACACAATAAACTGACTGAGGCGACCGACTATAATTTAATAATCATAGAAAACATCGTTTCCGGAATGAAGGAGCGTGAATTCAAATCATGCCGGTCGTCGAATTTTTTTAGCTGTTTGCAATTTATTATGAATCAGTGAACTTGACAATTGTTTTTGAACATCCATTGAATCAGGAGTCATGTAGAAGTTCCTCTGCAAAATGTAATATACGCTACGTTTAGCTAAAATGCTTTTTTAATCGACTTTAAAAAAAAGAAGTTTATCAATTTGATAATTATGTATGTATTATTGTTTTTACCCGACCCAGTCGGGTAAAAACAATAATACAGAGACAAGAAGGGTTATGTTTTTCAAGTGTGTGTATGTATGTGGGTATATATGTGTATGTTTCTATATGATCGCCAGTCGCCTACATCCTAAACGGCTTGACCGATTTTGATATGCGAGGAGTCGTTAGAATCGTTTTCACTTCCACAGTGTCAGGCTATATTTTTTTGTAATAATAATATTTTTTTCGCAAAAACAGAAATGCGTTATTTAGTAATCTCCAACGAACTTTCACGTAATAAACAAGTGATTTTACTAGATTTATTAAAAAAAAAAAAACATTTGTAATATTTCCAGCGATTTTACGCATACCTACTTTCTCACAAAAAACGTACATTCAACAGCATATCAAGCGCAACGAAATCGTAAGTTAGACTGCGAAAACTGCTTTTCTGCAGTCGGGTATTTTGTTTTTCTTTTAACATAGATACTTGTTCACATAGTTAATTTTCGGAGGCCATACTCAACATGAATTATCGCTCGGATAGTACTCTGAGATGATAACAGATTGTTAGGTAGGTAAGTAACTACCTATCGCTATACCTTTTTTACAATAAACTATACGTGCTTTACCACAATCTCATCTGATGGGAAACGACGTGAAATCGAAGATGAAGCACGCTTGCTTAGGAAATATCTCACTTTTTTCTTAAACCCATTGCCATCTGCTCTAGATTTCTAGATTGACCTCAAATTTTCATCGGTACCTAAAATATCATACCTACCTACTTGATGTTTTTGTTTACGTACTTGATGGTGTCTACAAAATGTTCTTAGAGCTTTTGCTACGAATGCGTCATGATAATCCTCATTTAATTTTTCACTTCGTATCCGACAGGACTAAAAAGTCGAGCGTTAAGAAAATTTATTGTCTTACGAAGGTATATGTTTGTTTCATTTCTCAGCCTAACACAAATATGTAGGTGGGTCCGTCTGTAACGTCTGAACTTTCATTAGTAATGAAAGCTGCCATACTGTCTGGTGTCCCGTATCCTCCAATAGTTATTGCCAGGAGTATGCTACCGGGTTGGATTGATCCCCATTCCCGCTTCCGAAGGGTGCAATCCCCTCCCTTCCCGCGCTTCGCTGCGTTCCCGTTTCCCATTCCCGCGACAATCGCGCGCCAACCTCCGCCGCGAGAGGGCGTGCTAGTGCGCCGCGGTCAGCGTAAAACACGCACGTGCACACATCGACACCCCCTACTTCTGTGTGAGTGACCGCCTGAATTATTCTGTGTCAATACGCTGATGCGTGGCTTGCGTACGAATCGCGACACAACGTGTGCGAACGAATATGTTTGTTCATGGGCATTGTTGATGACGATACCGGTGGCGATTGATATCCCAGGATGCGGTATAAATCATAACTAGTCGTGACTTAACTGTTATCAATGATCGGTGTTTCTTTAACAATATACCCGCATTAACTTTTTCAAATATAGTTTAAATAAGCTTTTAATCCTATTCTAATCTCAAACTTTCGTAGCTTTCGTAACTTATCCAAATCTATGATGTTAATCCGTTATAAATATTAATTGTCTCCGAATCATTCAAAGGAACCTAGTCCATTTGGTCCCGTCCAAATTGAGGGACGAGATGTATTACCGCTATACATATTCATTATTCGTTCACACAAAGCGGCGTTGGGCTTTGATTGATTGTGTCTCAGAAACTGTTCCTAAAATTTGAATAGGTATACGTACCCATATATAGTCGGCGCCTATTTTGGCCACTACTCTGATATAATTTGGCTTCCCCAATGTTTTGGCGCCCATTAAAGTTGCGTGCACATCCTCTTGTTATAAAACGCACGTGCGCGTGTGTGCGTGCTCGTCTAATCTAGTCGACAGGAAGCGAGAATTCGGTGTCGATTTTAGGGAAAGGTTACATTAGGAACGGTTCACAGGTCATTGTTCTTTCACGTCGAACAGCTCTTTTTGTGCGACAAGATAAATGTCCATTGTTTGTGTTCGAATGCCTTTGTTGCGTCATAAATAGGCCGGTTGATATTACACATTTAAAGCTGTCGTTAGAGTGAATAATGGTACCTTTAAACCTTTGATCCTGTAATATAATTCATTAACCTAATTACCTTTCGGAGAACCGAATACTTCAATAATTATACAGAGGCTTATTCTTGAAAGTCACCTTTCCAGAAGGCTTTACTTATAATGGATTTCCTTTTGAATACGCTTTAATATAATGTCTTATTCATGTAATCCATAATTATTGTATCCTTGGCTTACTATAAATAAAAGGATCAGAAGGCAGAATCAACTTTTATGATTAGAAAATCTCTATTCGGGAAAGTTTGCTCGGTAATCCCTAAAAGGTTACCTAGATTACACAGATGCTCATATCTGCTATTCTCCCTTTTTTTTTTATTCCAGTGCCTTTCACTATTTCTAGGTACTTACTTGAAGTTAACGTTTTAAATCAAGCAAATTACCTTCTCCAACGTACTAGTTATTGTAAGGACGGCTTTCTTGGAAGTCGCACACCGACTTTAGCGTTGATTTCAAATAATAATGCCCATTAACAAAATTACAGAACGAAACGAAACGAACCTCACCATGGGTTAACCGAGAAATCAAAAATGACTTTTTAACGGTTCTGAAACTTAAAGTTATTAAATAGTGCCAGAACGATGGATGACTCTTCGCCTGACCTGTCGCTGAAATTGCGACGAGGGTCTAGCGACTCTAGGGAGTCGTTTTACATGGACTTCGCGCAGGGAATCGACTCGGATATCGAAGAAGTGACGACGATTGAAAGGGTGATCCCGGAGCACCCCGGGGGAAGAGCGGAGGGCGATGCAGACACGTTGGCGACACCGTCAGGACTTGATGAGAATAAGGAACTGGTGCCATGGTGAGTTTTTTTTATTCACTTATCTCAATACCCAAGTTCATAGTAGATATGTCTCATACCAGTTATGAGGAACATGAAATAATTCGAATGTGGACGCATGCCCCCCAAAAAACCGCAAGAATTAAAATAATGTGACCGTGAAAACCAATTAACTTTGCTAAGCAAAATTAATTTATGGCAAAATCTCAACGATTTCAGTGACTACAGGAGAGACAGATAATGTAGCTTTCCTCAATCTGTTCTTTCACGAGTCTTAAATATGTATGACATAAGTAGGATAACAGACAGATATATACAAGTAGGTACGTATAGTTCCTGTCACAAAAGTATAGTATAGTTCCCGTCAACAAGCCAGCGTTATTTTTACGTGACGGGATTTTTACTGTTAAACATAGGTACTTTGACTACCTACATATTATTTTATATACTTATCTGCCCATTTTGAATGTTTTGTGGAACTGAGTGTCAAAAACAAGTTGTTAGCTCGACGATAGGTTTCCGTCACGCTAGCCCAGTACACTACTCAGAATATTGAATATTGATACTACTCGTACCTCTCAAGTCAAATGAAGGCAATTGCTAGCTTTTATTTTATGATGCAACAAATGTCAGTCAAAGAATCCTTATAATTTTTTTTAAATATGTTAATAGGTAACTAGGTGTACTTACATATACTTACAATTAGCATTAGCACCTTTTTTTTTATTCGACGATAGGCTTGCGCTTGACCGTCAACTCACCTGGTGTTAAGCGACAGTTACCTACCTACAAAATACTGGTATATTTGTTTTCGCTGTTTGCATCAGAACTGTCATATTTTAAAAATAACTGGTTCACAAGATTATGGTTTGATAACTTAACCGACTTCAAAAAGGGGGAAGTTAACAATTCCGTCGCATCTTTTAATGTTGTGGTTCATATAGGAGAAAAGTGCTGACTGTGCGAAACGTGCTTAAGCTTCATCATTCACCCGATTGGTCTGTCAAATTCTGATCGAGCAATGATGCACCAGAATTGATGACTTAACTGAACGTGCTCTAAAGCAGATTTCTTTTTAGAATAGTCACTTGGCAACAAACGATTCGAATGTCTAGAAATATCAAATCTCGACCTCTTTGTGTGACCCGTAGGTACATGTACCTATGATAGCAACTTTATTTTCTATAGTAAGATATCAACCTTTTCCTCCAATACCTATATTAGATTTAAGAGTTCTTTATACCTACTTTATTATTATTAGGTATTGTGCCTAAAGTTCATCTCTAGATTATAATTATATTACCTTTTGAAAATAGGCATGGTTAAGTGTAGTAGATGGAGATTGGACTAATAGATAACTAAGGTTAGGTGTTACATATTTCATTATCAAAATTTCACCGCGAAAGCTTCGTCATATGTATCAGGCACAAGTCCGACCGTGTGTGGAATACTGCTTCCACCTTTTTAACGGAACAGCCAAGTATCAGCTGGAAGAGAGTCGGTTGACCGAAGAGCTATGGGGTTAAACAGTGACAATAAATTGCTGTTTGCTAAGAAGCTAGGTATTTAGTCTTAAGCATCGTCGTCTTTGTCGTTGTCGTCGTCCATGTCTGTCTTTGTATTCATGTATATTCTATAGGATTCATTTCTACGAGTGTGTGTATGAACGACCTCATTCCATCCTCTTCATTCCATTACAGGGCTAGCAGAAAATCGGCACATTACCACCAAATTCGGTCCACGTTCTTGATGCGTCTTGCAGAGGAATGGAATTCTTTGCTGCCTTCTCTGTTTCCTGAAAACTACAATCTTGAAATTTTCAAGGCTAGAGTGAATAGATATCTTCTAGATTGACGAGATCCATTGTCGGCCAGCGTCGCTTAACATCATGCGAGGGTTAATCGTAGGTCCATAAAAATCCATCGTTTCCATACCTGCGCATGAAGTACGTGAACCGAAATCGTAGGGTACGGATTTACATCATATTACCATCATATTACCATACATACATACCGACTATTAGCCCTAGCTTCCACCCTTTAACGTGAAATATTACCCTCCATTTTGAGTAGTCAGGTAAAAAGATGGCAATATGCGAAGAGACTGCTTCCTGTACCCCGTAGCTCACGCTGAGACCCAATGCCAACAGATGTCAGGAATCAATCTAGCAACGACCGCGCGCCATGTGGCCGGTCGTCTGACCCCGGGGTGCCGGAGAAAGCCTCAGACACGATAACTCGTCAGACGGGTCCCGCTGACACACATTTGTCGCTCCAGCTATCTGTTACCTATCTGTGCTTTATTAGCTTTTGTGGTGAACTGGCTCGTGCGTGCGCGTGCGGTTGCTAAGTGAACTCGAGTTGTGTGTTTTGGGATTGATACAATTAGGTTACATGTCACAAAATGCAAGCCTCTCTCAGACTGTCTTTATTATTTTAACCGACTGTGCAAGAAAAACAGTAATGTTTTTTGTGGTTAGTTAGAATTTAAATCATAAGTTAGTAGTTACGAAGTACTAGAAGATGATACGAAGTTACCATCATCTATATTTCTTAACTAATTTTATTAAAGTGAACTGAATGTTTGTTACTTTTTCACGACTAAACAGTTGAACCGATTGTTAATTTATAAACGAATAACCGAATAATAATAATAATAATAAGGACAGGACCGGGCTGCGACCCGAGATTTAAATGAAATAAAGGTGATAATAATAAATTGGCAGGTGCCGTTATCTCATTCTGATGCTCCCACACAGAAGTACCTTATCTTACTCACTGTGTGGGAGCATCAGCCAATAAACTAGTTTTATAAGTCATAACCATTTCACTTCAATAGCCCCAATTTGTCTAATTCCTTATTGTACAATATGTAGTTCCATCATCCATCCATATACCAAAAAACTGTATTTTTTATTTTATTTTCTGTAAAGGGCCTCTCAGTGTTGGCTTCGGCTCCATTGATGCCCCTCAAAATACCGGGCTGCGTCCCGAGATGTAAAATTAATAAAAAGAAATAATAATAAAAATAATAATAACCGAATTTTGATACAGATATAGCTGAGAACCTGAAGACAGATTTACATTCATATGGTAGATTTAATTTTTATCATCACTGTTTTTCAATACTACGCAGGTAAAACTACGGGGCACAGCTAGTGTCTGTCCTATGGCCTAAACTGATTCTATGTAGATGATGTTCTTACTTCTTTAGATACAATTTTTTAGGATACTCATGACCTTTGTTTTTGCTACGCTCGCTCTTATGCTCATTAAGTAAATATTTAAGTAGGTCTGAAATAATTTTGTGTCAGTTTCTGAGTCAGGAAGCGTGACTAACGAGACTAGATTTTGTTACCAAAATAATCCACTAAATTAAAAAGCACCGGCAACTTTTCATGACTAAGTTATAGGGCGGCCGGAAACCGTAAAAATAACGGGCAGCCCAAATACTGATTAGAATTTCGGAACGACATCGGAAGAACTCCTGACCTCGCTGTTTTGTGTTTAATTACTTTTAGCGTAATTTACTTTTGAACCTCTTCTAGGCTTTCTAAGGGGCTTGAAGATTTTTGTACGGAAGCTGGCATTGTCCTTATTAGCCATTTTACTTTTTATTTAAAAGTCGTTCCATACAATACATATACAACTTGAATATTTGAATTCTAGATACATGGACACAATTAATGTTACATAATGTAATGTAACAACATGATTTTATGACGAATGGCCTTACCGAAAAACATTACTTAACTTTAAGTCATATTTTGTTAACTTCTCGCTAACACGTAATGATATTTGCGGAAAGAAGATAGATAATTTAAGACGTTGGTTAAAGTTTAGTAACGTATTTCGGTAAGGCCCTTAAAGTCTAGGTAACGTTGTCTAGATTATCGGCCATAAAACTAACAAAAAATCATTTTGCGATCTTATTTTATTTTGTTCAAAGGAAAGCAATTTTTTATTGTGATAGGCGGCTTAAATATCACTGCAACCTATGGAGATCTATTGTCATTAAGGAAAGCTAACAAATAAATTACATAAGTTAGGTAAAGGAAATCAGAACGGAAGGCCAAATAAAATTTTCCACAAATAAGCCGATTATTTTCGTAATGTGACTCTTTAGAACATTGTTACATGAGATTAATTTATTCGTCTATTTGGAGATTAGCAACTTTCTGTAAAATTCGAATTAAATCGATCTTTTCACATACCATTGACATATCATTCGTATCCCATTCAAGAAATAATTATAAAAATGGTTTGATGAATGGCAGATCAGTAAGGGTATTTAGAACTCATTCGGATTAAAAATCTATTCGGAATCTATATCTCCGTCACTGTAATTCTCTATGGAAATGACAGAGACGGAGATATAGATTCCAAATCCCAATGAGTTCTGAATACAGGACTATGCCAAAAACTTCCAACTCCATTTATTATTACTCTACTCTAATTGATTTTCTAATAAAATTAAGCTTTTCAATCAAATTCTAATTTTCCAAAATGTTTTCTATTTATTAACAGTCAAATTTCTCATACATTTTGAAATAGACCACCGGCTTTGATATTAAAAGGCGTGAATACGGACGGTTTAACGAGATTTTAACGTTCTTTCAACTAAACGATTTTGTCGCTTGGTTCCAATCATTCGGACAGATTTTATTACGGAACCATTTCGTTTTATTTCTGTGTGGTTTATATTATTTTTAGGATGTTTCTATTAAAACGTTCGAAAATATTGAGCCATATTTATAGTCCTACTCGACTTTACTAAGATTAAACGATTCCAAAAATAATTAAAACATTGAATTAGCTCGGAGACGCGAATCTATTTGATTGTGTAACTAATGGTCTAAGGCCAATAGCGATATATTTCGACGTATGCAGTCAGAAGGAGGTCAGCAAATGTAAATACTAAAATACGCATCTAATATTTCAAAGTAATAAAAATTAAGTAGGTATAATATATTAATTAAATCTATAATTCTAATTAATTAATCTACGTTTAAAACTCCTACACCATTTTGTATGTTATTTTTTTTTTGTATTGGAAATATTTAACTTTAAGGTTGTCTCCAAAATAATAGTGCCTCGAATTTTGTAGAAGTTAAATAAAACGCTTCAACTAACAAAAGTCTTGAAAGGGAATATTTCCTACCTTAAAATCGAATAAATTTCCAGTACGTAAGCAACAAAAGGGTTAGCTAAGGCAGGGGAGAAAATATTGCACTCTACGTGTTCCGTTACTATCTAGGGGTAAGAGCTAGAAGAGAAGCATTTAAAGTCATTCATGCATAAAGTTAGCTCTCCAATATTACTAGTTATACAAAATATATCTTATCATACGGCCTTATCTAAATTTTATAACCGGCGAGGTGCGTGTCGGGCCACGCGCAAAGTAGGGTTCCGTAGTTGCACATCACAATTTATGTGAACGTAAAACGGGTTGATTTTATGAACAATTCTTGGTGTTAGATATCGTATAGTTTCAAGGTGATCTATTTTTTTTATCAATTTTGCTTTAGTGGTTTAGTAACCATCTCGAATTACATGTTTATTTTGTTCTGATTGAAGATATGGTTTGTTTTCTTATGTCTTTTGGTTTGATGCTCGTCGAAAGCTCATGTTCATTGATGGAAATCGAACCCAAGTCCACTGGCCTAGAATTCCATCGTACAACAACATAGCTTCAAAAATGTATCTATACTTACGTTTGTCTGTCTTTCAAACGTCCATTTACTGCGCTTCGTAGTCATCATGATTCATGACTACATTAGGGAGGGGGATTTAACCACGTATCAGGCATAAATCAAAATCGTTATACGGAACCACAGAGGGTCGTATTTAAGGCTGGAGAATGTCCAGTCACTGTGACACTGCGAAATGTGGAATTGCCGCCAGTATGTTTCTGTAGACTTAATAAGTATAAATTAAAAATAATGAATCGGTGTTGAAGAACCACAATTATTTGAGCCCTGTCATGAATCATGATTGGCGCGGGTACTTTTAATCTAAAACCTTATATATTATTACCTACCTACCTACCTAGTACTAAAGGTACTACAATAAATAAATAAAACCTTACCTTGTATCGCCAGAGGGAAGGAGGGGTTAAAAAACCGATATGGCGATAATGCACCCAAACAAGAAGAATTTAAAATCTGCTTTTTACTTTTAAAAATAAACATTCCATATCCACTTTCTGTAACATCATTAAATGTTTATAAATACACCATTCAAAGAAGCATGTAAGTTGAAACTATAAACGCCATTTCACGTTCATGTTTCCGTTCGACAGACAGTTTCCGAAAAGTCGATCAGCCATATCTTCCGCACGGATTCACGGGTAAGCTAAGGGTTACCAGATGAAAGTAAAATTATCAATTTATGTATTTATTTTAATTTACTTTATCTTTCCGAAAAAATAAGGGGAACTAAATTTCAATTTAGTTTTCGGTTTTAAGTTTTTTAGTTTTAATTTTTTTTTCGGAAAGATAAAGTAAATTAAAATAAATACATAAATTGATAATTTTACTTTCATCTGGTAACCCTTAGCTTACCCGTGAATCTAAATTACTAACTAAATTTCAAACTAACTAAATCGGAACTAAATTTCAATTTAGTTCCCCTTTAATTAATTTAACTGAGTATTTAGTTAATTTTTAGCTCTTTTATAAATTTAAGTTGTATATCTTTATTATTTAACTTGTTTAGGTTATTTTAGTTTATTTTTATTTAAGTACATATGTAATAATTACTATATATTGTGAAATTGTTAAAAATCATGTCTTGTACCTAATTGAAATAAATGAATTTTTATTTAGTCCAACTAAATATGCAAAATGTTACAATCTAAAAAATTATCCATCAATACTGTTTTTAAAGAAATTACTGCAACTGAATTGTTAACTTTTCGAAAAAACAATAGTTTTGTAACAATAGTTGTGTAATAACACATCTACTCGTAGATTCGGAATTTAATATAGTATTTTAAATTCATACCTAGATGTACTATATATAATGATGAGATATGATGATGATAAAATCTCGCGAGCCTTCACAAAGCTGCGCTTTTTGCTAGTTACTTGGCTGTTGAATAAGCTGCAAAAGTCTGGGCTTCAAAATACAAAACTATGTCTGTCAAGTTATTTAAACGATTACAAATTCGTAAAAGCTTAAAATGTAAGTATGCTAGATAAATTCATAATAAGTGTAACGACGCGCGACGTACGGTAATGTGTAGATGGCGTCTTCAGCAACACTGATTCAACACTGATTCATTGCATCGCAGAGACATCTGCTCATAATGTGAATGATCATATCGCTATCAGATCGGCTGATTTAGTCATCAGAAAAGGTGTTTTTCTTTACGTCATATGCAGGTGTATTGATTTTGTACTACCCTAAATGTTCGATGTGTCAGGGTAACCCTAAACCCGCGTATTTTTCATCCTGCCACGTCTGCGGCATCTATGTCGATGTTTCCAGTCATTGACTCGCGCACATTGTTTGGGCTTCACACGCGGTCGGCTGTTGTCGGAAGCTACGTTATATTCGGCTTCACTTCCATGTAACTCGGTTTGTGGCATGTTACTGCGGTTGTCTAGCTGCAGCCTAGTTTATGGTTACGGTGTGCTGCTCCATTGATGCCAGGCTTTTGATCTACGGTATTTAATATACTCTACAGACACTAGCTGTAATCAAATTAGGAACTGATTTGACAGATACAGTGTCGGGCTACGCGCTGGGTAGGGATTCCTTAGTTGCTGCACTTCACTTTATGCGGACTTAGAATAGAGCTACTTCTTTGATACTATATGCCCTTTCAATAATCAGTCAATACTGATTTTGCAATTAAAATGGAATTCGTAGGAAATTTGCCGCACCAAGCACATTTTATAAGTTGATTGTCTGTAATATGTTAAAAAATAAAAAGCTTACTTAGTTAAATAAGATAGCTAAAGCCTACTTAGTTAAATAAGATAGATAAAGCCTACTTAGTTAAATAAGCCTACTTGTAATAGTTTTTATTTTAACGGATCACTAAATCCAAAACTGATTTTTTCATACTTACAATATTTTTTGATTTCTTTTTCCAACGATATCTCATACTATGCTATGGGGTGGATAAGAAAAAAAAACATCCCCACTTTGAATGAGGGAAAAAAAATATGGTTGTGTTTTTGTGTGCTTAAAAATGTATTTTTCACGATCTTATTAAAAAGGATAGTTCAGTAATTATATTTAATTAAGCTTAAGTTTACACAACACAACCGTACATAGCGTGGCTGTGGATCGCAGTGGATTGATCGGCCTAAACTTCCATACAAATCGAAGATTGTATAAATAATGATAATAATAATACAAATTAATGTTTTGCTAAACGATCTCGATATATTTCACGACAAATTTAACGCATTCAAGTTTAAGTTATTACTTTTTTTTACTGAACGCAATAGATTATAATATCACTGTTATATTATTTTATAGGTTTTAGTTTTAAATTAATATAGTTTTAGTTTTAGTTAAAGAATGATGTAGACGCCTGATAAAGGTATGCATATCAGAACCTATATTAGAGATTACCTACTAAGTCAATGTAATATGTATACTGTTGGTGTTTCTAAAAAAATGTTTCTAAAATAAATAAATAAATAAAGATAAGTGAGCGTGTATAGCATGCCCGTTTGCCCAGGTCCCTAGAACATAGTCCCAGGAAGGAGGTACATAGAACCCGAGAAGAGTCACGCAACTCGCACTATGCCGATTTTTGGGTGACCGTGACCATAATCTTCTTTGAGGGCTGAATCCGCGTCTGCATGTCCATCATACCACCAACAAACTTAGAGAGAACATAAACTAAGGTATGAAGAAGGCAAGAACAGCTTATCACGTATCCCTGTTCAGAAAAGGTGTAGAGCTATCGCTGTCGGCCATAACTTGCTCGGCTTAATTACTTTTGACGGGTTTCTTGGCGCTAACGTCGAATTTAATTAAGAAATACTTAAGCGAAATCCCAAAGTTGATATCTGAGACTTAAGCTTATACTTATCAATATAGTGTTTCGAGTGAGGGAAATTTGGTTGAATTCGATATTCTTGTTGCTATAAAAAGATTCAACTTTTTCGTCGTCTTTAACTTTTCTTTTTTATATTTCATCTTTCTTTCTGAATTAATTTAATTTGAATCGTTAGTTCGTTTTTTTACTGGATGTATTTTTTCGTGTATTATGTTTTATGATATTTTCTCCTAGTACCAACGAATTTTAATGGTTTTTTAAAGGTAATAGTTATTAAGATTTGGTCTCATAAAATTACACAAACTTTAGTAAAATATTTGTTAATAAAACTCCAGTTATGGGAAAATATTGCTCGGGCGCTATTTGAGGATGTGTGGCGTAAGTTTAACGTGTGTGTTTGACATTCTTATCATTAAATACCTATATATAATTAAAATATGTATAATGTAAATATAAATATAATAAAAAATCGTTGACGACAAAATTATTGTAGACGCCGGCTATCTAGCAAGTCTCATTAATTTTGGTTGAAAAATCTGTGCTCGAGTCATCCAAAAACGACAATATCCGGATGACAGCTGTATCCAGATGATTTTGTCAGCTGATAAAGAGAGCTTAGCTTGCTTAGTTCGCTCGTTTAATCACTAAGCATCTTTATAAATTTGCATCATTTTCTCTCTTCAAAATTTCACTTTATAGTCTAAAACGACCAAAAGTTTTTAGTTGATGAATATGCAGAGAGGCTAGTCAGGCTGTACCCTGAGGCGATACCAGACTCTCACACTTTGAAAGGGAAGGAAATTTTAAACTTATATTAGTTAGTGTTCCTTTTGGAGGGTAAGTTATAGGCAATTAGTTATTCCTTCAGCAAGTGCAGACGGGGAGTGTTTTGAGATGATAACTGATCTAAAAGTTGTGCAAGCTTTTAATTTTCACATGTTTTTGTTGCGGTTTTCGTCGAATTTTTGGGTCTATATTTTCAAACTGACACAGTTTCTTATTTTTAGAAAATCAAGAAATATTTTCTTATTTGATACTTAAACTTCACAAGTATAGCCATTCTCTAAATTTCAAAACTTGTTGAAAGGAGCAACGGCTTAAGTTCTATGTACGTTATTTGTTAGTCAGTCACACAGGAATATAGCTATTCGTTAGAAAAATTACCTAAGTAGTCGAGAAACGTTGACGCTCTCTCTTCCTTACAAAAAGGAATAAAATCATTTTCTACTTCTAAGCATCATCTGATTTCAATGATTCTTTTTTTATCTGATTAGAATTATAAAAGGCTAGGCCTCTAGGCGGCTTATGTCGAAATCGGACAATATTTAGGGCTAGAAAACAGTTTGCTCCTGTTGTATAAGAAGTAATGTTGCCGCGACAATTGTAGGTAAGTACTTACATGAATGACGATCTTTTTAACCACTGTCAAAGTAATTCCAAAGCCGTTTTTGTTCATCATTATCTCAGCCATAAGAAGTCCACTGCTGGATATAGGCCTCCCCTATTGATTTAAAAAAAGACGTTTTTGTTATATTACTTTTTTTTAACGTTATTTTACGTTTGAGTTTTACTTTTACAATATTTTTAATTAAGACGAGTAAGAGTCTTTATCATCATCATCATCTCAGCCATAAGAAGTCCACTGCTGGACATAGGCCTCCCCCATGGATTTCCAAAAAGACCGATTGGAAGCGGCTTGCATCCAGCGTCTTCCCGCCACTTGTATGAGGTCATCTGTCCATCTCGTGGCTGGTCTTCCTACGCTGCGCTTGCCGGTACGTGGCCTCCACTCGAGAACCTTTCGGCCCCATCGGCCATCAGTTCAGTCAGAGTCTTTATAAGTAGTCATACTATTATAATATTACTTATATTATAATGGTATGACAGTCCAATACCAAACAGCACTGTGGGCTTCACTAATTCAGATTTAGTGTAGAAATGCACTGTTTTCATCTTTCTGAGGAAATATTTATTTTCAATCCGGAATACATAAGTGTTATATTGGCATGATCATAGGAGTCTCACCGTGTCGCCTATGACGTGTTTGACCCAAGAGACGAGTCTTACGGTGAGTCTTTAATTTTGAATTACCTCACTTGTAAACCATTTTAAGCACACCCTTGCTTAGTCAGTGAACTATGGTAAAAAAAGCTATCGACCATGATAAAAAAAACTATTACATAGATAAATTTAATATACATAATTGATGTCGGTACCATTTCCATCCAAATAATTAACTTAAATTCGAGCTCCATAAATCATCATAAAATTAAATTTAATTTAGGCCTATGTTTACACACGAATAGCACGCAATCCAAAAGCAATATTATAAATAAGCGCTTAATTGCCAGCCGTCGTCGGCGCGGCCACCAACCAATTAAACATTATATGCAGGCACTAATGGCAACACTAGTGGCATGCTACTGCCGCTGTAGTGGCATGCCAGTGACGCGGCAGTATAGATCATAGACTTCTATAGATACCCTAAACTGTATGTACGTCGTGTCAACAAGTACGATAAAAAAACGCAGTTGACGACCAAGATTTATTTAATTTCAGGCGATATATACTTCCGATTCTATATTTTGTCAACTAGTTACTAGCGTACAAGCGCGTGGATGAATTGGGTTGAATAGATTTCGCGCGGATGGAACATTCCATCACAAAATCGTTTTTGTGACGTCACAGTTGGTACCAAAAATATGGCACGCAAGGTTTTCATATAAATAAAGTCGCATGCTCCATCTACTATGTCTGTGATATAGATGCATGTAAGTGTAGTGACTGTGCCGACGCGGCGTATACTGCGTCACTCGTACGAGTGTATCACACGTAGAGAAGCCAAAACTGCGAAAGTAATTAGCTAGACAGTATTTAAGCTCTTATGGCGAGCTTGGACTTTGTTTGTATTAAGTACTTACGTTTTAAACTAGTGTTTGTTTGTACTCAACGATATCAATCTACATTCTTGTTGCGTACTGCACAGGAATGAAATTCTTTGCCGCCATCTCTGTTTCCTGAGACCTGCAATCTTGGAATTTTCAAGGCTAGAGTGAATAGATATCTTCTAGATCAACGAGCTCCATACTCGGCCACACCGTCGGCGTCGCTTAACATCAAGCGAGTTGGTTGTCAATCGTAGATTTATCTTGTATAAAAATAATTTTAAAGTTTAAAAACTGAAACAACCGACTTCAAAGTACGTTATTTCGTATACTTGTAATACATATATGTAAGGATAATAATTAAACAAGGCGCTCAAGCGTTGAAGTTACTCTATTTTCTCCTTATACACATTGGATGAGGAGTAAGTAAGTAGGTTTTACTTTTCAAGCTCAATAAATCTCTCACGATTGTAAACTTTTTAAAAGACCTCTATTCACCCGCTCGTTTTTTTTTCAAGAATATCATTTGTCACTGAATGTCAAATGCTTCGTCGTCGCAGATTAGAAAATGTGCAGATGCTTAAACGAAAAACCTCAACATTTGACACTTTTGCAAAGAAAAACGTGTCAGTGGAACTCTGCGATTCTATAATCTGACGCACTCACTCAGGAATACAATGAAAATATTTTTACTTTTAGAGATTATTCAAAAAGTAATATAGCAATGTTTGTAAAATAATTATGGGACCAACTTGGGAGCTTTCTCTATACATCAATTTAAGAAACATAAAAATTGGTTCACTAATGACGGAGTAATTCGTGGTCATACATAAAAAAAAATATACGGTACGAATTGATAACCTCCTCCTTTTTCGAAGTCGGTTAAAAAGGTAATATAAAACAGAGCAACTTCATGAATCTTTTGCATCAACTATGTCGTCATCGTATCTAGCTGCACATTGCTAGATACTTATCATACAGGACAAGACCGTCATATCTTCTTTCAACGTTCCTAATCTTCATCATCATCATCTCAGCCACAAGAAGTCCACTGCAGGAGATAGACCTCCCTCATGGATTTCCAAAAAGACTGGTTGGAAGCGGTTTGCATCCAGCGTCCAACGTTCCTATTACCTTTAGTAGAAATTGAAAGTTATTCATGTTTCTAATCCTGGCCGTACCCAAAGGGTAAAACTGGGCCCTATTACTAAGACTCCGGTGTCTGTCTGTCTATCCGTCGGTTACCAGGCTGTATCTCATGACAGTTGAAATTTTCACAGATGATGTGTGTCTGTTGCCGCTATAACAAAAAATAGTAAAAAACAGAATAAAATAAATATTTAAGGGGACTCCGATACAACAAACGTGTTTTTTTTGCCGTTTTTATAGATAATGGTACGGAATCCTTCGTGCGCGAGTCCGAGACGCACTTGGCAACAAGATCTCATGTTAACATCATCATGAGGTATTTTTTTGCCTTTTATGCCATCCGATATAAAACGAAAATCTTTGTTACTGTCCAAAACTGTATTGCTATGATTTAGGGTGCACTAGTCTAGGCGCCTGGCGTGAAATTAGCGTCGCACTACGTTCTAGTGAGTGCACAAATGCACACACGTGCGTAGCTAGGGCTAGGGATTGCCGTTGTGGATAAACATAGTTTCTATTCGGCTGTAAAATAACAAAAAGGAATCGTGATCCGTTTTTAAATTAGCTTAATTATGTTAACTTGTTGGTCAAAATTGCTGCTCATATATTTTAAATATGTGTAAACGCTTGTGGCGATTCAATCGAAAGTGCAACCATTTTAAAAGAACAAATTTAGCAATACGTTCTGAAGTTATAAATGTTAATTTAAACGATTATTATTGTTTCTACTTATATATTATACTTTCTTAGATTAATAATTTCTTAGTTTCCTTTTTTTTGTTAGAAACATAATTAATTTGTTCGAGAGTGTCTTTAGCTTATCTTTTATCATAATTGGTTCAGCCGTTTTTTATGTCGAGGTTTTACAAATTTTCTAAAACTGGTTATATAATAGTTTAGGTAGTTAATCATTGTGTAGTTTATTTATTGCTTTGCTGTATGTATTATTAATAAAGTCCTAGATAATTATTAATAAAGTCCTAGATACCTAGATATTATTAATAAAGTCTTCAAGTAGGTATCAAACTAATGGTACTATACTTTTGTTGTTAATTAACATCTTGCTTACGTTAAATTGCGAAACCAAAGTAACCAAAGCTTACACACATATTTTTAATTACAGTAAACAACTGTATTTTCTTTGTTCCAATTGCTTTTTACCCTTGTTTACGACTTGCCGAGAAAATAAGAAGAAATGGTTGTACTGGGACAGGTACCTATTTACTTATCCAGGGATGGCGACTCCGTAAACAAGACACCTATACACACTTATCGTTTTGTTTGTGTTGTTAGATGTTGCATCCATTACCGCTATTTATTTAATAAGTATCTATTATTAACTATACGTAGTGTAAACAAGCAAATACTTTACTGTAGAAAACCAGTAAGAAAATAATATAATAAAACCGGCCAATTGCGACTGGACTTGCGCACGAAGGGTTCCGTACCATTATCTATAAAAACGGCAAAAAACCACGTTTGTTGTATAGGAGCCCCCCTTAAATATTAATTTTATTTTAATTTAGTTATTTATTTTCAAAGTAAATAATATAACTCAATATTCTGTGAATATTTTAAGCGTCTACTGTTGCCTTTTGCCGTTATCAATATCAAGCAAAAAAATCACGTTTGTTGTATGGGAGCCCCCTTAAATATTTATTTTATTCTGTGTTTTAGTATTTATTGTTATAGCAACGGAAATAATACATCATCTGTGAAAATTTCAACTGTCTAACTATCACGGTTCATGAGATACAGCCTGGTGACAGACGGACGGACAGACAGACAGACAGCGGATTTTAGTAATAGGGTCCAGTTTTACCCTTTGGGTACGAAACCCTAATTAGGTAGGTACAGGTACCTACCCTTGTTTCTCTGCACAGTTGGGTAAAAATTTGATTGTCAAACAAGCGTTAACCAATTTCGTGTTTCCATCAAGAAAGGTTCATCTATAAGTACGTAAAAGGTGGTAACCCTACGCCCACAGGTGTTTTATTATGGCGGCCCGGCGTTTATTATGCGAAACCCTTAAAACTTCTCCCCGTGGGGTTTTTCAATATCTTTCCTTAAGTTATTTCGGCAGATAAAAGGGGAACATTGATATAAATGTTTGGCCAAAAAATGCTGGGAAATATACAACTTGAAGGGCGCGAGCGATATTGAAAAGTTTGAAAGATTTTTTTATCCTTGTCTTTTTTGAAGTGATAAATATCTGTCAATATTCCTTTTCAGTAACAATTTCTGGTCAATTACAGACAGGGATAGCTTCACCATCATGATGCATATTTATGTGGCTATTCTGCACCGGTCAAAGTAAAATACATTGCTCAAATTTCACGAACAGCGTTTGTTACAACGTGTCACAATTACCATGAAATAAACCTACACCCATTAGGGTCTAAGAATGAACGGAGGATATGCTTTTAGAGGTAATTTTAGAGATTATCATTGTGAAAAACTTTTGCAATGGAATTAAACTGCTATTTCATAGATTTGCATGCGGAGTTTTTCAAGCGTTTAGCTTTATTCCTTACCGTATTCACGTCTGGACCACTCGAGTATCATAAAAGTTGGCGACCCTAATTTGAAGCTTGGTGGAAATACCGTGAATACTTAGTAATCTTGCTATACAATGATTTTACTTGAACTTTTAGTTCAAAGGTATCTCCATTATTTAATACCACCTTCTTTGTCATAAACAGGTTCATTTGAATTGCTACTATTATTTTTTAGTACGATTCCATTTTCGAAGCACTGAATACTTGAAATTCTAAGTAAAAGCGGTAAAGCAACCATTACATTCTACCATGCAACCCTCGTTAGTAAAAGAAATCGATTCATACCAGTTTAGATCTCAGTGATCGCGATTGAAAATGAATGTTGTCAACCGACTTGAAAAAAGGAGGTTAACAATTCGACCTGTATGTATGTAATATTGTCAGAACTGCACAGTTTTTGTAAATGTTACCAGCTTCTAAACATGTGTGCCAAATGTTTGTCCACGTATTACGAAGGAACTAGAAGTCGTATTACAAAAAATATTTTTTTAATGAATAAACGCACGTTATTTTTTTCCATCAATTCCGCGATCTTCATACAAGAGAAGAAACCTGTTTTCTATATTTAAATATTTTCCGATTTATTTTTTAACCCCCAACCCAAAAAGAGGGAACTGAATAAATTTGATGTGTGTATCTGTGTGTTTGTCTATGGCATTGTAGTTGGCGAACGGATGGACTGATTTGGATATATTTTTTTCATTTGAACAAGGATTTTATCGATTGTTTTCGCTGTTCAATTACAATCGGTTCAACAGTTTTTTTGAAAAAAACCGTAGAGGCATAAACTTTTATGATTTAAATAATATTAAAAAAGATTCATCAAATCGGTTAATGCTTATTATATAGTTTTTTCCTATGTGTATGGGAGATCGCACGACACTTCCCTTAAACAAACTACAAGCTCACAGAACCTCTTTCATAATTATATTGAAGATACCTTATTATCAGTTAATGGAGTAGCTCTGCCAAGTTAGAGCTTACAAGGTCTAGCCGTGGGTTCATACATATTTATATCTGTATAAACTATGAATATTCTAACTTGCTGTGTGAATATTCAAATTTTGATTGCTCGCACCAGTTTGTCATGTCTATAGTAGTTGGTATTTGTATAGAAAATGTTAATTGTATGTATTGAATTGTTATAAGTATTGATTAAGAATATTATGCGAGAATCAGTAAGAATAATTAGTTCATCTTGATACTAATTTTACTGGTAAAATACTTTTTTGTAAAATTACTTGGTGCAAAAAAACTCCGCTCCGGTCCACTCATCGACTATGAGCCTCATGACTCATATTCGAAATTGGAATATTTGTTCAAATTTGAGAATCGAATGATTATGTCAAATATTATATATCAAAATAGACCAACAAATGGCGGGTACTTCGGCGTTTCGCACCGCAAGTGGTTCGAACCGCGGGCCGAATCACCCAAGAGCTCTTTTTGAATAGGTCCTTTCGCACCGCGGTGCGAATCGACCAATATCATTTTGGAATAGGTCGATTCGGACCGCACTGAGGAATAAAACAGTTATCGTTTTGGGTGAGTGGGTAAATTCGAGCAGAGAAGATTATGTAGTTTGATTACATAGCCCCGTAATAATAGCAAACCTCTCTTTTCCAAAAAGAGGGATGTTATAAGTTTGACATGTGTATCTGTATATCTGTGTGTCTCTCTGTGGCATCCTAGCTCTCAAACGGGTGAATCGATTTTGAGCTAGTTTTTTTTTGTTTGAAAGAGGATTTTATTGAGAGTGTTCTTAGCTATGTTTCATCAAAATCGGTTCAGCCGTTTTTTTTGGGGGGGTTCTGTTCTGTTTTCTAAAATAATACTTGTTAACCGAGATTTCACAGCCTTCTGTCTTGAATCAGATCGGAATTCGGCTTTACTAATTTTTTTAAATTAAGTAAACGTTTCTAGCAAATTTTATCAAAATCGGTTGGTAACTAATACCAACCGATTTTGATAAATTTTGCTAGAAACGTTTCGTACTCAATTCTTAACATATACAGCATACTTCCTCTCATTTTGGGTAAGATACTTTCTTAATCTCCGATGACAAAAAATATATCAAATTTTAGAACTTAACAAGTTTCTAGCAAATTTTATCAAAATCGGTTGGTAACTAATACCAACCGATTTTAATAAAATTTGCTAGAAACGTTTCGTACTCAATTCTAAACATATACAGCATACTTCCTCTCATTTTGAGTAAGATACTTTCTTAATCTCCGATGACAAAAAATATATCAAATTTTGGAACTTAACAAGTTTCACGTTAATAACAAGTTTCGTAAATATTGGTTGCATAATACGACCTGTATGTGAGTACCAATAAACATGTCTGGATGTTTATTGGTTGTTTCACATCACTCACAGAAGAAAGAAAGTTTTGCCAGTTAATCCAGATACCTTTGTTTGCTTCGCTGGGTCAAAAACTACTACTAAGTACTGGCTCAAAAATTCAGTTCGTTTTAAAAACAAAGTTGCAGTAAATACTCCACACATGATTAGACCTGTGCTTGATATAGACTATTCAATAAATCTCCGACATGAAAAAACGGCTGAACTGATTTTAATAAAACCTACATATGAAGGCTCCCGATTAATTCAAACAAACAAAACAAAAATGTCTGCAATGAGATCGTATAAGACATCATTGATTGTCTGTCCAAATCTGTGTATCATATACGTGTATCTCTGTGTATTTGTGTATTTACACAACAGTTATACATACACAGTGACAGAGATACAAACGCCAAACTTAATAACACTGTTCTTTTTGGGTCGGGAGTTAAAAAGATAGCATGAGCAAGTGTTTCCCAGCAGAAACAAGCACTAAAATATTCTGTGGGTAGACACAGGCTGAATAGATCCATAGATACCGAATAAATATTCAAAGTGAACTATCTTCGACAGACATAACTATCCCATATCTGTTTAATATGTAAACAGGGTTGAAACTTCCACCGGTGTACCCCTTGTAATCTCATTAAAGATTAGTGTTATTTCAGTTACTCGCGGTATAGTTACACAAATTACTAACCCTCCACCTTTCCTCCCCCCCCAAGGTGGCCGCCTTTTCATAACATTTCCACCACTATCATGAACCGTAAATCAAACATTTTGTACTCGCAGATTAAAATTTGGCAGATGGGAAACTTATATGTATTTTTATAAAAGAACGATAATGGGCTGATAATAATCAATGAGAACTTGAGTTATTTTAAAAACTGAGAAACGTTTCTCAGTTTTGCGAATGACAATAGAGTATATTATTGATCCGATTGACCTCAGAGGCCAATTGTGTCAGATATTTTATAAGACAGATAAGTTTTTGTAGTGATATTGTAAAAGGCATATTATATGCGTTTTAGTAGTGTTGTTTTCGTTTTTTCATCTACATATTTAAAATATGTAAATTTTCATACTTTACCTAGTGTTGTCTCTCTGGTCATATCTAATCTGCTGTAGGTAGCTAATGGTTCCGTGTAAAGTGGGGATGCCGTCTATTAATACACGATGACTCGACAAAACTGTCTTGAATGAAACATCAGTGTGATTTTAATGTCGTCACGAAGCTGAATTTGAAAGGGGGCCTCTAATGTTTTGGCGCCTAATATCAGAGTTGTCTGACTTTATAGGATGAAATAAGGTGGTAGAAATGCAAAATCATACATTGCTTTAAGTACATTTTCCTAAAAAAACAATATAAGTACCTTATACTATCTATACCTAACATGGTCAAAAGTGGCGTCATACGACCTCATGACCCTTTAACGCTCCGCTCTATCCCGGGAAAATAGGCGTGATTGTATGTATGTCCCGTCTATCTCGGGAAAATAGCCGTGATTGTATGTATGTATGTACTAATTTGTTTCTTCATCAATAAATAAAGAAACGAATTCGTTTTTAGGATTTCAAAAGAATTGGAATATGTGTTAAGCGTTTTTTTTTTATACTTTTTTTATTCATACCTTCCTTACTCCAGCCGCTACAGTGGGAGTCAAGCTCATCTCGCCATCGTTTTTTGGGCCTGCCTAGGGGTCTTGTGATGTTCGGTACCCAGAAAGTACCCTAAACCGAGAAAAATGGAAAGAGGGAAGAGAGGCCTTTGCCCCGCAGTGGGACAGCAATGGCTGAGAAAAAAAAAAACATACCTATATGAATAAATAAATATAATTAAATACTTGTGACAAAAGTGTAAAAACAGTAAAAAGTGGGTAAAAACTAAAAAAAATTAGAGCAAAAAAGCAGGAGAATTCGTATAAAACAATCGTTGAAATCTATTATCGTCTAATCTATAAAGTTTAGAGGTAAAACTCAGGTAAAAACAGTTTTTTTGTGGTGTCACTTGCACCTCAAAATTCCTATTATGTACGTCATATCTATCAAGCTTAAGTGTCTTTATTTTCGCTCCACAGTAAAAATCAGTGAATGGTATCGTAATGTCTTAAACAACATTACCATTCCTTCTCGTCCCAAGAGAGCGCGGCTCCGAACCACAAATATTCTGTGACAGCTATAAAATGTTTATGAGAGCTTTATTTACGGAAATGCTTTGTTGCTTTATCAGGTGTGTGTGCTGAGAGTACAATACTGGTATTACTGGTGGAGTATTTATACAGCTTTTACTTATGTTATCTGTAATTTTTATTACATTTTGTATTCAAATTATTGACATCTAAAAACCATGTCCAAATAATTTCGTAGCGCATAGACGTTCGTGGTTTTATTGGAGTTCCGTACCTCAAAAGGAAAAAAGGATCCCTTATAGGATCACTTTGTTGTCCGTCTGTCCGGGAGTCAAGACCTGTATCTCGGGAACGCGTGAAGGAATCAACCATATATACGCAGATCTATAGTTGTATGACATAATTATTTTTTTGTAATGACATGCTAGGCGTATTGCCCATTTGACATTTTTGTATTGACATTTTAAATGATATTGTATTTATATAATGAATATTTTGTAATCCTCAGACATTTGTTTAAGACATTGTTTAAGAATAATTTTTGAATATTGTGAGATAATTGTAATTGGTCTTTTCCCGTTTTTATCTCAATAAACGAATTTATCATTTTTTATCATTTTATAGTGTCTTGCTGCAGAGAGAATAATAAAACTTTTCAGTTTTCATAAAAAAAGTTATGCCGAATATGTCGCAAAAACGCATATTTCGACACTCGCAAGGGAATCAAAACCTATGGGGTACTTCCTGTTGACCTATAACTGTGTTTGGCAAGAAGCATTGTCATATAGTACACATAAAGGAAAAATCCGAAAACTGTACATTTCGAGGGTTCTTTACCCAAAGGGTAAAACGGGACCCTATTACCAAGACTCCGCTGTATGTCTGTCGTCTGTCACCTCATGAACCGTGATAGTTAGACAGTTGAAATTTTCACAAATCATTTATTTCTGCTGCCGCTATAACAACAAATACTAAAAAAAAACAGAATAAAATAAATATTTCCCATACAACAAACGTATTTTTTTTCTCGATATTGATAACGGCAACAGGTAGACGCTCGAAATATTCACAGAATATTGAGTTACTTCACTGTAAAAATAAATTATTAAATTAAAATAAAATTAATATTTAAGGGGGGCTCCCATACAACAAACGTGATTTTTTTACCGTTTTTACAGACAATAGTACGGAACCCTTCTTGCGCGAGTCCGTCTTTATGCAAGGAAGGAGGGTCCAAATTTTAAAGTACTTTAACCGTATCATGTGGGGTATCAATTATAAAAGAGCTTTATTTTTACAATATATATTTTTCGGTTTATAAAGGAATATTTAAAAAAATATATAATTTCCTCCTTTTATCAACTAGTTTGAACGGAACCCTCGGTGGGCGAGTCTGACTCGCACTTGTCCGGTTTTTATATTTTTTGACTTAACTCGCATCTCCGTCACGTCATTCTCAATTTAAACGACGAAATGAAAAGCTTTTTACAAGGAAATTATTCGACTTTAAATATTTTCTTTTCAAATGGACTTTAAGAGCTTCGTTTATACAAGTAAACAAAATGTTTAATTCATTTCCGTACCCTAAAAGAAAGTCAAAATGAAAATAAGTATAGCTCTGGCTTGATGGCTAGCTTTGCTAGCTGCAGCAACAACTGCATTTTACTCTCACACTTTTATACATATGATAGAATTAATACAACATACTTATATAATGCAGTAAACGACAAGCAGGATTTTTATTGCCTTGTCGCGGGCCTTGAGCGTGGAGACCGAATCCAGAAATTCCGCAACGGATGATGATGATGATGAAATGGGAAAGTCAGTTCATAATAAATAGTAATATGTATAATTATTATTATTTGCCTTAAATTCGGTACTGTGGCGATTCTAGCACTCCCTAGCTACTGCATACAAAATGTCTATAGATTCGATTCTGCTCCCTCTTACAAATTTTATGTACCGGAAATCGAGTCGCCCCCGACTGTCTTATTGTTGCACCAAAATAACGATCCACTACAATTACTTACTTTCAAAACAAACCGAATGGTTTTAACACGTTTTCAACCGTAAAATAAATCCATAAAGCTCTCTGTCTGTGACCATAGTATTTTTCGGGATTTCAAGATAGTATAAAATAAAATTATGTGTAGGACGAAAAAAGAAAAGATACCTACCTACTAGTTTTCCATATCTTTTATATATAAAAATCGATTGCTGTTCGTTTGTGTCGCTAAAACTCGAGAACAGCTAGCTGATTTTGGTTTTGAAATGTTTGTCGTAGTCCAGGGAAGGTTTAAACGTTAAGAAAATATCGGGTCCACTCATTGATAGGTGATACGAAGTACTAGTAGGTACTTAATACAAAAATCCAAATATCATCGTTTTGTAATATATAGGTATATATACATATTTGTATACATATCCATCTAGGTCCCAAAGTACAAGTTTTGCTTAGTTTGGGCTAGATGATGTTGTGTAAATTGTCCGCCAATATTTTTTTATTTCTTTAATCATGTCTGTTTTGATTATAATACATTTTGTGATTTATTAATCATTACTATGACGTTGGAGCTCCATGCGCCATCTAACTTGTTACGTTACTTAACTTTAACCATCGTCTTAAATTTTATGTCTTCTTTCCGCAACTGTCATTACATGTCAGCGAGAAGTTGGCAAAATATGTTAAGCAAGGCTTAAAATTTGGTAACGTTTTTCGGTAAGGCCCTCTATGTTTATTGATACACTCATCTGGCCTACCAATATAATACTATAATACAATGTAATATTCACATACCATATTTATTTAGCTTTCATAGAACACAGAAATATCACAAAAAATATACGAACGCTACAAGTGGTTGAAAAATAAAAGACATTCAGAAAATAACCTTAAAATAAATTGTCTATTTCGGTCCGATTTTCCAGCAATAAATGTAGAGATAACGTCACTCCCTAAAATTCTTTTAAAAAGAGCACAATAAATCGTAGCCATAAATACATCAGGCCGCAACTCGGAGGGTTGGCTACCCCTTCAAAGTCTCAACTTTTACGAGTTTCGACAAATTGCTTCCTGGCAACCCTGCGCCTCAATCCACCTCTCTATTGATATGATCGAGTCAATATTGTCTCTGTACCTTATCTCTTTTCAGCAGGTCTTCCATAGCGTTTCAAATCGATTTGTCTGCTTTCAACCAAGAGTATTTACCCTCTTCCTTAGCCTTTTCTTCCAATATACCCCAGTACCCCAAGTCAAAAATTTAGGACCAGTGTGTGTTACATATGGAACTGAAACATGGTTACTTAATATGGGCTTTAGATGGAAGCTTGATATCACGTAACGAGCTACGTCACTCATACAAAGTTTCTGACAAAGCATTTATATCTTTATTTTTATTTTTAAATAGAATCCTTGCACTTTCCACTCACTGTTAAATATAAGAAAAATATTTTATTAGGGTTCACTTACACAGTTTTTGTTTCCAACCATCCTAGCCGTAAAATAAAGGTTTTCGGTGTTTGCATCCAAGCGTTTTCGTAATTAACCTCCCTTGGGTTTATAAAATGTTTGCACTTTTCACCCTTTTCCCATATTTAACCACCATAGCTGTTTCACTTTGTTAACCGCTGTATATGAAGCACTCTTTATGGAGGCTCTCTTTTATTACCGCAGGATGAATATATTAAGCTGAGAGTTTACGGTGAAAATGACGGTCTTTTACTGCTCTTATGTCTAGCAAAAGGTATGAATATTGTCATAGGATGTAGAGTTTTTAATTTTATTTACAGTAATATGACGAAGTCGTCATATTACTTACGACGCCAAAGCGATAACGTATATATATCTACACTCTTCCTTGAAAAAGTTTGTCGAATGCAATCGAAACTGTAGTCAGAAACTTCTTACCCGTGCCGGACGTGATACGTATTTTTTGCTTAAAAATACCAAAAATTCTAGCTACTTCGTGTTTGTTTGATTTATAGAATATTTGAAGCTTCCCTTTTCCTAAAGTTTTTGTATATATACGTTCTACTTTTTCATAATTTTCTCTCGTTTCTTCTCTTTTGGAGTGCAGTTTGTGAGAAGTTTCACTTGTGATTATTCGTGATTCGTTCTTTAATATTGGAAATAGATCTTCTACGGATAAGATCTACGGATCTTACCAACTTAAACTGATTTTAGGATTCCGAATATCTATACTTACAATAACCAAAAGCTACCATCGATCTTCCTCACATTACTGAATATGCTAAGCAGAAACGAAACATCTGCTATTTGCCGCTCATTCTATTTTAAAGATCACTTTTAACCTTTGGCTTAAGCAGACTTATAACAAACAGCTTTATAGACAAAAATAGAGTGGATGTGTGAACCGCGGGGTGAAATGGGGCCGATCCCCATTTTGACCGTATTCCCATTTCATTAAGTCGATAAATACAATTATCTCTTAATCGTATTTAGAACGCGTGTAGTATTTTCGAAATCAACCCCTATCTGGGTCTAAACACGTTGTTATTTCATAAATGAACAATATAGATTGAATCGACTTTCTGTCAGTTTTGAAAATGTAGACTGGAAAGTTTTTTTTTTGCAAATGAGGGAAATTGCCTTTTAGACTTCATATTTGCCTTTAACAGTTCAGTGTTTTTATTAATGCTGAATGTTTGAAGTTCTTTAAAAATTTCTTACGGACGAAAAATGTCAAGCCTGAAAATGAAACTTTAATTTTATAATTCTGTAATTATTAATTTAATTCAATTTGCAATTTATTACAATTTAAATTAGTAACTTAAAATAAAATTCACAGTCACACCTTACAATTAACATAAAATAAAAATACTACAATATATTGTCAATAAAAATAACTAGTGACCCAAATCAGGTTCCGTCGTCTTCACCTTTCCTCGACCAAAAGTGCCCATTACGCTGGCAGCGTTCCCGCGCTGTTTGACCAGGGAGATGTTTTGGGCCAAGAAATGGCCCGCCCGAGGATCGCACCCTCTTTCCTTAAGCCGTTGCGCCAGGTCAGAGACAAACTTCTTTGCCTCTGAGCCCCACGGTCCCACTGTTTCTACGGCAAAAGGGACAAACTCGTACGCTGACTCCAGAGCGGCGTATTTGAGGTGTTTGCCTTTTGCTGCCGACTCCGCTCCCGCACCTGCGACCCGTTGGGTGGCAGGGAGATGGCAGGAAGCAAAAGTGCTGACGCATGTTGCGTCCCATATAAGGCAGCAACCTCTACGTCAAGGAATCAGCGTGAGTCCATCCGGCCGTTTCCCATCCGACCGCGAAAGACCGGGAGGCTCCAGCGCACAGGGTATCTCTGCTGAAATAAGGGCTCTCTTTATTACCTCGTTAATGGCATGATGCCGAGGTCTTCGCCCTGCACAACGGGTACAGCTGAGGCCGTGATGTCCATTTGCCTCCACAGTCGCACCACAAACGCACACATGGGGCTTGCAGACAGTACAGCCGAGCCGCAGTCCCGCAGCCACCCTGAGGGAGTCGTCGTCTAGCAGCGTACTCAAATTTGGTGAAGGTAGGGCATGCAGCCAGGCACCTGACTCCGGCTCACAGACGGCGTTGAGACGTGCTAGCTCGACTCGTGAGGCACCGCTGTGCAATGTATCGACAGTATATGACCCCAACATCTCATCCCAACTCCTTTGTAAAATGGGTTTCGCCGGCAAATCAGCAGGTGGATACAAACGCGACCACTCGACGTGGGCATCTGCAGGTAACACAATCACCATCCTCTAGATGCTGATTGTGTTACCGAAATCCGGTAAAATGCGAGCGACCAGACCTGCAGACCCATAAGAAGAGGCGAAAAAGGCGACGGGACCCAGTTCTTGCAAGCGACGCAGGCCCAGGCCGCCAAACCGGATCGGCAAACTAGCTTGAAACCATTGACTCTCATTCAGGGGAACTTTAATTAGATATCTGATGAATTCGTGCAAGCATCCAAGCAAGCGCCTAGCAACAAAACAAAATCCTTGGAATAATATCTCACCATTAGCCCTTTCCTAATTGACACATGGACAGACTGAGGTAAGTAGTTTCACACATGGCAACCCCTGGAGATGTCGAGATAAATTAGACGCATGTGTGCGTTACACTCCAGCCTATTTGTCTTGTCGCGGCGTCACGTGAGAAAATGAAGCGGCAGCGTTACCACTCTGATAATGGGAATGAAGTGATAATTCACTTAATATTTTTATTCTGATTCGTAATCTTAAATCTCAGAATAAAAATGTTTTATTTTTTACCGATTGCTCAATAAAAAAAGGATTTTCTGGTTGTTTAAATTTTAAAACTTAAATTTATATTAACGTAAATAGCCTCTCGCGATAATATCCCTTAAATTTATATATTGTACTCATATTGTCATTTTCCATTATTTGTATGAATAAATTAAATATTTCTCCTAGCTTTAAATATATACATGTATTTTTTTTTGTCAGCCCTGTTTGTACAAACTGTCCCACTGCTGGAAACGGGCCATCTTCTCTTTGTGAGAAGGGTTAGTCCATAGTCTGCCATTGTATTTGTTTCATATCATATTAGGTTCAAATATTTTTGGAATGTAGCCTAGAAGCACTCTATATAATAGGCTTTGTAATTCTGTGGATAGAACGTTACCTACATTTCGGATTTCGTATGTAACCATAATACTGTTATTTGTGCCATAAAATTAATAACTAATATCTTTTATTATTTACATAAATAAGTAAAAATATCTTAGACTAGCCTAGTTTCGGTTTTACCTGACGTCGAAAGATCTGTCTTAGAGCACCATATTCATTATAAGTATAAGGTGTTGGTGGATCCCCTAAATTCCATGGGTCTAGGACCAGTTCTGCGACTTTAAAAATTTCGGACTTTGTTTAAGTTCATGCAAAAACTGACTGTCGAATACAATATTTTCAAACGACTGCAAAAAAGGAGGTGTTGTGTGTGTGTGTGTGTGCTCGTCATCATCTAGATCGACGAGCTCCATCCTCGGCCACACCGTCGCTTAACATCAGGCGAGTTGGTGGTCAATAATCGTAGATCTGTATATAAATAAAATCGTATATAAAAAAAGGTTCTCAATTCGCCTGTATTTTTTTATGTACATTATTGTATGTATTATGTATTTGTTACCTCATAACTTTCGACTGGGTGAACCGATTTTGATGATTCTTTTTTATTTGAAAGCTGGTGCTTCCCGTGTAGTCCCATTTCAACTTGGTCCAGTTCTGACAATGGCATCCATGATATGTCGGTTGCTTCAGTTTTTTTAAACTATAATTATTACTCACTAAAATTATAATTAATGGCATATAATATCTCCCAGTGGTCCCATATCCAATTTATTTGTCGCTAATGGCTCTACAGTTCAGCTTCTCGGCAAAAAACGACAGGCGAGTAATTAAATAGGTGATTACGGCGGCTATCACGTTAGAATGTCGTTACTTACCTCGCTGTCTGTTTTATAGCTATTACATATTACAACCTCGGAATTACATTACGTTTAGATACGAACACGCAACTACTTCGAATTGTTTACAGGGGTTTTGTATTATTTCTGATTTAAACTTATTCACCACAAGAATTAATGTAAGTATTTCGGATCTGTAGGTATATAGTGTCCCTCAAATATATCATCATGCTCACAAAATTAAAATAATCTTTAAAAAGAGATAAGGGCTGTAACTAGTCTTTCATGCGTAAGATGAGCGCCGCGACAAAAAGATCTACTTTTTTGTCGTACGACAACGGGACAAGGTTATGAAAACCTATAAATCTGTCTCTTTTTCGCTCGACAAATTCTGTCGCAGCGCGCATCTTAGACCTACTGGTGGGAATACGGCAATCGGCAATCCATATATCATGCGTGTCGTAAGGGGCCTTTGGCCTTGTGTCTGGGGTCTTGGGGTCTGACAACCTGTATAAACGAACTCAAGGAAGATAACAACGCGCTGAGAAGAATTACGGGAGTATTGCCGCAGGCAAAGCGTTGCACCGGTCCGGTTCTAGGGGTTCCATGGGTTCGTTCCAATCCCTTGCAATCCAACTGCACCCCAGCAGATCAATCTCTGAAAGATACCAGAATAGAATATCTCATATCAGATAGACAGATATCAGAAAGTTGGCGCAATACTACCTAAGTATTTCTCACTAAAATGCTTAAAATCCGTGGCCAATTGTCTACTTTCTTAAATCGTACAGTATAGAAGCAAAACTCCCAGTCAATTTCTCTGTTACCTGATAATTACAATCTTGTAATTTTCAAGGCTAGGGAGAATATATATCTTTTAGATCAGTATTTATTGTAGATAAGTGGGCGATGCGCCCCCTTGTGGGCGCTGCATGCGCCTAAAGGGGGGAGACTCAGAAAAAAGGGAGGGTGTTGTAGAGGCTGAGGGGGCGATTTGTAATTTCATCTAGGTAGATATGTAGGTACTTATTTTTTTTTAAATTCATCATAATTCAAACTGCACAACATAAATTGTATTTAGTTAGGTAGGTACTTACTTACTTAGTTAGTTCATATATCTGACCTGTTTGATTAAATAAATAAAAACTAAAAATATTTAATACTAGTGACTTTACCGTGGATTCGTCTGTGTCATATAGAATAGATTTGATTATCCCTTAGGAATGAGATGTTTTTTTGTTTTTAACCCTTGCTGGTTTAAAAGTCTCTTTAAAATGAATGTTTAATCTCCGCTGATATAGCTCAGAATAATTTATTTCATTTGAAGTTATAGTGGTTTTTAAGTAGGTAAAAAAAAATGGGGGGCGCTAAAAAACAATTTATTTACATAGTAGGCAGTAGACAAAATAAGTTTGGGAACCTCTGTTTTAGATCCAAATGTTCTATCCTTATCCACACCGTTGTTTTGTTTAACATCAGTAGTTGTGTTGGTGGTCAAACGTACGTACATATATATATTTCGTAAAAAAAAAAAAAACTGGAAAGCGGAATGGCTTTATCCAGTTCCAATCTCACGTAATTCAACTGGACCAATATATATATAAATCTGAAAGGTACCACTTCAGCTGGCATATTTCAAAAAAAATTCCTCGCCATCAAAAAAATACTCCAAAACCAATCTAAAATAGCAAGTACGTGCTTTCAAAATACCTTGTAGCCTGTAATTAGAGGTAGCTGGCATGTCTACAGTCTAGAATTGTGCACTAGTCTGGAGCACCACTAGACGTGAGACGACTTTCTACCTGCCGTGTAGAAAAAAAGTTAAAATGCCTTGTAAAAGCTTCAACAAGATTGTAAGTTTCTTTAATTTAAAGGAAAGTTGAACCTAGAATGATAGTTTCATTCAAATTTCCATTCATAAGAGAAGCTAAAAATCTATCAAAATATATGCATGCCCATCGCGAATTAACTGATTTTAACATGCACATGAGTATTCAAATGATATTTCGATCGCATTTTAAGCTTATTACTTATATAGTTATGTGCATTTTTGCTAAACATAGCAAATCATTTCTATGAATTTTTCGATTTTGCACGATTAGATTAACTATGTTAAATACATATTAGTATGCCCACTCCACGCAATCACTGCTGTGTTTCTATTTTAATTTAACAATTTATAATTTAATTAAACATAGTGCTATAAATAGTATAGTCGTAAAATGTTTGAGTTGATAACAAATATTTAGTTTTGGAGTAGTATCAAGTTGTGTAAAATGATATAATTAAGGCTGAACTCAAACTGCATAAAGCTGTATTTTTAATCGACGCCGCAAATAATATCTTCTATTACTTCTACCATACATCCCGGTAGTCGGTTCAAGAATGCATTTCCCCCTTCCTTATAGTGCCTATTGAAGCTAACCTAGGAAGGTACTACACGTGCAAGACCGGGACTCTTTGTGATGCGCTTGAATGCAGGTATTGTGTCCAAAGTAGGATAATGCGAGCACGTTTCCCTATTAAAAGTTTGCTTTTAAATTGTTTATCTCTCCATTTTAAAATACACACAACTTTTGACGTAGGTAAAGTTAAGGGTAGTTAAATCAAAATTAGATCAGGTCAACGTAATAATAATACTTTTATTATTATCGGTCGTGCTCTTTTCTTCAGCTAAAATAGTGAAAGTAGGTTGTGAGCCCTTTTTTTAAACTATTCAATATATTGATATTTACCGTGGTTCAAAACAAACATACTAGTCCAAAATGTGTCCAAAAACAATATATGCATAGTGATGCCGTGAATGTGTTTGTCGGGACTTTTGATCCAATTTGAGTATCATCAATAGATAAAGAAAGGGAGTAGACTTTTTCAACCAGCCATATTCTTCTTGTGTGGGGTCGTCTCTCCACTTTGTGGTTGGTCACCATCCTGCGCTGTACAATAGCCGACGAGCCATAGCTTATTAACAGATTTCCAAAAAGGAGGTTATCAATTCAGTTGTATTTTTTATGTTATCAATCACGTCACAAAGCGATTGGAAATATTTTTTTGTTTGAAAAAATATACTTCCAGATTGATCCCATGTGAGTTCCAAGGATGAAGTCGAACATGACCTGCTTAGGGTCCATAAAGACCCAAAATGTACCACAGACAGGAAAGCAAGGGCAGAACGGTGCAAGGAAGTGGAGTTAAAAGGATGAATTATGTACACAGATAATACACGCTTCCATCCGTAACAAATGTATCCTTCTAGAAATTAAACTGAGCGATTTATGTCCAAGTTTGCCAAATGTATCGAAAAATGAAGCTAGTGTTCTGCATCATAAGGTTTGTATTCGAAGTGTTTACTATCAAACATAATACAATCAGACGAGACCGATCGTCGCCTGGATATTCTTCGTCGTTGAAGTTAGCTGTTGAAGAGTTTGGAGAGAACTTGAAAAAATTATGATGCGTTAATCACACATTAGAAATTACGACAAAAACTGTCCAAATATAAGTTCAGCAATATGTAGAATACGCTTCTTGAGTGTGTTCTCCGGTTACATATAATCTGAGTGTCTTTATATCTTGAGTGAATCGATTACTTCTCTATGTAAAGTGTGTTCCATCGTGGATCGTAACATCCCCTAATATTTGGTGAGTTAGCGGTCAAAAACAAACCTTTGATGAATAAAAATAAATCTCTAGCGAACTGCACTAGGTTAGCCTGAGTTTATGAATGAGAAATAGAATTGCGAATGCGAACCCACCACGTTATTATCTAATACGTAACTTTTTCTAGGCTCTGATTTATTTTGCTTAACTTCGCCTGTACTATGATTTGATTGTTTGGTTTTGATAATTAAATTTTGAAAATAAAAAATGTTTGAAAATGGCAAATGCACAATATTTATGTTACCAAAACAATCTACGAACCAAAAAAAAAACTAGATGTACGCATTGTTCGCTGTATCGGCCATTAAATTCGTTAGTACGGCAAATGGAAAGCTTTGCTCGGTACCAATTACGCCTATTGAAAGCCCAATAAAATTATTCGTACAAAACGGCTATTGGTATAAATAACGAGATATTTGAAAGGTTTTCAATATTTTCGGGTATTTTCGCGTAAATTAATTGCCTTTCACACTGTTACGGTAAGAATAATACGTTTTTTGTTTGGGTGTGGTACAGACTATATAGCATCATTATTTTAATGACCGAGTGAGCGAAGCGTCTCTGCATCAACTGGCCAAATTTTCTGTCAGTTTGTTTGTGATTTGTTTGTATGTTCGTACTCGCGTACAAGGCGTAATTTTGAACCAATTTTAATGAAACATGGTGTATAGATTCTATGGTTTTTTATTTTTTGGTCGTCGGCGATTTTTGATAAGAGTTCCAATAAAAAGAGGGGAAGTTTATTGCGACGTTAATTACCAACCAATTTTAATAATATTTGGTAGGTAGGTAAAGTACACAATTATTACAACTTGTGGTAAAGATGAACAGATTTGGTCAAGTGGTTGTCAAGATATGACAACCAACTTCAGATTGCGTGTAACAGTGAGGGTGCGTGGATGTGTGTGTTGCTTGATGCATTTTAGAGCTGAATAATTTTCTTGATTTGATCTTGGTTTTCTCCATTTATAAAATTATTACTTGTTTTTATAAGAATATACATTGTTTTTATTTTATTAAGTGCATATAAATATAATCATATTTTTTGTATTAATTGTGTATTAAAATTAATAATAAAAATAATATTTAAACTTATGGAAAAAAAAATTTGACCGTTATATAACGTATGTATAATCACATATAATTGCGAAATCAGGCAAAATTTTACATACGGCCTCCTAAGCCAACTTTATGTAGGTATTATGTACAGATGATCCAAGGTGAGCTGCAAATAAGCTCTCTCGCGAGGTCTACTGTTCGTAGAACTACTAGTTTATTTTGTCTTCAAGTCACACAAAGGTAATAGGTACCTACATCTGAGAAGAAAGTGATTTATAACACCTTAGTTTAATTTTAAAATACCTTTTCAACGATAGCCTACTATTTTATCTCTTCTTTACATGTATTTACCCTTATTTCTTATTTTACTTTTTATGATAACTTTCCTTTTTAGCGATTTAAAACCTGCCAAATTTCGTTACAGGCAGTCCCACACGGCGCGTTGCGTCGTCGCAACGCAAATATTTTAACGCATAGACGGCCACACGGGCGCTACGCCATCGCAGCGTTACTACAACGCAGTCCGTCGTCGCAGCGGCGACGCCGGAACGTCACGACTGAAAAAACGTAATGAACTTGCGTATGTCCCTATTAACGCACAAACAACTGAGCGCTTCAGTTCCGGCGTCGCAATGAGTACACTGCGACGTTTCGTCTCGGGGGCTGCAGTTCAGTCGTGTGTACGTTGTACACTATGCTCATTAGTATGTAAAACGACGGAGCGACAGCGCTACGTCGACGCAACGCCGACGCAGTATGGACCGGCTCTTATATATATAGTTCTAATAGTTTCTGAGTAAAATAGCTTGGACAAACAGGATACCAATATATAATATATACAGGTATTGATATACCTACCTATATACATTCTCAATCTATGGGATATACAGACTAATAGACAAACGGACCTGTTGCATACTTATACTACCCTAAAAATGGTTCCTGTAGAATTAACAAGTCGAATATAGTACCTAAGTGTAACAATAGCCGATCCAAATAGGGTAACCGTTATCTATCCTATTTATACATATACTATCCCAAACAAACCAGAATTAGGCACTCGATATCGCTTCAATCTTGCTTTCCCCCATAAAACATCCTGACACGTTCTAACAGTTTACCATTTACATACATTAGATACAATTATCCACTTGTTCAAAGTAAACTCTGGCGCACGTGAGAATGAACTGGTATTTTATCTGTGGCACAGGATACGTCGTGAGTGG
The DNA here is from genome assembly GCA_947563715.1 of Lycia hirtaria. Taxonomy (NCBI): domain Eukaryota; kingdom Metazoa; phylum Arthropoda; class Insecta; order Lepidoptera; family Geometridae; genus Lycia; species Lycia hirtaria. The sequence goes on along the minus strand of OX387381.1, from coordinate 28,783,075 downwards.
AATGGAATATAAAGAGTGTATTGATAGTGAGCTTCATGGGAATATGAATGAGTGAATGGTGTGACTCACCTTTTAAATTGGATGAGCTTTTAACATATTTGTCTTATTAACCGACTTCCAAAAAGGAGGAGGTTTTACTGTATGTTTGTTACGCGATTACGCTGCCATTATGAATTGATTTTGATGATTCTTTTTTTGTTTGGTAGGTAATATACTTTAGAGGTGGTTATGCAAATTTTATTAAAATCATTTTAAAAATCAATGTACTGGCTTTTAAAACAAAATAACTGGAAAAATATGTCTAAGTAAACGAAATTGCATTTTGAAGTCGGCTGTTTCAGTTCTAATTACTTATTTTAATTGTTTTTTTCAGTATGTATACTCGATCCTGAGTTTTTTGGTACTGGTAAGTGGAGCAGGTAGTTTGATTGTAATTATCAGAAAGTGTAAACTCTATATAACAACACTCAAGGGACTGTGCATATTTTGACGTTATAGAGAGTTGTCGTTAAAAGGAGAGAAGAAAAATCTGTAAAAAAACTTTTTCGTCAATACACAGTGATTTTCTCTTACTTGCCATGTTTACAGTTTGAAAGTTTGAGAGCAACTAAGAATATGATAACGTATAGATAATCCATGACTCCTACTAACAACAGTCTACACGTGCAAGCAATCCCAATTTCTAAATAAAAGAATGGATTTCTTAGAAAGTTCGGTATGTATGATGCCGACAGTCGAGTTTATTACGGGCTAGGATAATAAAGCGACAAAAGAACAAAAGAACGTACATAGCTGCGCAGTTTTTACTAATTTTCGCAACTTAAAAAGTAATTTTTATTATTTAATTGTTGTCGTTATTGAGAGTGGGTGTAATGCTTTATAGAGTGTATCATTGTATGGACAAGCTAAACCAACCAAAGCCGAGTGATTTCGACGCTTTAGGGAGTTTGTCGTTAAATGGAGTGACGTTACATGGAGTTTACACGTAATTGTGAAATACTTCAAAAACAATCTATAGGTAATGCGTGCTTAGGACTTTTGAGCTTCGCACCGGGGCATTTAAAATTTAAAAGTGATTTCATTTTTCTTACAAGCTTGAACGTTTAATATTTATTTGTACACTTCTTGAAGTTAGATTATAACGGCTCATGATGCAGCGTGTTAGAATAGGAGAAACATAAACATTCGTCATTTAAAAACAAACAGGTTAGATACTATATCCCGGAAAACACACTCAGGTAGCGTATTCTACAATTTAGAAATATTTCTTAGAGAATTCTCTGAAACGATTATAACCCCATTCCAGCTACATCTCGACACTATTAAAAACAGGTCTTCCACACATTTCTCACACTTAGATTTTCAACACCGCTGGGTATTTTAGTGAGTTAGTTCAGTGATCTTCCAAAGAAAACTTCGTTTCACTCGAATTTCAACGCAGATAGTTTATAATCACCTGATATACTCTGCGAATACCTTTTATCACAATTAAAAGTTATATATGTTTCTATACCTTAGAGCATGCAGTTGTACGCAGAGTCAGTAATTGAATTTTATATAAAATTTTACACTAACGGAAACTTTGTTTCGCTTAACTTCTCTCGCGCACAACTACAAAGGTACCAACATAGTACCTACACGAGTACGAAAACTTGTCTATTTATAGACCATTTAGCTGCATTCAAAGTCCTGCAGCGTAGTATCACAATGGTGAATTGACGAGGCTACAATAAGCCAATGAGTGGATATTGTAGTATTCTATTCTAGACTACTATTGAAATCGACTTGTGGCACTCCTTGCAGCGATTGAGGAAGGAAACTGGTTGTCAAGATGGTACAGATATTGTTGCTAAGAAGATTTTTCGTATGAGCTGATTGAATTTTTTACCCAACTGCCTAAAAGGTGGCTAAATCTATTTTTCACACCTTCTGCTGGATAATGATCCATAATATGTATGTCATCTATTGAGAGCCTAAAAAGAGTTCATATCTAAAGAAATAATAATAATCCCTCGCTGCGCTCGGAAGTTAATCCTAAGATCCTTCGTTATACCCAGGATTCAATATGTCTCCCATGACATGTAATACTGATTTATTCCTTTAGTGCATAACCTGATTTTAAATGTAACTCTGTGTTCTCCAAACTTGGCTCATCTATAACCTTAATCGACAGTTTCTAGACCATAGCCTAGAACGGAATCTTTCTAACCTATTTAGTTAACAAACCACAATATCATGATCGGTGGAAGTTGCACATTGCTGCTCATCATTAGCCAGAACTCAAAGTGCATGCATCTCAATTACCCGTCAGTTTCGATCAGGGCCTGTGGCTCGCAACGCAGCCAATCGGTGACATCCGCTCTGCGGCCCCTTCCTAGACCCCCTCCGTCCTTTGATTTATATGGCAGGCAATGCAAGTTTTAGTAAACTATAGCTGTTTAGTCGCTGAATTTAAATATATCATGAGAACTATATAATTACAAAGTTTTCATTTGCAACTGGTACCGTACAAAATGTTTGTTTCTGTCTCGACTGGTTACGAACCTCTGGTTTCCTATGCGGCCGGGGTACTAACTCTTAGTTTCGAATGCAGTCAAAAGACTATATCGAGTTTTTCGACTGCATTCGAAACAACAATAAGCAAACATGTTCGCGACGATCGACATAATTCATTATAAATAGTAGTGCCTAAGATAGTTTTAAGTTATATAAATAAAGGGATGTCGTAACGGCATTTTTAATGGTGAGGGAACCCAACAACGAGGCCGTAGGTAATAAAATAGAGATTGGCAAACGGTAAAAAAGTACCGTGTGCTTTTACACTGACAATGGTGCGGGCGCAAGAGATAGCGCCCGCAACCCTTATCGCAGGTAGGCGATAGGGCTCGCCGAAGAAAAGCACACGATCCCGTTATCGCCGTTGACCGCCGATATAAATGAACGCAAGCCGCGTTCCCGAGGCACTCTCTGCAGTGACGTTCTCAGGCCGACACTCTCAAGACGACATTCTTTCACTGACAGTCCTTCATCGACACTATTCATTCAAAGGAATGCGCCGCCGCCGAGCGCATTCCCCCCGCGCACCGCCATCGTCACCGATGCCGCCTATCGCCCAGAAAGAATCCGAGAGTCAACAGAACACGCCTTCTGGACTATTGGTCGGCTTGGACGAGTGACCGGCGTGCCACCGCCACGTGCGTTGTCCTCTCACGCCATCACGTCACATCGGTTACGGCCGCCGCCTCACCTTCACCGACAATGACGATCGACGCTGCTACAGATAACGCCGCCGCTTTGAGCCTACAGCCGCCACTGACATTTGCGGCTCACCTTAAAACAGGGGGGCTCGCCCCCCGCGCCCCCTGCATCCGCCGACTTTGTACAACGCCGCGCCACCTCAGCTTCGGGGCGGACAACATCAAAAAAGTCAAGCCGACAGTCCGAACGATTGCTGCGGATAGCACGCGCTAAAGAAGAACACGTGCGCACACAAGAAGACTACATGCGCGTAGAAGCACTTACGTAAGTGCAACTTGCAGCTGCGCATCTCGTGACGATGGAAGTTGAAGCCCAAGCCGAAGACGATAAGAACGCACGCACCACCCTATACGAGCAAGACGGTGCAGCGAAGTCACAGCGCATCGACACCTGGCTGAGTAAGCAATAGATGGTCTCGATGAGAGACGACCATCACAGACGACCGCACGACACAGATGACTGCACCGCCACTCATGCCGCCACCGCCGCCGCAGTCGATGCCAGCCACCGCCGCTCAACTACAGCTGCTTGCTCCTGCTGCCGTGCCGACCGCGGAAGCTTATAGTGAGAGATACAATATATCTACCGTTGCACTAAGGGATCCGATCGCCGAGCTCGCTGCAGCCATCATGCTCTCTAATAGCCAAGCCTGACCGAGCTTACCGGTAAGCTGTTTTGAATTACCTGTCTATGATGGGTCGCAATGTTCCGGACCGCGCTGCTTTGCCACCGTGTCCATATATAACGTCTGTTCTGCCATTTTGCTTGGCATAGTGAGCTTAAAACCTAGCCCTTTGTGACTAACGCAGTCCTCTGCAGTCTGGCGGCTAACATCGGCTCTTTTTTCATCTTTCGCTCCACGGAGATGAGTCGTCGGAGTGTAGCGTCATGGTTGTCGGGCATTTCATCGTTATTTCGACAGAGTAGCTCAGTCTCATAGCGCTCGTCTGGCTGTTGTTTTGTCTGTTCTCGTAATATCTTGAGAGTACATTGTTCCGGGTCGCTGCTGACCGGCATTTTCGCAGTGACAGTGAGGCTCTCGATGGCGAAGTGTGAGTGAAGAGTCTCATCTAGTCGGTTGTCAACGTTTTCAGTGTTTGCTAGGTGTACCACAAAGTGCACGATGTCTCTTCGTTCCGACATGCGCTCCATGGACCACCCAGCCGAGTCTACGCGGTGCTGTGACTGCACTACGACGTCTTCTTCGGTTAAAATAGTGCATGTTTCCTCTTTGTCTTCGACTTCAGGCATCGGGAGTTGAACAGCAGCGAGTTGCACATTCGTCCGTGCTTTTTTTTCCTGAGCGCGCGCGTGCTCTTTTGGTGTGCACGCGTGCTCTGCTTGTATGCGCGTTTATACGCGCGTATGATTTTCTTTAGCGCGCTCGTGTTTTTCTTTAACGTGCGCGTGTTCTTCTTTTATGTGCTCGTTTCTTTTTTAGCGCGCTCGTATTCTTGTTCAGCGCGCGCGTGTTCTTCTTTAGCGCGTACTATCCGCAGCAGTCGCTCGGATTGTCGGCTTGACTTTTTTGATGTTGTCCGCAGCGAAGCTGTATTTTCAGCGTCTGTGTAATAAGTCGCTGTTTCATCATAGGCGGCTTTGAACACTAGCCATTCTTTGTGCGATCTATCATAGACAGGTCATGAAACAGCGTGGTGGTAAGCTCGGTCGGACTTGGCTGTCAGAGAGCATGATGGCTGCAGCGAGCTCGGCCGTCGGATCTTTCGGCCCAACGGTAGGCATATTGTATCGCTCAGTATAAGCTTCCGCGGTCTGAATGACACGCTGACTCCCGTCTTCATATACACTTTACAAGAGACCGAAATCTTCCGGCACGCGTATTACTGCGTGTCCCAACACCAAACGGACATCTTCTGAAACCGCTACCTCCAGAAGTGCCACTTGGACCCACCGTGCAAGTCTGCGACGCTCACTTCGAAATCGCGAGCGGAATCGAGAAGACCATCCACCCGGGTGCCAACGACATTACCCGGGTGGTACACATCCGCACGGCTGGAGTTCTGGAGCTTTCAAAATATGGTTTAAAATAATTTAATTAAATTATAAGATATCGAGAAATCTTTTCATATCAGTTGACAATAAACTGTTTACATATAAATACCTAATTATAAATGTTATATAAATCCGGTGTAATTTTCATCCACTTAACAAAAATATTTTGTTTAGGTATGTTTTGTTTATTACAAATAATTAGCTATTTAGAATTAGAAATGGTAGACAAGAAATATGTATCGCATTAGCTACGATTAGTCGCTATGGACTGAATAAGTTTCCAGTATTAGTACCTAAATCAGTTACGAGCTCATACCAATAGCTCTTGTGTGTACTAATTCAGCGTCAGATCCAAATAAAGCTCAATAGTGGGTAACATGTACGTCGATATTTTACGAAATACACCACCGAACTGTTTGTCGTAATTATTTGTAGTTATTGTTGCTTTAGGGGTCCGTCCGGGTAGCGTTGAACTTTTTAAAAGGTCTTTACAAAGTTCAACACTTGCCTATCCGTTTCAATATATACCTATTACCTATATTTATCTATTAAAATCATCTCTAATTTTTTTATATTTGCGAAATGCTGAAAAAACAATCTTTTAAGACCTTATTTAACTACATTAGTAGAATAGTAGTCTTGCTAGTACAAGTATTAAGCTGTAATCAGGAGTATAGGTAATACGTAGTCTAACTTATGATAGTTTGCTGAATTAGGGACCTTTTAAGGATCCATATAAGTTATCCATTGTGAACATGTAGGCTAGATATAATGCTATTATACAATTGTGTTTAATAAGCTGATTAACACTGTAGTTGTTCAACTATATACATCTAAGTGTTTTATATCGTCGTTAATTAAGGACACAGAAAAGCTAGTTGCATTCTAGAAGTCCATATGTTCTATCTTAAAATGCAAGCATTTTGAGGTACATTTGTGGCCTCTAATTCAAAATAAAGATTAATAAAAGTGCACAAAAATTTTATAACGTAGCTGGCAGTACTGTTTATTGATAAAAGCTGAATAATACTGAACTTTCGAACTATATTAACGCTTAGAGCATTACAGTGTCGTCTTCGTGTTACTTAATAAAGTTAATATACAGGCAATATACAACCATTTATATATTTATTTACCTTTTGCAGGTCGAGTATACTCTAATAAGTTTTCATAAATGCTAAAGTTACCAATGTGGCAATTATGTGAAGTCCTATAATGCAATTTTGTGCTACTTGGGCTGCGTTTCTTCTCCGAGAAGCAATCCCAGCGCACGTCCCACCCGCCAACGACCGTAGTAATGGGGGAAATTCAGTTAATCAAAACCGATTCGTAACTCAACCTTTTGCGAAGCATTTCCTGTCGGCTGCTATAATTTTTTTTATTTAATAACGAGCGTAGGACGTGTCACGTTTCATCAAATATGTCAATTGTATGACTTAGAAGTGACTGAATAAAAAAACAATGGCGGCCGATGGGAAACGGTTCACATAATTATGGTTCAGCTACGGAGCGATCTTGAATTGCCCTGCTGGACACCGAGTCGGTCCCTCCGCCTACACTCCACTAGCCACATACAGTCCACTCGACTGGCCCGGCTTAGAGGTACCGCGGTCCGGAACAAAATACGACGTTTTTTTTTTCGACAACGAGGGCTAGTTAAAAGTATGACTACAGCTCACCTCATTGACGATAACGGTGTGTGTGATCCATGTGATCCATAGCCGCGCTTGAAACTGAAACTGACTCTTAATTGTAGTTACAGGAACATACTGTACTTGTACTGCCGCATCATGCTACGGTTTTCTCGCGTTGTTTTTCTTTACTGAAAGCTCAAATTCATTGATGGGATTTGAACCTGTTCCATCTGGCTTAGACATTGATCGCATATTATGATCGCTTGAGCCCTATCGCTTCAAAAATCATCACGTCTTATAAAATACAACTAGTTCTATTCCCCGACGCAAAAAATGGCTCTTATACATCAGATGTGTGTATTTGTGTGTCTGTCTGTAGCATCGTAGCGTCCAATAGATGAATCGTTTTGATTTAGTTTTTTAAAGAAGATTACATTGAGAGTGTTTTAGGCTATGTTTCATAAAAATCAGTTCAGCCGTTTTTTTTATGCTGCTGGTTTTTAAGTGACTTAAGTTTTAGTTTACTTGCAATTATTACAGTCCCGTAAGTTTCTGCATTCATTATCTATGCACACGCACCACATACCATGCCACACATACATATATTGCATTTATAAAATAACCCACCCAAACAAAATCAAAATCCAGAATCATCATTTCATCGATTCATCATCATTTGAGGTGGATGGACCTCTTGTGGCTGGACTCCCTGGAAGAAGTATCCCCATACATTTCCACTAACAATAATGGAGGGTTTTGTCATTATTCGCCATACTTAGCAAGCGGGTAAGAGCGCAGTAAATGGCGTTTTACATAAAGAGTGCAGCTGCCCACCTCTGATAATATTTCCCTTATCTGGTTTTTACTGCACACACGGGAAGAAGGGGAGGTACTATTCTAAGCCGGTACCTATCCCACGGCAAATATCCAGGGTAGAAATAATAAAAGTTCTACTTCTCCAACTTTTCACAAAAACCGCAGGTAAGTGGGGGTAAAGTAAATACAGTCCCGGTTAGAGCTAGGCTAGACTGTGTCTAGACTAACCTTTGTTTGATTCGGTCTCATGTTACCTATAACAGGTTGCTAGTTAGATACGTAATAAGTAGGGAGACTGCATTTTCGAAGAAATTATTCTAAATAATTATTATATAATAATAAACTGAAACTATACGCAATTTTGTTTACTTGGATGATATTTTTACAATTATTTTGTTTTAAAACCACTAAACTGATGTTGATGAAATTTCTGTGGGACTCTTGACCCTTTTCTATGAAAAAAAAAAAAATATTTTTTTCAAATCGGTTTCTATACGATGGAGTTGTAAGGTAACAAAAAAAAAACAATTGAATTGAAATCAACCGACATCAAAACGAAGGAGGTCAGTTTATGATGTCGGTTGATAATTAAAGATTAAGTTCAATAGAGTCTGAACTGGATTGAGCAAATTCCTGCTCTTTCCTCTTTTCTCTTCTTTGTTCTTTTCGGTCGACGGGTTAAAAGCGTTCAGACAAATAGGCCAGATCCTCTGGGAACCGATCTTTTGAAGTTCATATAAATCGACTTACCTATTATCCGATCTGAATGGTAGTTCGCAATACATGTGACAGTGTAGTGTAACGCCAATTCTACCAGACAGCTCCATACCACTTACTGTCTATTATCAATCCGCTGGAGAGCCAGTCTCCTGTCCCGCCCCCATGCAGTAATAGTGCCAAATTGCTGCAATCCCCAGCATCCAGTTAGATCAGTTAATACCCTGGGGTCGGACGACTAACTCAGTCTCTGATCCTCGGATTTTCGTGTCACCTACTAAAGATTTCATCTCTATGGATTTTGCGAAGATCATTGCATCTTTCGTAGCTAATAGTACGTTTATTTGAATTTGCTTTTAACACGTTTTAAGCGTGTTCTGAAACTTCCGCGAAATCAGGAAGCTATTGGAGTACATTTCGTTGTTCTACAGCGTAGCGTAAGCTGTTCAAGTTTGTTTCAACATTTTTGGACTAAATAATTAACCACAATTGAAATAATAAATTTTGACGACTAGAGTGATTTTATCGCTAGTACGTACACGACTTTGGCAATAAACTGTAGTGGTGAGATGGGACATTAAGTTTTCACAATGAAAATAACGGAATCAGCGGCGAACGGCAATGAAGCGCCTGCAGAAGAAAGGTAATTTGAACAGTTAAATAGTTATAGGTACCTAACTTGCGAATCAATGCTGGTGCGTATCTGGCCCAACGCATAAGTATTGCCATTCAACGTGGCAATGCGACCAGCATGCTGCTTTTTTATCCGCTTCGGCCGCGTACGTAACTATTGTTCCGTAAAACCGACTTCAAAAAGAGGAGGTTCTCAATGTGTTTTAGGAGGTATTATTTTAATGTTTGTATTAAAATTGTTTTAATTGTTTGATTTTAAACAAAATGACTGGGGAAAATATGTTGCCTAAGTAAACAAAATTGCGTATTTTACGACGGTTGTTTTAGTTTTTTTAAACGATAATTATTCTAGCTTAGAATATACGAGGTGGATGTAAGCGACGACGGGAAGAGTTTATGAAATTTTTAGAAAGTTATGGTTCGGACTAAACCTGAAAATATGACAAACAAACTAAACTATTTCAGTCGTACTCGTATACTAGTACGTTTTGTCGAAAATCATATCTTTAACCCCCGACCCAAAAAGAGGGTTGGTATATGTTTGACGTGTTTATTTGTGTGTCTGTCTGTGACATCGTAGCTCTCAAAATGGACCGCTTTTAAACTAGTATTTTTTTGTTCAAAAGAGGATTTCTTCGAGAATATTCTTAGCTGTGTTTCATCGACGAATTTTGGTGAAACATAGCTAAGAACACTCAGCTTTTTTTGTCAGGAGGTTTTCTAAACTTATACTTGTTATTGAATGGAGTAAACGATGATTAACTTTAAAGTGCCATCCTTAAAGTATGTTACACCATATTACTCATTCCTTCATCAACATTTTTAAACAACACCGACCACAAAACATTCCAGTCGTCGCATTTAACGCTGAACGTAATCCAACCTCACACTTGTTGCCCCTCGCGTCACACACCTCATTTAATTACAAAATTGAAGTAAATCCAATGAGTGACCCCTGCCCCCCCCCCCCCCCTCGTTCTACTACCACGGATGTCACGTTTACAATGTCCTAAATATCCGGGGGCAATGACCGCTTACCGCACCAGGGCTCAGAGCTGTCCAGTGTTGCGCTAAAGCCCAAGGGTGGTAACAACGATTAATTTTAAAATGCAGCGGAATGTGGTCATCACACGCGACCGCTGCATGCGATGATTGTGGTTAGGATGGGGTTGAAAGGGGTCAGTTTCGTGACAGTTGGTTTGATGGCACAGTTATTTTTATCATGTTGTTATTGATGTTTTTTTTCATATTTACCGGGTTGTCGATTGGATGTTTTTACTATTATTGGGATTTTTTATTGTTTTTTTTCTTTCAAAAAATGTTCGTTGATAACTTGTTGACATTGGCGGTAATGTTGAAGAATTATAATATGTAATCCCTCTGTTTTGATACTTACAGCTAAAAAAGATGTTTTTTGATTGAGTCAGATGTACTTACGTATATGTAGCTCTATGTTTTTTATTGGTTGGAAAACTGAATGTTGGAGCTATTATAAATTATTACACAATTTCTTAACATATGTGATATCGCTGAACTTTAGCTTTTGAAGGCTACGAAAATACGTTCATCTATTATACCGATAAAAAGTCTGAATTGTGATATTTTAACGTTCAGTCGCTTTAACTTTTGTTCCACACTCTGAATTGCAGAGTAAAAAATAAGTACAAACACTAAAACTGAAAAATCACGCTCTAGAAAGTATGAAACGAAAAAAATCGTAAATATTTTATTGTATTTCTTACATATTCATAGTGGTGTTTAGAGGATAACCGTGGTCGTATGCCACCTACTGTAACAAAACAATGCATTCTGCAATGTAGCATACGGCCACGGGTATCCTGTGAGTAATCTAAGTAATTATGATTGCTATCTACATTTGCTAAAGTTTTTATGTACATGATATAACAAAGTAAGTCGTAACAATCTTATTATCACGACAACTAACTTGTTTCGTTGGAGTTGCTAAACTATGCAATAAAAGTTATCTTATTATTTCCTGTCTGAAGTTACTCCTTAACACAATAGGTATATTAATTACATGGGCAACAACTTTTTTACCCAGCTGCGCAATAAATGACGGTGAAGTGTTTATTATTCTATGTATGTAATGTGTCCTTTGTGGCACTCGAGGCGATCAAACGTGTGGGTCGATTTTGATGAATATGTAGTTAGATTCGTTTATATAATTACATTTATATTCATTTATTATTTTCAAAAATTAAAATTTGACAAAAACATTGCAAACATTATTTTTAGACACTAGACGAATTGTTAAATAAATACAATATTAATTATGCTACAAACTAGATTTTTAGACTGGCTTATGAGATATTAAGGACAACTTTTCCACATGCTAATGAATGACCAAATAGACTGGACCTAAGACGCTTTTACCACCTTGCTTGTACTCTATTTTTAGTGGAATAAACTCATTTCATTTCAATTCATTTCGTTTGAGGTTGAGAAAAATGATTTTTTTTGAAACTTTTACTTTGAAATATCTTACATTTTTATCACGCTCTTTCCCAAGTAGAGTTACAAAGAAAACCAGCATTTCTTTCATTCTCCGCTGTCTCATTGTTCTGAAATAAACACTGAGCAAGGGACAAACAAGACGCCCGCCTTGCTTATTTCAGAGACAAACTCCAGTCTGGGAATGTTTGGAAACGTGTGAAACATTCGGGAAGCGACACTGTCGACTTTTTACTTTTTATTCTGCATAGTGTGAGCCAGACACTGCCTGTATTCTAACAATATAGGTACACTTGTATGTCGTTAGTGGAATTTGTTAGCAGTTCGGTTGAGAATTTTGCGACGTGTTTTTATGAATTTTGTCGTTCCTTTTCCTGTGTCGCTTGCACCCTCGTTTCTGTGCGAAGGAAAAGTAACGTTTTATTTTTATTTTCGCACTTTGTTGCACACGGAATACGAAATCATGTCCGCAGCTAAAATCATGAAATATGAAACGAACTCTGCATTTTTGACTGATTCTAAAATAACAAATATTCATTTTTTTTATTTTTAGGTTTCCGTAGTCAACTACAATGCCTTATAGTTACGCCATGTCCGTCTATCCACGGTTTAGCTCAAAGAGTCTATATACTAGAAATTTGTAATTCACTATGTGTATACATATGTATTTATTACGCCAACAAAACGGTAGTATAAAAACCAAGAAAAAATTTTTTTTTTCTACACGTGTACAGGTTAACGAATAGAAGGGTGAGAGGGGTCTCTATCAGGTAAACGATTAACTTTGGAGATATTAAAAAAAAACATGCTAGTAGCATAAATGATGAAATGAAAGGGAAAACTATCACGGCTAAGTAGGTTTTACAAGTTAACGAGTAATAGTCGATGAACTTAAAAAATGTACTTAAGAGCAATAAGAAATGAAAATTTCGTGCAAATTTCATTTAAACTAACATAAGTTACCTCGTATGTTCATAATCAGGAGACTGCTTTAAGATCACATAAATTATGATGTGTAACTACGGAACCCTAATTTGCGCGTGCCACGACACACACTGGCCGATTATTTATATGTTATAAGATAAAGATAACGATCGATTTAGTTTTGATAATTCATTTTTTTTACTAAAATGAAAGTAGCTCTGAGGTGGCTCCATAAAAATTTCATTTATTACAGTTTAGTAGTTCTTACTTGCGATCCGCAGATCTTGAGCTGAAATACACGTATTTCTGTCTTTGTAAAGTTATAATAATATACGTATTGTTAAATACTGTTAATTTAAAAATAATCATAAAAGGAAAACGTGAGTAAGTCTTCATTTCTGGGCAGTATAAAGTTTGCGTACCCGCACTTAGCAAGCAGAGAAGATGAATTGGCCCTTTCTTACAAAAAGAAGAAGGCCGGTGATCAGTATCAGTCAGTATTTATATATGCAAACAGGCTGATCCGAAGTCCGGTACTATCGTAATCCGTATTACTAAATTTTATGAATGAAGCAGCAGACAACTTTACAATGTCTGAAAACAGAAAGCGTTCGGAATTAAAGTTTCTCGTGAAAGTAGTCTACTATAAGCCCATTGATCAGTCAGAGGGCGGGCAGAATGCCAACGAAAGCGAACGCTACGAGCGCTACGAACGCTACGGTACTACGATCGTAGCACTAGCCATGAGATTTAATTTTGAAGGGCTTTTCAATTGAAACTGAAACTTAAGTCTGCAGGTTAAGGTTTACTTTCGGTTGAAGTTAGAAGTTGCTTAATACTTTGTGTCCACGGAAAAGAGATAGTATATAAATATGTTACCAGCTATACGCGATCAAAGATTAAAAAGATTTGTTTTATTAGGATTTATAGCTATTGCTCTGTGCATTAGAGATGAGCCTGCAAACTACTTTGCTAGTATTAAATTGTTACTTTTATTTTATGAACTTGTTTTTCTTTTAATCCACAATTGTTTTGAAGTGTTACATTGTCTTCTGTGGTGTGTCTACAAATATTCTTAGATATAAAACACATTTTGTTGAGTAATTAGCCCTGGTGTCAGTTGTTTATGTCATGAGTTATGTCATGCGTGTGTGAGTGAATTTCGTACTTTGCCGGATTTATTTATAATGAGATTGTTCGAGACACTGAAGGTGAAGGATGTCATAACAGTGTTATTTGCTGCTGCTTCTTTCAATTTTATGTGTTGTTTTTGTTATCACAATTCTAGAAACAACAACAGTTTTTTGATTGCGAGATTTATTTATAATAAGTTTGTTCGAGACACTGAGGGTGAAGGATGTTATAAATGTGTTATTTGCTGCTGCTTGATTCAATTTGATGTGTTGTTTTTGTTATCACAATTCTAGAAACAACAAAAGTTTATTGATTGCGAGTTTTCTTTTGCTTCTTTGGCTTCCAAATACAATTAACTTCTTAAATTAAGAAGGAAACTGCTCAGAAGAAAAACTTAATTGGCGAAACTGAATTTATTGTACTGCCACTTTTACTTTATACTAGAGAAAGCTAAGTAGTTGTTTATGTTATATATTCTTTAGTAATTTTACCACCTAGCATAATAATTCACTGACAGTTGTTCAATAAATGATTCTGATTTCTGACAATAGCAAATATATTTTTTTCCCTACACTTTTTAACCGACTTTAAAAAGAAGGTTCTGAATATGGGTCTGATCGTCTCATCGTATTACGAAAACTTTTTCCATTTTCATATCCTTACTTTTTGGTCTTACTTTCCATCTTTTTGATATGTTAATTTATCCTGAGAGACTTCACGGAGCGAAATTAACTTTCAGTTTATCTTTTTCAATATACGTATACTTAACTCGGGGAAAGCTTGTATTATCTTTGTGAGCATGTCTGCGCTGAAAAGGTTTTAAAGGCAGAGTTGGGGGTTGGTGAAACTTTTGGCTTTGAGTTTTTAGTTTGTGTTAGGCAGGTGTTCAGGTTCAGTTAGGTCGTATCTTTATTAATCTTAATTTTTACATACATACATGCATTAAATCACACCTATTTTTCCTTACGCGGAGGCAGAGCAAGGCGTCAAACAGACGCCACACTGTGATTTAGAGTACCGTGGGTAAGAGAATTAGATGGCAAGTATTCTGTCCTTTCCATCTAATTCTTTAAACACAGTCAAACATACAAGGAGTTAGATGGAATTAGAGGGTAATATGTATGTTCTTACAATATATATATAAACTCATAAGCTAGAGGGCCGTCGACAGCGGGACAGGCCCTAAGCTGCTAAAGGTAGGGGGGTACAGATTTAAGAACATCCTGACAATGCGTGTTTAGGACGATTACCTGCTGTATCCAAACCTTATCTCAACAATCAGTTACGTTATTATTTTTTGTTTAGTTTATGTTATTATTTTTTGTTAGATTTATTGTTGTTTGAGCTGCAATAAATATGAATTGCAGGTGATAATTAATAGACCATCATTTAGCCGGTCCTGAAATGAAAACGCATCTTTCGCTGGTTCAACCAGTATTATTCGATGCGTTATTAAACTTATTATGAATTTTGATTTATTTACTTATTTGAATTCCACGTCGTGAAACAGTTTGCAAAATCATATATCGCGGATTATTTTCAGCTACAGTCGGCTTGAACTCTGATTTGATGCAACCATGCATTCACAACATACTTATGTCTGGGTATTTGTTGATATCTATAGGACATCGCCCTACAATAGGCGTAAAGCATTTATTAAACGTACATTTATTGACGTAATCCTTACATGAAGCCACGTGAACATATTCTCTATATTATATTTTATTTATAATTTATTTGCTAAGCGCACTTTGAATAAAATTATAGTTCGAAATACTAAAAGAACCGGACAAAAGCGAGTCAGCCCTTGTCCGGTTCCCTTGCAGGGTTCCGTACAAACTAGTAGATAAAAGGGGGAAATTATATATATTTTTATATTTTCCTTCATAAATCGAAAAATATACATCGTAAAAATATTTAAAAACCTGCTTAGCTTGTGCTAATTAAGTTCTTTCATATAATAACCCACATGATACGGTTAAAGCACTTTAAAATTTGGACCCTCCTTCCTTGCATAAAGACCCTATTTTATGTGAATAAATTAATAATGTACAGTTTTCGGATTTTTTTCTCTATGGTGTTCTATATTACAATGCTTCTTGCCAAATTTCAAAGTTATAGGTCAACGGGAAGTACCCTATAGGTTTTGATTCCCCTGCGTCTTGACAGACAACAAAGTGATCCTATAAGGGTTCCGTTTTTTTCTTTTGAGGTACGGAACCCTAAAAAACCGACTTCAAAATACGCAATTCATTGGATGTAATTTTTCCAATTATTTTGTTTTAAAAAACCAAAGGACTGAACCGATTTTGACAAAATTAATATGGGACTACGTCTGAGCCATTACTTATCAAACAAAAAATAATCATCAAAAACGATTCATAATTGCTGAACAACCATATAAAAAAACTTCATTTTGGATGTCGGTTAAAATAGGAAATGACGTCTCAGTTATGTTGCTAGTCGAGCAAAATAAAGAAAAGGCCAGTAAATATAAGGAAGCAACGGCCTCAATGCCACATCTTTCCGAATAGAGTCTACATCCTCATTGACTTCTACGTTTATAATAAAATTAATTTCACGGCGTGTAGTGAACGTAAATATCTTATGCCTATCATCTTATGTTTTTTTTAATTCACTTATCAATGAATGACTACTGCATTTTGCGAAACGTAACCGGAAATCGAGAGCGGCCATATTGGAAGCGGAAATGGCGCTGCCGTGCGGATCTGTCATTTGATTTACACCGTCTGCCCTATAAACGGCGCCCGGGATTGAGATAATGTAATTACAAGCGTCTTCCATTAGGTTCTGTAGCTTCACTGGGGGTAATAAGAAAATATAAAAAAGTGTAGCTACTGTGTTTCTTTTAAATAACTTTTCGTCACCTCTCCAGACAAACAAAGTATTAGTGATTTCATTAGTACCACAGAATAGAATAGATCTACCGTCGCCGTATGGAAACAGGCTGGTTTTGCGTTTTACAAAAAAAAAAAAATGAAATTTTATTCTGTTTAATTTTAGAGAAATGTAACAAAATAATATAATAAAACAGATTTTTTTGTATTCACACTTACACACTACATTTCTACCATACCTACGCCTAAGAACTATATATAGTTCGCTAATAGAACCTCTATGATTACTTGCTACTAAGAACGAATACTTAGGAATAGAAAAAGAAGACAAAATATGTAAGTTACGTGTATCTGACAACACAACAATGTACAGACTCAACTAACTAAACTACTACACAAAAAGCACATCGATCACCCCCGACCGATAAAGGTCTAAAGATAATCCAAATGCTCAAACCCACTACCAGTTGGCAGCGTACCCAGCATGCTGCCCGCATTTCCATGTTGAATGGCAATGCTTATTGCTTATGCGTGTATCTTAACTGAAATATGAAAAAAAAAAGATAAATATAAATATTTACCGAGCATTACTACACATAAGTAAGTAGGTGATATAAATTGTTAAATATTTTTCTCAGAGATAAAATAGGTAACTGTATCATTATTACATTGTCTATAGTATAGTTATCAAAATTATAGGCATAATATATTTAATCTCAGTGTGATAGTACAAATGGAAGTTTTAATTCATATCGTTTCCAAAATTTTTGCGTGCGCCAGTAAAAATACCCTGTGACCCCAGTAATAGCAAGTTTTGCTTTGTCATGGACGTTATTATACCAAACCCATCCAGTTACGGCATCGGCATACACACATACACACAAATTACCACATGAATACTAAATTAGTGCGCTCCAAAACCCCAAGCGAATATAAATTTTGCGCCATTTCATACCGACGCCTGTCGTGTATTTATGTGGTATCCGCATACCTTTAATTCAACCATCAACTCGATCGATACCAACGTTGTTTTGTTCCTTTGTGTCGAGCTTACTTCCGTATTTATATCCGTATAAGCGTCCCCTTTCAGGAATAAATGAAACTTTGCCAAACTAGAGGTAAAGTGACATCATCTTTACAGACAGAACGAACAAACTTGAACAGAATTCTCTCCCTATTACGTAGGGATTATCGTACAGGCGAAGGAATCAGTATTTTATTTCACTACCGAGACGGAAGGTATACCTATTATGTTTTACACATTTATGTAGCTCATAATGTAAGAATGTTGTGTAGGAACATTACGGGAATACTAGACTATCCAAACTAAGAAAATAGTTTGGATAGTCTAGTATTCCCGTACAAGCTTGTACTATGGCAACTAGTTGGCTAATAGAATACATATGTATATACGTGTTTTTAGTAAATATATACTTATGATACATAGAAACACGCAAACACAGAACAAACATCCATGCTCATTACATAAATGTTTACCCTGGGTGGGGATTGAACCCACAACCTACGGCTTAGCACGTAGACATCCTACCAACTGAGCTGCGAGGCCAGTCAAATATTGACCATTTGCCATTTTGACCCGTTATTGCTTTATTAGATAGATAATAAACAATAACATAGATAACGTTTTTTTTTCGATTTCAAAAAATGAAAATGGGAAAATATTGTAAGCCCGCGGAACGCAGCTTGTAAAATATTATTATATTGTAGGTTTCATGGGTTTTTATTTTAAATAAAAAATTATAGTTACACTGAATCAAGTTACAAGTTAGTAACACTGAATCTCGAACTTGGATACTTTGTCACTCACTATACCGAACTAAGCTTCAACTTTACAAACTGTTAACTGAACTTATAACTAAATTGAGATTCCCATCACGTAGATTGAAAGTTCCTGAACTTTGCTAATACCTTTAATAATACCCGTAAGGTTTCCAAATTATATGTATTTAGCTAGTGTTATATAGGCTGGAGCTTTTCATTTTCATAATACATTGATATTTGGAGAAGCTTATTTTCTGAAATAAGCTTCTTTTTCTCCTTAGTTTCCTAGTATTCTTGCAATAGTAATTTGGGATATAATGCCTGTAATACTAAACATCTCCTGCGGTTTTACCCGCGGTTTATCATTTCTTAGTAGGATATCTATATAACCAGTGGTTTAAGCTATGCTTTATTCATCAATCTGCTACTCCGGACCAAGCCTTCTATTTACATGTGTCTGCGTTTTTAATCGACGGTGTGGTCTGAAAATTTCAATAACAGCTGCCAGGAAACAGAAGGTGGCAAAGAAATCCATTCCTGTGCATTGCACACCATAAGAATGTAGACAGAAATCAAGATTTTTCAGTATTGGTCAAGTATGAGCTTTCTATGAAAGAAAACATGTAGAATAAGTCATAATTTAGCGGTACGCGCCCGTCTAGCTAAATGGTACCATAATTTTGAACATATGCTCTGACAGCCTCATTCGAGAGCCAATTTTATAAACCACCACCAATCTTGGAATCTTCAAGGGTAGACTAGATATCTTCTAGATCGATGAGTTCCATCCTCGGCCACACCGTCGCTTAACATCAAGCGAGTTAGTGGTCAATCGTAGATCTATCTAACATCTACACTGTCACTCAACATCAAGTGAGCTATGTTCAAGTGGATAGCCTATCCATTAAAAATTGTAAACTAAATTGTCAAGCACACTTTTGAAATGTTGGCGTCTAAAGTTCTGGGTGGCAACAGTAAACGTGAAGCTTCATGAGGCGAGGAACTTATACGTTTCGTCACTTTGTTTCATAAAAAAAGTAAATCAAATCGAAACCGTGAAGTATCCTGTCTCCTGATAAATGACTATCAGGGTTTTCCATTAAGCGGATTACACGCTTTAACTGAACGAATGTGGAATGCAGGCGCCGGCGGGAAACACAATCGAGTTTTCACGAATCAATTCGAAAACAGTATTAATTAGGTGGGGTTGGGTGGAAACCAAAATTCGCTGATTTGATCAGATTGATGATGTGATAGATAGTGGTAATTTGTAGTGTATGTACTTCATGGAATCGATCAACTAAGGGGATTTTATTTGTGTTCGTTTTTTAAGAATTTTAAGGCCCGAATTACATTTATTAATCTGTCTACATTTATTTAATTCTATAGCAAACGGAAATGGATATTTTAACTCACGATGTAATTAGATTTGTTTACATTTTGAAGTGATTTACGTTCCATTTTAGTCTGATTTTTGATTGTTTAATAACAATTTGTGGAAAAAATTTAATCTAACTAAAAAAAAAACATTTATGAAATACATATACAATCTACAAATTTATAGATAGATCAAAAATTACACACATGCATTTGTAGATACGTCAGTGTGTAATATACTCAAAAATATCACATATATATGAGAGATGTGAATATTTATACAATAATGGTTTAATAGTACGTTTCATAACCGGATAGCCAAGGAGTGGAATAAATAACTGACTTTCTTCTCTGAGACATACTCGTACAAAACAGTGTTCTCAAGGTTACAGTGAATAATCTTGTAAGTCTGGGTACTTTATCTCCGACCATATCGTCGCTTTTCCACAGGCAAGTTGGTGGTCAAATGCAGACTTATTTCGTTAAAACAATATGCTGATACGAAAATTGCATTACATTTCTGTCTGAGATCGCGTCATGCATAATTTTAGCGCAACCGAGATATTTTAAGATCGTTCCAATTTTAATGAATCAAGCATCGATTGTGCGATAGGTAAGTACAGGCAGGGGAGAAACGGAAATTTGGCACTCACCCAAAATATTTTAGGTGAAATTCGCTGGGGATCTTCGG
The DNA here is from genome assembly GCA_947563715.1 of Lycia hirtaria. Taxonomy (NCBI): domain Eukaryota; kingdom Metazoa; phylum Arthropoda; class Insecta; order Lepidoptera; family Geometridae; genus Lycia; species Lycia hirtaria. Next base: position 28,762,766 of record OX387381.1, on the reverse strand, counting down.
AACTCTCGACAGCTCCTCAAAAGTTATCGCATCCTAATAGTCAGCATGATTTGGTGGAAAATCGGAGTGGATGATATCAATTTTTTACCGCACTCGTTCAAATTTCATCGAGAGTGCAAACTCCTTGAAGCGTTAATGCGAATGGATTTGTCGAATTAGATCGTGATTTTGACGATATTAATTTGAACTGTTAGAAGAAGTAAACTATTACAACTATTAAAAAAAGTTTGATTTTGACACGCTTTATATGATGTTGAGTGTACAATTTTTGTACGAGAAAATGTTCAAAGAGTTTGTACAACTTGTACAATGAATATTTCTCAGAATAATATTAATATTACTTATTTTTAGGAGGCGACGTAAAAGTAAGACTTCTATTTTGCGGGAAATTTATTTTTATTATTACAAAAATCGTAGCCTATAACACTCAAACAGTGAAGAACAAACTAAAAACACTTCCCACGTCAAAATATGTTGAGCAGTTTTGACTGTAGGACCCGTAAGAGGTAATATAGAATGGTATGGTAGAATGGTGGTAAAATATAGGTGTATACTTCTCTTTTAAAATGGGCAAGTGCCTCTATTAACTACGACAAAGCAATATACAATCTAGACATAGCAAGTTTTTAATCGAATAATTGATAACATTGATTTCTAAATCATTTATTAATATTATTAAAAAAATATGGAACCGCACCTATAAGCTATATTGAATAGCGAGGTAGTTCCCGTAAGGCATAGCTTCCAAAGTAAAAATAATGACATAATAATTGACGAAGTAGTCGAACATAGGGTTTCTTATCCATAGTTCCCTATGTGGCCACCTAGGCGTTCCACGGGCATATTTCCACCTAAGAACCTCCTTCTTTTTGAAGTCGGTTAAAAATTATAATTCGTTGTTTCCCTTGTTTCAGTTGCTACTCCATCCCTGCCAACAACATGTCTGGCGGCTCCCACGTGTCCCGCACCACGTTTGGAGGGGCGGAGTCCGAGATCTCTGGAGGCAGCGCGCCGCCGCTGCCGAGCCCGGCGTCTGCGGGGGCTGCGCTGGTGTCTCCGGAGACGCTGAGCCGGCACAGCAGCCCCCCGCCCTTGCCGCCGCATCCCTCTCATCAGCCGGCTCCGTCGTGTTCTTCTCATCGCGTGCATATGGAGTCTCCTCTAAGGTAAAAATAATGTACCTATATCATATAATTATAGTTTATAAAATTGAAAAACCGACTTCAAAATGCACTTTTTTTTTTTAAACAAAACTACTGAATGTGTTTACATGAATCTGTTTAAATAATTGAACCGATTTCTATGGGACCAACGTTAAAGTCTTTCTAAAAAATAAACAAATTCGTTTATAAGTCACTAAGTTATGCGGTAACAAACATAAAAAACAGCCAGTATTTTCAGCCATAGAATAAAGGAGTATTCTGCTCAAATACACTATTTGATACTCGTACATTTCATGATTTTTTATTACATATAATCCTAGGCTATTGTGTAAAAATGATTTCGATTTAGGATAAATGTATATTCTAAAAAGGTCAACACCATAAAGAGTTAGTGCTCTAATCGAATGTCGTATTTATGGAGTTTTTTTGCGGCGAAGCAAGAAGTGTCTCTGTGCCATGAATGAAATATGATACCGCAACGCGGCAGTGTGGTGGCTGCAGCAGCCGTCACGCACACGACATTTATTACCTTACACATACCAGGGTACATTGTTTCTATACTCTCAGCTCTAATTTATATGATAAATTATTATATTGTTTTTTTTTTTTTTTTTTTTTTTTTTTTTTTATAGAAGTGAGATCTACGATTGACCACCAACTCGCCTCATGTTAAGCGACGGTGTGGCCGAGGATGGAGCTCGTCGATCTAGAAGATATCTATTCACTCTAGCCTTGACAATTCCAAGATGTACATAAATTCACGACTTTTCCCTGTCGGTTCAGTGAGAATACATATATGGAAGTGCTTCAGCTTGAATCCTGGCTTACTTTCTTTCGCTTCTTCTATTATTAGTGTTTATAAGCACGATCGTCGATTGAAAGAAAGATGTAGCTAAAGAAAATCGGAACGAGCGTTGCAGCCCGTGGTCATGATGATCATGATGACTTGAAGATCGATGACAATGAAATTCATACCAGAGACAGTTTGGCGATAAGGCCGCAGAACAGGCTTTCATTTTATAAGATACATTTTTATCTGAACGATTTTATCACATGGTACCACATTGTTACTTAAATTCTTAAATAAAAAAGATGTTTACTTATATCGTTGTCGGACAAAAACCATCAAATTCAAATTTGTAAAAATACTACTAACACTAATTTACAAAACTACAATTAATAAATATAAATACCAACAAAATAATATATATAAAAAAAGATAATAATAACAAAAAATATAAATATATATAATGTATTAATATATAGGTATATATTTATAGGTATATATATATATTAATACAATTAATATGATCGAATCTAACTTAGGAATCTCAAGCCTTCGAACCATAAATAGGTAGATGGATATAATAACAGTCTATTATTGCGATAGATGAGTCAACAGGTGTCATTCACGATGCCAGATGTTATCTCGACACATGCTCTTCATATGAAATTACTTCTCCCTAAATAGCCATGTAACATTTCTCGGTATAATCTATATTAATTTTTACGTTTCCGAGAAATAGAAATGAAATTCTTTTGCGTCTAGTGATATTTAGTTTATACTACTAGAACTTGGCAGCTGTAGGCAATCAATCAATCACAATTTATTGACACCACAGAAGGTAATAAAATAAACAATATAGGTACACATAATAGAATGGCACAAAGGGCGGTCTTATCGCTAAAAGCTATCTCTTTCAGACAACCTTAGGATGTATGTAATTGTGATATAGTGGATGGGTGGTGGTGTTGGAATAATAATACACTAAGAATCTAAGCTTATATCTAAAATATACTAAATGCAAATATTGTGTAGGTACACAGATACTATAATAAATAAACATACATATGGGCTTATATATAAACTTACATAAATAATATACTTATATAGGTACGTAGTCCATATTTTTTTAGGGTGGACTTATCACCGAAACTGTCATTGTACCTATTTTGTACATTTCCCACTACCAGGATCCCAAAACCAACCCGTTGAGGGCTGCTGTCACAACTGTTTTGGTAAAATTGACAAAGGTCACGGACCCCAGTGTCTGTGGAGCTAAAAATTAAATAAATAAAAAAAGATAACCAGAACCTGAACACAATCGAAGGAATTAGGCGCTAAACCTTAGTGTAGCATGCGCTCGCGATGCTACACTAAGCTAAATAGAATTAAAATTACGATGAAGATGAGAGGAAAATTTGGAAGTGAATAAAATAATTAAAATGAATTGACCGAACGAGTGAAAAAAGTGAATGCCATATGAGGATATTTGAAACCGATATGTGAATTAATATTATTACAGTATGTTAGCGTCGGTGTGGGCTGGTAGACGTCCAATGATGGCGCACTATAGGTGAATCTTGGATGACGTTATAATAATTAAATTTATAATACAACGTGAACTCGCTAAAAGGCTGTAGGTTTACTCGCAGAACCAATGTACTTCGTGTGGTGTTTGTTCGACATATTACAGATTATCGAGAAGATTGTTCCTTGTGAACAAAATACTTCAATGCTTAGAAATTCTATTATGACATAATAATTTACAGAAAAATCATTTAATATAATTGTATTATGACATGTATAAATTAATATTTGCTTATTAGATATTTATTTAGTAGTTATAAAGATTGATATCGCCCTCTGATTTGCAGGCCTCCTCAGGCATACCATGAAGAACGTTGAATTTAAAAATACCAAATGCATGTAGTCACTCATGTTAAACGCAAATTAATTTACTTTGACTTTGACAGGATATCAAGTCCTCCTTCAATGAATTTGGGCGGGTCTCTCTCGCTGCAGCCGGTGATGTACGGGCAGCACCCTGGGCCGCAGACACACGTGCCTCTGCCGCCCACCAGGAGATCCTCTCGACCCTCGGCGTTCCAGCACGTGCACGTCATCAGCGCGTAAGTAACCACCAACTTATCGAAATTAACTAAATATTTTTAACCGACTTCCAAAAAGAAAGAGGTTATCAATTCCGTCTGTTATTTTTTTTTGTATATTTTTGGTCACCGATTATGAGTAATCGTTGCCAATTGTACATTAGTTTCGATGATTATTTTTGTATTTGATAGATCATACGTCAGAGGTGATGCCATATTTTTTTAATCAAAATCGATTTTGAATTTATTTGGACATATTACAACCTATACATATTGACTGGCAACGCAGCTCAGTTGGTAGTATGTCTGCCTGCTACTTGTTTCTTCTATTATACTTATCAGTTAAAACTAACTCTCATTGGCGTTTTTGTTTAAACTAAATATTATTTCAAGTCGATTTTCAGCTGAAAGTTTTTTATATTTAAAGATTCGAAAGTCTCTTCCGAGTTGTCTTTTTGACACCAAGGAGTCAAATTTAGACCGTTTAGTGACTTTATTTGCCAGGACTTGATAAATAAGTTAGAAGCAGTCCTTCTATCATATTTTCTTTTATCAGCCCCGTTTGTACAAACTGTCCCACTGCTGGGAACGGCCCATCTTCTCATCTTCTCATCTCATGTGAGAAGGGTTAGGTCATAGTCTGCCACGCTGGCCAAGTGCGGGTTGGCAGACTTCACACATCTTCAAGATCATTGAGAACTCTCAGACTATGTAGGTTTCCTCACGATGTTTTCCTTCACCGTTTGAAGTTGTCGGCAATCAACAATACGCACATAACTTCGAAAAGACAGAGGTGCGTGCCGTGGGATTCGAACTCAGGACTTGCGGATCGCAAGTCAGACGGTCTCCCGACTAGGCTGCCGGAAACTTACTAGGCTGCCGGAAACTTACCAGGCTGCCGGAAACTTCCTTCTATCTATTCACTGATAAATTAAAAACATTTAATCTAGGGTCCAGACTGTAATATCTTCAATAATAAAACCTATTTAAACAAGCCAATAAAACAAACCCTGTCTGAAAAGCACGCGGAACATTTTTCGCCTCATAACTTCCCCACCGAACTAAATAACGTCGATATCGTTTCACCTGTCAAACTCAGATATTACCAATGACGAGGATATTCGACACCATCTTTTATACTTTTTTAAGAATGCTATTTATTATTGTTGGTAACAGAAACATTTCTTCTACTATCGAATAATACAGAATGGAGACGAGCAATTTAAGTAAGTATCTAATATTTAGGGAGTTGGTTTTTTTTGTAGGGTTTTCTGTCCTAGTTACATTTTAATGATAATAAAAATATTAGATTTAACTTCGCGACATTCAGATAGTAAAACAGGTGCAAAAAAGTGCCACGTTGCTATTGAGTAACTGAAAATGAAAATTATTGTTAAAACTAAAAAAACTGCGTAGATAAGTAAATCATTCGCTTTTCTATTTTACGTAAAAATGCTAAATAAGTTGTTAGATGATTTATAAGTTGTTAGGTATATTATTTAGTTTATATATGTATAAACCTTTTATAGAATCGAACTGTGTATTAATTTTCGTTTATTCGTGTCGTACAAAGAGGTTGGAGAGTTTTACTATGTTCGAATTTTGAAATTGCTTTCCGCTCTACTTAAATAGGGATACGAAGCGGTCTTCACGCTTTACCCCTGCAAAGTGAACATTTACGAGTTAGTAAGGTTTAAACTTATTTATTTGTTTAAATACTACCCACACTTACAGCTACGCCGAGTCGTGTAGAGTAGCCAGTAAAAATATTTATTATTTATTATTGAAATGGATTTTTTTTTTCTTCTAAGTGTTTACTCTTAGATATTTTTAAATATTGATTACAAAATTCGTAAGTCCAAATTTAGCCTACAACAATAAGGCGGAAAGATATACCACTCCTGTAAACTAGTGGAGTAACCGCGAGAAGTGATTAGTTAGATAGAATCGAATCCATCAGTGTTCCCCTCTTTTGTACTACATCCAAAGAATTAGCTAATAAATGACCACTGAATACAATACATAAAACGTGGTCGGACCAATGACTAACCGAGGGAAATTGCCAGTGTGAAAAATGTGGCTGCAGCGTGTAATAAATAACGAGAATACGCAGAGGTTATGTCTGAAGAGGGTACATCTCCCCTTGGAGGAGTATGGGATGTTACTAAGAGATGAAATGGACATTTTTTATGGAAATTTTAGGATGGACATAGTATTTTATGGAGGTTTTATGTTTTGGGTGATGATAGGTCGTATAATATGCGAATGTTCACCTGTTATTGATTATATTATAGGTAATATAATGTTTGGAGGGTAGGATGTCCCAAGGGGGGGGGGGGGTAATATACTTCTACTTCAGTGTTTAAAATCGTATTCATTGAATAAGGACTTGTCACCTTCTGTTAAACGGGAACTATCAAGCGCAAAAACGGAACAAAAACATTGCGCCTAGCGATACATCAATATTTATGATGGTACCTAAATAATTGTCACTAGTACCATTAATGGTACTAAGGATACAACGTTGTGTCAATTGTACCATCAATGGTACTACTGACAATAAGGCGCTTATAAGACAGAATTTATTGTTATAATGTTTCGTCTATTTCTAGATATTTTGGTTCACTAACATGTTTCATTATAATGGAATTAACTCAGGAAACAAAATTAATACAAATGTATAATATTAAATTAAGGAAACCAACTCATATCTCTAATTTATACTTTTCCGGAGCGTGGTTTACTTTTATACAATGTTTTCAGCGAACAAAGAAAACTAGAATAGGGAGCGAGCGGACTGAGGATAGCAAACCCACAACATAACTAATGTTCAACAAAGGCACTGAAGCCGCGAGCTTTTACTTATGGACAGTACATGGCGCCCACTTTGCCTGTTGAATGGAATGAGGGCACCACCGTAAATTTTTTACCCACAAAATTAAGCTAACGCGTTGTAAATTTGAGTTCTGAATTTGGCCAACTTTGTATATAAATTGGTCCTGCATAATGGGGAGTCCGTGTTTTCAACGCAAAACGTTGGCGTTAAATTTTTGTATCCTTTACAGGCCATTAGGACTTCGGTTCGTTATTAAAATGGCATTTTGAATGCACGATGAAGCTTCTAATAATTGTATTCAGGACAGAATTTACCAAACAAAGTTATATTGTTTTATTGCCATAGTCTTCTTATTGTAAATATTCTAGTAAATTATATTAATATTTATAATTAAAACACCATATTGTTGTTTCCTAATAACCTCTTCACCCATCTTCAGTAATACCTCCTTTGTGTCTAATTAACCAGTTTCCTTAGACGTCTCTGTAAATAATTTGTATATTGCTGTAGCAAAGATAATTGCTCCAGATTTGTAATACAAAGGGGTCGGGTTGTCGCATTGTTCACTGGGTCGCAACCACATCTTCAAGGGGCAGGAACTTTGTCTATGTGTTGCTGGCTTCCGAGAAACTTCAATGTCTCTTTGGGAACTATTTTGGTTTACATGACATGAAATCATCTTTACTTATACTAGCTGCGCCCTGCGGTTTCTCCAGCTAAGTGATGATAACCGGTGATGATGATCATCATAAAATATAGCCTATGTCCGTCTCATGGTTTTCAGCTATATCTGCACAAAAAATCGTAACAATTAATTCAGCTATTTAGTCGCGAAAAGGTAACAAACATAAAGAGACAAACATAAAGAGACAGCGACAGAGTTTCTTTCGCTTTTATATTAGTAGTAAGTAAGTAAGGTTATTACTAGCTGTGCCCTGTGTTTTCACCCGAGTAACGAAAACCGATAGTGATGATGATGATCATAAAATGTAGCCTATGCCTAATAATAATACCAATGTAATAACAATAAATGATTCTTCAAATACATGCTAGGTGTGACAGATTAACTTGACAGTAACATAACCTCCTTTTTTTGTAGCCGGTAACAAACAGTTACTTAAAACAAATACTTATACATCAAACAAAACAAAAATACAAACAACAACGTATATATATAACTGCCTCCTGAATATGTTTGTAGCTTTGTCAATTTTTTTTTAATCACAGGCACGCAGTCAGTCAGAAATTAGAATTTTGCAATTATGTATTTATTATAATAATCCCAGGAGCAACACTTTTGGCTTTCGAGTGTCGATTATCATCCTCAAGTAGGTACTATAATAACCAGTGTCGTGTGAAATACTCATCTCAACATGTTCCAAGCAAGGAGGCGTCTCGCGCCCTCATTTCCTCTTCGACAACCCCTCGACAGTTTAGCGTCATTGAGTCGATGACGTCATAATAAAACATTCTGCTGCGTCATTGTACAGAACGGGACTTGGTGATAAATTGAGAAACTTTAAAAAAAGTAAAGAGCTAGAGTGACTAGTTCATTTGTTAGAGAGTGCTACGAGGTGCTATGTCTTTTTGGTCGACAGGCCAGATTTGGAAAAGCTCACTTTATATTAAATGATGATTTGATTCAATAGTAAAAGTATACTTAGCCTGGAATGGAAACTGTTATTCTAATTATATTTGACTATATCCGATTGAGAGAGTCTCAATATAACTGCCATGCTTTTTATAGGTTTGAACAAACTCCGCCTGTTAATAATCCAGGAACCCCTGAATTAAGGTAAAAAAGTTGACTGAGGCCATAACATGTAGTCTCATTGTGTACAAAATCGCAGTAGGGAGCCAATAACACGCCGTTGTCATGCCAACCGAGCCGCACGAGAGGGGACCTCGCCTCCCTCTTTCCTTCCCCTCCCGAGAAACCAGAAAACCGTGACATATCTAACGAGACAACTTCCAAAATTCTGCACCTGATAATATACTTTACAGAGGTCTTGTTACATTGGATATATGAAGTACGTACCTATAGGTGCATTTTTCACACGGGACCTTGTCGTAATTTATGTTGGTGCTGAGTATATAGTATCTTCTGATGATAGACGGACCTTCCTAGTGGATTTGAGGAGAAGCGGCTGATGCTAGTGTTATAGTTTAGGTATTTGGGGGCTGATGTGATCTACGATCATAAGGCACTTAGCTAGACAGATAACTTAGTCTTACTTGAGCATGATGTAAGATTGAGCAATTCAATTTTATATCGGGAAGCTATCCCAAAATTGTTTTTTTAATTTACAGTCAATTTTATATTACAACGTTGTAACGTCGCACCTTTTACGGGAGAGCTGGGTGGCTGTTACACATCTGGGAAAGATAACGTATTCTACTTTTCCGATAAGTTCAGAGTATGAGGCGTAGCAAAGAGACATGCACTCACGTACCTGGGTCTGCTCCCGCCTCCGATGATATTTCCACCACCAATCTCGTCTGCTGGCGTATCTAGCACACTCACAAAACTGTTAAAGGTTTGATAATTCGTCCTGAACCCGCGGGTTATAATTTTGTATTGCGTTGTTGAGATTTTACGGGTTTTCGATCCTTCTACCACGGCGGCGATCGTCAAGATGGCAGCGTGGACATCCAACTGAGCCCTTCGCTCCCATTGGACGAATACGGAGTGCATGACAGCCGCTGTCAACTGTATTTGCTAAGCCATACATACTCCGATGTAGATAGATACGTTTTTAAAGTATACCGGAACGGTACATATACGTTGTTTTTAATGTATATAATTTTATATATACATTAAAAACAAATTATAGTTTTTTTTATCAGCCCTGTTTGAACAAACTGTCCCACTGCTGAGAATGGGCCATCTTCTCATTGTGATAAGGGTTAGGCAATAGTCTGCCACGTTAGCCAAGTGCGGGTTGTCAGACTTCACACATCTTCAAGATCATTGAGAACTCTCAGACAAGTAGGTTTCCTCACGATGTTTTGCTTCACTGTTTGAAGTTAGCGGCAATCAACAATACGCACATAACTTCGAAAATACAGAGGTGCGTGCCGTGGGATTCGAAACCAGGACCTGCGGATCGCAAGTCAGACGGTCTCCCGACTAGGCTGCCGGAAATTTCAATTATAGTTTAAGAAACTGAAACTGAAATTTTAACTGAACTGAACTGATTTTTTGTTTCTGAAACCAATGCAATACTTACTGGCCTTGTGGCTCGGTTGGCTATGTATGCTTGCTGAGCTGTAAGGTCGTGGGTTTGATCCTTGTTGTGCACATTTGTGTGATGAGCATGGATGTTTGTTCTGTGTCTGGGTGTTTCTATGTATCATATGTATATTTGTACTATATTTACAAAAAAAACTATATAATATATTATATTCTTTCCATCTAGTTCCATAGTACAAGTTTTGCTTAGTGTGGGCTAGATGGTGTTGTGAGGAATGTCCACAAATATATAAATAAATAGATTTTTATGAAATTTTTATGGAACCAATCTGAAAGTAGGATATACTTTCAAACAAAAAATATTTTATATATGACGGAGTTATGCGGTAACAAACATTAAAAATACAGTTCGAAATGTTACCTTTACCTAAATTGTAAATGTGTTGTAATTGTAATTGTATTTTTTTCAAGTCAGTTAATAAAATAGTTTTTTTTTTTTTTACATTAGGTATGAAATCTGATTCTCTTCCCGTTAAGGAACTTGAGGGAATTTGTTGTTTATGTAGGCGATGGGCTGATCCCCTGTTACTGCAGGTCAATATTACAACTTACCCTAGAGGGTAAGATATTAGGTTAGAAAGTATTAGAATACTTTCTAACCTAATATCCTCTCCTTCCCACCTAATCCTAAGCATGGTCAAATGTGCCGTCAAACAGCCTGATGGTCTTTGATGCTCTGCCAAGGGAAAATAGGCATGATTTAATGATTTATGTATGTACCTTCTCGTCTACAGATGACAAAAAAATATCTGGGTGCAAGGCAGTGGCCCTGGCCAAGTCGAGCGGCAAGGCACACCGTACCATTCTCGAAGCCATTCAGAGCAATTGCAACCCCCCTGTATCTTTGTTGTGGATAAAGCTAGAAACCTGAAATTTCAGAGATTCATATTTTCTCGAAGATAAAATTCAAGACAGTTTTAACCAGATGAACTTGGCTTTTACTGATTTCACTCAACTAGCCAAAAATAAACTTTTTGACCAGTTTCGCGAACAAAAAATACGGGTCAAAGTAACGCTTTTATAAATAAACATAAATTAGATATGAAAATCGTCTACATGTACCAGACAGCCCTGAGCTTTCATTAAAGTAAAGTGTGAATAATCGCTCCCTGGTAATGAAAGCTGAAATTTTGATGAGTGAATTATACCGGTTTTACCGGAATATTGCGTTAATTGCGGCTCGCAGCTTCTGCTGGCATTTGGAGATTACGAATATTTAAAAAATGTGATTGTTGTTTTGAAGTTTTATTTAGTCTTACTTGCAGCTACGCACCTAACAAAACGAATGGAGAACCTCCTCCTTTTTAGAAGTCAGTTAAAAAATAGTAAAAAATTTATTGTATTTCTAATTTTCAACCAACTTCCAAAAAGAAGGAGGTTATAAATTCGGTCTGTATGTTTGTTCACCGGTTACTCAGCCAATTGTGCAGTGATTTTGATGATTCTTTTTGTATTTGGTAGCTGTGCTTCAGAGGTGATCCCATAAATTTTTATCAAAATCGATGGAGTACTTTGGTTTTTATAACAAAATAACTAGTAAAATATCATCTAAGTGCTTGTAGAAAAGTGAACAGCAAGTCGCGTACGTATGTAATGTATTGCGTATTTTGTTTTTATAGGGCGGTTTTTTTTTCAGTTTCTTAAACTATAATTAATTATTTTAAAAATATTTCCGTATTTATATGTAATGGCATGAATTTTAAGCAAATGCATGTGTATTTTCCTCAAATTTCGTGCCATATTTTTCTTCTTTTCGGGATGGGATTGAGATTTCATGAGACCATTGAGATTTGATGATTTGATGGTTTTTTGATTTAATTTCGACCAACTATGCCCCCTATCACATTTTGTTAACTTTCCAAAAAATACTTATAATAGATAGCACTATACCTAATTGTCTACTTACTAAAACCACCGTACGTAAGGTCGCACAGAACCCATATACGTATAAACACAACTATTTACCCTGTATATAAATTACCATGCGCGACAACTTCGACTGTCAGTTACAAGTAATAACGTTCTTGTAACACCGTGTAAAATAGTGCAAACCTCCTTTATATTTTTTTTACCCCCGACCCAAAAAGATTGTTATAAGTTAATAAAAAAGGGGTGTTATAAGTTTGACGCATGTACCTGTCTGTGGCATCGTAGCTCTCAAACGAATGGACCGATTTTAATCCATTTTTTTAAAGAGTATAATTTTCGAGGGTTTTCTTAGCTATGTTTCATCAAAATCGGTTCAGCCGTTTTCTTTTGTCACAGGGTTTTGAGTTATATAAATTTATACTTGTTTAATATTAGTAGATAACAGACCGTTCCTGCACTGAGGCGAGGTAATAAAAACAAATGACTGCCACCGATTGTGACAAAGGACAATTCAAAAACAGCGCTGGGTCGTAGGGTGCTCACGTAAAATTATACTGCACAAAAAAAAAAGATTGCAAGAGAGCGATTTAATATTTATTTTAAATATAAAAAATTATTTAATCAAGGATAAAAAAAAAATTACATCAACAACACACGCAAACACTTGAAACTTATAATTGAGTTTATTTGATTTGAGTTTTAGTTTGAGTTTGTTTTTGTTTTTATTTTGAGTTTAGTTAAACATGTAACATTTGTATGGAGTGGGGGATACCTTTGCCCTGCTTTGGGGTAGTACAGGTCCATAAGATAAACTTCGGATATTTTGTAGTGTTAAAAATTTGTATTGTTGTAAAATGTAGTATGCTATCATTTTCTAAGAATTTAAAATTAAATTGTAAGTAATAATAATCGACTTCTAAAAAGGAGGAGGTTCTCAATTCGACTATGTCTTTTTTTAATCCCCGATCCTCGTGTTTTATTTATATTCATATTTTTGTAAAATGTAGTATGTTATCTTTTTTCAAAGAACTTAAAATTAAATTGCAAGTAATAATAACTGGCTTCCAAAAAGGAGGAGGTTCTCAGTTCAACTGTAAGTATTTTAAGCCCCCGACCCATCTGCATATCTGTGTGTCTGTCAGTGGTATCATAGCTCTCAAACGGACGGATCGATTTTGATCTAGTTTATTTTGTTTGATAGAGGATTTGATCGACAATGTTTTTGGCTATGTTTCATTAAAATCGGATCAGCCGTTGACGGTGTCGGTGGTTATTGATTTTTCTAAACTTACAATGAAACTGTTATATGTTTGTTACGTTATAACTTCTCTAATTATGAATTGATTTTGATGTTTTTTTTTTACTTCAGAGGTCCAGAATGGTCCCATATTTTTTTTACAAAATCAGTTCGGCACTTTGGTTTTTAAATCAAAACAACTAAAAAAAAACTGTCATCCAAGTAAATGAAATTGCGTATTTTTATGTTGGTTGTTTCAGTTTTTTAAACTGTAATTATATTTATCCTAGACATTATGACCTAGTCTGGCAACCCTAAGCTAAGCATCCCCGGGGATTATCGTGATCCGAGTGAGACCGTCTCCCGCACTCGCGCCGTCATCCATATTTATGCTGTGCCCCAGTATTTAATAGGATTTACCCGGATTCTGGACTATATTCAACTAGTCGTTGTATTTGACCCTTTTAACACAGAGATTTACCTAAGCCGACACAAATTATTTAAAAACTAGTTGTGTTCCGTTGTTACAGAGATTTACCTAAGGCTAAAAGCCGACACTAATTATTTAAAAACTAGTTGTGTTCCGTTGTTCTATCTACTTTTCTACAGAAACTTTAAATTTTTGCTGAATAAAAGTAATTGTCTATATTAAAATGTGGGTAGGAGTACAATTTTTTTCTTGAGTTAATTTTTTTATTTACTTACTGTGGAACTAGATGGCGCCACAGAAAAAAATAAACTGCACAAACGATTCATATTCATTACTTACCGATATATTGATTAGATATTTCAATCATGTGTTTGTGTCTTCCTCAGAAAACATTTAAGATATGCCTTGAAATGGTGTGACTAGCAAATAGTTTAGTTACACCTAGTATAACTACCTTTTTTAATATACTTACAGTGGAACTAGATGGCGTCACAGAAAAAAATAAACTGCACAAACGATTCATATTCATAGCTTACCGATATATTGATTAGACATTTCAATCATGTGTTTGTGTCTTCCTCAGAAAACATTTAAGATATGTCTTGAAAGGGTGTGACTAGCAAATAGTCTAGTTACACCTAGTATAACTATTAACTACCTATATGCAATTTTTACTTAAGTATTTTTACCAATTACGGTCGAAAAGAGTAGATACTAATTAAATATTAATCTAGAATTATCGATAAAAAATTGCTATTAATCTCATGGTTTCTTCAACAAATATGATTTACCGCCAATAAAGACCGATATTAAAGCTAACCACAATTACTTCATAGCAAAACTATACTTTTTTCGAACATAATAAGAAAATCATACTTTCGTAAGGAAATAATACCATCTAAAGGTCATTTTGACCTGCAAATTTGAGATAGACAAAGGTCTTCCCATTTCCTCTTTAAAAGCTTAAAGAAATCAATATCAAGTCATCCATAGCAATTCCCTGGACTTGTAAGACATATTTCTCACCCCTGCGGCCCAAGTGTACCAATAAATGGCGGTCCCATATTTATGTCCCATCGGGAACAGGTACCTGCAGCCTCCACTACTTCAGGACGGCAGTTTACCACTTTTACGCTTGGATTCTGTTCCTTCATACTTGGTCCGTTTCTTTACAAGTTAGGATAAGACTTGTAAAAAACATTATCTACACATTTGGGCAGTAGGGTAATATTTATTTAGACAAGCTATATTTGTAGTAGAGTATATCTAAGTAACTATGTAGGAACGCTGTTACTGAATAAACTAAGTACCACATATTATATCGTTATAAAAACAAAAACCGGCTAAGTGCGAGTCGGACTCGCGAACGAAGGGTTGTGTACCATTATCTATAAAAACGGCAAAAAAATCACGTTAGTTGTATGGGAGCCTCCCTTAATTTTTATTCTATTTTAATTTAATCATTTATTTTTAAAGTAACTATAACTAAGTAATAAGTAGTTATAATACTATATAACTCAATATTCTGTGAATATTTCAAGCGTCTACCTGTTGCCGTTATCAATATCGAGCAAAAACGTGTCAAAAAATCACGTTTGTTGTATGGGAGCCCCCTTAAATATTTATTTTATTCTGTTTTTTAGTAATTGTTGTTATAGCGGCAACGGAAATACAACATCTGTGAAAATTTCAACTGTCTAACTATCACGGTTCATGAGATACAGCCTGATGGTGACAGACGGACGGACAGACGGACAGACAGACAGCGGAGTCTTAGTATTATGGTTCTGTTTTTCCCTTTTGGTACGGAACCGTAAAAGAACTGCCCAAAAGCATGTTACAATACACAAATAGTAGGGTTCCGTATTTATTCGATCAATTATTATAGTTAACACATTTTAGAAGAAATGTATGAAATTTTAAAAGTTATTATAAATAACGAGCGCAAAATAATGAAATTATATTAAAGTTTTTCTGTTTACAGTTCTTTAACTGTAAACAGAAAAACTCAATAAAACTGTCCGCATGATCATCATGAAATTACTCTCTCTCTCTCTCTCTCTCTCTCTCTCTGTTTGACACGAAGCGTTCAAATGATATTATTACAATAAAATTAATAGAACAACACCCTTCTCACAATGAGAAGGTGGCCGGCGCCCAGCAGTGGGACAGTTTGTACAAACAGGGCTGATATAAAAAAAAATAGTAAATAGATATAAATTTAAGTATAAAAAGGTAAATGAAATCGTGCCAGATTTTGCTAGTCTGAAATCAAGGTTGTATGTAGGCTTGAACTACAAGTATTGTGAAAATCGTGTGTCCTCCCCGGTAGTATTTATTCCCAGAAGTCTCTCCCGGCCGGTGGTCGCTCGTAAAACAAATGAGAAATGTCTCCCGGGTTCCGCAGGTATTGTTCTTACGATATTTATCGTTCAGGGAACCCTAGATTCGATCTTTTACTTGTTTACGGTTGCATCTATTGCTAGGATTCATTACTTTTGTTTTGTTTTTGTCTAAGACTAGCCACAACACTCGGTTTTACCCTTTCTTAGTGGACACGTATTATTTTAATAAAGATATATATTATGTGATTCGTCTAAGACTACTGTGTCTGTACATTGGATGTTAGTCAACACAAAGCATTTTATCAATATAGACTTAGTCCTGTTGTTTTAGTTGATGATTTATGTTCCTAAACCTTTACATTACCTATTCAAAATTCAAATCAAAACTTAGATATCTACCTAGTCAGTGATTATAACCTTAAGTTTTTATTAATTACTGTACGCTTTTGTAACCGACTTCAAGAAAGGGGGAAGGTTCTCAATTCAGTTTTACTTTTTATGTTTATTAACTCTGTAACTTATAAATTGATTTGGAAATATATATTTTTAATTGAAATATTTACAGAATATTACGTAACTACGAGTAAAGTAACTAACTGTGACATAATAATTTAATTGAGATTACATTTTTTTCAGATTGGTCTCAGTGAAATTTCATTAAAATCGGTTCAGCAGTTTGGTTTTAAAATAAAATAACGAAGTACTAACTACGTAAATAATACGCCATCCAAGTAAACGAAATACGTATTTTGAAGTCGGTTGTATTTTATATTTTAGTTTTTAGGGTTCCGTAATATAGGTGCGGGAGCCTATTCATGAGGCTTCGGTGTCTGACTGTCTGTCTGTCTTACACTTAAACGGCTATATTTTTAACCATAATATAATAGAAGTCTCTAAATTTAAAAGTTGGTTTACTTTGATGTAAATCTACATGTACTAAAAACTGGTCAAGAGAGAGACAAGCTTGCGTAAATATTTTTTGAAAAAAATAGGAGATTATTGTGTGAGGTGAAACACTTATTTGAAACGACCATCATTTTAGGCTATTCCTACTGTGGAAAATATGTGAAGCTACAAATATTCTTAGCTATTAAGCGCATTTTCTTGAGTAATTAGCCCTGGTGTCAGTGTTCATGGACATGTATTGTGTCATAAGCACGGAAGACTCGGAGTGCGAGTGAAACTCGTACTTTGCCATATTCATTTAAACTATTTACGCCTCCATGTACTACATAAAGTACCTACGAGTAAACATTGAGTACGAATACTTGGTGATTTTTTATAGATATAAAAACAACTACGCGATTTACTCGTGTGGGTCTTGTCACGAATAAAAAGCGTTCGGCAAAATTAGTCCCCACTAATCTTTGCTATTTTATCCCCTTACGGTGGTAAAATAATGGGGATAAAATAGCACAGTGAGTCGGGGCCCTCTCCAAACCAACCTCTACCAAACAGACCTCAAAATTGAGTTTTGCACATTCAACGTTTGTTATTCCTGACGGGATCTGTAAAGCTTCACTATTATTATCTCAAGCTATTTTATTATTTTTATTCAGAGGTGACGCCCTGGCGACGACCCTTTCTGCGCTGTACGGCAAGCTGCTAGTGGTGATGGGAATCGCCTTCCCCATGGCTGAAGTCATCTCCACGTACATACCACCTTCCTTCTACGAGGTGAGCATTAAATAAAAAAACTATTTATTTACACATACAAAAGTATCTATGGGGTGAATGGCATCGTACTGCCGGGGTAAATGTAGCATTCTGAGGGTTAAGGCCGATGTGACAGTTTTGCGTGGCTGATGCGGGTAACACGTATGGATTAGACTGACTATTGGGCGTAACCCACAAAATTATCTAAATAAATATGCTAAATATAAGCCTATTCCATTTGAAAGCCGCTCGGTCCGATCTTTAGCCACTGTCAACTACTTTGCTATTATGTTACTACTTACTATTGTATTATGTTTGCTCACGTGTGGGACCGCTGGGATAGACTATCGATCGCGGATAGCGGTTATCGATTCCACGACATGTGAGACCCGTCCACAAACATTTCAGCGCTGTACTATGTCGATAACTTTGGTTCTCTGGAAAATTGACAGATAGATAAGCGAGCTGCCGGGCTCGGCATTTTTTAACTTTAAATGTGTGAATCAAGCCAACTGTGACTGTCCATGTTAAGAAGGACATAACAGGTAATATGCACTAGTTAAACATTTTCTACAGATGGAACGCTACGCCTCAGTCTGGCTGAAATTCTATTAGCATCACAGTTGAAATTAGCAACCCAAAACAGCTAAGAACACTCCCGACTAATTCACCTTTCAAACACAAAAAAAAATTACCAAAATCGGTTCAACCGTTCGGGAGCTACGATGCCACAGACAGACACACACACAGACAAACTTATAACATCCTGTCGTTTTTGCGTCGGGGATTAAAAATCTCAACTCGAACGTTAAAATCTTAGCAAGCTTATAGTAATTTTGTTTCAATATCCAAATTGCCTCCCCTTCCCCACACCCAAACACTCGCGTTCACCTTTCTGCCAACATCTCCTCTATTACACAACATGCTTCCTAAATCATTTTAATGTACCTAACTTTATGATGTAGGCACATTAAAGTGATATACTGTCCACTATCAAGTGTTTCTTCGACTATGAAGCGAGGTAAAAAAGAGATAAACCTAAAAACAACTACAGCGATAAATTATGCATCTTGTTTGTTTTACTGTGTTTATCACTTTCTGGAGATATTACTAAGTCGATATATAAAACAGAACAGGCATTCTCTCGTAATCAAAATCGAATTTTTGAAGTGTTGTTAGCGATCTCTTCCAGATAAAGACACATCCCCGGATCTACGATTTTTTCGAACCGGGGCAGAAACTTGACGGTGGCGCCCCTCTCTCCAGCGCTTAAAATAACTTACTTAAAAAAACTGAATATCTATGTGGCGCCTTTTTCTTAAAAGTTAACGGTGAGTCAACCAAGCGTTCGTATTCTAGACGCTTTGTGGAGCAAGTTATTTTATTTTTAATCATATTAATTATGATTGTTGCTCCCCCTGAAAATACCGCCTGGGGCAGGTGCCCCGTTTTGCCCCCCCCCCCCCCCCCCCTAGATCCGGGGCTGTAAAGAAATATACTTACTTATTTATGAGTTCATTACCATGTTTCGATGTCATCTATTTGAATGATGTTAAGGATTAAAATTTTAAGAAGAATGTAAGATTGTAAAGAATGAACACTTAAAAATGTAGATAGCATAGATTATAAATGTAGGAGATCAGGTGAAACCGCTAGGCAATTAATTAAAAAGAACCTTGTGGTTTACTAATCCAAACTCCATAAAGTACTCTCGACACCCTAGAATCAAGCAATGATTGTAGCAGCCACCAAACAAATACCACCGACCACTTCTGTCTTCATACCACTTGTATGAGGTCGCCCGTCTACCTTATGGCTGCATTTTAGGGTCCTACGCTCCGTTTGTCTGTGTAGGGTCTCCAGTCTCCACTCAAGAACTTTTCGGCCGCATCGGTTATCAGTTCTGCAAAACTACCCTTCAATATTATGTACGTTAAGTGATCATGACTTAAAGGATATTTTTTTTGGTTTGTCGGCAGGGATTTTACTTATACCTGTACATCGGAAGCATGGTGTTTCTGCTGTATATGTATGCGGCACTCGTGCGAGACAGGTCAAGGTCATCCGGAGACACTACTGTTGTTGCCAGTAAGTATGCCCTATTATTAATTGCGTAAGCACCAGGTCTCGTCGTGGTACTCGATGAGGTAAACTTTTTTCAGTGTGCTCCCGTACTATAATTATACTGTATACATGTACTATTTCCCATTCTTGAACGTAATTGTTCCCTCTTCTCGGTCAAAATTTGTTCTCGTTGTCGTTCTCTCTGTGAACAAAAATGTTATTCTGAGTCAGATTCGAGCCAACGGTTTTCTGCAAAAATACGTCCGATTTCTTGCAAAGAGAATACAATAACTACGTGTTTCTTGTAAGTTAGTAAAGTTAGTTATTGAATAACATTTGGGAGTTTTGACAGCGAAATATATCTATATTAGAGCTAGATCATTTCTGTGCATAATCTAATTACAGAGTAATGCCTTATTTTTACCAACGTGTCGAAATTTTAAGTCCAAAATTTAAAATGGCAGCCATATCAAAAGGGAATTCCAATACGGGAGTAATTTGTCGATGAAATTCATTGTTTTACACGTCTTTCAAATATCGCTAAGTAGTTTCATTTCAAACACACCGTATTAAACTCAATTTTTGAAAAAAGCTGCTACTTAGTCTTGTATTTCCTCAGAGATTATGATTATGTATCTTAAAACTGCGGTGATGGAAAATACTCACAAAACTCTAGATGATACTTTTGAGACAAGAATGTTATTATAAAAAGAAAACTAATATAGAACCAATTCAAAATTACGAATCTTAAAGTTTCCGACGCGAAAAAGATGTTGGCTTCTAAACTCGAAAGATTCATTTTAAGACAAGAAAAATGATGCTTGTTCTCGCCTCTCCGGTCTCCCCATAATTTTCTATTACGGCGAAGCACGTTTACAAACAAAATACAATAACAAAGCGACACTTCATTTAATTTTCATTGCTAAATTCAACTTTGTCATTAAAAAGATGTTTCTAACGTAAATAAATAATACGAACAAACGTCGTCTAAAAATATATTTTCACCTTCTTTTCGCCGACGCAGAAGCTTTAAGTATACAAGTAAAAGACTATGACAAATTCTTTCTCAAATTAAAACCGCCTACGCCTTTACCCCCTACTTCAGACACATTTTAGGGCACCTTAGCAAAAAAAACAAGTAGGTACTTAGTTCAGAGTTAGGACAAAAACCTACCAAAAGTAATCCCTTTATAAATATGCATATATGAAATATGCCGACAATTTCAGTAATAATAACTTTTGTGTTCTTTTAGCAAAGTCAGTATAAGTAGCTTTATGGTGGTCCTAGCCAGGAAACATTCGCGCTCAAAGCGAAAAACAAGTACAGTCTAAAAAAATAATATTGCTTATAGCGAATCGTCTGGGCGAATATAAATACTAAAATTTGCAGCATTTCTTGGGCAAATACCACCTAACCAGCCGCGGCCGTATAGAGATAAAACGAAAGAAAGTCCACGCGACTCGTAAATTACAGCCAATTTGTTCCTTACAAAATACTTTTTCTTTATAAAACGTTTGTGCAAAATTGCGACCTGTAAAATAAAACTAACTATAGTAGGAAGTTTAATTCTCTTCTCGCGCCATTATTATTGCAAAATCGGACTTTAGCGAGCGGGAAACTTGTTTGATTAAAGTTTTTCTTTAGCTGGTTTGGTTATTTCGCAGTTTAACTGAGTTAAGCACCTGCTGTTCTCGGTATAATATAAAGTGTATTTTTTCGAATTTGTGTTACAATCTTGAAAGCATTCTGATTATATATCTGTGTCAAAATGTCGATGTCATCGTAATAAAGAGGATACTTATGTGTCCATGATGTGTTATGTGTGTGTGTTTTATCATTATGAAAAATCAAAATTAGTAAGCTAGATATGTAGGTAATCTTTTAGGTATTCGACTAGAAGAAGCTTATTGCTTCTGGTTGACTACACACACACACATTTCACACTTCACACTTCTGGTTGTACACTTGACGCTACATGACCAATGTCTACTTTGAAGCGAGCTTGAGTGAAAGAAACCGATCGACTTGCGATTTAATGATACCAAAATTAAATATACCAACGATTTAATTGAATTCTTTGATATAAGCTGAGAGATGAAAGACCCATTCAGGAAGCGTATTTTTATATTTTAGCATTACCCACAATAGAGGTGAAATTAAAGCATTTTAATCGAGTTTTTGGAATAGGTAAAGTTGCAGGCGCGTAATTATGTTTTTATTCTTTTTCTATATATATAGACATAGACAAAGACATACATGTATTTTATTTGCAACAAAAACAACCACAACGTATAAAAGACATAAAATAAACAAGAACTACAGTCGTTTTTGTCACAAACCGGTTCCAACTCAGCATTATTATATAGATTCTAGACTAATTGGAAAAGAAGTCTGTTTTTGGAAAAGTAATATTTATTTATTTTCTTTTCTGTCCTGTAATGGGAAAAACTAGTGCATATATCTACTCAAAGTGAGAGTACCTAAATATTGTACCTATTTATACAATATATATATTATTTAGTTAACCTAATACACAAATAGGTGTAAGTAGGTATGTAATCTTTTCTACATAAACATTTCCAGGGATCCAAGTGAGCAACTACACGAAATAAAAAGCCGATTTCAGGGCCGGCTTATCCCTTATTACGAAAGTAAAGGTTTGACTCGTGACGTCACACTGTTTTTCCTGTTTTTTATAGCATACGTTATTCGGGTTTGGCCGAAGTAGTCGGTAATTCGGGTTTGGTAGAGGCCTTTTCAGGCGTGTTTTCACTATATTCCGTGTTTAGGCGATAAAAGTTGGAGGGTTTTATGATTATGTCTCAGTATAGAAGGTATTGATATAATAATGATTTTGTGGATTTATATTAAGGAACCGCTTTAGGCGCTATAAGGCAATATAATAAATAAGTATAATATGTAATTAAGTTTTTTGAAATAAAAGATCTTCTGTCAAGTTGACAAGTAATGTCATGTTTTTGCTGATATAAAATTAGGTACTGAATCTACTGACATAAATATTTTTATTTTAAAACGTTTTAATTATCAGATGTCGTATGTCATTAAATGATTTTGTCTATAAACATGTTAAAAACGTGACACAGATAGAAGTCTTACTAACCTACTAAGTCTTTCTAGATAGAGAGCTAATGTGGTATTGAGGCGCTGATGTATTGATTTCATTATTTTCTTCGATTAACAACACAATCCAGACATAAGTTCCCACTTTTTACCACGATAGTTGTCTTTCCAAACAAATTATTTTGTTTTATATTTATCCCATCTATCGCTATTTACTAATTTTAAGCTTTTCTGTTACCTGCCTTAGTGGGTGTATAAATATGTCTAACTACAGCGGTTTAACACAAAATTAATATGAAAATATTACATGCTTATCAAACCTACTCTGGGTTCAAAGGATCAATCAAAAGCTTTATTTACTAGTTCAATTTCAGACATAACTTTTATCAAACACGATCACAACTTGTTACAAATAAATGGGCTTACTATAAAACTACATAAAAGTTTTTGATTATAGTGGTTTAATTTACTTCGGAGTTCGAAATAGTTTTATAAAATACATCATTAATACAAATACAATGAAAAGTACGTATTTGTATTAATGATAGTTCAGTTTAAAGCGATGGTAGGTCAGTTTGAACCGATGATAGGTGGGTTTGAAACAATGATAGGTGATTTTGAAATGGTGATAAGTCAGTTTGAAGCGATAATATCTGTAAGGAAAAATAGTCAGAAGTGGAACTAAAACGAGAAACACCTCAAATGTCGCCAAATTATTTAATTACAATTAGTAAATCCTAAATCCGCGCACCGCACCGCACACGTATGTCTCGCGCGAGTCCCTAATACGGAGTCCAGTTGCTGGTGATTAGGTAGTTATATTAGCTCGCCGACGAAATAGAAAGAGCAGTTGAAAATGTGACTATTGATGCATGTCTTGGACGCTTGTCAACACACAAATTCAATTTTTTGTTGAAATAGACATAGACCATAGGATGCCATGACGAGGTATTTTAAAGCATCTAATACCGTGTTCCGGCAGCCTTACTTGAGTGCCAATTCAAAGTGTGATTATAAATAATACTCCTTACCGAAAAACGTTACTTAACTTTAACAACGTCTTAAGTTCTCTGTCTTCTTTCCGCAAGTGTCATTACGTGTCAGCCAGAAGTTGATAAAATATGTTAAGCATTGCTTAAAGTTAAGTAACGTTTTTCGGTAAGGCAGCTAGTGTCTAATGAGTTAAGTGTTTATTTTTTAAGACCAGTCAATATCAAACCAGCTGTCAAATGTTTAGCCAATGTCATAATAAAATCTAGGTTTAAGTAATAGTGTAGGTAAACAGTTTTTGATGGTAAAATAAAAAAGTTAAATCACCGTGGAAATAGTGGCTGCGATTTTTCTTATCCAGTCGCGCAAATGCACATTTGTTATTTAAATGACGCGGAAAACCCGGAGGGAAAACAAACCGACCAACTAGCTGGTACACGGCTTAAAATAATGTTTTCGCTTTCGATGATGTAAAATATTTCTGACTATTTGAAAGAAATGAAACGTATTGAACATTTATTTATTTACGCTGGATGCAAGCCGCTTCCAATCGGTCTTTTTGGAAATCCATAGGGGAGGCCTATGTCCAGCAGTGGACTTTTTATGGCTGAGATGATGATGAACATTTATTTGCAATAATAATTTGGAAGTTTTCTAGCCAGGATATATATTTTAGATTATAGAGATTTGTAGTTTGTGGAATTTGTATATAGTTGTGGGAGGTACTACAATTTTGCCAGTTATTCAACCAAGCAGTAAGGCAGTTTTGGTGAGAGTTTTGCTTATTATCTTCGTTGTATATTGATGCGATTTTTTTATGAAAGAGTAGTATTTTTTGTTACTTACGTTGATACATATAGGATTCAAAATAGGTTGAAGAAACGATGGCACAACTACCTACTTCGATTTGTTTTACGCAGTTTGGTCGCTCATAGACTAGTGGATTCATAGAGAGATTGGAAGACCTTTATTCAGGAAAGAGTGTCTACAAGTAAGATCGTCTACATCTTGATCTTATTGTTAAGACGTTCATTATTGCTAACCGAAAACTTGGCGAAACTACTTCCAATCCAGTCTAGGATAGTATATTTAATCATTAGACGAACTTACTTTATTGAATTTCTATCAGAATTATGCTTTGTTCAATGTTCATATGAATAGACTAAATTTTGATTTAGTAGTAGTATTACGCAATAAATTAACTGAAACCCAATGATCCCACAATATATTTACCTACTATAATATCCTTAGTGATTGGGTCTTAGATTAATAATAATAAATATTAAATAACATAGTGTGTCACATGGAATATTTTGCCAGATATCTTGTTTAGGTATGAGGCAGTCTGAGCTGGCAATAGCTTTTTATAAATTTGCCCTCTTACTATGTGCGGTCCAACCGTGTCTTCCTTCGATTTAGTTTATAATCAATTACTTAATATTTTACAGGTATATGATATGATCATGTAATGCTTACAAATGTAAAGATAGTTCAAAAATTACACACATCCGACGGGACTTGAGCCCGCATTATCCCGATCAATACCTTTAACATTTTGGCTACGGAGGTGTCACGTCGGATGGTCACTCTCGAACAGTCTTTTATGCTTTAGCCAAGCGTTGGTGGCGCCACCCGTAACACGTGCTTCGTAATTTTTGAACTGTCTATAAATTTATAATCAGTGTGTGAAACACTCGAAAATATCGAACATGCAATGCTTGTTTTAGAATCTGAATCGAGTACATCTCCATCGGAGTCCGACTCGTGCTCGTCGCGTACAGACCGAAGCACGACCACTACTTCTCACATCCCCCCGCATCTCGCGGCGAAGCGCCTCTCTCTGGGCTTCGCGCTGGCGACGCGCACGCATCACTACGGCAGCTTCTATCTCAGGATGGGGGCAGTGGGTAAGGAAAAACTAGAAAAAAATCCACAGATACAGGTCGACTTAGATGTCGCATGTCGGTGAAATTGGTATGATTGTTAATAAGCCGAGGCTGGAATTTCTAGACCGAATTATTTGCGTTTTCAAGATAAATGAAAGAAAACAACAACGTAAAAGTAAAGTATGGTTGCGAAATGAAACTTTCACTTTAGGGAACACAGCCTTCATGAGATAAAGTACATCGTTTTCGCATTAGCGTAGGGCAATGAATTATCTCCAGACAGCTCCCAAGAGTTCCTAACAAGTCTAACAACATAACAACGACTATCCTAGATTTGTGTTAATTACTTCCTTTATTAAAATCCCTGAAATTATAGGAGAGTATGTTACATTACAATTACATTAGCTACTGTAGGTAATGTTATTGTTATTTAATATTTTTGTCAAGAATTTTAATTGATAATCTAACCAGCACCGTAGATAGGACAATCCTGCCATATCCGGAATGGAAAATGAGTGATTAATATCTGATTACTAATACTGATGAAAAGCGATGATGAAGATATAAATAATAGCCTATGTTTACCTCCAGGTCCTAAAAAATCCTCTGTGACAAATTTAATAACGTTTGGTTCAGCCGTTCCGTCGTGAAAATGTAGGTAAATTATATCTTCAAAAAACGTGGTAAATGTGACCTTATTACTCTATTAGGGGCTATGCCTAATATATTTCTGAACTGTAATTTTGTATATTCTAGAAAAAATATCTATAAATTTTATAATGTGATAATTTTTTAGCACTTTATTCTGTAAAAGTATTTCTGTACCTTTGAAATACAGATTTTCAAAGTTGAAATTCCAACTTACAAGGTGTTTCTAACCCGGGAAAGCTTTGGTAACTCCTTAACTCCTTTTAACACTTTCCAAATCCGTTATAGGCGGTGTCAAGGAGTTCGGAACAAACTTCTTTGGCACCGGCTGTAATTCAGTTACTTTCAGTTACAAACTTACCAACATATTAATAGAGTTGCCTAAATAGTCGAACTAATATTTCGTCCAAAATGTTTTTTATGATATCTGTGCCTCGACAATATTGTAGACACAATATATTACCTTATAAAATATCCGCCGTCCATCCACAATATATCCCCCTTATCCATTTTAGAAGCGCCTTGACAACGTACGTACGATGGTGGTGGACCACTCAAATTGGAGTGGCGGACCACTCAAATTCCTTATAAATTGGACGGTGTGTAACCTAGTTTATTCCTTACTCGTTACCTTGACGTTATCCAAGCTGACTACAATCATCGCTCGTTGGTGGATTAATAAGCGCTAGCTAGTTGTTTGAGTTGATCAAGTGGAACATTTTCGAAGTTTGAAGCAGAGCCTTAGTGGGATCCCTTATAAGCTTTCAATCAAGTGTACTGGATGGATAATCATGTTTGCTTACAAAGTAATGGTGCCTTTGTTCTATTTCCGTTGTAGCCGTGATTTAAGCTCGGATCTTTTACTTTGAATTTTTGGGGCATTTCGTTTAGTCACGGAATTCGCCGAGTTGGTTTAATTTGAGAGCATTGAAGCAAAAAAATATTTTCGGCATTAGTCAGTAAGTTTAGCAGTAGCCAGGTACCTATTATGAAAATATGGTAACAAATTTTGTTTCAGTATATTTTATTTATCGAGATTCCTCCCACACAAATTAAATAAAATCAATCGTAAGGAAATTCAGTCAACTTATACCTTCTCAAGTATAAGTTTAGAAAACACTAAAACTCCCAAGAAAGGCTGTTTAAGAGCTACGATGGCACAAACAGACTCAGACACACAGAGTCACAGATACACACGTCAAACTTATAACACCCCTTTTTTTGTGGGGATGGGTAAAAATGTTGTAATGTGTGAGCGGTAAAACGGACTGTAATATCATAGCCTCTCCAATCTACATTAATACAACCTTACTTTACTTCTCTCTCTTGGTGTTCCAGCATTCGGCATCGGTTCCATGATCTACTCGGGGCTAGAGTTCGGCCAGTACTGGGAGCTGGAGCGGAACACCAACTGTCACAACGTACTGCTGGCACTTACGCCTGCTACCAGAATGGCGTTCATATTCATACAGATGTACTTCATCTTTCTTAACAATGAGGTTGGTATATAAACATCATTAAGTAAAGCTGGCTGTGCCCCGCAGTTTCATAATCATGTAATGATGAAAAATATTGATGAAAAACGGCAATGATGACGAATTGTAGCTTAGTTTTCAGGTTAAAAAGTTATGTACTAAACTTCATAATGGTCTGTTCAGGTGTTTAATTGTGAAATGGTAACAAGCAGACAAAGAGACACAGTTACATTCGCTTTTGAACCGACTTCCAAAAAGGAAGAGGTTCTCAATTCGTTGGAATCTATTTTAAGTATGTTCCCCGATCACTCGAAGACACCGATTAGAAAAAAATATTCGTTTGAAAAGGTATACTTCCCAGGTGGCCCCATACATATTTTATCAAAATCGGTTCAGTATTTTGGTTATACTAAGATAACTGAAAAAATTTGTCATGCAATGCATAAAATCGACTTTTTAGTTTTTTAAACGGTTACTTGTATGATATTAGTTGGATTTTTCATATAATTTATTAGAAGTTGTGGCAGCCTAGTTGAGTTTCTACAAATTATATCTACAAATTCAAAAATCGTAAGTCCCGTATGGTGTGGAATTGTTGAACTGTCTATAAAGTAGATAATATTTTCGCTAAAATATGCTTAACAGATGTTTAAATAGAGTTGAGATGGTAAATACCTATCGGTACGTTATTATAAACGACAATAGCGTAACGTGAGGCGTAATACTCAAACACAATCATAGACTACCACATATTTTTTTCAGATGAAAGTATACAAGCACAAAATAGTAGCTCGCTTCGGTTTGATGCACATGGTGGGGACAAACCTCAGCGTGTGGTTAAACGTACTAGTCCAGGAGACAAAGCACGAGATCCTCACGTTCTACGACCCGGAGAACAAGACCATCGGGCTATCGCACAGGCTTGGTAAGTTAGGTAAATGTCGTAGTTTTTTTTTTGCTTTTGCTCATTATTTTGCATGCGTAATCTAATTAAATTTTATAATTATACAAGGACCTCATCAGTAGTTTTTAATTGCGAAATAATGTGTTAAAGATTGTTTATAGGACTTAGTCACAAGATGAGAAAGTCGCTCGCATGATGTTAAGCTCTACGCTTAACAGTCCAATGCTCTGTGCAGCAATGCGCTGTGCTCTTCACTTTGGTATATCAGACGTTAAATCTCAAAAATATCACTAGAAACATTGCTCTTCAATCCGGATTACAATAACGCTGGTACACTTCTGTTTGACGATTGATTAACCGACAAAGGTAGAGTACTTACTCAGGTCGACTGTAAAAGAGTCCTATCACTAAAAAAATTACATCTATGTAGGCTTACCATAGTGGGTACGAATGTTACATAACTTAACTAATAATTAGTTTAAATAGGTTTTGATATAAAGTGTGTATTCCAAATTATGGGTGATATTGCGCTATTAGACGAGAATAGATTAAATAATGAGGTAATGGAGTCGAAATTATTTCACTTGAACTTCTGGTTAAGTATATTTTTACCCAACTGCGCAAGAAGGAGTGTTATATTTTTCGAGTAAGTATATTATGTACGTTTTTATGTGGGTATGAATGTTTCTATATTACCTAATTCGAAAATTGAGTTTGGGTTCTTTTCCCATTCTGATAGTTTTTCATTGAATTAATAAAAGCTTTTAAGTACTATTTTTTTTACTGTGGTGGAGTATTGAGTTTTTAGATTTTGTACTTTGGATTTGTTTTTTTCTTTTTTTTTATTCGTCGCTTAACCCTGTATTTGTCCCAATTTATTTCAGGTCAAATTAAATAGGTTTAACTACGTTTTACCTATATAAGAGGAAAATTAAATTGGCAATATTAATTGAAAGGTAACCGGACATTTCCACAATTTGAAAGTATTAAGCATAAGTAAATACCATGCCGCAAATAAGAAAAATCAAGTTAAATTAATTAGATCAATCAATCAATCGCTTAACACCAGGTGAGTTGACGGTCAAGCGCAAGCCTATTTACTTGCGCTTGACCGTCATCTGACGGTCTTGACGTCATCTTGACTCATTTACTCAACGGTATTTACTTATGCTTAATATTTTGAAATTGTGGAAATTTACGGTTACCTTTCAATTAATATTGCCAATTTAATTTTCCTCTTATTTAAGTAAAACGTAGTTAAACCTATTTAATTTGACCTGAACTGAATTGGGACAAACAATTATCGACGAAGATTGAAAGGTATAATTAAAGGCATTTAAAGGAACTGATTGAAGGTGCTCTTTGTTCTTTATTGATTCTGTTCCTTTGATATTTCTTTGTTCTTTGATGATTGAGGTAAGATTGAACCAATAAAGTGAATAAAGCTTTTAATTATACCGAAATGTTGTTAAAGCTTTGAATATTACGTGAATTTTATGATTTAGGAATAAAACTAAGAGTACCTACTTACGCCTCAAAATGGAAATTTCGTGATTTTGAATTTGTAGGAACTTTATCTAAGATAGGTATCATCTGTAACTTTATATTATAATGTGTAAGGTTTATTAAATTTTAATTAAAAAGAAAATATATTTTGCTAATTTTTGGTACGTATGGACTGGCAACATTTTTGGGAGAACATATTCGGCAAGAGCGGGCAACACGTGGGTAGTCGGTTTTGTTATGGAGAAAAATAAATTCCATCCTTTTTTTGCAAAAACATCTCTCCCAATTGTATTGGGAGAGACGTTTTTGTGAAAAAAAAAAGGATTGTATCCTTGATTATAACAGGACATAAGGAATACAGTTGTGATTTAACGTTTTCTGTGTGCTTTATTTACCCGTGTTTACAAATAATACCCGTGTTTATAATTGATAATAATCAATATTATCACAAGATTTTGTTATAATTGAATATTTGTTTTTAAAGGATTACTTGTCATACAAGCGCAGTTACTCCAATAACAACATAACAAAATACAGCTCATTACTTGTAAGTAGGTACTTACCAAAACAGGCCATTTTAAAAATGACCCTCTAAGGAGCTTTGCACTCTTTTTTTACTCCCCTACCCGCATAATTTGTTGCGTAGTGATGCGCCCCTTGCCCCTGGTCATTTATACTCGTTTACCCCTTTCTTTCTTTCAACACATGTTTTATGGTGGACTTATGCGTTTGTGGTTCGTTTATCAAGGTTTTACGAACATGATTATCTTTATCTAAGTAATTTTAACATAGTAAGCAAAATGGAACAGTTATATTAGGTGAACTTCAGCATCGATTAATTAGTATATTTTATTGAACTATGGAAACACTTATTAATGTTATCATAATAATCAATAAAATCTATGACAGTTGTTTCTAGTTGCAATAAAATATGTGTCAATAGAGATTTTCAATTAAACGAGGAGAGGTCTCATTCCTGAGGCAGACGTTGCTAAGTTATGTCAATGGCTTTCCGATCTAGCGATCGACCCCGGAAAGCATTCTGACCTAAATTCCTGAGTGGCACGCCGCCGATCGAACATTACACGGCATTCAATTACTTAGCTCCGAGTATTCGCAGAAATTAATTAAGAATTTGTTACGTTTCAGCGTTCCAGAAAGCCTTCGCGTCATTAGCAACCGAAGTGCCTCCGTCACATCCTGCGGCTGCTCATTTGAGGGTTCCTCGAGGATTGAAAGGACCTCATCACATCTTCGAATGTCGACGAACCAACATTATGGGATCACTGGTTCAGGATGCATCTCCGTTCCTGTTTCCATGCACGATCGAATATTCGCTCATATGTGCTGCTATCCTTTATGTCATGTGGAAAAATATCTCGAAGTATCCATCAAAAGACGTGGCAGCAGCAATAGCGAAAGCCCGCCTCCTAGAAGGCTTAGCGTACAAGAAATCGCCACATTTGTACAGCGTAGACTGTGCGCGAGCACACAAAGGTCTATTCTTTGGAATCCTCGTGCTGGTGCTCACAATCATTTCGCTGATCTTATTCTTCGTTCTCGTTTCGAAGAAAGACTACGCGACACTGGCGGTTGTAGAAGTTAACATTTGTGAATTGGCATTGTACGCGATGACGACTTTGGCAAGCTTAGCTGGGATGTTTTGCGTGAGAAACTTGAAATACGATGGGCATAGGAATTTGGAATTGGATAATATTCTTCTAGTTGGAGCTCAAACTGGCATGTTTATCTATGGAACTTTCACAATAATTGGTGGGCACTTCACGATAGAAAAGAACACAATCCTCATTTTGATCACGGCTTTGTCGTCATTGATTCAAACGACTTGTCAAACGATGTTCATATTGGATGCTAGTCGAAGGTCAGCGAAGACTCCCGAGCAGCTGCGAAAGAAGCCTGGAAGAGAAATTGTGACTTTCCTTCTAGTGACAAATCTGGCGATGTGGGCGATAAACACTTTGGAAAAGTCAAGAGCAGAATCACACCCAGTGCAATTGCATTTCTATGGATTGTGGGCGTGGACTATAATCACACACGTGTCGATGCCATTGGCAATATTCTACAGATTCCATTCTACTGTATGCTTATGTGAGATCTGGAAGCGTGCATATAAGATGAAGCCAGCCTACATGTAGCGACGGATTCGTAGGTATTAACCGTGAATGAGTATGGTACTCTCGTAGAATGTGCCGTAGTTGGGTGTTAGTGCCATAGATTCAGAATCATTCTCATTGGAAAGAAACATAATAATTTATTAATCGTGGTTATACAGGCTACTCGGTTAGATGATGTGACAAACCTATATTAATCCGTTACATAATTCTAAATGCAGATAAATGAAAAAAAACAGACCTAAGAGATAAGTTTTAAGTATAAATAATTTTGAACGCTCTAGTACTGATGTTACGATATGTTTACTCAGAACTAGAACAATAAATAATTATTATTCTATTGTATTTAAAAAAACTATATATAATCGTAAATTATAACAATTACGCCTTTTGCCTTTTGCCAATAGAGTAGGGAATATTATAAAGACACTTTCTTGTATCTTGAAAAGTTTTGTCTTTATTTCTCATTTCTCGACATTGTCCACCCTCTCTCCAAGCATTCTGTATAACATTAGCTATAGTTATAATATTTATTATAAGTTAAATATGACCGCATAATCGTGATAATTTTTTCTCTAGTGTGCTATCGGTTTGAAAGTTGACTGCTATGTTAAGTTATTGTATTTTAAATATTTTAATGTGTTATTTATTTCTAGCTTTACGGATCGCTTTAAGTATCATATAAATCAATACGTTGGTTATGTTTAATACAGTATTTTGATAGACGGGTCAGACATTGATTTACCTAGCGCTTTATTATATTTTGATGTTGTTTTCTTCGATGTAATATTAATGATTGTATTGTTAATGTATGTGGTATTATACATATAGATGTAAATTGTGTTCATATTTACTTTTCTAGTTATCATTAAGGAATCATTATCGTAGAATACAAACACAATGCATCATGATCCACATTCCACTTTTCATGTGTAACTTTCATCAGCAATGCATTACATTTTTGCACTTTAATTCATACAAAATGTCTTCCATTAGGTTATTTTATACACTTTTGTTACATTTTTCTGCTATAAAAATGAAAATATTTCCATAGTTGAAACTGGGAACAATATAAACGACCTAATAGTATTTTTTTGACGAATATTGATCATCGATATCTTTGAAATCCTTATGATTTTGGACGAATTGTTCTTATTAGGAGTGTAATACATAGTCTGAACATAAAATATTAGAATTTTGTAGCGATATTTTTGTGATGAAAATGTAGCGTCAGTATTTTGGAAACATTTTTGATTGTAGGATATTCGAGTACCAAGGACCCAGTAGTTAGGCAAAAGTGACACCAAAGTTTTATATGAAGTAGAAGGTTTTTGGGAGCTTACTATATGTAATAGAGATTCGTAAATATACGATTATAAACGAGAATAGAGCGATATATTGATGATTTGGAATAACTAGACACCAAAAACTTATGATTGTCGATAGACTTAGCTATTTCGTCCATGTAGGTACATTATGAAATGCATATTATTTTTAATTGCAGATTTTAACAGATACCTAGATTTATAATAGATTGTTTTCAACGTTTTGTGATTATAATTTTTGTAA
The DNA here is from genome assembly GCA_947563715.1 of Lycia hirtaria. Classification (NCBI taxonomy): domain Eukaryota; kingdom Metazoa; phylum Arthropoda; class Insecta; order Lepidoptera; family Geometridae; genus Lycia; species Lycia hirtaria. The sequence goes on along the minus strand of OX387381.1, from coordinate 28,728,829 downwards.
ATAAAACTAATTATATTTATCAAATTTTGTAAATTAATTTTATGATCGTCAAATTTAGTAATTAATCCTAATTAAGTGAGGCTGCTATATAAAAATAATTATACATATAATTATATTGAACAAATCTTCTTACAAAGTCTTTCTACTTATTAACGTCAAAATTTAATCAAACCTATTGCTTAGAATTTCGATAACTTCGATAGCTTTACTTATTTAAGTTATAAAAGACTTATTTCTCTCAAAATCTATACAATAGCTTCAAGTACAAATATTCCGCATACTTCCCGTCATATACCTATAGTTTGTTTTTAAATTATCTTGTATATTCTGTGATTTAACAATACTTAGCTGTAGTGTTCAAGTATTGCTCAGTATTTGCATAATAGTGAATTTTCACTAGTATCTTTCTGCAATAGGAATATAAACTTCATATAGAGTTTTAAACATATATAACCCAAAACAGCAACAAATTTTAGAATACTCTGTAAATTTATTTAGTTCTGTTTAAGATAGTTTGCGAGCAGATCTTAGAATTTGTATACATTAATTTATTTATTTATATTTATAATAATATTCAAATTAAAAAAACATTTCTGAAAGTTTGTTTTAAGTAAGTATTACAGTTTTTACCTAAGTATAAATAAATATGTTTTGCAGGATTTTATATATATACCTACAAATAGGGTATTAATTACCTAATTATAGTTAATACCTTTAATAATTAAACGTTTATTATTAAACATATTACCTATAGTTTTTATGCATTACAGTTCTAATGTTAATTCATCTAATGTTTTAGTTAATTTGAGGTCTACTTTTGTGGATACATTATTCACATTGAGGTATATCGAAAGCATTTACTAAAATTATATAAATTTTACAGCAAAATCTATGTATATATCTTACATAAATAGATATATACTTGTTTTATTATTTATACTAAAACGAAATCCCGTTCTTTTAAAATATCTTAGTTACCCCAATTCAATTTTACTATACTTAATGTAAAGTAAAAAATGTTATTATTTACCTAATTCATGACATCCTAAGCATAGAATACTCAAACATGACAAGCTTTAATTTCGAAGATTTTGTAATTGCCATTCGATTTTGTCTATTAATAAATATGTTTTGTCCTAGATGTAGGTACCTATAATATTTATAAACATATACAAATATTATTAATACCATGTTATTTTTTCGTTACAATGCAAATAATATTAAGGCCAGTTTAGAGCAAGCATTTGTTTTTTTTTTTGTTTCAAATAAATATTTTGTGACAAATAAGTAAGAGTTATTTTGAAGGCACCAAATTAATTAAAATAACTAAATTAAAAAAAAAACGAACGAAACTTCCATACAATTTTTGTTCCTTTTTTTGAATTTAATGAGTTTAAGTATTTTAATTTTAGTTTAATTGTGCCTTCAGAATTGATTGACCACAAATATCTAAAATTTAAATAACTTTTTTTCTGTAATTTGAATTGTATTAAACGAGTTCCTTTTATATCCTTAATTTAAAATTTAAATAATTTAAAAGTTAATTACTTATAGTTATTATGACACCAAATAATTCTGTTGATTTATTAGTTTTGAATCCCCAAATTTTTGATAATGCATTTTGTAAATTGATAGTGATATTAGAGTTTAATGTTTTTAACTATATATTTGTGAACTATTTATTTGTTTAGGAGAAACTGTGAATAAGCTAGCATTAAGATTGTCTCCTGAATGTTTAATGTTAACATGCAAAATAAACTTTTCTTGGAATCGTATGAAATTATGTATTTATTATTTACCACTTCCATAGTTAAACAAATTAGATAAGTACAGTGTGTCATTCCTCGTATGCAAAATCATTTAGTGACAAGCATAAAATGACTATTATGAAAACTAATGGCATTTGTGGCATGGTTGGCATTGAGCTGTATGTACTTACGTACTAGTTAGAGGAGCTATCTGAAGCAAAATTTAGTAAAAAAAATTGATAAAGTAAACAAAACAGCTTTACAGCGCTGGAATAATAATTACATCGTTTATCTACGATTATACGATACGATTGATACTTGCAACGCAGAAATGCATCGTGTTTTCTCGTTAGCAAAACGTCGAAAGCACTCACTTAGCTAGTAAGCCAAGCCACTGAGTGAGGTGCGGCACTCTCGCCGCAATTGAATGTAACAAAATAGCTATGAGTGGTGTCTGCTCACGTATGTAAGTACATATAGCTCAATGGTGGTTGGTGACACATTTTAGTGGCGCTAAAGTCTGGATATACAACTAATGTGGCATTGAGGGCGCTTCTGTCTTATTACATTATTTTGTTCAATCGAGACTTTAGTTCCCATTTTTTAGTACGATAGTTCTTTATTCAAATAGACTATAATAAAAGTCGGCAATAAACATTTCTCATAATTTATAAAGAGTAAATAAATTACAAAGAGGAAACAAAGATATATAAGTATATAACACTTTTTTAAACTACGACGATTATTCACATTAATCATAATGATAATGTGGATAATCGTATTACTGTTTCCGAGATATTTGCCTAAGTTTGGATAATAATTTCCGGCATTTCGGTGTAGTTGCAAGCACCATATTCATGAGAATACTGAAGAATGGCAGTCTGCCCATGAAGGTCGTGATGTACCTGAGTCTAAAATATATATAACTAAACCTTTATATCTGTAAATAGAGATCTTTTAGCGAATAAATTGCTTTCTTTAACTGCTAACGATACACATGCGGCGGAAAATTCAAATTTCAAACGTTGCTTACATATCTCGAGAAATTGCTTGATTTACTAAAAATGGGTTAAGTACTAGGTTAATATTTATGTTACAAGATGTATTATTGGTGAACAGAATGACATAATAATATAAAATATAATTTTAGATTGTCGCAAACATTATGATCAATTACAAAAAAATACCTGACAGCTACAAGGACAAAAAAACTGTTTGAAAGAATTCCCCGCTGCATGCGTGACGTACTACCATAAGGAAAGGTAGTTTTTTGTCGACCACAAAGTCATTTAACATCTGGGGTAAGCTTTGCTATGACCAAAAAATTTAGGTACCATGTACTTACATAAATGCATTTATAAACGTGAATAGTCCACGTTCATGATGCATACTGCACAAGAACGGAATTCTCTACCGCCTGTTTCTGACGATCTGCTTTGTCTGGAGCGAACCTTCAAGATTATAAGTCACAGCAATCATTCAAAGCTAGCTATTTTGGTAAACACGCGTACCTCTACCTACATACGATAGATTTTTGAAGGTTCGCTGTATGCTCCGAGCGAGCAGTTCGATTACAAGTTCGATTGTATGTTTAAAAGTGAAACAGAAATTAATACCTTCATGCAATGCACACAATTTTTTATAGAGTTTATCATTATATTATTGGGATCGTAAGATCTTTTGGTAGCATCTAATTTCCCAGAGGTGAAGTAGGTACTTACTTAAATAAATCCAAATGGACGATGTTGTAGTAAATCTACTGTTACCAGTTCCGTAGTAATAGTCTCTCACATGAATAATGTATAGAATCAATTAGAAGAGAATACGGATTCCTTTGCTCTTTGGGTACAAAGCGTGCGTGCGCGTCTGAATGGGCTCCCTTATGCATTTCTATTTGTCATTCTATGCAACGCTTTATCTGTGCCAGGCTGGACCTTGGCTTACATCGAAGATGGATTCTTCTATTGACGCGGTGATTAATTTTAATTTGAATAGATTTCTTGTACAAAGTTAATTTTACTGATTGTTTGAGTAGGTGACTAGAATAAAATAAAAACAACAGAAGACAAAAATTAGAAAAGGACGATACTAGTTTTTTTTGCGTCAAAATGATTTCAGAGAGTGGTAATTTTTCGACTCTCTGACGATTAATTTGCGCCTGGATCGAAATTTTATTGCGTTTAAATCCACATTTAAGCGCAATAAAATTTAAATTAAGGCGCAAATTAATCGCACACATCAATGTTCACCAACATACCCATTACCCACGTAATGGGTACGTTGGTGACAATTGGTGTGTAGCAAAACGCATGAGTATAAATGTGTGAATGTATGTGCTATATTGTATGCGTATATTATATATGCGTTTTATTCGTACAATTAGTCAAATCGTTTTGTTTAAATTGTATCAGTACTTACTTAATGCTAAGAAATAATTAATTTTTATCCGCCTGCGCAAGAAGGTTATGTTTTTTTATACAACAAACATACCTACATACAATCTAAAAACATAACTCCTGTTTTCGCAGTCGGGTAAGAAGAGCCTTCATTGTATATAATGTTTCCACATTCTCCGCCACGTAGGTCCAAGAGAAAAGCTTCAAGACAATAATTTATCCATTTACCTTATAAGTGACAGACAAGTGCCACTTTACCTTATACGTGTAGCGTAGCACGACTCTCACCATTCACTGGTATCCGATACAATGCAAGATCTCTAGAAATGGACCTCGCTTGTCCAGGTTTTTGTTTTATTGTGGGTTGGTAAGGAAATTGACTATTTATGTTGTAGTATTAATGCCTTCTCTGGATGAATCTTGTAGACATAGAGAATTTATTATGACAAAAAACATATAAAATATTTGCACATCATAATTTATGTGAACCAGAGTCTCCTCTTTGATACTATGAAGATACGAGTTAACTTATGATAGTATAAATGAAATTTACACGAAGTTTTCATTTCTGACGTCTCTAAGTACTCTAAGTAAATTTTTGACTATTACTTATTAACTTTAAATCCTACTTAGCCGTGATTTTCATATCTTCAAAGTCAACCGTTTTGCCGGTTTGCCCGGGAGGGAGGGACGCCGACATTTGACTTTATCAAATATTAGATAGGTACCATTTCAAATTGAAAAATGATTTTCGCACACCCCAATGTTTTTTTAATTACCTGTTAAACGATACTCCACAAGAAAGGATAGACGAGAAAAAAAAGCATCCCAAATTTACGTGTTACCCCGAAAATTATAATTTTTCTCAAGATTATGTGCTACCGTTTTGCTGGCGTAATAAATGTGCATACTCGTACTAAATGGCAACTTTCTTGTACATATAGTTTTTGATCTATTTTGTAGCGCGCAAAATAGGTATATTTTAGATCTGTCTGTTTTATCTTCAGAAACTCTTTAGTAACAGAATTACTAATAACAACGCGGGGCGCATCTAGTACTTATATAGTCTCTTCTACAGATATTCTATATCCATGGATGACCTAACCTTCTTAGGGAACTTCGTTCAAATAAATTGGCTTGTGAAGTTTTCGTCAAATAATGTATAAGGACAAGTAAGTTTGTCTAACTTGTCTAACAATTTGTCTAGAATTCGTAATTGATATCTAGGTCAATTGAAACGGGGCAAAACGCAGCAAATGAAATGCTCAGACAACTGTGTCAGTGTCAAGTGAACCACTATCTAAAACCTAGCTACAATGCCTACAATAGATACATTATAGTAGTTTAATGGAAGTTTTTGACACTCATACGTATTTACCCAGCATTTCAAATTGGCGTACCAACAAATTGTTAATTCTAGTGGAAAAGCCTGTCTTAGTAGTCTTAAAGTTTTAACCAAATAAAAATTAAGATCAATGCACGAAAACCCTTCACACAAGCAGCTACTACTACAACCATACATCGACACCATACTTAGGGGATGCAAGTATTGTAAATGCAGTTAGGAGATGCGTATTACTTACTCGTATCTTCGAGGGGTGCAGCAAGTACCCCTCGACGAAAAATGGATCGATAAGAGCTCGGACAAAGTGCAGTGTGACAGTTTGAATCGCGAACACGCGGTATTTCTTGTGGATCTTGGTAGAGACCATTGGAGAAGGCTATATTATTTCGGATATGGTCATTACATAGTTATTATAATAAAACACCCCAACTGCGTTGTCTTAAATAACCAAGACGACCAGTGATTTTAGGATTCATGGTAAATCGTCTAATAGTCTTGGTTAAAAAGCGAGGTATTAGGATTTTATGAAAAAAAACCGTAGAGCTGGAGGCGAACGGAGAGCGGAAGCGGACGTGAGAGCGGAAACGGGAGTTGAAGCGGGAGCGGAAGTGGGAGTGGGAGCGAGAGCGAAAGCGGGAGTGGAGCGTGAAAACGAGAGCGAGAGTGGTTCGGTTCTCCTTTTCTTTTTTAAAACTATTTGCTATTTACTGCCCTCTCTTGCAACGATCGACATCAGATCGTTTTCCTTCCTAAGGGCACAGCTACTTCATTGCACCCTCACTCAGAATAAGTGACTATTTTATACACACCCCTTGTTCGGTTCTCAGACACCCTCACACTGCGCCACACGCACTGCATCTAATGACTGTACTTTACAGCACATTGGCTCTCAAACTGTGGTATTAATAATATAAATTACTAGCGGACCCGGCGAACTTCGTTTCGCCTAGAAGTCGAATGTCAAATCATCGTCAATAGTCACAAAACCGACCAAGAGAGAGTGTTTTAAATTGAATGACGTTGACATTTGTTAGCGCGGTTATCGATGTGGTGTCACAGATTACCACAGATTTTTTGTTTTAAATTGAATGACGTTGACATTCGTTACGCGCGTTTTTTAAAATATGCAAAATTAAATGTATATTTTTCAATCTTTCTGAGAGATTTTCTTAATATTTGTTTCCGTAAGAACCTTGTACAGAGTATTAGAAAACTACAAAAAAAAAATAAGCCAAATCGGTCAAGCCGTTTTCATGTTATGTCGTGACAACGGAAAACGGGTTTCATTTTTATATATTTATTATAGATATACATACATAATTTTATTTATTTCAAGTATATAAGATATTTGTCAGTTTGATTTAATTCTTTTTACGAATAGGTATTTTAGGTTTGGTACGAACATTACCATCATTAGTAGGTATATTGCAGGTGTACATAGTATGAACACTACTCTAGATACCTACTTCATTGTTACTCATATTTTGCATGAAAAATATCAGCTTTGCAGGTGGTACCTACTTGCCAACCATCTTCTCTACAAAAATTCTTAATTTCAATAGCCTCGCGCAATATTCTTGGTTCATAGCGCGTCTCTCTAGCCAAGATTTGAGGATTATCAAAACGGATGGAGTGGTTAGGCTTGTCTGGTGCATGCTCACACACTGCAGACCTGTTAGAGCGTCTATATTTCATATCTGCAATATGTTAACGTATGTACGAGTACGAGAGTGTGTTTTTATAAAAAAACCTCAATCTGTCGAGTGGAGTATCAAAGTAACGGGTTGATTACAAAAGTATGCACGACTTATTAGATATGTTATGCGTTTAAATTTAATTTATATGAAGTGAGTAAACCGGTAAGCACAGCGTAGGAAGACCACCCACGAGTTGGACAGATGACCTCATACAAGTGGCGGGAAGAAGCCGCTTCCAATCGGGCTTTTTGGAAATCCATGGGGGAGCCCTATGTCCAGCAATGGACTTCTTATGGCTGAGATGATGATGATGATAATGAAAAGTGAGTAAAAGTTATATGCAGTTGCGTATTTTAGTTGCTTTTGAAACAAACATTGTCATTAACAATCAAATGGCCGTACCGATAGTTATGATATTATATAACGATACGAGTACTAATTTTGTTATAGAGAAAGCTGAAAACTCGGAAACAGACATAGGCTACTTATTTTCATTGCCATATAGGCATAACCGCAGGGCACAACTGGTAAGTTATAAAGAGCTCAGGAACCTATTATTCTTCAATTTACCATTTCCATTCCTACTTTAGAGCATTAATTTAGCGTGCATTAAACGTCTGTTTACCAGTCCGCTCGTTCAAAAGCTTTCACTCTGATCAAGATTGACGACTTTCTATGGCGGATGACTGGCGCTATTCTATCAAAACAAACTAGATCGCTCGTGGCCGGTAAATGCATACAGTTCCGTTGCAAACGTGTATCATGTGGTTAGCTATCTATAATCCGATTTTTTAAATATCGAACATAATTTTCCCGAAAACGAAACATATTTTTTTCACAATGTCATCATAATTTCACAATATTATTTTCATATTTCACAATAAACTTATCGTAATCTCGAAAACTCATTTGACAACTCGTCGGATAACGGATAACCGAATCTTTATAGTACAAAAATTTGTGTGTGTGTAAATTTGTGTGTAGTCTGGTTCTGATCGCTTGTTACGTGTTATCTTGTATTACGTAACACTGTACTCTGTTTTATATACTTAAATATAATAAAATAAATAATAAACAGAAACCTAATTAACCTAACGTAACAATTGATATATCTGATAACCAAAACTTTGTAAATAATAGAGTTCATTAGTCTGACATTGTCCCTGACTTGTGTTGAGGGAAGTACAGGTGGAACAAAAAATAATAATAGAGTTCCAGCATATAATAAAACAGGAACCTAACAAATTGTTCAGGCATCTGAATCTTATATTACGGCTAACAAAATTATGAAATCAAAAATGTGTGTCGAGTAATACATCTGGAATCAGACAGTTCTGTGAAACGAATTCGGGCACTTAACATTTAAACAAATGTATTTCTGATTATAGATAGTTTACCGTCTCATGATATATTGGCTGCTTGCCTAGCTTGTTTCCGTGACATACTGTGGAACATTTAGAATGAAGCAAAGAATGAACTGAATGAATGCGTCTCCGGCCACGCGCTGGGTAGAGTTCCGTAGTTGCTATCACAATGCGGACTTAGAACAGAGCTTCTTGTTTGATAGATTATCATAATGAGTTAACGGTTTAAATGAAACGAAATTTCATTTACGATTGTCATCTAAATACATCTACCATTTAACATAGGATGAGCTCTGATCAAAAGGCATAAAGTCTATCTCTAACTGAAAAAAATATGTAAATCGTTTACGAAGTCATTTTCTTGTTAGCAGTTATTTTTCAGGAACAATATTCTATGCAGTTGATGACGCACTTTTTGGTCTTATGACACTGGTGTACTTGACAACTTTTAACAGTATGGCAAGCAAAACATAATGTTATGTTTTGCTTGCCATAAAGTAAACAAAGTTTTTAAAAGTTTGGGATACATTTCCTACTTACACATCTACATTTGGTGTGTTTCCTTATTAAAATATCGTGCCCTCTATTGTATTCATAAATAGACCTACTTTGTGACTGCTGTATATTACTAGCTTGGATATTAATTCTGACCGGATTCCATGTAAAATTCTTATCAGATCAAACTTATCAAAACTTGAAACTGCTGGTTGAAAGAAGGGTATTGTTTTAATCGACTTTTAGAATTAATTTCCATATGAATACTAGGGTGTAGAGTTGGGAAAAATTGTACTTAGATAATTATGTAATATTGTGGCTCTATTATAAATTTATATGTATTATGTTTTGTTATAGAATAATACGATAACTAATAATTTCTTAATCAATTAGTATCCACATACGAATTTGACTGACATTCGATAGGTTCCGTATATTATTACTAAGTGTCATAGAAAGGTTTTAGTTTTAACTTGTTTCATGAATAAAAAAATTAAAAAAAAACTTGTTTAATTTTAACTCGATTTAACGAACAACTTTTACTATGAGACTATAATATTACACAGGAACAATAGTTCCTGGCTTGGCTATATTATTATTGAGACCTGCCGTAAAATAAATCAACTTGATATTGACACGTGTTGTGCACCTTTCTTTGACACCCTGCATAATAATGTACTTATATATAATAGTAACTTTATGATTATTATAGAAGTCTGTAATTTGAACATTCAATTTCAGACATAGAACAGACATGAATAAATTTTATGGTCGATAGATTAGGCGTTTGACGACAGCTTATCTGTTGTAAAACGACTTTGTGATTGTAGGCTTGAGCTGGCCCACCAACTCACCCGATTAATCAAAGTTGCGGCTTACGAAGGAGCAGTTGCAGGATATTTAAATTTAATATAAGTATATATGTACCGGCCGGTAACCGAATAAGGCACCTTCTATTTTTGAGGCAACCAAAAACAACCTGTTTGGTTGCCATTAGTAACGGTCACGCCGTTAGCACACACTAATAGATAAGTAAAGTGCGAACGTGTCACAACCGAATTGAAGACTTAAAAAAGGTCAGGTCACATAATTATGACCTATGGTTTAAAAAAACTGAAACAACTGACTTCAAAATACCCAATTTCGTATACGAAATCGCGTGATTTTTGTGTATTTTCCAAATGTACTTGGATGACATTTTTTTTTGTTTTAAATCTGAAAAAGTTACAAAACTAATCCATTCAAATATTTTTTCAAATCGGCTTATAAATTAAGTAACAAACAAAAAAAAATACCGAATTCAGAACCTTCTCCTTTATTGAAGTCCGTTGTAAACCAAAACTAATTATTGTATAATAACAATTCATTTATTTTTTTTTCTAATAATACAAAAATTCAATCTCTGTGATACCCTGCCTTGTGAGACAAACAGACAACGGAATTATCATATATAGATACTATTTTCATCCGACTGCGCAACAAGAAGAGTTATGGTTTCGAGTGTATGTTTGGATGTGTATATATATATGTGTGTATGTGAGTATGTATGTTTCTATATGATCACTTACAGCCTAAACTGCCTAGCCGATTTTGATGTGCGAGGTGTCATTAGTTTCATCTTCACTCTCTTGGGTTAATTTTTTTGTAGTTAATACTTAAAACTTTCGCAAAAATGCGCTTTTTCGTATCCTCCATCGAACTTTTTCGTAATAAATAGGTGATGTTATTAAAATTATTCAAATAAATGCGCATTTATAACATTTAAAAGGGACTTTGTCTTTGTGCATACTTTCTCACAAAAGACATACACTCGACAGCATATAAAGCGTAAATGAAATCGTAATTTAGACTATAAACATCGCTCTTCTACAGTCGAGTATTTTGTTTTTCATTTAATATGGACGCTTGTTTTCCTTTTGGTATACGGATCTCTAAAAATGTCAATAGAAATGATATGTAACTTATAATTTTCTAATTGTACTATCATGTAAATAATTCATGGCAATCATATTGGCGCCTCACAGATGTTTATCTGGCAATCCAATAAGGAGTCAATGAACACTTTCGCCACCGAAGCGATCTCTAGGTCGCGTTCTAAATAGGTAGCTCTATCTGACTAATAATAGAGTTTTATAGAGCCTTTCTCTACGATATCTGCAAGTGAACAATATACGTGATTGAAACTCAATTGGAGATATTTTGTACTTAAAGTTTTCGCGATTGTTAAATTTATTTTATATATTTTATACAATTGGTATCTATATTTTACATAATTTTATGACCTGACGTTTCGAACACTTTGCAGCGTCCGTGGTCACAGGTGAGACTAGATCACAGTTGTCTTTTTTGTTATATAAATATTAATTTCTACCCCCTAATATTTTTATGCAAAACGTTCCTTAGGCGCGCAGGAGTCTCGCGCTCACGGTGTTAACAGGTATCTATTGCAGATTTATGTTGAAGGGATAAGTCCGCTTAAAGTTTAATTTATGTTTTTTTTTTTTATATTGAATCAGGCGTCAAAATTTGGCATTACGGGAATTCATATTCAAAAACTTAAATCTAACTTATATAACTAATCTTATTGACAAGAGTACCAGCTTGAAGAGATCGAAGCCGTCAAGAGTACCTACTAGCTAGAAGACTCCGAATCAGAAGAATACAAGCCTGAAGACTTCGAAGTAGGCAAGAGTACCAGCTTGAAGATGTCGAAGCGGAAACACACTAGATATATATATAAGTCAGATTTAAGTTTTTTAAGTACCTACCCAGGTAAGAATTTAATGTTGGTGGTTATTCTGTAACCCAGACATTATAATTGACCGGGCGAAGCAATCGTCTATAAAGAGAATTGTATAAGGTGACAATTGAATATGCTAGCTGTGAATGTGGGTTGGTAGACATCTGAGCTTTGCACGCCATCTAACGAGTGCCTATTGAAGCGCCTATTGAGCGCCTATTTACTCGTAATTTAATTTGTAGTACATATTAATGTGATTGTCAGTCTAGTATCAAAAAATATGTCAAATTGGCACAATCAAAATGTTTTCAGTTCAAAATAATCAGATCCGTTGTTACTTTAACTAGGTACAATTGGTAGGTTTGTTAAAGTAGGTTCTAACTTAATTATGTGTGTTCCGCCTAGGTACTGGTATAAAACAGTATACAATTTTCACAATATCTTCTTTATACGCAAAAATGTTTATGGAATTTTATGATAATTTTTGTCATGGGAATAAAATGAAGCAATAAATAAATCATTACCATCTTCGGCTACACATTTTTAAGTTACTTTTCATTATAAAACCTACGCTTGTCCGCCTACTTTCATGGCAAATGCAACCTACATGCAACCCACTCGCTAGTAAAGAAAATGACAAAATCGATCGCCAAATCGCCAAACTGTGGAGACTTTTGAACAAACTTCCTCTATTTGGCTGAGCGAGGCAACAAGAGGGTGGCAAATACATACCTATAGCTCCTAATAGCTAGCCCGGAGGGTTCTCTGTCTGGCAACCATGGTACGGGTACAATAGACCCGTGGTGTGGGTATAATAAACCCCGTGGTTCTAGCTATGCCTGATCGACGGACGGCGCACCATTCGCAACGAGTTGCCGCTGAGCTTCGGACTTGATCGCGCGTCGCATTTGAATTTCGACCGCTGTCTAATAATAGTATTTTTTTTCTTAAAAACATAGATAATCCTTTGTGTCAGCACGTATTTTGATTTTGGCGCGTGAACTACGACTTCTTAACGAACGAGTTTGAAAGTGAACGAAAACTGTTTGGGATTGTTTTCTTTATTTTTTTGAAGTGGCAAGGCACGTATAACAGATGCTGAATGGACACAATGGAACATCTCAGCGTGTAATTCCAGTCTCGAGAAAATGAAAGCGTAAGCATTGTGTGCTTTTTACTTTGTTTTCTTTAGAATGCGACGACAGCACCTACTTGATGTGTGACAGTGAAATGATTTTCTTACAAAAAGCCTAGCAAATGCTATTAAGGTCATAAGATAGTGATAAGTTAAAAAACTGAAGAAATATTTGTATAATAAGTAGGTATTTACCTAAATAATTACATTAAGCACGTCAACTCCAAAATGCGTTTACGAATTGGTAGGTACGAACACAAAAGCCGTTGTACTGCGCAGGCGTACCTACATAAATAAGTTCCCATTCAAAGGCATGCACGCGAGCACAAAATAGCCATGGTAGGTATTTCATTTACGTAGTTTGTGTGTTCTACATTCTAGTATTTATGACTAGACTAGACTGACTAGACTACAGTCTACATAAGAATAATAATGATAGAGACATACATTTCGATAGGCACTACTTACTGACATTATTTTCATTCACAGCTTTTTTTTTCATTTATTTTCATCTATTGACCCAAAAAAAACAGTGGGCATTTTATCCAACAACGCAGGGAGGGAACGTTTTTCATGAGTATATATTATCTACTATACCACCTCCTACTGCCCTAAAAGCTTGACCGATATTGATATGCGTGTCATTAGTAGGTTCGTCTTCAGTCACTTCATTTGTCATAGTCGTCTATGACATGACATACATTTTTAATAATAATAAAACTAGCATAAAATTAAGATTGTAAACCCCTGTTTACTTTTACTAGAATGATAAAACGAATGTTAGTGCTACTGAAAATTTAGAACACCCAGATTTTTATTGGGGAAAGCCGCATTCCACAAATTAGAAGTCCGTAGAGTAAGAGTAGAACAACGCAGATTTTAGACAAGCATTTATTGACGCCTTTTTTAAGCGCTGTTAGCTGGAGTTTGGCGGAAAACCTTCGGGGGAAGGATATTCGACATATTTTTAGTTAAGTAATCAAGTCCCGTGAAGAATAAAAAGCTCCGGGTGAGACAGAGGATAATCACTCAGCGGGGCGGAGGGAAGCAACTGATTTTACATGCGTCGCTCTCCCCGCTAAAAAGAAGAATTTACTTCTGCGCATTCAAGGAATTCAAGAAATTGAATGCGTCTTCAGTGATTGCAAGAACTTGATTTAAATGCGCATTCAAGGAATTCAAGGATGAGATGGAACAAGAAAATGGTATGGTGGAGGATTATTTTAATTTTGTTAAGATGTATACACCCTTGCCACGCCATGCTACCTAAATGTATAGAAACCTACCTATAGAATTTTGTGCATATTATTACTGACCTTTTCTGTCCAATAGTTAGATAGGTACTATTAATGTATGTGTGTATGTCTGTCAAGATATTGAATGGCGCGTTCAAGGCTCATGTTGCGCTCTTGCTTGGCGTGGTTTGCGTAGGAACAATCGAGTTGAATATTCAACCGCGTTGGAACTATGTCGCAGTCAGTTATATTATTAAATTCATGTAAATTTTCGAGAAAATGTGTAAAATCTTTACTATGACATGGTACATAGCCACCCACTATATGCACTTGTTGGGCTGTTAAGTCGTCCTGTTATAAAGACCCTGCTCTACTTACGTATGGTATGAAGCTTAGATTTGCATTTTAAATAAGATGGTTTTAAATTTTATCAAAACGGAACTGCTTAGGTATCTCATTTAATCTAGAAAGCATTAAGTCTAGGATACATAACTTTCTACATGCTCATTCATGAGCAATTGCTTCTTTAAAGGATCCCATGTGTTGGGAATAACTCTATAATTATTAAAGCGGCATCTGACTTTGCTGTGATGTCCATGAAAATAGTTAGTTATGCATTTATAGCCGGCTATTTTCATGTTTTTTACAATTAAGTTTTTTAGGGTTCCGTACCTCAAAAAAAAAAAAAAAAAACCCTTATAGGATCACTTTGTTGTCCGTCTGTCTGTCTGTCGGTCCGTCCGTCCGGGGTTCAAGACCTTTATTTCGGGAACGCGTAAAGGTATCGCGTTGAAATTAAAACCATATACGCAAATCCCTAGTATCTTGCTGCAGAAAGAAAAATCACATTCCTCAGTTTTCATAAAAATAGTTACAGCCGAATATGTCGTAAAAAACGCACATTTCGACACTCACAAGGAAATCAAAACCTACGGGGTACTACCCGTTGACCTAGAACTATGAAATTAACAATGCAAGAAGCATTGTGTTAGAGTATAGGAAAAAATCCGAAAACTGGACATTTTAATTTTAATCACAAAAAAAATGTGTCTTTACGCAAGGAATGAGGGTCCAAATTTTAAAGTTCTTTAATCGTATCATGTGGGGTATCATATGAAAGCTTTTATTAGCATAAGTTAAAACAGGTTTTTAAATATTTTTAGGATGTATATTTTATATTTATGAAGGAAAATATAAAAAAACAACAGCGATAGGAGATGTTACTGCGTGTATGTTTTTTTTCAATATTGCTTTCAATATTAAATTTCGTGTACATATCACCTATTTCAAAAATGTATCTATTTTATATGCAGTATTTTGTGTGCAAATAAAGTTGGTTTTCTTTAGCATGATAGCAATATCACATCATGCGATCATTTCAATTAGCATACTTATTTTAGATCTTTTTAAATATGCAAAAGATAAAAAAACACACCCTCAAACATGATAAAACTTCAACTGTATTTTTTACTCCTAAAATATTGTTTTTAATCAAAATAACATATATAAATATAGGTATAAAAACTAGAGCCGATAAAAAGTTAGTGACCTTCACGCAGATATAAAAATGCAAAGTTTCTAAGCTTTTTACTTTTAAAGTGATTTACTGTTGTTTGTCTCAATGTTTGGGTTTGTTTATGTGTCAATATTTATGATTTCTATCTCTGTTCCTCTGTCTATTTCTCGATTTTAATTGTATGAGCAAAATAACCTATAATTGACTTTAATATTGTTTTATTGTTAATATTAAAACCAAAGTACTGCATCGAATAAGATAAAATTTGTATGGGACTATATCTAAAGTAAGACCTACCAAATACAAAAAAAACATCAAAATCAATACACAATATTAAGTAGCTCAAACATGTAGGTTTTGCTGCCTGAAATCAGTGAGCAAAATGCGATTTTGCGCATTGATGAACTACTTTCATCTTTTGGAAAAAAAACAGAACCTTCGAAACAATTAAAAGAAGAATACCCGACTGCAGAAAAGAGGTTTTTGCTATCTAACTTACGATTGCTTTACGTTTGATACACTGCTATGTGTACGTTTTTTGTGAAGAAATATGCGTAAAATCATACATTCATATAGTTACTCAGCCCACGTTGAATGTTGTCTATTTGAATTCAGAAGTACATATATCGTGTGTAGAGCTAGTAAATACACAAAAACAACTTGTCCCGCCGCCGGACAGGTCAGACGGGCGGTCTTATCGCGCCTTGATTAAAGGCAATTAAGTTGCTATTCTTTTTGTGCCCATTCTATTGACAGGCAATTTGATCAAACGACTGACAAGGCGCCCGTCTCATCAGACGCTGTTTGTTTTGTATGATATACAGAGAAATATATATCTACAGTGTGTTCATACTTTTGAAAAGACACACAAGAGATTTTTTAACCATAACAAAACAACAATTATCCTATATTAAACATAGCTAAGAATACTCTCGATGAAATCCTCTTTCAAATAAAAAAACTAGATCAAAATCAGTCTATCCGTTTGAAAATTATGACGCCATAGACAGACACACATATATACAGATATATAGATACACACGTCAAACTTATAACACCCCTCTTTTTGGGCCAGGGGTTAAAAACGGTAATGATGATGAAATGTATGCAGCCTATACACTAAATTACACTGTATAATCTTTACAATGAATGCTGAACTTCATTTGCTGAAGAATTACAGACTACGCTTCTGAGCCACGTTTATAAGCTGTTTTCGAGGGTCATCACGAATCGTCTTGAACGCAAGTTTGATGCCGCAAGCCACTTCCAATCGGTCTTTTTGGAAATTTTTGCCGGAGGCCTATGTCCAGTAGTAGGCTTCTTATGGCTGAGATCATCATCATCATCTCAGCCATAAGAAGTCCACTGTTGGACATAGGCCTCCCCCATGGATTTCCAAAAAGACCGATTGGAAGCGGCTTGCATCCAGCGTCTTCCCGCCACTTGTATGAGGTCGTCTGTCCATCTCGTGGCTGGTCTTCCTACGCTGCGCTTGCCGGTACGTGGTCTCCACTCGAGAACCTTTCGGCCCCATCGGCCATCAGTTCTGCGTGCTATGTGCCCTGCCCACTGCCACTTCAACTTGCTAATCCGCTGTGCTATATCGGTGACTTTTGTATGTCTACGTATCTCTTCATTTCTGATTCGATCTCGTAGAGAGACTCCGAGCATAGCCCTCATGGCTGAGATGATGATGATGAAAGTTAACTATGGTTATGGTTATGCAACCATAACCTAATATCATTTGATAAGAAGTTCAACTAGTATTATAATAGGTACTTATTTCCCTAAAATATTATCATGTTTTACCAAATCCGTTACTTAGTATAAAAAGCATTGTTAATATAACATATCTATTCAAAAATAAACTCAAAGATATACTTATAGTTAGCAGTGGACTTCTTATGGCTAAGATGATGATGATACTTATAGATAAGGCATAAATTGAAATAGTTAAATAAATATAGTATATACATAGCTTAACATCTGTTCCTGAGACCTACAATCCTGGAATTTTCAAGGCTAGAGTGAATAGACATCTTCTAGATCGACGAGCTCCATCCTCGGCCACACCGTCGCTTAACATCAGGCGAGTTGGTGGTCAATCGTAGATCTATCTTGTATAAAAAATATAAAAATCCTTAGATATCTTATATATATATAGTTAAATAGAAACTATTATATATTTGTTAGTAGGTACCTTTTATATGCTCCAAACGCTAATAATAATCTAATAAAATTAAGTTTATTGACTACCATATTGTAGTTGCCACAAGTATAACAAATATATAATGTCCTCAGATGAACAACTAAGGCTAAACATTGCTGCGCCCCTACTGGGTCCTTGTACTTGTATACTTACAACTAATTTTAGTTTAAGTACTAAATTGTAAGAACTGTACAATCTCTATAAATATAAAAATCAATTGCTGTTCGTTTGTCTCGCTAAAACTCGAGAACAGCGAGGCTGATTTAGCTGATTTTGGTTTTGAAATGTTTGTCGTAGTCTCCTTTTTAATTTATCAGAGGTCGTAGTCCAGGGAAGGTTTAAACGTTGAGAAAATATCGGGTCCATTAATTGATAGATGATACGAAGTACGCCGGGTCATCTAGTGTGCAATAAATAAATGTTTAAGGCGGCAAGTGTCTCAGATAACTATCTATCGCATATCGACTCTGTTTTGGCTAATGGTCGCAATAGGCTTTTAATTGTCCGCCTAATGAGTTACGACCATTTCATCTGACAGCTTGCGTAATACATGTGGTTAATGGTTTGACATGAACGGAAGCGTTGTCTTTCATTTCTTAAGAGCTGACCCAGATTGAATCACAGTCTAAACTGAGTTCTTTAGAGTTCTTAATACTGTTAATGAACTATGGATATGGCGTTTAAGCCAAGTGACTAAATATAATCATAGTATTCCTAATAGTACCCACTGATACAGAAGGCTCATTCTGTAAACGCTTTTAATTAAATAGCGATTCTTGTTGCGACGCAATAAAGTGCAAGGCAGTTTGCACAATCCCTAAGTGCCTATTCCACATACACTGAGTGCATTTCACGCTTTCGTTTCTCTTATCTCTTCTGGTGCGCGGCGATCGTATTTCATCTATACAAGTGACAAGTGCAGTTCAATGCCATATAGGGTTTTGAACATTTGAAGTCCAAAGTTCTGGGTGGCATTAGACAGAGTTTAGGGCAAATGTGCAACACCAGACTTTATCGTCTCGTTAACTTATTTGCACAAAAAATAATAATGTTTAAAAAATGTGTAGGTAATTACTGTGTATGAATTTATATAATCAAGGTTATTAATATATCTTATGCCAACTTTAGTGGAGAATTATAATTTTAAATGTTAAATAAGCAATGCCACGGTTTGATGGTTCTTGATATTGAGTGGTGTCGGGCCTTCAATTATTTATCATTCGTCTGGATCTCAAGGTCTGCTGAATTTGTCCACAGTATAACCACCATCGAGCAGTAAAACGACTCAAATAACTTAGAGATTCGAATATTTAATGCACTTCAGTCAATTCCATTGTAGGTAATGTAAGTTAAACGTAGATATATTTATTTTTAGCTAGCTGCTCCCCTCGATTTCACCCGCTTAACACAAGAAATGTTATGTACTTATTCGGGATAAAATGGTACTCCATTTACGTATACGCTTTTAAGCTTATGTACAAACACACACAATCACAACCCTGACTTCACATAACACTAATATCTTTTCACGGTGAAACGACTAGAGGGAACGAGGGAAGTAAAGTAGTAGGTATATAATATTTATGTAATCTATGTATAAACATTTATAACTTATTTGGTTACAACTTCTAGACCACACAAATAGGATCATTCAGGATACGACGCACCATGTTACTTTGTGACGATCAAACTACTGAAACAGAAATAAGCTAAATAGAAAATAAACTATATACATTACTAACTATGTACCTACTTATGATATAAAGAAACACCCAGACACAGAACAAACATCCACATAGATGTTTGTTCTAAAATATATCGATCGATCCGGACACATTTGTGTAATGAACATTCATCACACAAATGTGTCGGGATCGATCGATATATTTTGTCATCATTACCGTTTTTAACCCCCGACCCAAAAAGAGGGGTGCTATGAGTTTAAGGTGTGTATCTGTATATCTGTGTCTGTCAGTGGCATCGTAGTTCTCAAACGGATGGACCGATTTTGATCTAGTTTTTTTAGTTTGAAAGATAATTTAATCGAGAGTGTTCTTGGTTATGTTTCATCCAAATCAGTTCATATTTATTGGTCCGGGATTTTTAGTTTTCTTAACTTACATAATACTTGATCATCAATAGGCGGATGAAACCGCGGGACATAGCTAGTCTGATATAATTTAAAAAAGCGATACAATTAATGATTTTCAGGACATTATGCTACTGCCACATTTCATTCTGCGCACATTGCGATGTAGTAATCGCAATTGTCAACGACAGTTCCCACAGTAAATGCCTACTTGGTACCGTTAAACGTACTTCTTGTGGAACGCTCATCTCGAGTCTGAGTAGCGTTACTGATCAATATTTATACGATCAGGTTTGAAAGATGCCGTTTGTGAAAGTTTTGCAAAATACCTAGGTATAGTTCATTCACATTTTACCCCAGACATTTAATAACATTATTTTTTCTAATACAAGTATGTACCTACTGGTACCTACCTATATATTATTATATAGGTAGTATTGCCACAGAAGACTAATAGTACTTCAGGTATTGCTGAAATTGAAAATACCGTTTTATCGAATAGGAATCGGAATATTTATAACTACTTAATTTAAAATCAAGTTTATTTGCGCCGAGTTCAAGGCTCGAGGGATGACATAATAT
Source organism: Lycia hirtaria (assembly GCA_947563715.1). Taxonomy (NCBI): domain Eukaryota; kingdom Metazoa; phylum Arthropoda; class Insecta; order Lepidoptera; family Geometridae; genus Lycia; species Lycia hirtaria. The sequence goes on along the minus strand of OX387381.1, from coordinate 28,708,278 downwards.
CTACGTATGATTTAACACTGCATCCGCATTAAGATGGCGGTCAGCGTAATCTTGGCTTCGTCTGCCAAGTTTACTATTTGCAAATGACTTAGTAAATTGATTTAATCAAATTTACAAAACAAATGAACATAGCTAGCTAACAAGCTATGTTCATTTGTTTTGTTCACAAATCATATGGTTTTGTATATAATTTAGTATCTACCTATTTGGTTACGTATTATGATTTGATATATATTTTATGTATTTGCATAATTCATTTATTCTCAAAAAAAAGTGCTTAGTAATTTTAGCGATAGTTCTTTACGACGCTCTGTCCATTTATTTAAATGTTCTTCAGGGATGGTCCCATCTTTTTTTTTTTGTTGTTCAGCTTCAATTTTTTTTCAGGCACTATCGTTAGAAGTTAGTGATTCTATTTTTTTAATTAACCTCATTTACATTCGTTTTCGATTATATTCAATATCGACAAAACCTACATAAAGCTATCAGCTTTTGTATAATCAATGCAATAGCTATCTGTAATTCATATCAAAGGCACGCGTTCCACAGCAGGATCGCATCAAACAAAAACAAAGCCGATTCTCCCCTTTCCCATCAATCTAAAGTGCACCATGACTATCGTGAGCCGGCTAATTAATCTGGATCACGCATACGAGTGGGGTTCCGTTCTCAAGAGAATCGTCTCTTGTACCTATTGGTTTATTTTTTATCATGACATGTGAGCATTCAGAGTATTGCTAGTTTTGTTTTTACTTTTTTTTTTGTTTTTAGAATCCAAATAGGAAGCTCTCAATATTTTTTTTTGTGATCAGTCAGTTTTTGTTTTGTGTCATCAGATTTCAATCGAATTTGATGATTCTATTTTTAGTGAAGGAATATTTCAAGCTTGATTTCAGTTGCTAAAATTATAATTCTTGTCTGCTTCAATGTCTTCAGGCTGGTAAGTAATCTTGACTGCTTCGATATTTTCTTGTCAACAGACAAGACAATTCTTGTCAAGTGACGTTTCAGTACTCTTTGGGGTACGATGAGCTCTTATTGCGATTCAGAATTGCCAAACTTTGATTTTGTCTTGCTCTTTCTTGTTGGGGGAATGGAACAAAAGCTAGAGAGCAAATTTTGAATACGCCTGCTTGAAGAAAATTTGCTTTTTACAACGACAATTCTATAAAACTATCTGACAAAACTTAACCAAAAAAATTAAATTGTTACCTTTAATAGTCATTGATTGCTACTGACTAAATTATCCGGCTATCCTGAACAATATTGACTTGACATAGAACTCGATATAACTAGACTCGAAATAAGAGCTAATGTTTAATTGTAATTACGATGAAAAATATACCTAAATAAAGAACCAATCTTAAAATAGCCACATGACTTTGTAGAACCAGTCATGCGTACAAAAATTACGTAATCTATCTAGTATTCTATTCGTATCATCATCATCATCATCTCAGCCATAAGAAGTCCACTGTTGGACATAGGCCTCCCCCATGGATTTCCAAAAAGACCGATTGGAAGCGGCTTGCATCCAGCGTCTTCCCGCCACTTGTATGAGGTCGTCTGTCCATCTCGTGGCTGGTCTTCCTACGCTGCGCTTGCCGGTACGTGGTCTCCACTCGAGAACCTTTCGGCCCCATCGGCCATCAATTCTACGTGCTATGTGCCCTGCCCACTGCCACTTCAACTTGCTATTCGTATCGTATACGCGTAAAGTTTTGTAGACTCTTAAAAACATTGAATATCGGATTCCTAATCATCACTTTAGCTTACCTGCTTACCGTAAGGCTTCCTCTAAAAAGTTTCCATACATACCTACTAACTGTACGAAAGTCTTGAACATTCAGAATTATAGAGACGTAAGTGCAATCACTTCCAATAAAGTTCCAGAACTCTCGACCGATAAAGTTTCAGCTGGTAAACTTTTGGAGCGACAAGTTCTCAGTTGAGACTTAGCACAGTTTATGTAGTAAGTTTTTGCCCCTGATAGGTTCAAGGATATTTTTAAACGTGGAAGTTCATTATCGTTGGCACTGTGCCAATAGGTAGTTTATTTCGCGGTTAGCATGATGACCTGCGTTTTTGTCGTACAATAGACGTGTAAATTTTAAGAGGTATGTTGATGTGTATGGATGGATTATTATGTCCAATTATGAGTTTATTGGTGATTGTATGATTCCTATTAGGTAACAAAAAACCTATTTATTAGCTTACAAACTTAATCGGTTAAAATATAATATTATGATAAGAATTGTTTTCGGAATATACTTAAAAGCGAACTTAAATTATGCATATATTTCACAAAACAATTCAAATCCTTTTTATGCACCTGCAACTGTTAAAACTGTATATGTACTACAAGTATAAATTATACCTACTTATTTCCAAATTTAGAAAAGTTTGTTAGTTTGTTAACAACTAAATATATATAATATTGTTTGTATATTATCTCCCGCTCTGCTAACTTAGCTTAGAGATTAGCCATTGCTATTCAGCGAAGCAATGCTGGCAGCATTATGGGCACATTTGCGCCAGGAACGACTCGGGGCGGGTTATTCGATTAATGATTATGATTTTAAGTGACTGATGTGTTTCATATAATAAAATGAATATACTTATAGTAGTAGTAAGTAAGAATACATGGCGAATTATGATTTACCTATATACAGCTATTAGTGCAGACTCACAGCGACATTTAGTGCATATATATACGAATCCTTGTTGCCAGAAAGGGATAAACATAGTCAGCTGACCACCAATAACAACCTGTGACGTCGAGTCAAGAGTAACGTCTGACAGCGTTGCCCGCTGGGTCGCGACTGAAAGCAGGTCGGGCAATTACCCTACTTGAGGCTTGCCACGAAGAGCCTGAGACAACCCATCCATGTATTAACATATCTCTGGTTGTACCATCAAAACATAACACATAAAAAATATATCGCCAAAATCATGACAAACAAAATCAAAGACAACACTTTTTTTTCCAATTTGACCCCCTCAAGTACGTACTTAAAATACTGTAGCTCAGCGTTCACTTAAAGAAGGCTTATGTCCCTGCTATTAGGATGTCCAGCTAGGGGGAAAAATGTCTTTTAGCTGTCAACTTTATGTCACCGTGATATAGTCGATTATTGGTTGTATGTTATGAAGGTTCTGGTGGTATGAAAAACTCGTTAGTGATGTGTATCGATCGAGGCCAGTGGCGGGCTACAGGTGGTGCGTGGGTCTTTGTTTTGGTGCGTACATTGACCCCTACACCCCTTGCAAGGGCGACAGGCAGTCTGGCACACCCTCATGCAAGCTAAGATAACATTAGAATATTAATGTGCATCCGTACATGTAGAACCCTAGTTGATGTGCATTTTGGAAAGTGGAAAATAATTGAAATTCGCTGAAGTGAAATTGTTTCGTCAAAACGATTGCGAAGAAGATTGAAAGACGAACACTTTGGTCTTTAAATTGTATCGATATGAAGGTCGTCATAGCTGATCAGATGTAACATAAACGGCATAGCTGATTTTGACGTATCTATCGTTAAATTCGTCTTTGCCTCCTGAGTGTCATAGATTATATTTTTAACCCCTGACCCAAAAATGAGGTTGTTATAATAATAATAAGTTTGACGTGGGTACCTGTGTATTGATCTATGGCATCGTAATAAATTTTTTTCTAGATTTAGTTTTTTTTGTTTGAAAGAGTAAAATACTCTTCTAAACAAAAAAATATATAAATCGAGAGTGTCCTTAGCTCTATTTTATCAATTGTTTCAGCCATTTTATATGTCGGTGGTTTTTAAGTTTTCCAAAATTGTTAAGCCTCGGCAACCTCATACAAAACAGTGTTAGTAAGGACATGTATTTTAATATTAAAATTACGCAGGAAAGTAATGATTATAAACTCACATACTCGACCAAGAAAAAAAATCATCTAAGCGTCTCTAAAACTAGTCCACAGCCCGCAACCGTCAAGATTACAATCATTAGGCTACTGTTTCTGATATAACAACTTGTGCTTTAGTTTGATCATACCCTCCGGCGATAACTAATTTAAAAGCGGATACAATGGAATACCGTAACTATACTTACCTACATACAGACGTTCATTTGTATTTGGCTATTATGTACTTAGGCGCCACATGGTAAAATTACCATGTGATGCCTAAGTAAAATTACCAAACTATTTTATGATATTTAACTGACGTAATAAAAACTGAAGCAATCGACTTTAAAATACGCAATTTCGTTTACTTGGATGATATTTATTATTTTAGAGATCGTATATTAGAGATCTGTCAAGGTAGAGTTAACCTTGACTATCTTTAATATACGCCAACAAATAATTCCATTGCTAAGTTTAATTTTGTAAAGTTTTTAGCTTCATGTGATGACAAGGTTCTGACGAGGGAGACGACAAAGGAATACAGGATGGCAAATGAATGAATGGATGGATATGTGAATTTTGGCTAAATTTTTACTCATCGTGAGCACTCTAGTCAATTTTTTTTTATTGGTGTTCTCTAAGAAGTAGCAAATGTGGGTTCTATTTTAGTCTTCGTGAGCAAATCATTTATTTCAAATTAAAGTTTCCTAAACAAGGTTCACAGTAAGTACTGCTAACTCGTAAATACAAGTCTACTCGTAAATTCGTAGTATATTTGTCTGGACAGGTGAATGCGGATTGTTTCCAACCGACCGCGTTCATATGATAGTCAGTATAAAGCTGCATGACTCACTGACTATACACTACACTCCAATTACATGTCACTGATACAAATCGGTTGAATGCGAACATTTTGCCAGGAGCATTTTGCATGAGTCTTTTCACTACAATACAGCTAGGGTTACCAAATTTATTGCCATATTTTTTTATTTATTTTTTCTTAATTGAGAAGAGTTTGTAAACTTCGCGTAATTTCTTATCAAAATAACTGAGAAACTATTTTTTTTGTAAATGCTTTATTTCTGCAAAGTCTGATGAAATTATCGATATTTTCATCATCATCATCTTAGCCACAAGAAGACCACTGCTGGACATAGGTTTCCCCATGGATTTCCAAAAAGATCGGTTGGAAGCGGCTTGCATCCAGCGTCTTCCTGCCACTTGTATGATATCCTTTGTCCACCTTGTAGCTGGTCTTCCTACGCAGCGCTTGCCGTTTCGTGGTCGAGAACTTTTCGGCCCCATCGGCCGTCAGTTCTACGTGCTATGGCGCCCTGCTCACTGTACGAACGATATTTTACATAGGTGTCAAAAGAAAATTAATAATTAATAATTAAATTAATAAAGAAAATTAATTTTGTTTTGAATAAATTGTTAACAATATTATTGAATTGACCGTCAAACAATATAACGTTTTAATTAACAGAAGGTATATATAGTTGACAACCCTAAGTATAGTTGATGTTGAAGTAGGATGTTTTTGACTAACAAGCTGCGGGCAGGCGGTATATTGAGCGTCTTAATTTTATGCGTCTAAAACTAAGGAGAAAATAACGTTTGTGGTATATTTAAAATAATATTGATTATGTGCATTTTGAGGTTTTGTAATAAATTGAATGTATCGCACACTTATGTTTGGGGATCCGTACTTTCGTATTACCTATCAATGTTTTTTTTTTTAAATATACCATGTCCGTCTGTCTAACCGTATGTCACAGATATTTTATGCACATACTATTCAGCGCTTCACAAATTAAATTTAGCATAAAGGTGTGTTCTGTGAACTGATATCAAATGTAGCAAAATACCATAAAAAAATATAAATATGATTACGCACCAGTGCAGTTAAAACTTTACCACGACTTTTTTAAATTTTGAACAATTTCAATAGGCTTGTAGGTTCCAGTAGGCACTTTTTGAGCAACTGAACCTATTGAGGGAATTACATTACCCCAGAATTTACACAAATGGAAAAAAAAACATCCACATCATCCAAGTTTCATCACCAAATTAAACTCAACAATTACGGAAACTACGAGTACTTATAACATCATTCTGTTCTGTCCCATTCCTTTCATTTCCCATTCTTCAAAGGGTCAGCGAACACCGGCTGTCCTCTGGAGTACCATCAAAGAGTTTTCAGTATGCAGGCGGCTATTTTTAGAAATTAATAACACACAACGGATATGTTTTAAAATGGTTACATCTATCTATACAAAATACATACTATAAAACAGTAACTGAACAGTATAACATGTAGGTATTAATATGTTTTTATTGAAAATTAAGTTGTGTTTGAAAAGAAGCACACTATCGACTCAGAAACAAAAACAGTTTTTTTTTGTCTGTCTGTATTTACAATGACCTAAATGTAGGCCTAAACTGAACAGTGGAATATGACCGAACTTTGGCTAGATTATTATTTATACCATAGAGAAGGATATAACATACTTTTTTCCTCGTAAATTGGTGTTACAATATTAGTTTATTTGAAAATCAAAGGAATAACTAATTCAAGTTTGGTCTTAACGCAACACGCGCCAATAAAGACGCGAGAACATGATTTGAGTTAGTGATCTTATAAATACATATACATATTTTAAAAAGAAATCTGAAAACTAACTTGAAACAGCTGGCTTCCGAACAAATCCAATTATATTTGGAGTACGTTATAAAACTTCTTCTTATTTAAGTTATTACTTATGAAACAATGTTACATTTTTTTATTTTGGAATTACTTTTAAGATTGGTAAAAAAATACTCTTTCTAATATCAAAATAAGCATTGAAATTCGTTCACAATGGGCGATGATTTGTGGAACAATAACACAAAAAAATAAAATCTGCCGGATTTAAAAATCTCATTAACTTATAAACATTTACCTTGTTATACGCGGCATGATCAATATTTTGTTATTTCATGGTTGAATAAGCCTGAACTGAAATCAAATTAGCAATAAAACCAAAACTCCAATTAGGTATATAAGTTTGGATAACAGTTTATAAATCGATCTATAAAACTACAAGTTATCAATTTACCAGAATAAACGTATTTGAAAAACACAAGTCAAAAAAATAACAAATTGTCATGACTTTTCTACATGACTTTGACAAAGATATATTAGTTCTTTAAATGCATTTTTATGTAGGTATATTTATAGATGCACAACTTTTACCAAAGGGAAATAACAACGAATTTGTCGAAGAGACTAACTTATAATGATTTCTATGCCTGTATGAACATGTCTATTCTCTTGATATAAATTATGGCAAGTCACGGTTGCGTCTAGACAGCCTCGCTTCAACCTAGGCTACCTATGTCACATACAGTTGGGTACTAAGAATTACAATTACAGCTGTTTCGTAGAAATAATTAAAATTCTGTGGTAGGTACTTACTTGCGAGAAAATTATGGTTACACTAAATGTACTGTACCTACTGTATGTTACTGATCAAAAATAATATAGTTATTATATTATTTCCTGCAATTTTGTAGTACTTAATACCTAGATTAGCTAATAAACAATGAAGGCATTTATGCCTAATAATAAGTTGGCAATGTTTTTAATTCGGTATTACATTGTGTAGGGTATTGTATTGAATCCTTTGTGTAAAGAAAGTAAAGTACATACGTTGCGTAATCAGTACCTACACAGTACACAGTCAAATAAGGTACTTTGACCGTTGCGAGATAAAAGTCACTATAAAAGCCAATGAAGAACTCTACAATATTTTACAACTTTTAATTGATCTTTACAAATAACCTTTCATTCCAAATTTGAAGATATATCTTCAAATTCGATTGAAGATAAATCTTCAAATTCGATTGAAGATAAATCTTCAAAATTTATAAATTTAGAGCCAAAATTATAGTACCTACAATACCTACATACATTATCTAGTTGCTCTGCGATTAGCATACACCGTGCTCGCTAGTAGGTCAGTGCAATACTGAATATTCTCCGTCAAGTTCGAATGTTGAAATTACTTTCCGTCGTAGGTATTAATTATATGCACTTTTCCATGCTAGTATTAAGCATTGGAAACCGAACTTTCTTGAGATCACTTTAATTGGTTAGACAAGGCATATACCATTAGATATAACATTTGTTAAACGCCAGTAATTTTTTGCAATTTTGAGCAATTTTTTCCTTTTCCTTTAGCGATATGGTCTTCATATAGACTAGTTAGCACATTGAATAACTTGATCCATCTGTGTTTAAAAACATCTTGCTACGAATTATAATAAATACCTAACTGTATATGACAAATCAGCCGGATATCCCACGGAACCCGATTTAACTGACAAGAGAACGTGACTGCCATTTCAATTAGAGTGCATTTAACCGATTATAGCGCTCTGGTGATTCACTTGTAATCGGTTAAAATGCATGCAATGCGTTCTGGTGTTTCACTAGTTTCACTGGTAAAAAAACTTGTAACTTGCAAATAAAATAAAAAAAAACAAAAAAAAAAAAAAACATAAACCATCGATCGACACGAAGAAAGCGCTCTGTCTGTAGAAACGATAACTTTTGAACAGACTATAATAGCTTCGTATACTCATAGTAAAAATCTTAGAACGTCAGAAAACTATGCCGTCTATAATTACGAAGAATAAATAATTCATTAAAAAGATAAAGGAAATTTATCAGCGGCAGTCTGAATAATGATTACATTAAACGTGCAGTGAACTCGTTTCCGGCACCGCGCCGTGAACTTATTACACTATTCGGTTTTATTTTCAAACTGCTTGAGAATACTCGACATTATTAACTAGATTTACGGCCGGTCTTAATATTCTATCGCAATCTAATTCTATGTATCTGAGATAGACATTTCAATCCGTAATACAAAGATTTGTTTATTCAACGTTAGACGTTTCAAGGATTTGTTTAACTAAAATCGTTGTTATGAAAGCTATTAATAAATATTAATTTATCAGCGGATTCCAATACTCTGCGAAATTTAGTCTATACAATAGAAACGTAGAGGAGAAACTGGTTTGAGGTGTATTCATCACAATCAGACCACTGGTCCACTAGTCCACTGACCACTGGACCTACCTGTATTCTATTTTTTACACATAAAATAGCCATTGACATTTGAAAGATTTATTTTATTCAACTTATATCTGTGCTTACGGCAAAGCCAAAGTGCAAAGAAAGACACTATTTCGCCGTGACTTCGGTAAATTCAAAAATAAACAGAAGCATAGACTAATTGTAAAACAAATAGTTACTTTAAAAAAAAAAAAAGTAAAACGGTTTTATTGAAAAGAAAGATAATGATGTAGGTAATGTATTTACTGTATTTTACTAGAAAATCCCTTTCATTTGATACCCATATTGTGGGGGTTGTGTTCAAATATGAAATCCGCCATATTGTGTCGGCAGCCATCTTGGATTTACAATAATACAGAATATACTAAATTGTATTGTCATCAGGACTAAAGGTGTTTACCCAGATCGATCTGTCAACTGCAAGGGGGTAAAATTTCAATTACTAAATTTGACCCAAATAAATAAACAAACAAACAGGTCAAGCTAAAAAAAACGTTTAATATGTCTGTGTCCGGATGCTAAGTAATACATTGAGTAGATTAAAGATAAGATGAATCTAATAAGTTGAAGTGGCAGTGGGCACGTAGCGCGTATAACTGATGGCCGATGGGATCGAAAAATTCTCGAGATCACAAACCGGGAAGCGCTGCGTAGGAAGACCAGCCACAAGGTGGACAACTGGACAGCAGACAAGAGGCAGGAAGACGCTGGATGCAGTGCAGGCCGCTTCCAACCGGCCTTTTTGGAAATCCATGGGGGAGGGCTATGACTAGCAGTGGACTTCTTGTGGCTGAGATGGTGATCTAATAATACATCGCGTAGATAAATCAGTCTATCTGTGAGCGTGTCTATCTGTGGCAGTCAAAATAGAAACATACGTTTAAACAAGGATCATGTTTTTCGTGGTATATTTACGTATATACACACGAAAAACATGACCTTCCTCCTTGCCCAGTTGGGTAAAAATACCCAGACACATTAACTATGACTATAGCTTTTACACATGCCGCAATCAAGATGAATTCGTCGCCACACAACAGGTAGCTGTTAAGACAGTTGGCCATCACGTAAACAGTTCGGTGCGCCCGCGCATGTTTTCAAAGATACATTCGTTTGTTTGTATATACCGACAACGGGTTGTACGTCGATTCTTGGAGAATGTGGGTGGTTATGAGGCTAGAAACCTGTGTGGAATTTAGATGAGTTTAGGTGTTAACGTATTAAAAACATATAATAGTAACCTGGGTGTCTTTAAATCATGAGTTAATAGGTTTTTTCTGTAAACGTGTTCCATCATAGATCGCAGCATCTCTTAACATAAGGCGAGGTGGCTGTAAACTGCAACCTATTACGTATAAAACATATCATATCTGATTTTTTAATAGACTTATACATGTATACATATTTTATTGATATATTATATTCAAATTAAATTAAAAAAAATCGAAAATGATTAATTTGGTGTAATTATTAAGCAATGATTTGATATAAATGTTATGTACTTCAATTGTTGAAAAGAAAATTAATGTGTTCTACATTTTCATTACAATTTAGGATAATCCCATTGTCATTGGGTAGATCTTATCTAGATTTTACTTTTTATTTTATATTCAAAATCTCAAAAAAAAACGAATGGGTTTTGAGACAAGATTGGTCATTTGTTTTATGATTACGATGATATGACTATGATGATGAATCATCCAATTAAGTACTTTTAGAGAAACGGCTATAATTATTACAAATCTTTATAGAAGCTTTTGTAGTTGCGAAAAATAATAAGTAGGTACTTACAATATTTGATAATCAAATAAGCAAACCACCTAGAACAAGCGCCCTGGCAAGTATCAATGCCTGAAAAGGGCGACTAAGTTTGAAGTTCTGTAAAAATGCATGTACATAATTCCATCTTCATTCATGCACACTTAGTGGCAATAAAGAATATGAGTATGAGTATCTCTTTAAATTAGACGATCAAAGATATTTGCAATAACTTATAATTCAACTGACACTTGACATATTAACTTTCTAACGATTTATAATTATATCACTGAAATTCAAAGCACATGGCGAGACGAAACAAAAACAAAAAATGTAGGGCAACAGCTTTTTACGAGCGCCGTAAAAACAACACCATGAATGGAGGCGCAAAGCGATGGCGTGACTCATCCATTTTTATTTATATATGTACGGTGTGAAATGCCACAACCGTACCGTATAGGACATTTAGACGGTCGAACCCTATAGCGACACTAACTTACCAACAGAGTTTACAAGTGGAGCCACCATCACATTTTCAGGACGAAACTGACGAAGTTCTTTGAAAAAAAAAGTTCCCCAGTTTGGCCACGACTGAAGAATATGGTCATACTGTAATAATACCACCCCCATGTGTTTTCTACACTGTTATGTCATCTATGGTGGGCCATTCAACGTCTTGTGTGAGAATAGTGTGGATATGGGTGCTGATTGATTGATTTACATACAATGGTATTTCAACTATTAGTTATTCTGTGACAATGGTGATAAATCGTGTGATAATGACAGAATTGTGCAGCTAATGTCGTCTAGTTGGAGAGTGATTTTATGACGCTAGGTAGAATAAATAGAACATTTACATAACTTATGTTACTGATCTTACCTAATATAGCTAGACTCTCATATTTAAAAAAAATAGGTTGTCAATTTGGACACATTCTTAAGATAAATATTTTTATTTGCCGCTGGAATCCCGATTTCAAAGGTTTTTTTTTCCATACAAAGGTAGTAACACTAAAGTAATCTAATAAAAAAATCACACTCTCACTTCTTATTTAATTCAGATTTTTATTTGGCTAGGGTGAAAAGGCAGGCCTGTTTAAGATGTTGTGTGGATAACGTTAAAAAATATAAACTCGTCAAACTGAGAAAATCTTCCCATTCTGAAGCCTGAAATACCATTACAAACTGGTGTCTTTATTTTGGTACGTTTTATTTCGATATATTTTCAAGCACCATCAACGTAAATTTTGAATTTTTCGTTGTGACTGTACTTTGCCCCTTCGTTTTGTAGCGGTCCATAATAGGCCCAACAATGGACCCATTTAGGATGCTTAGATTCGAACCTACGTGACATGCATCGATGTATTTTCGAACATAATTATATTAACGTAACGTGTATTTTGATGTATTATTTGTTGGATTAATTTTCGAGCAATTGGAGTGCTTAGTGCATTACACGCAACGTGAGAAAAATACCAAAATGCATTACCTATAGATACATTTTAGTTTTCCCAACGTAAAATTAATGTATTTTCTGAAATAATTCATAGTAAAATTTTAGAGTTTCAATATTTCTTTTTCAATTACAAAATGTAGCGTATGAGGCTTCCGTATATCGTTTATATCTAAGAATATTTGTAACTTCACATATTTTCAATAGTAGGAATAGCCTGAAATGCTAGCGTTCACCTAAAAAAGAAGTTGTCGAAAAAATACTATAATTTTTATCTTGCTAAAATTCATCAAAGTTCCAAGTTACCGATATAGCACGAGAGATTAAGTTGAGCAGGGTATACACCACGTAGAATTGATGGTCGATGGGGCCGAAAAGTTGTCGAAAAGGAACCATGCACCGACAAGCGTAGCGTATGAAGAACAGCTGCAAGGTGGACAGAAGATCTCATACAAGTACCAAGAAGATCAACCAACCAACCGGTCTTTTTGGAATACTATGGGGGAGGCCTATGTCCAGCAGCGGACTTCTTGTGGCTGAAATGATGATGATGATGAAAAACTCATCATCGATTCCACGACACGGGATACTGTATCAACAGAATCGCACAATAACGACTCTCATAAACAAGAGTAAAATTTCACTATCTAGGAACTATCAGCCGCCGCCTCACCACTAACTAAAATACCTAGCAACGACCTTAGCCTTCTAAAAAATATTTCCAATCTAAACTTTGTAGAGTTAGATTTAGATTTCACAAAGCTTAGCCTAAGAAATCCTATCCATAATAAACTTTCCTTCCGATTCGACAAGCGCCTTACGGAACCTGCCGAAGTGAGCCGAACGCTTATGGTGTTTTGTCGCCCCGTCTCTTTCACTCCCATAACAGGGATGTCTACTCAGTACTCACAGCCTTGGTTGCCCCGAAGCGTGCCGTACGCGAGAATATTTCCAACTTGTTTATGTTATTACTTACCGACAATGTTGCGATATATTTGTTTATTTTAACGCGTTGTTGATACAAATATAACATTTTTGGTGCGTGTGCGTTGGAATATTAATAATTGGTGGAAATAGCCCGGTGTTTGGAGGTCGGACTTGTTATCAAGATGTGAGTATTCACGATTTATGGGGTGTTAGTATTTTTTAAGTTTGTAATTAGAAATTGGGTTAGTGTTTTTGTTACCAGGGATGGATTCATAATGGAATTGCAGCTTTCGAGGAAACGACAACTTTTTAAATTAATAAGTTTTTATTCTGTCGTACATATTTAGTTCGAGACGTCTGCTGACGATCTCCGCTACAGTGGAAAACTACCTTTTTATTCCATAGCAACAATTTATTATACGGCATCTGAAGCTTCAAAATGTATAATTGCCATAAAATATACAATTTTATTTGGAAATAGCCCAAAATAAGTATTTATCTAACATTACTTCTTTTTCAAGTTAAAGAGAAATCTAACAAAACACATCAAAATCTGCCAATATCTTTAGGCCACAGGCTAACATGACCAAATGATGATTGTAATGATTCATGATTGATAGTATGATCTAATCATATAATGTGATTTTGTGTGAGTGACTTTTGTAAACATTATTACCCATCTTCTTGAGTAGTAGGGTAGAGAACAGCGGGACAAGAGCAGATATTTTTTGCCGATTGAAATGACCGAGTCCAATAGGCGAGATACCTACTACAAGCCAAACTTTTCACAAAAAAAATTAGAGATTAGACGAGTGTGAAAAAAAGAAAAGTTGATTACGGTGGTATGGTAAGTTGTTTTTTTTATTGTAACCTATTTCACCGTGGATACAATAAAGCGATCCTAAAAGTAAGGATAAGAAAAAAAAAATTAGTAAAAACCTAGATAATTTAGAGTGGCATTCTGTTAATAGTGATGACTCCGTAGAGACCGCGTCTACCGTAAAGTTAGGTACCGTAATAGAATTACAGAGTTAAAGCGGAACTAATTAACTACGAGCACCGTCTACTGAATATACTTACTACTAGTGCTGTTCTTAATTTAATTAAGTTATTTTCACAATACTTAAATGGTATCTGTCCTTGAATCTTTTACAAACCTAGCTGATTACAAACGTTTGCCAGAAAATTAGGATTCAACAGACTAACAATCCAAAAAAAAAACGTAAAACCAACTTACTATGAAATAATAATAATAATAGAAGTAATTTCATCAGAAACCAGCCGAAATGTGTGAAAAGCCAATTATGTATTAATGCAAATAGGTTATAGTACGGCACACTATTTGGCATGACACCAAATTCCAAACCAACATCCCTAATTTGGACACTTAACTCTTCGTGTCTATTAAGAAACGGTGTTAGCATTCTATGTTGACTGTTATTTTAACAATACGCGCCAAGCTCAAGGAAATGTACCTATTTACTTGAATAAGTATTGACTGGCCTTGTGGCTCAGTTGGTAGTAATTCTGCGTCCCGAGCTGTGGGTCGTAGATTCGATCCCCACCCAGGGCAAACATTTGTGTGATGAGCATGGATGTTTGTTCTGTGTCTGGGTGTTTCTATGGGCTTTATGGGGTTGAGTGAAATGTCCACCAATATTTATTTATTTTTTATGTATGTAAGTGCGTTTAGAACGCGTGTCGCCTCTAGTTAACTGAAGTAACATTTAACAAGCCTTTTAAGGCTGGGTGCGTCACTCTGCCTGCCGCTACACACGGTAACCAAATTTGGCACAATTTCCCCTCCTAGTTCTTAGAGTGTGACAAAAAGCATATCCACTTAAAACATCATCATTCGGACGCTTATGTTCGTGTCAAGAGTAATTATGTGATGGTGATGCACACATTTTTTTAATTTTTGCCTTCAACTATGAGCGAAATTTTGAATGAAACTATCATTCTAAATGTTGTTATTCTGTGGATTATTCTCTGTGGTTATTGACATCGTAATTGGCATACCTCATCGATGATAATCAATAGAGCGATTTAGATACTTATGTGAATTGGTAAAGTCCAGAGTTTTAACTTGGACTGTTTTCGCAAACATGAAGTTTAAAATCAGACAAAACAATTTATTACTCTCAACACTGAAGTGCATAAAAAACGAAAGTTATTTTTGTGAAACCATCTGAAATATTTCCCGACCCTTCCGCCCGGATATAAGAGTTGGTAGTAGATATTCAACTTAACGAATTCTTTGTCTGTACCAGTTAGACAATTATTTTGTTCTTTAAAGTTTAATCCTCGCGTCGAATAAAGTGTTGAAAAAAGCAACAACGAATTGACTGTTATCTTGATTCGATTAGAACTAGGTATTATGACTACAGTTCGTCAGACGTTAAGAAAGTTAACCTGTAATAAGAAGTCTTGAGCAGTAGGTAATTTGTTTTTTAAAATTATTATTAAATTAGCCGGCTACTATTAGAATATGTAGTTACATACAAACAACAAACCAACAAGTTATATAAAGAATTTGTTGGTTGTTGATGTAGGTGGTATTCCGTGCTCACGATTCTTCCCAGCGCCATCTATTAATAATACGTAGAACAGCTAAAGATCCACTTGCTCTAAAAGCCACTAGTTATAGAAAATAAAAAAAAACATTTATGTTACGATAACCCAATATGCAACAAAATATAAGGTAATTACACAAGGTACACAATTAACTCCCCACGTTAATTGTGTAACTGCCATAATAACTTAGTGTAGTTTACTCGAAAAACATTGTTAGTGTGGCTTAGGTGCAGATTGCCCTATAGTGATTTTATAATTATAATATACCTACGTACTGTAAAACAGCCATAACCTTTGACCCAAATCTGAGAAAAGTTTAAACTGGGCGCCTTCCGGTGTAAACGTAAAATTGACACGTCGCCATCGCGTGGTTCCATCCTAAATATCCATATATCGATTTTTGTAATTGTGCTATTAATAAGTTAATAATCAAATTAGCATATGATTCTAATAATATAAACTAGTAGTTCTACGAACAGTAGACCTCGCGAGAGAACTTATTTTAAGCTCACCTTGGGTCATCTGTACATAATACCTACATAAAGTTGGCTTAGCACATCCACGCGCCCTCACTGTTACACGCAATCTTAAGTTGGTTGGCATATCTCGACAACCACTTGACCAATTCTGTTCATTTTTACCACAAATTGTAATAATTGTGTAATTTATCTACCAAAAATCATTAAAAACCGTTGGTAATTAGCGCCACATCGCCGACGATGAAAAAATTTAAATAATTCATAGAACCTATACGCCAAGTTTCATCGAAATCGGTTCAAAATTACGCCCTGTAGGCGAGTACGAACATACAAACTCACAAACAAACTGACAGACGAAAGAAAATTTGGCCAGTTGATGCAGAGACGCTTCGCTCGCTCGGTCTATAACTTTATGACAATCTGCTTAGGCTGTGCTTTGATATATATTAGGTACGAATAAGTCAGTTTCACGACTTAAAATTTTATATATTTATATAATTTTATTCTATAAATATCTAGTTCTTTCTACGAATAAGTCTCATAATGGCGAATTCTAAAAATACCTGATTATCAAAATAGGCAATATAAAAATAAAACATAAACATTTCATAATACACTCACCTAAACCGTTTGAAAGGATATACATATCTATATTATACATATGTATCCATGTTAGTTTATCTAATCGTAGGCCAAACTTTGTTATTTTTTATATTAACCATTTTGGATATTAGGTAAGTACTTATTGTATAGTATATAATTAGTCATTGATAGAATTAATGATTTATAGAATTTTCTATTATGAATATGAAAACTAGGTGTTTGTAGACTTACCATTTGTTCTCATGCTTCTCACGTTCATATCAGGTTCTCACGCTCCTTCCTCCCGCGAACAAGCAAAATGTGGAATGTCCTTCCTCGGAAGGTTTTCCCGCCGAGCTTCAACAAAGAGAGTTTTTAAAAGGGTGTCTACAAGCACCTTTCTAGGTTAGCAGAGCAACAGTAATGTCAGGTATGTTGCAGTTGTCCATAGGCGACGGTTATCGCTTACCATCAGGCGAGCCGTCTGCCTTTTTGCTTCACCTATTTTATATAAAAAATAAAAATTGTAGTAATTCATGTGCCAATTTGAGGATTGGGCATTCCGCGCCTAAGCCCTATATACTGTGTGAGTAGACAGCCCACATCGTGTGTAATAGATGTGTTTGTTCATGCTATGTCCTGTATCTATTTACAAAGGAATGTTTCCCTGGAGTAAGTAAACGCATTAGCGTGCATCGCGGCCACGCACGCCCGTTCTCGGAACCCTATTGTGTGTCAGGTCGATCGACGTTTGTGATCGACATTACCAACATGTTGATTGTTTATTCGTGTCGAGTTCTCGTTGTAATACCCTTTTACACGTTCTTTAAATAGCTCGTAATGTAACTATAATAAAATTATAGTTTTTGTTTACTCAGACCAATACATTGGTCTTTATTTCTTAGCATGCTTATAACTAATGTTAATTCATTACATTCTAACTAGGTATAGGTACACGTCAATTTTTTTTTTTATTATGTTTGTTTTGCCAAATTTTGTAATATTAGATCAGTGGGAAGAGTACCCTATAACTATAGAATAGAATAGAATATTTTTATTGCATAAAAACTAGGTCTTGATTTACTTGCAAGAGTCGAAAAGGCAAAAGTGGTCGTTTCCTTGTGCTTATTTTTTATTAGGTTGACTTAAACGATTCATTTGTTTACACTTTTAGGAGAGCGCAAGTATACGATTTTGATATTAATTTCATCTTAATAATACGCTTCCATGCAGGACTGGGAGAAAAAGAAAAACATAGAATGTACCAGCTGCAAGGGAATCTAGGGAAATTGGCATCTATGTAGGAGAAGGGCTGACCTCCTGTCACTGCATGCCAACGTTACATCTTACCCTCTAACCCTCTAATACCCTTTCCCTCCCAACTAGCCCTTTAACTACTGTTAAATGTGGTGTCAAACGGCCTTATGGGCTTTGATGCTCTGCCTAACCGGTAAGGGAAAATAGGTGTGATTTTATGCATGTATGTTAATACCTTTACGTGTTCCTACAAAAAAGATTATTGACGGACAGACGGATAGATAGACAAACAGACGGACAACGAAGTGAACCTACAAAGGCTCCGTTTTTTTCCTTATAAAGTACGGAATCCTAAGCACACACAAAAAATACAATCAAATTGACAAACTTCTTTATTTTGAAGTCGTTTGGTTACAGGTTACTGCCATTTGACACCATGAAATGAAAATTATTGCGAGCATTTCAAATCGAAGTTATCAACGAATTCAACCATAAAGTTCAACAATCAGGCCGTGGGAGAAAAACCATGGAAGTTCAAGCTGAAAATTATGTTTTCGTACATACTTAATTTTCAGCTTGAACTTCCGCGGTTTTTCTCCCACGGCCTGTTTGTTGATGACATGATTCGTCAAGTCACGGGAACTAGATTCGCGTAACCTATAATTGTATAACCAGCGTCACTAATTTTCACGGAGCGAAGTTGTCCGCACGCACCAGTAGCAAAGTAAAGCATCGTTCGGTCCAGTATTCGCTGAAAGGCGCGCGCTTGAATAGCGGCCCAGCCCTCGCGCCGACCGCTCGCTATTTGCAGAACACTGCAGGCTTGATGTGCGCACGCCGGAAAACCGAGGGAAAACGCGCGAACTCGCGAAGCCCGAAGCCGGTGTCAGTCTCGGCCCGCGAGCGCGACCAGCCGCGCGCGGCGCCTCGATCCGGCCCGCGACGCCTGCGCCCTGGCGCTCGACGCACGCCGCGCTCGTCGCGGCGTTACCTTTTCCGAATCGACCGCGGACACAGCCACCGTGACAGAGGTTCAGTGTCAAAAGGTTGGTGACCCGCTCGTAGTGCAACCAAAAACCCACCCTAATGTGAAACCTTTATGATCGGTAACACCACCCCGTCACCCGGCGACTTCTGCCGGGAAGCATGTGTGATTGCCTCATGCGCCGCAAATGTCAAACGTACTCGATTAGATGAACGTAGTTATTGGTTATTGGAACAATTACCCTAACTCAGTTCCGTGTACTATTTCCAGGTTCGTTTGGAAACTGTTTAGTTTGAGAACTTAATGTCTTAAACGTTGCATTTAAGCGCTTAAACGGAAGCGCTTAAACGTAGTATTTAACTTACGATTTATGTACACATCCGCAAATCAGATTACAACGACACGATAATAAGATTTCTGTTATATCAACAGGTTATAATGTTTCTCATTCCCACAATACTGTCAATATTGTCATAATTTTATTATTCAGCTTGTATACGCAATAAAATCTCGCGGAAGGTCAGTCTGGCACAGCCTCCTTCCCTCCGCAAGGATACCGCAAATAGGTCAAGGCTCTCGTCAACTTTTGTACTTCAAAGCTTTTCGTACCTTCCCCTTGGTTACCTGAAGCAGACTTCTACACTAAGTAGGTACTTATTCATAATCAACCTTTCTCTACCTTTATTTAAAAACCTGCATTATACTACAGTCCTGTCGGAGGGTCGAAATGTTTTTTGTAACAATATTTTTCATCGTTCGTTGTTAATGCTTTTCAAAATTATTCATTTTACGAATCAAAACGAAATGATCCATAAACACGGATAATAGAAAAATTAAAACCAATTAACACAACTGAAAATATTTTTTCGCATTAATGGGACGTGTTACGCAAATAATTGTAAGTACTTATTATTTTTAAACTGTTATTGAAGGACGTTAATTTGTCTGAAATCAAAAGAAAAAAGTATAAAAATCATTGAAGCATTGCGTTTCTTAGCAGCCAGTTTCTTATTTTAATGCTCCGGACTCCTTTTGGATGAGACCGTTCTAATACTATGATAAAGTGGGCTGCGGTTGGCTAATATCGTAAACGCACTAAAAAAATAATTGTAAACCGTGTTTTTGTAATCTAGAAATTGTTGACCCACATCCATCGCTTCAAAACTGAAATTAGATTCGTGTAATGTTGACTGTACGCATATAAACGCCGACCAAATTATACCAAGGGATATGTCATGCCCAGAAATACGCATTCAAAAGTAGGAGAGATGTAGAGTACCGATGGTGATGTCACCTATGCAATGACATCAACCTTCTTGAATCTTGAATCGATGAGTTTCGAATAAAAATATCCTCGCCAATGTTTTTAGCCCGACCTAAAAAGAAAGGTTTTATAAGTTTGACGTGTGTGTATCTGTGTAACTGTGTGTTGCATTGTAGCTCTTAAACAGATAGAT
Source organism: Lycia hirtaria (assembly GCA_947563715.1). NCBI lineage: Eukaryota > Metazoa > Arthropoda > Insecta > Lepidoptera > Geometridae > Lycia > Lycia hirtaria. Next base: position 28,687,802 of record OX387381.1, on the reverse strand, counting down.
CGATTTCGATATTTTTTTTTTTGTTTGAAAGAGAATTTCGTCGAGAGTGTTTTAGCTATGTTTCATCAATTTAGGTTAAGCCGTTTTTTTGTTGGGGGTTTTTGAGTTTTCTAAACTTAACCTTCTTAACACTAGAGTAGCATCTATGCTACTCTATCCTTTATTTATAAAGGCTTTTCTTTAATTCACTAAAAGGAAAATTAGATTCACTACATTTCACTACAGGACTAGCAGAAAGTCGCCGAATTACCACCCATTTCTCGTTGAAATGCCAAAAATTCGTACTCAGCGATATCGATCCACATTCCTGTTGCGTACTGCACAAGAATGGAATTCGTTGCCACCATTTCTGTTTCCTGAGACATAAATAAATAAAGTTTCTGTTTCCTGAGACACACAATCGTGGAATTTTCAAGGCTAGAGTGAATAGATATCTTCTAGATCGACGAGCTCCATCCTCGGCCACACCATCGCTTAACATCAGGCGAGTTGGTGGTCAATTGTAGATCTATAATATATAACAACAAATATTCAGTAATCATTAGTTGTTATATTACAGACTAAGTAATCAGTCTTCTGGCGTGTATTTGATTTTAAATATTGTGCTATACAAACGATTTTTAAAAGATAATTTAATGAAATTATTTTTATTTATGGGTAAAATATTTTTCTGAGATATTTACTTTTTACCTACAATAAAGTATGAAGGGTGGTAGGGAACGTAGAAACTGACAGACAAAAATAGACGCCCATAGTTTATAGATGGATAAACTCTTTATTTTACACACTATAAAATAAATAATAATAATCTCTTCCTAAATGGGTCAAACAAGAAGTACAAGCATAGCCATTTACGATGCCAAGCAAATAAAAAAATAATCGTTGAAATAAAAAAAAAAATTGGGACTAAAGATTAGGTTTCTATTTTATTATTATGTTATTTTTTATGTTATGTATTGTTATGTAGGTTGGGAGGCCTATGTCCAGCAGTGGACTTGTTATGGCTGAGATGATGATGATAATGAAATAAAGTTAAGTTAAGTTCACTAGATAACAAAAATCTAGTGAACCTAACTTAATAACTGTTCGGGCAAATGAAACTAATGGCTAACAAATTTATGGAATCAGAACCTCGTATCAAGTATAACATCGGGAATCAGGCAGTTATATGAAATGGATTCGGGCAAGTAATATTTAAACAAATGTATTTCGGAATAAAGATAGATTACCGTTAAAAACAATGCAACATCCCGTAATAATTGAGTGAAAGCAGTGTTCCCAGCGCATGTTTCCGACTAGGTAGGTACAATTAAAATATTTCTACAAAGGAAGGTACTGAGATGCTTGTGTAATTGCAACGGAATAATTATAATGCCAAGTAAAATTGTCATTCTTCTCGTTCTTGTACTTCAATAGATTTGCTGGATTTATTGCCTTTGTAATTTTGTTGAAACTGATGTTGAAAATATGCCTACATATTATTATTGCAACACCTTCGCAATAAGAAAATAAATAGTACGATTCTCAGATTGATTAGAAGTTCCAATTTTACGTTGTAGAAAATAGACAAAAGTCTCAGAGCCAGCGAAAGAAAGGAAATAGTAAGTCGTATTTGACTTTACTATGGAAACAGATATACGTTACTTTATTTTTATGAATATAATAAACCGATTTTTTATAGTAATCTACTCTCTATTTTTTTATGAATGAACTTAATTTTTTTGCAAAGCAAAAGTAAACAAAACAAAACTAGTGCAAGCAAAAAATCTTTAGGCCATCTAAAGTTCGTTTGTTTTGTTTTGAAAATGTTAGACCCGAATAAAATTAAAGGTACAAGTGGTAGGGGTATGGTAGCAGTTATTTATTGTTTTATTTAAAGTCAGTTATCTATTGGAGTGAAATGTTAAACTGGTATTTCTACTAGAGAAAACGCTTTAACTATTTTTCTCTCTTAGGTGAGATAAAAAAGTTTGCGTATCACATTACCTTTCAATGGATGTAAAGGTATGTAGGTCTCGTGCTTTCTTAATTCCATCTCTATTCACTACTCATCTAGATTCCGTCGTTTGCGTTGGATTCTACTATCAGGTAGGTAAACGCAGTATAATATAAATTTCCAATCATAAACAAAATAGATTCGCATACATTATACATTAACAAGTAAAATTAGAAATTAAAAAAAAAAACAGCCGGAATTGATTGTAATAAACTTACCTAGGAACAATCCCGATCAAGTCTTCAAAATAAGCAATTTTATCTTAAAAAATTAAACTACTGAACCGACTTTGATGAAATTTCTATAGGACCACTCTGGGAAGACCCTTCAAACCCCTTTCAAACAAAAAAGTATTTTCCAAATCGGTTCAAGCGTCTTCTAGTAATCCTCCTTTTTTGGAAGTCGGTTACAAAATTTAGATTAAAATTAAAAGATCCATCTGTTTTAGACCTACGATGCCACAGACAGACAGACCTACATATATACACGTCATAAAACCTTTATTTTTTGGTCATACAACAATGTTACAAAATACTACACTTTTAGATGTAATAATTTTATATATTAACCTAAATATTCTGTACATTTAAGTCAGATTCTTCTATTTATTTACGGCCTTATCGAAAAACGTTAACTTAACTTTAACCATCGTCTTAAATTATCTGTCTTCTTTCCGCAAGTGTCATTACGCCCTATTTCAATAATATACATATATGCTTTGATATACAGACATTTATTACTCGATTCAAACAAGCATACATATCAAAGCACTGTGTAAATTAGTTTCATAAATGAACACTGCCCGCGCGTCAATTCATATTCATAACTTTATATGTAATTTTCACCTCTCCAAAGCTAAATAAATTGAAATATAAATGAAAAGTTACTAAAATAGCAACTCCGAAGCCATGAAACGGATTCAGCCCCAACAAAAGGTAGGTTGCGCATTCAGAATTTCATTATTAAAACCAACTCTGCGTCTGCAAGCTGCAGATTGCTTTGCTGTTATTTGTATTTTGGACTGTAATGCACATGAGTAAGGTTTAAAATTGGTGTAGATCTTAAATTGAGTAGCATCACTTTGAATAGAGCACCAGGCAAATGGGAAACGGAGGTAAGCTGATGTGGAAATGTGCGCCTACGTTTTCACATTACTTTCCGTAATTATGGATTCTATCGTAATGTCTTACTTTTTTTTTTAATCAAGCTATACCTACAAATTGGATTAGCTTCGAAAAATTAAATTCAAGATGATTTCGAGATTTGATTACCTATGCCTTATTCAAGAAAGGTGTTCCACATTTTGGCGGTGCGGACAACAAAAGTGGAGCTATTATAGCATTTAGTTTTTAAACGGTTTTCTTTAGCTTGACCTGTTTGTTTATTTGTTTGTTTGGGTCAAATTTAGTAATTGAAATTTTACACCCTTTCAGTTGACGGATGGATCTGAAATTTGGTATACACCTTTAGTCCTGATCACAATACAATTTAGTATATTCTGTATTATTGTAAATCTAAAATGGCCGCCGACACAAAATGGCGGATTTCATATTTTAACACAAACCCCACAATATGGGTATCAAATGAAAGGGTTTTTCTAGTAAAATTCAGTAAATACATTACAAATACCTACATCATTTATCTTTCTTTTCAATAAAACCGTTTAACTTAAAAAGTTTTTTTTAAGTAAGTATTTGTCAAAGGTATTAGACCTTTAAACGAGCAATTCTTGTATTTATTTATTTAGGTATATATATATAATCTGAATCTCGGAAACGGCTCCAACGATTTTAATGAAATTTGATTTGTAGGTAGATTAGGGACGATAAATCGATCTTGCTATGTTTCATTTTTAGTGAACCCAGATTTGCTCATCTTTTCAGTCATAAAAATCCGAGTGGAGCTCGGTCGCCCAGGTATTGATCATTTAATTGTTAGAGGATTCGAAAATAAACTTTTTGAGAGTGTCTTGTGACATGGTGTCCTGGGACCGTCAGGTGATGTCACGCACGTATGCTATCAAATTTACCAACATGCATTGATAAAAGAAAATTATACAAAAAAGAGCGTTGTAAAACTAATGCAGTTATGTTGTCAAGATTTATTTTACGAACTGTACCTACCTACTTACTCGTATTTAAAACTTTCTTTGAAGCTACTTCGCTGATCTAAAAAAGAAATAGCCACGCCTATCGCATTTCTTACAGCTTTTTTAAAAGCCTATAAAAACTCTTTGATACCTTCGCAGGGCTGAAACATAGATTACGGAAAGACTCAATTAACGGCTGAAAGGAGATAGCTTTAATTGATATTAGACAGTTTGGTTTTATAGCTTCCTGTGTACTGAAATAAATATTATGTGAATTATTATGGCCACGTTACATAATGACCGATTAGATACCCACAATGTGGATAGATATCTACTAAATCTCTGTGTTTCATCTTCGACTACATCGTTGTTTTTCATCAAGTCGCGTGCTTTATGTTGTACTACGTTGTTTTCTAATAGACGAATTCGTGCTCTAATTACATAGTGCATGTTTTGCCTTTCTGTAACTAAGAATTTTAAAACCAACACTTCAAATAGAAGGCAATTGAAAAATATCATATAATTTGAACTGATTAAAAACTATTGAACAAAAATGATTGAAATTCGTACGAAATCATCACTGAAATAATTGTTTTCGATCAAAAATCATTCCGATTCCAAGTCCCACATAAAAATGGTTCTGAACTTTTTTTTTTATCAGTTACAAAATTGCTTCTTCAAATCGAACGGTCCTAATATGTCATGGGTTGCCATTAGTTAAAAACGAAATCAACGTCCAGGAAACCGAGAATGGTTCATAAACAAACAGACCGATGGAACAGGGCTGAAAATGTGCGCTGGAAATGTAGGACGACGCGTTTCCGGTTTTATTTTTAATTTCTTTATGATATGAATGAGGCGAGTTGGGCGGAACAGCCAGCCAGTAAGTATATCGTAGATTCTCGCTTCTAGCTTGAGATGTTTAGTGGTGTTTGTGCAGTTGTGAAAAAATAAGACGTAGTCGTTTAAATAATTATTTCCATGTTCTTATTTAAGGGTATTTTTGTTTGAGTTTCTTAGAAATTGTTTCAAGTTATTTAGATGTAGACATTAAAATTACTTATGGTATAAAATAAAAAATTGTAATATACTGAAAAAAAAATCATCATCATCATCTTAGCCACACGAAGTCTACTGCTGGACATAGCCCCCCCCCCCCCCCCCCCCCCCCGCGGATTTCTTACTTGCCACGGACGACGACGCTTACATCCAGCGTTTTCCTGATAATTGTCTAAACTCAAGAACTTTTAGGGTAAAAAAATAGGCTTTTTTGAGAAAATAAATGACTGACTGACAACCTACAGCCAAAAGCTAGTGGTTCTAACCATTTAAACGAAATTTAGATTGTGTTTTTCTTGTAAATTATTCACAAAAGCCTTGATGACACTGGGCTAATTTACAAGCTGCTAGTTGGCGAGTTTAAAAGCTAGCGAGTGAGCGAGTAGCGAGTGTCGATGACACAATCAAAAGCATGTTGTAAAAAGCTCAATGACACGGAGCGAGTTTACAAGCTGCTCGCGAACTCGCTGGCTTGTAGCTTGTAAACTAGCCCAGTGTCATCGAGGCTTAAGATACGATCTCGAGTAAAACTGCGTGAAAAAGCTAGCCAAACTATGAACAAATTATACGATTTCAGGTACAAGCTAGTGGCTTATAAATGACATATAGCTGCCTTTCTAAGTAGGTACTACTTAATCAAAATATATTTAAGGAAAATCAAAATATCCGAATGCAGAAGACCTATTTCCCAATACAATGTTAATTAATACAAGTTAAAAATCCGTATCCGTATCCGATCCACATTCTTGTTGCGTACTGCACAAGAATGAAATTCTTTGCCGCCATCTCTGTTTCCTGAGACCTACAATCTTGGAATTTTCATGGCTAGAGTAAATATCTATTTTCTAGATCGACGAGTTCCATCCTCGGCCACACCGTCGCTTAACATCAGGCGAGTTGGTGGTTAATCGTAGATCTATCTTGTCTATAAAAGTTATAAATTATATTAATAAACGCTTACACTTGCACTTGATAACTTGTGCTTGATCGCTAACTCGCCTAAAGTTATTGGCTAGTTAATATCTATTCGGAAAGACCCCTTCCGGAAGCGTATTCCACATTCACGATCGAGCTTCTAGAATATCCACCTTATAATGATTAAACGATGTTTTCACATCGAGGTAGGGTTTCACGAGAAAATATGTGCAAAAACTGTGGGAAAATGTAAAATGTATTTAAATGGCATTATTTAGGATAATTCATGTAAAATCACTTAGGTATTTGTTGCGAAAAAGTTCGTTGGATGTTATAAAAAAGTGCATTTTTTAATGACGTTATTGTTTATTGTTATTACTAAAAAAATGCAGCCAATGAATCTCGGGAAATAAACACGAATCTGACGACTCATAGCACATCAAAATCGATTGAGCCGCTTAGGATGTAGAAGGTAATATAAAACATACATACCTACATACAAACATAAGTGAACGAACGGACAGACTACATGATTCTCTCTTAGTATTTTTATTTAAAGTTTTTATCTATTAGGTTAAACAAACATTCTGATAGTTGTACTACGAATTATGGCTTGTTTGGTTCGATCCATCTGCCCGTTACAGTTTCGACGTGATATAATATGTGTTTTATTCGGCGCACACAGCTGTGCCAAATGATGTTTCGTAGAATAGGCGTTACGTTGCCAAGCGACAACCGTTAATCATTGCACATCTCTGATATTACCTACTCACTTTAGAGTGTTATTGTTAATTAAGTCTGTCTGTATGCATCAAAGACATAGGCATATATGTACCATATAGACAAATAAATAACCAAAATAATTTAAGGATTGAAAACATAATTATAGTTTTAATAACTGAAGCAACCGACTTCTCATGGATGCCATTGTCAGAACTGGACCAAATTGAAATGGAACCACACAGGAAGCACCAGCTTTCAAATAAAGAAAGAATCATCAAAATCGGTTCACCCAGTCGAAAGTTCAAAGGTAACAAAAATAAATTAAAAATTAAAAAATACAGTCGAATTGATAACCTCCTTTTTTGAAGTCGGTTGAAAAGAAAAACTTCCTGAATTTCAACATTTAGCAATGAAAAATGTGATAAATGTAAGTAAAACATTTAAATTTCAGTTTATATTGGTGATCTAGGGTACTTTTGAACTAAAATTTATAGTATATAAGACAAAAATGTTCCTTCCGTAAGCAAAAATTTTCAGAAACTGGTTTCATTATTTCCTTTGTCTTTATCTCTTTCCCACTGGTATGCGAGCCTTTGAATTGGACTTCTCTCTCCCACGCTTTGTCAGTCTGTTCTGAACGTACTTAGCGAAAAAAATTATGCCTGTGGTTCAGCTAAAGAACTAATACGGCATTGAGGGCGCTGCTGTCCTGATTTCATTATTTTGTTCAATAGAGACTTTAGTTAGGAACTAAAGTTTTTTGGTACGATAGTTCTCTATTCAAACAAACTATAAGAGTGCCTATGAACAACTACTCCTGCACACAAATCTAGGTGTCTTCAAATCGCGAGTGAATAGGTTTCTTCTAGGCAAGCGCGCTCCATCGTAGACTGTAACTGTCGCTTAACACCAGGTGAGTTGACGGTCAAGTGCAAGCCTATTTTCGAAATAAAAAAGAAATCTAGTCTTACCTATCTGTGTGTATGGACAATGTAAACTTTTCGAAAGTTAAAGGAGTTAAAATTACATAAATATACAAATGAAATATAATCTCAATGTGATCAGGCCAATCACAATTGTCCTATCTAAGATTTTGGAATGCGATTTTCAACAACCACAGTCTACAAATGCAGTAAAAACTTAAATAAAACTTAATGTAATATTATTATTTCACATCTGGTAAATTACATCAATTAATTAAATACAGGCAGAAGGTGCTTTGCAAAATGGAAAGGATCTTAATCATTTTTAGCAGCTGTTCTCTTGCCAAGCTGCTCGCTACGTGTCATTTTTAATGATTGCAGCTGGTCTTCAGTTGGAAGCAAATAAGTGATAGGTAATTTATTTAAACGTTTTATCGTGTCGCATAATACTAAATTGACCGAAGTGAGCTAATTAGTCCGCGAATCAGGTACAAAGATCGTCAGCTGATGATCTGAAGGGTGTAATTATTCTTTCACCGAGCTACAGCCAGCTGACGATATTTTGTAAACTGTCATCTGACAAATTTTCACACTAACTATTTATTTAATCATCAGGAACCCACACTTGGCTCTAACAAACATTATCACTTTAAAGCTTCCATTTCGCAAACGGATCCCTAAATTAAAAATGGTTTTCACATACCTACATTATTTTTAAAAAAACTTATCATTCTCTTGGTGCATAATCCATTATTAGTCCCTAATTAAATCTCTGAGACCTAAAAGCTAGATAGGCACAGAATTCGGGATCCTATTTACATAGGTAGATAGGTATATCTTTACCTATTGATTAATAACTCAATTCTGCCATTTGTTCCCATAACACATTTAAAGACGAGGGCAACATTGAAAGCTTTTCAAACACGTGAAACGACGTTAGTTTCATGAGGAGAAGAAAGGGAGATACAGTAAAGGGGAGATATGGGTAATACAGCCGAGTGTATACGATTGGAATCTTACTTCCATCCTGTTTAACCCACATTTGGTTCCGTTTGTGCTATTTGCGTGCAATCAGATGAAAAGATGTAGGCAGTAGGTACTTTTTTGTTTATACCTATATTTTGATGGTAATTTCATGTATCGTATTTAGTTTTTCTATGTTTATAATGATAATTACATACACATCGAAAAACTAAGGGTTTCGATGAGGCGATAAGACAAGAAATTGACCACATGATCAAAACAATAATTTTGAAAAATAAAATTATTAAAATACACAACAATAATATCATAAATAAATAAGTTCGTATAGACTGAGTGGCAAGTCCTATTGTCAGAGTTATTAAGCCGCCGCAAGGCCTCTGAATTGGCTTGACTATTGCTGTTTTTAGGGTTCCGTACCTCAAAAGAAAAAAACGGAACCCTTATAGGATCACTTTGTTGTCTGTCTGTCCGTCTGTCCGTCTGTCAGGGTGTCAAGACCTTTATCTCGGGAATGCGTGAAGGTATCGAGTTGAAATTAAAACCACATACGTAGCTCCATAGTATCTTGCTGCAGAGAGAAGAATCAAACTTCTCAGTTTTCATAAAAAAAGTTACAGCTGAATATGTCGTAAAAATGCACATTTCGACACTCACAGAGGAATCAAAACCTATGGGGTACTTCCCGTTGACCTAGAACTTGAAATTTGGCAAGAAGCATTGTGTTATAGTACACATATAGAAAGAAATCCGAAAACTGGACATTTTTAAATTAATCACAAAATATAGGGTCTTTAAGCAAGGAAAGAGGGTCCAAATTTTAAAGTACTTTAACCGTATCATGTGGGGTATCATATGAAAGAGCTTAATTAGCACAAGCTAAAACAGGTTTTTAAATATTTTTATGATGTATATTTTTCGATTTATGAAGTACAATATAAAAAAAAAACCTTTTATCTACTAGTTTGTACGGAACCCTCGGTGGGCGAGTCTGACTCGCATTGTCCGGTTTTTTTTAAAGAACAAACAACTGGGACCTACAATTTAACGTGTCATCCGACCCACGGTAGCGCTCAAAAATAAATGCAACTCACGGTTACCCATCAGAAGACTGACCGCTCCGTCCGTTGCTTGACATTGATAATAATTCGAGAACACCTAGTCAAGCAACACCACGAGCGCTACAAATAAAAATTAGTGGACATTTCACACAACACCATCTAGCCCAAATTAAGCAAAGCTTGTATGGAAACTAAATGGTTGATATAATACGTATATACTTTTTTTTTGTAAATACAGAACCCAGACACAGAACAAACATACATGCTAATTACACAAATCTTTGCCCTGGGGATCGAACTCACGACCTACAGCGCAAGAGACAGTGATACTACCACTGAGCCATGAGGCATGATATTTTGCTTTGTGTAGGGAACGTAGTTATTTATTTGAAATCTGTCATATTCATGATTATAAAAAGAATGTATATGTCACAGACAAACAAATAAGATAGTAACAGGCTTTTCCCAAGGTAGTCCATGTGTCGTGCCCAAACGTCGAAACGTTCTTAGCGAGTTTTACGACATCTATAATTTAGCTGATGTAGAGTCGTAGATTCACAGATATCACGCTTACAGAAAATTGTACCTGCCTAACAGCAGTACCAAAACGTAAAATATGAAATAACCATGAATATGATTTGATAGCCAGCCATGACCAGTTCAGTACCAATAAATAAATCGATGATTAATTCACATAGCTGACATATTTTTACCCGATTCCGCAAGAAGGAAGCTTATGTTTTTTGAGTACATGTACCTATGTACAGCCTAAACGGCTTGACTGATTTTTTTTGGAGTAACATTAATAACATTTTCGTAAAAATAAAAAATGTGCTTTTTCGTAAGCTACAACGAACTTTTTTGTAATAAATAGGTGATTTTACTAGAATTATTCTAAATAATGCGCATTTAAAACTAAGTGACTTTGCGCATACATTCTCACAAAAACGTACACTCAACAGCATATCAAGCGTAATTAAATCGTAAGTTAGACTGCCAAAATTGCTTTTCTGCAGCCGGGTGCTTTGTTGTTCTTTTAATATGAAAACGTGTTAACCTTAAAATGTTATATGATATTTTAGACGCGCCATTTCAGATTATTTGAGGAGGTTGAAGGTATATTTACAAACATATTTATAACCTCACTAATACAGCGATGGGTACCTTCGCGTTTACGAGGCGGTCAGTAAAAAGGTTCATTAAACACTGTTTTCTACGGGTGACCCAGTTTTAACGTATATTTATATATGGAACACCTACTTTAATGAGAGCTTTGTTCGCTGCGATCGCGATAAAAATAATTTTCAAAGCCGTTTTATGGTTTATGGTTCCACCTGTTTGATTTCTGAAATGTTTCATCAACAAAGTATTTTTGTCTTAAGTTCGTTACGTAAAATTTAGCACCTACTTTTAAACTCACGCCTATTTACCCTTCTAAATAGTTGCCCATAGGTATTTAAAGGTTGTTGGAAGGATGTAAGGTGGTATATATGTATTATACATAGACATAGACAAAAATGTATATTAACAAAAAACATACAACACAAAATAAAAATCATACACAAAATAGGTAGATAAAATGTTTTTGCTTGTATGTTTGTTATGTTTGTTGTATTAGCTTGTAGTGACCGAGTTGACCGAATGAGCGAAGCGAACAAACTATACAACTGACATTTATTTTTTATCTCGGATGTTTGTTGGTAGTCACGTTTAAGTCCTATTTGTCAACTCTAACGAAATTAGGTAGCTGTATGCAGAATTAAATTTTTTGTAATTTTTTACGTCGGGATTTTTGATCAAGGTGGTGTTTCCGCAAAATGAATAAGTTTACTGTGACATCATTCATGTACTGATGTTGATAATATTTTTTAGACATGTTTGACACTACATTCCAAACTTTTTTTTTTAAGTATGAGCAAAATCTGCCACGAGGTTGTCGAGACAAAATGTCGTGAAATCTCGGTTAAAAAGAGGAGAATATCGTATCAAAATTTATTAATGTCAGCCGATTTGACCAATACTTGGTCACATTCAGTGACGAATTTTGAAAAATAATTTCGATAATGAGCAATATGTTATTATATAATTATATTTCTATCTACAACACTGACTTTTTACAATAAATAATTTTGAAAAGTTGTGCACTCAAGGTCTACTATTCGTAGAAGTAACTAATATTGCTTCTTTAATGGCCCTATTGATTTCATTAGAATTTGACGCTGTTTCCCCCTAGATTTGGTGGTGAATGGTGAAATAAGCCCTGGATTGAAAATTAGACATACCTATTATATACCGGCGTGAAGTTGGCGGCCAAAAAAATCTGCCATATATAACCCGAACAAATTAGAGAGGTCATTTTCAAAATTTTAAAACTGAAACAATTCTTGATTTTTACAGTATATAATGAAAACTTGTAACTGATAACTGATAAAGAAAATTACTTCAGATCGAAATCTTCGTTTGATATCGTGTAATTTAAACATTTTCTCGCTATAGCAATGGCTGATATTGTATAGCGACCTGTAGGGCATTCCAAACTGCTGAAAACTACCTGAAACGCAAAGTAATTGATACACAGTTTACTAAAAGTGGAAAACAGCTGTTGCTGAAACTTTTCTTAACCCTAAAATAGACAGGTAAACTTGGAACTTGGATTTTCAAAACGTAAGTTTCTCGTTGATGATTTGAGATATCTAAACCCCTGAAAACTGAAACAATTCTTGATTTTTCCAATGTATATTGAAACCTTGCAACCAAAAAATCTATGCAAAAAGTGGCTAGAAGCGAGTTTAATCATCTATTATGTCTTTAATCTGAAGATAGAAAAAAATTCATTTTCAACATCGATTTTCATACAAAAGTTGTATGAGTTTCCCCTGAAAATTGGATTTTTGTGTACGCCAAATCAAAGCATTTACATATATACATAAGAGATGAAAGCCACAGAGTGGCTAGAACACTACTTGAGGTCGAGATCTTCGTTAGATAACATGTAATTTAAACATTTTCTCGCTATAGCGATGGCTGATATTGTATAGCGACCTGTAGGGCATTCCAAACTGCTGAAAACTACCTGAAACGCAAAGTAATTGATACACAGTTTACTAAAAGTGGAAAACAGCTGTTGCTGAAACTTTTCTTAACCCTAAAATAGACAGGTAAACTTGGAACTTGGATTTTCAAAACGTAAGTTTCTCGTTGATGATTTGAGATATCTAAACCCCTGAAAACTGAATCATTTCTTGATTTTTCCAATGTATAATGAAACCTTGCAACCAAAAAATCTATGCAAAAAGTGGCTAGAAGCGAGTTTAATCGTCTATTATGTCTTTAATCTGAAGATAGAAAAAATTTCATTTTCAACATCGATTTTCATACAAAAGTTGTATGAGTTTCCCCTGAAAATTGGATTTTTGTGTACGCCAAATCAAAGCATTTACATATATACATAAATGATGAAAGCCACAGAGTGGCTAGAACACTACTTGAGGTCGAGATCTTCGTTAGATAACATGTAATTTAAACATTTTCTCGCTATAGTGATGGCTGATATTGTATAGCGACCTGTAGGGCATTCCAAACTGCTGAAAACTACCTGAAACGCAAAGTAATTGATACACAGTTTACTAAAAGTGGAAAACAGCTGTTGCTGAAACTTTTCTTAACCCTAAAATAGACAGGTAAACTTGGAACTTGGATTTTCAAAACGTAAGTTTCTCGTTGATGATTTGAGATATCTAAACCCCTGAAAACTGAATCATTTCTTGATTTTTCCAATGTATAATGAAACCTTGCAACCAAAAAATCTATGCAAAAAGTGGCTAGAAGCGAGTTTAATCGTCTATTATGTCTTTAATCTGAAGATAGAAAAAATTTCATTTTCAACATCGATTTTCATACAAAAGTTGTATGAGTTTCCCCTGAAAATTGGATTTTTGTGTACGCCAAATCAAAGCATTTACATATATACATAAATGATAAAAGCGACAGAGTGGCTAGAACACTACTAGAGGTCGAGATCTTCGTTTGATATCGTGTAATTTAAACATTTTCTCGCTATAGCGATGGCTGATATTGTATAGCGACCTGTAGGGCATTCCAAACTGCTGAAAACTACCTGAAACGCAAAGTAATTGATACACAGTTTACTAAAAGTGGAAAACGGCTGTTGCTGAAACTTTTCTTAACCCTAAAATAGACAGGTAAACTTGGAACTTGGATTTTCAAAACGTAAGTTTCTCGTTGATGATTTGAGATATCTAAACCCCTGAAAACTGAAACAATTCTTGATTTTTCCAATGTATATTGAAACCTTGCAACCAAACAATCTATGCACAAAGTGGCTAGAAGCGAGTTTAATCGTCTATTATGTCTTTAAACTGAAGATAGAAAAATTTTCATTTTCAACATCGATTTTCATACAAAAGTTGTATGAGTTTCCCCTGAAAATTGGATTTTTGTGTACGCCAAATCAAAGCATTTACATATATACATAAATGATAAAAGCGACAGAGTGGCTAGAACACTACTAGAGGTCGAGATCTTCGTTTGATATCGTGTAATTTAAACATTTTCTCGCTATAGCGATGGCTGATATTGTATAGCGACCTGTAGGGCATTCCAAACTGCTTAAAACTACCTGAAACGCAAAGTAATTGATACACAGTTTACTAAAAGTGGAAAACGGCTGTTGCTGAAACTTTTCTTAACCCTAAAATAGACAGGTAAACTTGGAACTTGAATTTTCAAAACATAAGTTTCTCGTTGATGATTTGACATATCTAAACCCCTGCAAACTGAATCATTTCTTGATTTTTCCAATGTATAATGAAACCTTGCAACCAAACAATCTATGCACAAAGTGGCTAGAAGCGAGTTTAATCGTCTATTATGTCTTTAAACTGAAGATAGAAAAATTTTCATTTTCAACATCGGTTTTCATACAAAAGTTGTATGAGTTTCCCCTGAAATTTGGTTTTTTGTGTACGCTAAATCAAAGCATTCACATATATACATAAATGATAAAAGCCACAGAGTGGCTAGAACACTACTTGAGGTAGAGATCTTCGTTTGATATCGTGTAATTTAAACATTTTCTCGCTATAGCGATGGCTGATATTGTATAGCGACCTGTAGGGCATTCCAAACTGCTAAAACCTACCTGAAACGCAAAGTAATGGATACACAGTTTACTAAAAACGGAAAACATCTGTTGCTGAAACTTTTCTTAACCCTAAAATAGACAGGTAAACTTGGAACTTGGATTTTCAAAACGTAAGTTTCTCGTTGATGATTTGAGATATCTAAACCCCTGAAAACTGAAACAATTCTTGATTTTTCCAATGTATATTGAAACCTTGCAACCAAAAAATCTATGCAAAAAGTGGCTAGAAGCGAGTTTAATCGTCTATTATGTCTTTAATCTGAAGATAGAAAAAATTTCATTTTCAACATCGATTTTCATACAAAAGTTGTATGAGTTTCCCCTGAAAATTGGATTTTTGTGTACGCCAAATCAAAGCATTTACATATATACATAAATGATGAAAGCCACAGAGTGGCTAGAACACTACTTGAGGTCGAGATCTTCGTTAGATAACATGTAATTTAAACATTTTCTCGCTATAGCGATGGCTGATATTGTATAGCGACCTGTAGGGCATTCCAAACTGCTGAAAACTACCTGAAACGCAAAGTAATTGATACACAGTTTACTAAAAGTGGAAAACAGCTGTTGCTGAAACTTTTCTTAACCCTAAAATAGACAGGTAAACTTGGAACTTGGATTTTCAAAACGTAAGTTTCTCGTTGATGATTTGAGATATCTAAACCCCTGAAAACTGAAACAATTCTTGATTTTTCCAATGTATATTGAAACTTTGCAACCAAAAAATCTATGCAAAAAGTGGCTAGAAGCGAGTTTAATCGTCTATTATGTCTTTAATCTGAAGATAGAAAAAATTTCATTTTCAACATCGATTTTCATACTAAAGTTGTATGAGTTTCCCCTGAAAATTGGATTTTTGTGTACGCCAAATCAAAGCATTTACATATATACATAAATGATGAAAGCCACAGAGTGGCTAGAACACTACTTGAGGTCGAGATCTTCGTTAGATAACGTGTAATTTAAACATTTTCTCGCTATAGCGATGGCTGATATTGTATAGCGACCTGTAGGGCATTCCAAACTGCTGAAAACTACCTGAAACGCAAAGTAATTGATACACAGTTTACTAAAAGTGGAAAACAGCTGTTGCTGAAACTTTTCTTAACCCTAAAATAGACAGGTAAACTTGGAACTTGGATTTTCAAAACGTAAGTTTCTCGTTGATGATTTGAGATATCTAAACCCCTGAAAACTGAAACAATTCTTGATTTTTCCAATGTATATTGAAACCTTGCAACCAAAAAATCTATGCAAAAAGTGGCTAGAAGCCAGTTTAATCGTCTATTATGTCTTTAATCTGAAGATAGAAAAAATTTCATTTTCAACATCGATTTTCATACTAAAGTTGTATGAGTTTCCCCTGAAAATTGGATTTTTGTGTACGCCAAATCAAAGCATTTACATATATACATAAATGATGAAAGCCACAGAGTGGCTAGAACACTACTTGAGGTCGAGATCTTCGTTAGATAACGTGTAATTTAAACATTTTCTCGCTATAGCGATGGCTGATATTGTATAGCGACCTGTAGGGCATTCCAAACTGCTGAAAACTACCTGAAACGCAAAGTAATTGATACACAGTTTACTAAAAACGGAAAACAGCTGTTGCTGAAACTTTTCTTAACCCTAAAATAGACAGGTAAACTTGGAACTTGGATTTTCAAAACGTAAGTTTCTCGTTGATGATTTGAGATATCTAAACCCCTGAAAACTGAAATAATTCTTGATTTTTCCAATGTATATTGAAACCTTGCAACCAACCAATCTATGCACAAAGTGGCTAGAAGCGAGTTTAATCGTCTATTATGTCTTTAAACTGAAGATAGAAAAATTTTCATTTTCAACATCGGTTTTCATACAAAAGTTGTATGAGTTTCCCCTGAAAATTGGATTTTTGTGTACGCCAAATCAAAGCATTTACATATATACATAAATGATAAAAGCGACAGAGTGGCTAGAACACTACTAGAGGTCGAGATCTTCGTTTGATATCGTGTAATTTAAACATTTTCTCGCTATAGCGATGGCTGATATTGTATAGCGACCTGTAGGGCATTCCAAACTGCTTAAAACTACCTGAAACGCAAAGTAATTGATACACAGTTTACTAAAAGTGGAAAACGGCTGTTGCTGAAACTTTTCTTAACCCTAAAATAGACAGGTAAACTTGGAACTTGAATTTTCAAAACATAAGTTTCTCGTTGATGATTTGACATATCTAAACCCCTGCAAACTGAATCATTTCTTGATTTTTCCAATGTATAATGAAACCTTGCAACCAAAAAATCTATGCAAAAAGTGGCTAGAAGCGAGTTTAATCGTCTATTATGTCTTTAATCTGAAGATAGAAAAAATTTCATTTTCAACATCGATTTTCATACAAAAGTTGTATGAGTTTCCCCTGAAAATTGGATTTTTGTGTACGCCAAATCAAAGCATTTACATATATACATAAATGATGAAAGCCACAGAGTGGCTAGAACACTACTTGAGGTCGAGATCTTCGTTAGATAACATGTAATTTAAACATTTTCTCGCTATAGCGATGGCTGATATTGTATAGCGACCTGTAGGGCATTCCAAACTGCTGAAAACTACCTGAAACGCAAAGTAATTGATACACAGTTTACTAAAAGTGGAAAACAGCTGTTGCTGAAACTTTTCTTAACCCTAAAATAGACAGGTAAACTTGGAACTTGGATTTTCAAAACGTAAGTTTCTCGTTGATGATTTGAGATATCTAAACCCCTGAAAACTGAAACAATTCTTGATTTTTCCAATGTATATTGAAACCTTGCAACCAAAAAATCTATGCAAAAAGTGGCTAGAAGCGAGTTTAATCGTCTATTATGTCTTTAATCTGAAGATAGAAAAAATTTCATTTTCAACATCGATTTTCATACTAAAGTTGTATGAGTTTCCCCTGAAAATTGGATTTTTGTGTACGCCAAATCAAAGCATTTACATATATACATAAATGATGAAAGCCACAGAGTGGCTCGAACACTACTTGAGGTCGAGATCTTCGTTAGATAACGTGTAATTTAAACATTTTCTCGCTATAGCGATGGCTGATATTGTATAGCGACCTGTAGGGCATTCCAAACTGCTGAAAACTACCTGAAACGCAAAGTAATTGATACACAGTTTACTAAAAACGGAAAACAGCTGTTGCTGAAACTTTTCTTAACCCTAAAATAGACAGGTAAACTTGGAACTTGGATTTTCAAAACGTAAGTTTCTCGTTGATGATTTGAGATATCTAAACCCCTGAAAACTGAAACAATTCTTGATTTTTCCAATGTATATTGAAACCTTGCAACCAACCAATCTATGCACAAAGTGGCTAGAAGCGAGTTTAATCGTCTATTATGTCTTTAAACTGAAGATAGAAAAATTTTCATTTTCAACATCGGTTTTCATACAAAAGTTGTATGAGTTTCCCCTGAAAATTGGATTTTTGTGTACGCCAAATCAAAGCATTTACATATATACATAAATGATAAAAGCGACAGAGTGGCTAGAACACTACTAGAGGTCGAGATCTTCGTTTGATATCGTGTAATTTAAACATTTTCTCGCTATAGCGATGGCTGATATTGTATAGCGACCTGTAGGGCATTCCAAACTGCTTAAAACTACCTGAAACGCAAAGTTATTGATACACAGTTTACTAAAAGTGGAAAACGGCTGTTGCTGAAACTTTTCTTAACCCTAAAATAGACAGGTAAACTTGGAACTTGAATTTTCAAAACATAAGTTTCTCGTTGATGATTTGACATATCTAAACCCCTGCAAACTGAATCATTTCTTGATTTTTCCAATGTATAATGAAACCTTGCAACCAAACAATCTATGCACAAAGTGGCTAGAAGCGAGTTTAATCGTCTATTATGTCTTTAAACTGAAGATAGAAAAATTTTCATTTTCAACATCGGTTTTCATACAAAAGTTGTATGAGTTTCCCCTGAAAATTGGATTTTTGTGTACGCCAAATCAAAGCATTTACATATATACATAAATGATAAAAGCGACAGAGTGGCTAGAACACTACTAGAGGTCGAGATCTTCGTTTGATATCGTGTAATTTAAACATTTTCTCGCTATAGCGATGGCTGATATTGTATAGCGACCTGTAGGGCATTCCAAACTGCTTAAAACTACCTGAAACGCAAAGTAATTGATACACAGTTTACTAAAAGTGGAAAACGGCTGTTGCTGAAACTTTTCTTAACCCTAAAATAGACAGGTAAACTTGGAACTTGAATTTTCAAAACATAAGTTTCTCGTTGATGATTTGACATATCTAAACCCCTGCAAACTGAATCATTTCTTGATTTTTCCAATGTATAATGAAACCTTGCAACCAAACAATCTATGCACAAAGTGGCTAGAAGCGAGTTTAATCGTCTATTATGTCTTTAAACTGAAGATAGAAAAATTTTCATTTTCAACATCGATTTTCATACAAAAGTTGTATGAGTTTCCCCTGAAAATTGGATTTTTGTGTACGCCAAATCAAAGCATTTACATATATACATAAATGATAAAAGCGACAGAGTGGCTAGAACACTACTAGAGGTCGAGATCTTCGTTTGATATCGTGTAATTTAAACATTTTCTCGCTATAGCGATGGCTGATATTGTATAGCGACCTGTAGGGCATTCCAAACTGCTTAAAACTACCTGAAACGCAAAGTAATTGATACACAGTTTACTAAAAGTGGAAAACGGCTGTTGCTGAAACTTTTCTTAACCCTAAAATAGACAGGTAAACTTGGAACTTGAATTTTCAAAACATAAGTTTCTCGTTGATGATTTGACATATCTAAACCCCTGCAAACTGAATCATTTCTTGATTTTTCCAATGTATAATGAAACCTTGCAACCAAACAATCTATGCACAAAGTGGCTAGAAGCGAGTTTAATCGTCTATTATGTCTTTAAACTGAAGATAGAAAAATTTTCATTTTCAACATCGGTTTTCATACAAAAGTTGTATGAGTTTCCCCTGAAATTTGGTTTTTTGTGTACGCTAAATCAAAGCATTCACATATATACATAAATGATAAAAGCCACAGAGTGGCTAGAACACTACTTGAGGTAGAGATCTTCGTTTGATATCGTGTAATTTAAACATTTTCTCGCTATAGCGATGGCTGATATTGTATAGCGACCTGAAGAGCATTCTTAACTGCTGAAAACTACCTAAAACGCAAATTAATTAATATACTGTGTACCAAAAGTGGAAAACAGCTGTTGCTGAAACTTTTCTTAACCCTTAAATAGACAGGTAAACTTGGAACTTGGATTTTCAAAACGTAAGTTTCTAGTTGATGATTTGAGATATCTAAACCCCTGAAAACTGAAACAATTCTTGATTTTTCCAATGTATAATGAATCCTTGCAACCAAAAAATCTATGCAGAAAGTGGCTAGAACCGGTTATTATTGAAAAAGATTGTTTTTATTTTTTCGTGCCTATGTTTTTAGACGTGACAACGTCTAATAAACCGATGAACGCCGGCTGCATCCACGAAAAAGTATGACGCATTGTCCCGTTACGTTACGCTCCTTGTCTTGTTTCAACCGCGCGCGGTGCCTGAGGAAGCGGGCGGGTGTGCGGTGCGCCCGACCGGTGCTTCAATTATCATTCCTCGGAGCTCGCGCGCGGGCGTATGTTGTCTCCTTAAACTGTCGTCCGTAAAGTGACTTTACAGACATCCGATTTTTGACATCCAAATCACAAATAATTAAGTTCAAAGTTTACTAGAAAATGGAAATCAAATATTGCTGACCCTTTCCGCAAAGTATGAACTATAATATTAAAAGCATAAACAACCACAAAATTATGCGTCTTCTTACTTTATATATGTTTAGATAATGTAAATGTAAATATATATATATATATATATATATATATATATATATATATATATATATATATATATATATATATATATATATATATATATATATATATATATATATATATATATATATATATATATATATATATATATATATATATATATATATATATATATATATATATATATATATATATATATATATATATATATATATATATATTGGTTCATGTATATTTTGTTTTTAATGTACTTTTATTTTCACAATTTTAATTAAATAATTTATACATATTACAAAACTGTGTTCTGGACATCAGAAGGCTACGCAGACTTTATTCGACACAGATCTAACGAGGTTACATCAGTTATGACGGCTTTTGTTAGTGGACCTTGCCTTCTACCAAGCCTTCTTAAATTTAATTGCAATATCAGTGTAAGTTTTATATTCAAATTAAATTGCGTCAAACACAATGTGTATGTACAAATGTATATATTTTTTTAAATATATTTTAAGTTTTTATTACAATCAATATGATTATTTACAATCGTTTTTTATATAATTTTATCTTACTAAAATGAATCAGTTTTAATTTGCTGTAGAACTGCGATATACTCTATACACCTAGTAATGTTTATTAGAACTATATTTACATGACGTGCATTTTAATGTGTTTAATTTTTTTGTTATTTTAATTTGTAACATTTTCTAATGTAGATTTTTTACAAACATAGCATGGTTGTTTCAAACGCTTTAGTTTACTGCGTTTGATTTGGTCAGGACTTAACAAACAATTGTTGTGCATCATCCTTTGACATTGATTGCATCTGTAGTAACTGTCCTCTGAAACAGGTACGCCACAAGACAGACATATTTTAGTCATGTTTTCACTTCGCGTTATTAGTAATTTCTTCAATTCTAATCGGTACTCGTCAAAATTCGTGGTGAGGTTTTTTAAATTCTCATTCTGGACCATTGCTTGAAATATTTTTACTATCACTGCTCCACAGTTGTAGCTATCCATTTGATGAACATGTTCTGGAATATTTATATTAGTAATTGTCTGTGTCATATTTTTTTTATGAAGTAAATGCATTATTTTGGTATAATACTCTTGTTTTTTTGATTTTTCATTCCCCAGAGGATCAATTATTGTCAAAGTTTTTGTATATAAGCATACTATAGCCATGGTATAGTGAGATCTCAAACAAATAGGGAACACTATTTGTTTATCGACCTCCAAATTTATTACATCGTAATCACAGAGAGCGCGAGAACCAAATATCAATGATGACAACTCTACATTGAGTATTTGGAATTTGCTTTTATCGTTCATTAAATACAAGCAATGGTCAATGACAAAGCTTGATATATATTGACCCTTTTCTAGAGTAGCAAAGTCTTCTATTAATAATTGCCGAACAGAATAAGGGATGTCCGTAATACTAACTACGTACCCTTTCTCGCCTTCTCGTTTTTTGTAATATTCTGTATCTGCAACCAAACCATTATCCAATAATTCAAGTTTTTCTGTTTTATTTGCTGGTTGCTTTACTGGTTGCTTCATTTTGTCTATTTTGGTCAACTTACATACCCGGCACTCAAACACACCTGTGAGAGAATCTTTTTCTTGAGTGCAAGCACTGTGTATCCATCTATCACAACAGTCACATTGCACCCAATTAGTAATTACATCAGTTTGTGACGATCCATGTCCACAATAAACACATTGAAACAAGCTCTCGTTCGCATCTTTGTCATAAGAAGCTTTTGGCCGTTTTAAATATCTGCCATCAAAATGACTAAAGTTTTTTTTGATTCGTTTCTGCCAACGTTCTTCTTCACATTGTGGCTTAGGCTGTTTTGTAAGGCGGCTTTTTGCAATTTTGTTTATACTCTCCTTGTATACTGCTAGTATTTCCGATCTGTTCTTTCTTATAAATTGGGTGCATTTAAGATGTTTCTGACCATTGAGAGTCGACGCTTTAAGTTGACCAAAATAGTTTTCGATCAGTGCGTTACTTGTCCTTATTTCCTTTAATAAATTGGTCCAAAGAGGCGCCAACCACAAATATTTTTTTTCTATAATGTTCCATAGTTGGGGACAGTAAAATTCATTTTTTTCCTCGCAGTTTTCATTGTACTCTGAATTGTAGAGTGCCACAGCCTCGCATATTTTTTTTGAATGCTCATAAAATGGACTATTTTGATACTGGGCTTGATTTTCTGTTCCATCCAGTTGAATGTTCTCTTCTTTAAGTGGAGTCTGGTCCAACTTATTATAGAATTTGGCTAAACTCAAATTCTCTAATGAACTGGTAACTTGCTCATCTGCGTATTTGGAGTTTGTCAAAATGTACACATTTTTGACAAAGTTGTCAAACTCAGTCATGTTTTCACACAATGTGAATTGTGCTATCATATCTTTATATTCATTTTTTTTTGAAGCGCAATTTTTGTCGACGTCATTTGATGCCATTTTTATAAAATGTGCACAGCAAAGAAAAACTGGTATTAGATCGTTGGGAGGCGACATTTCCTTAGTCACAAGAATATAGCAGTCGCCCAAGTATTTAGTTAAATTGCACATATTAAACGACTTACATATGGCATGGATAGATGCCAATGCCATATCTGTGACTACGCCAGTGAATGCGGGCCAGTGACCGTTATTTTCACAAAATGACCGAAAATCATGCAGAAGTTTAGCAATGCTATGACTATCATGTTTCTCGGACAACATCGCGAAAACGGGAAATACGCGTCCTGTTGGCACTGATATTACCCCTGCGTAATATAAAATTCGTTTATTTTTTACCATAACATCATCCCCTTTCAAGTTTCTTACCACGCTTCCTGTAGCGTCAAAATGCAAGAGTACGGGGCCAACTCGCTTCAATACTTCTAGTTGTTCTGTGCTAAATAATTTTACACAGAACGGAAAACTTATTTCTTGGATGAAATCTGGATGATCCCGGTAATATAGCAATAAATCAATAACATCGTTTTTTGACCTGTCGTTATTACCTATTGCTTCTGATCTAATTTTTCGAAATACTTCGTCTGACTTAATTGCTTCAAGATTTTTACTTTTATTTAATTTTTCCGAATTGATTTTTAAAAGCTGTTCATTTTTATATTGTTTTGCTTTTTGTATGAGTAACTTTTTTTTTGCAATTTGTCTTTCTATACCAGATATATGTAGCGTCAAATTTTGGGTGTGACAGAAATTTTTATTTGTACTGTACACTGACACATGTTTTTTTTTAATTAGGATTTTAAAGCGCTTACAGTGGACATGCTTACATATAGCAGTAATTGTTATGGTGGATGCGTTATATTTTACATACTTAAATATCAGAAGACAAGTATTATTGACTTCAGCATTAATCTTTTTTCTTAAGACGTACGGGTAAACTTTACGGTCAAGTTTTTTCCCGTTGTTGAAAATTTCTTTTACAATTTTGTCGTCTAATTCAAATTCACCCTCTAAATTGAATAATTTTGTGTCATCCAGTAAATCTACATTTTCCGTACCTAAAGGCAGTATAACAGCCGAGTTTTCGGCACTTGAAATGTTTAAAATGCATTTTGGTACTTTTTTTATTTCTGGGGACACACATTTAGTGGTAGATCTAGGTATCTCGCTGGGATTAGGTAATTTACATATAGGTAAAACACTGTCCATAGTTTCTGATGAACTTGATGTGTCTTTTTTCTCTTCAACCTTCTTTTGGGTTACGTCAGTTAAGTTTTCTAACTTCCGTGATTTTATATTTGATTTACCCGGTATTTCACATTTTGGCAGAAGAAAATCAATATCCTCAAATGAACTGGATATATTTTTTACATCAATAGGAATTTCGCATACAGGATCAGGTAATTCGCTTATGGGCAAAACAGTATTTTTCTTTTCTGATGAATTGGACATAAGTTTTTTCTCTTGAAAAACCTTCTTTTGATCTACACCTGTTAAGTTTTCTGACTCCCGTGATTTAATATTTGATTTACCCGGTACATCGCATTTTGGCAGAAGAGAATCAATATCCTCAAATGAACTGGACATATTTTTTACATCAATAGGAATTTCGCCTACAGGATCAGGTAATTCGCTTATGGGCAAAACAGTATTTTTCTTTTCTGATGAATTGGACATAAGTTTTTTCTCTTGAAAAACCTTCTTTTGATCTACATCAGTTAAGTTTTCTGACTCCCGTGATTTTACATTTGATTTACCCGGTACATCGCATTTTGGCAGAAGAGAATCAATATCCTCAAATGAATGAGACGTATCTTTTATAGCATCAGAAAGTTGACTTGAAGCCCCTTTGCTTAAATTTTCTGTCTCTCGTGATGCGAGAATTGCACCATCCCAGTAATTATATATTTTTTTCCTATTCCTTTTTGTATTTTTTAATTGCAGTTTCTTTAAAATTATTGAATATTCATCGCTGTTTTGTCTCCAAGAAGAAGTTTTAGCTGGAATCTTTTTGGAATAAATTAATTCCATAATTGATTTTTCTATATGCAATGGCTTCATTTTTATAATGAAAAAGCTTTTAAAAAAGCACCTATCAATGAAAGTAGACTAAGAATATCTTACTAAGTAAATCAATTCTAAATTAATGATAACTAATACTAACCAAACAACGCACGAAACTTAAAGTAACAAAATTTAAAAATTAAACTTAAAACCTAACAAACTAAACGTCAAAAACTAACAATACAACTACACAAAATAAAATGAAACAATAAAAACTCTAAAACAATAAAAAACTAAATGCAACGACTCTAAAACATAAATCGTATTATAAATACTAATAATTATATTACGACGAAAATAATTAATCAAGCACAAAAATAACAAAAAACATTAACAACAATAACAAGACAAGATGCAAGAACAAAATACTTAAGAATACCGAAACAATA
The DNA here is from genome assembly GCA_947563715.1 of Lycia hirtaria. NCBI lineage: Eukaryota > Metazoa > Arthropoda > Insecta > Lepidoptera > Geometridae > Lycia > Lycia hirtaria. The sequence goes on along the minus strand of OX387381.1, from coordinate 28,662,083 downwards.
AGCTTAAATTTCCCAAAAGAAATGAAAACTTTTAAGTGATTTTACTCGACGCAACTATGACTATCGTTAAACTCTAGCTTTACCTTATGGAGAGCACCTCCGAATTAACAAAACCAGAAGAGTTACACAAGTAATAACTCAAGAACGGCTAAACCAATTCAACTGAATTTTCGTACCAAGAAAGCATAAGCCCTGGAAAAATATATAAGCTACTTATGTATCCTGGAAAAATAAGGCTTTTTGCAGGAAAGATGGTGAACCACAGTTATTTAAAAATTGATTAACAGGAAGGCAAATTAGGTTTAAGAAGCTTATACACATATATTATAATCATTGTTAACGAAATATTCCCCATGCATTTTAATTGCATGACTCTAAATTTCATTACAAATAAGAAAATAAAGGTTTATATCAGTTTTCAGAGGTCTAATTCAGTTAAGTCATGTCTTAATTCCTCAATTAAAAACATATAATTTGAAAATCTAAGTTAAAAGAAATTAAAATATCTATTTAAGTAAAAAAGATTCACTAACACCTGTTTTTCATATAAAATAAACTAAAGACATAGTACTTTGCGTTTCAGGTAGTTTTCAGCAGTTTCGAATGTCCTACAGGTCGCTATACAATATCAGCTATCGCTATAGCGAGAAAATGTTTAAATTACACGATATTAAACGAAGATCTCGACCTTAAGTAGTGTTCTAGCCACTCTGTGGCTTTTATCAGTTATGTATATATGTGAATGATTTGATTTGGCGTACACAAAAAACCAAATTTCAGGGAAAACTCATACAACTTTTGTATGAAAATCGATGTTGAAAATGAAATTTTTTCTATCTTCGGATTAAAGACATAATAGACGATTAAACTCGCTTCTAACCACTTTGTGCATAGATTGTTTGGTTGCAAGGTTTCAATATACATTGGAAAAATCAAGAATTGTTTCAGTTTTCAGGGGTTTAGATATCTCAAATCATCAACGAGAAACTTACGTTTTGAAAATCCAAGTTCCAAGTTTACCTGTCTATTTTAGGGTTAAGAAAAGTTTCAGCAGCAGCCGTTTTTCACTTATAGTAAACTGTGTATCAATTACTTTGCGATTCATGTAGTTTTTAGCAGTTTGGAATGCCCTACAGGTCGCTGTACAATATCAGCCATCACTATAGCGAGAAAATGTTTAAATTACACGATATCAAACGAAGATCTCGACCTCAAGTAGTGTTCTAGCCACTCTGTGGCTTTCATTATTTATGTATATATGTAAATGCTTTGATTTGGCGTACACAAAAATCCAATTTTCAGGGGAAACTCATACAACTTTTGTATGAAAATCGATGTTGAAAATGAAATTTTTTCTATCTTCGGATTAAAGACATAATAGACGATTAAACTCGCTTCTAGCCACTTTTTGCATAGATTGTTTGGTTGCAAGGTTTCATTATACATTGGAAAAATCAAGAAATGATTCAGTTTTCAGGGGTTTAGATATCTCAAATCATCAACGAGAAACTTACGTTTTGAAAATCCAAGTTCCAAGTTTACCTGTCTATTTTAGGGTTAAGAAAAGTTTAAGCAACAGCTGTTTTCCGTTTTTAGTAAACTGTGTATCAATTACTTTGCGTTTCAGGTAGTTTTCAGCAGTTTGGAATGCCCTACAGGTCGCTATACAATATCAGCCATCGCTATAGCGAGAAAATGTTTAAATTACATGTTATCTAACGAAGATCTCGACCTCAAGTAGTGTTCTAGCCACTCTGTGGCTTTCATCATTTATGTATATATGTAAATGCTTTGATTTGGCGTACACAAAAATCCAATTTTCAGGGGAAACTCATACAACTTTAGTATGAAAATCGATGTTGAAAATGAATTTTTTTCTATCTTCAGATTAAAGACATAATAGACGATTAAACTCGCCACTTTTTGCATAGATTTTTTGGTTGCAAGGTTTCATTATACATTGGAAAAATCAAGAAATGATTCAGTTTTCAGGGGTTTAGATATCTCAAATCATCAACGAGAAACTTACGTTTTGAAAATCCAAGTTCCAAGTTTACCTGTCTATTTTAGGGTTAAGAAAAGTTTCAGCAACAGCTGTTTTCCGTTTTTAGTAAACTGTGTATCAATTACTTTGCGTTTTGCGTTTCAGGTAGTTTTCAGCAGTTTGGAATGCCCTACAGGTCGCTATACAATATCAGCCATCGCTATAGCGAGAAAATGTTTAAATTACATGTTATCTAACGAAGATCTCGACCTCAAGTAGTGTTCTAGCCACTCTGTGGCTTTCATCATTTATGTATATATGTAAATGCTTTGATTTGGCGTACACAAAAATCCAATTTTCAGGGGAAACTCATACAACTTTTGTATGAAAATCGATGTTGAAAATGAAATTTTTTCTACCTTCAGATTAAAGACATAATAGACGATTAAACTCGCTTCTAGCCACTTTTTGCATAGATTTTTTGGTTGCAAGGTTTCAATATACATTGGAAAAATCAAGAATTGTTTCAGTTTTCAGGGGTTTAGATATCTCAAATCATCAACGAGAAACTTACGTTTTGAAAATCCAAGTTCCAAGTTTACCTGTCTATTTTAGGGTTAAGAAAAGTTTCAGCAACAGCTGTTTTCCACTTTTAGTAAACTGTGTATCAATTACTTTTCGTTTCAGGTAGTTTTCAGCAGTTTGGAATGCCCTACAGGTCGCTATACAATATCAGCCATCGCTATAGCGAGAAAATGTTTAAATTACACGTTATCTAACGAAGATCTCGACCTCAAGTAGTGTTCTAGCCACTCTGTGGCTTTCATCATTTATGTATATATGTAAATGCTTTGATTTGGCGTACACAAAAATCCAATTTTCAGGGGAAACTCATACAACTTTTGTATGAAAATCGATGTTGAAAATGAAATTTTTTCTATCTTCGGATTAAAGACATAATAGACGATTAAACTCGCTTCTAGCCACTTTGTGCATAGATTGTTTGGTTGCAAGGTTTCAATATACATTGGAAAAATCAAGAAATGATTCAGTTTTCAGGGGTTTAGATATCTCAAATCATCAACGAGAAACTTACGTTTTGAAAATCCAAGTTCCAAGTTTACCTGTCTATTTTAGGGTTAAGAAAAGTTTAAGCAACAGCTGTTTTCCGTTTTTAGTAAACTGTGTATCAATTACTTTGCGTTTCAGGTAGTTTTTAGCAGTTTGGAATGCCCTACAGGTCGCTGTACAATATCAGCCATCACTATAGCGAGAAAATGTTTAAATTACACGATATCAAACGAAGATCTCGACCTCAAGTAGTGTTCTAGCCACTCTGTGGCTTTCATTATTTATGTATATATGTAAATGCTTTGATTTGGCGTACACAAAAATCCAATTTTCAGGGGAAACTCATACAACTTTTGTATGAAAATCGATGTTGAAAATGAAATTTTTTCTATCTTCGGATTAAAGACATAATAGACGATTAAACTCGCTTCTAGCCACTTTGTGCATAGATTGTTTGGTTGCAAGGTTTCATTATACATTGGAAAAATCAAGAAATGATTCAGTTTTCAGGGGTTTAGATATCTCAAATCATCAACGAGAAACTTACGTTTTGAAAATCCAAGTTCCAAGTTTACCTGTCTATTTTAGGGTTAAGAAAAGTTTAAGCAACAGCTGTTTTCCGTTTTTAGTAAACTGTGTATCAATTACTTTGCGTTTCAGGTAGTTTTCAGCAGTTTGGAATGCCCTACAGGTCGCTATACAATATCAGCCATCGCTATAGCGAGAAAATGTTTAAATTACATGTTATCTAACGAAGATCTCGACCTCAAGTAGTGTTCTAGCCACTCTGTGGCTTTCATCATTTATGTATATATGTAAATGCTTTGAATTGGCGTACACAAAAATCCAATTTTCAGGGGAAACTCATACAACTTTTGTATGAAAATCGATGTTGAAAATGAAATTTTTTCTATCTTCGGATTAAAGACATAATAGACGATTAAACTCGCTTCTAGCCACTTTGTGCATAGATTGTTTGGTTGCAAGGTTTCATTATACATTGGAAAAATCAAGAAATGATTCAGTTTTCAGGGGTTTAGATATCTCAAATCATCAACGAGAAACTTACGTTTTGAAAATCCAAGTTCCAAGTTTACCTGTCTATTTTAGGGTTAAGAAAAGTTTCAGCAACAGCTGTTTTCCGTTTTTAGTAAACTGTGTATCAATTACTTTGCGTTTCAGGTAGTTTTCAGCAGTTTGGAATGCCCTACAGGTCGCTATACAATATCAGCCATCACTATAGCGAGAAAATGTTTAAATTACACGTTATCTAACGAAGATCTCGACCTCAAGTAGTGTTCTAGCCACTCTGTGGCTTTCATCATTTATGTATATATGTAAATGCTTTGATTTGGCGTACACAAAAATCCAATTTTCAGGGGAAACTCATACAACTTTTGTATGAAAATCGATGTTGAAAATGAAATTTTTTCTATCTTCAGATTAAAGACATAATAGACGATTAAACTCGCTTCTAGCCACTTTTTGCATAGATTTTTTGGTTGCAAAGTTTCAATATACATTGGAAAAATCAAGAATTGTTTCAGTTTTCAGGGGTTTAGATATCTCAAATCATCAACGAGAAACTTACGTTTTGAAAATCCAAGTTCCAAGTTTACCTGTCTATTTTAGGGTTAAGAAAAGTTTCAGCAACAGCTGTTTTCCACTTTTAGTAAACTGTGTATCAATTACTTTGCGTTTCAGGTAGTTTTCAGCAGTTTGGAATGCCCTACAGGTCGCTATACAATATCAGCCATCGCTATAGCGAGAAAATGTTTAAATTACACGATATCAAACGAAGATTTCGATCTGAAGTAATTTTCTTTATCAGTTATCAGTTACAAGTTTTCATTATATACTGTAAAAATCAAGAATTGTTTCAATTTTAAAATTTTGAAAATGACCTCTCTAATTTGTTCGGGTTATATATGGCAGATTTTTTTGGCCGCCAACTTCACGCCGGTCTATTATATAAAAGCAGACTACATTCCTACATAGGTAGTGCGTAAATTAAGAAAGTGACTACCTACATTTCATTCGATTATTCGATAAAAAGTGTACAATTCAAAACTGCTACTCAACAGTTTAGTAAGAAAACTGCGAGGACCGTCCTGTCATCCTCGTCACAACCGCAAACACTCAAGCTGAGGCTAAGAAAGGCTCAAGTTGTGGAGAGGCTTTGTAAAAAGGCACTGTTGAAGTTGCCACCTGAGGTACCAGACTTTTCTCGCCTGTGTGAATGATTTTAATATTACGCATCCCCACACGATTACATTTTTATTTATTACAATACTAAAACTGAGAATGTTTTTTTTTTTTTTTTTTTATCAGCCCTGTTTGTACAAACTGCCCCACTGCTGGGAACGGGCCATCTTCTCATTGTGAGAAGGGTTAGGCCATAGTCTGCCACGCTGGCCAAGTGCGGGTTGGCAGACTTCACACATCTTCAAGATCATTGAGAACTCTCAGACATGTAGGTTTCCTCACGATGTTTTCCTTCACCGTTTGAAGTTGGCGGCAATCAACAATACGCACATAACTTCGAAAAGACAGAGGTGCATGCCGTGGGATTCGAACTCAAGACCTGCGGATCGCAAGTCAGACGGTCTCACCACTAAGCTGCCAGGAACTTCGAGCAGATCTTTTTTATATCTTTAAAAATGTTGCTAAGCGCGAGCGGGAAAGAAGAGTTACTAACTTCCATGCCTTGGTAATGGTGCCAATTACAATTCACGCTCACTAAAATTTATACTAAATAGAAGAATAATACATGCCGACCTTTTCTAAACGCGGTTGTAAGAAAAAGTAGGCACGATTTAGTCATATCAATTTAGTTTAAGTTTTAGTGAACGTGTATAAGAATAATCCAATATCAAATAAATGAAAAAGTTAAAACTTTCTTACTTACATCAGGAAAGTATCGAATAATATACAACTTACTTTAAAAATGTTTCTACCTTTAAAACTACGCAAGTGCGTAATGCATAAAAAACTCTTACTAACTAGTTGTCCTAGCCTAAGTGAGCGACAAACGCGGCAAAACACGATGCGAAACGATAATATTATTTATATGTCGAGTCGCATCGCATCGCATAGCTTTGTGTTGCTCACCTAGGACAACGGATAAAAAGTAACATCGCCTGTTATTTTTTTAAATAGACAAGTGCCTTTATTAACTACAACAAAACAAAATAAAAACTACACATAACTAACTAAACTACTACACAAAAAGCATATCTATTACCCCAGATCGATAAAGGTCTAAAGACAATCTAAATGCTCAAACCCACTACCAGTTGGCAGCGTACACAGCATGCTAACCGCATTACCACGTTGAATGGCAATGCTTATGCGTCGAGACAGATACGCACCAGCATTTTGGTCACGCTTCGCATCGATCAGGCGCTCAGATAATTTTTTGAAAATGAGATGAGCTCCAGGTCCCCACGGACCCAAAGTCTCGACACCAAACGACTTAAATATGTAACTTATACCGAGATTAACATATTTACACCGCTTGTGCTGCCTGTTATTGAATTCTATTCTTCATATAGGTCACGAACAAATTTGCATTTCAGCTGTAGATACAATCTAATTCAGGGCAGTTGTTTAACGGGACCCTGGATCATGTTACGTAAAACCTTGACGGAATTAATTTGTATCTAAGATTAGTTCTAGACTAGTTTGCGAAACAAGTAATTATTTGTAGCTGCTTAAATGAGTTTAATTTGGGATTTTTCTTGCGGCCGATAATCTGTAGTAACTTAAAATATTATGTCAATATTATAATTTAAAAATACCGAAACAACAGACCTTAAAAGAAAGAATTCGGTAAATAAATGAATTTGAATTGAAAAAAAAAAACGATTTTACGACCAAACGGTTGAATCGATCGTTATTAAATTTGATGCAAATATAACTGAGAATTTAGGGAAAAATATACGCTACATTATCATTATTATCATCATCACCGTTTTTCATATAGTTAAGAGTAAAGTACACTAAATAAACTGTACTTAGTGCAAACTAGTTGGTAGGTACCTATAACATTTCGCGCAGAGTACACTGAGCCATTGCCCTGGTTCTGAATCGATTGCAATATTCAATTCAAAGGACATTGCATTTTGCAATGTCCTTTATGTGGATAAATAGTGTACTATTATTTGAATTACTTATACGGACTTTTATAATTTAGCCGTTTTGTGAAAATAAGTAGAATAATAGGCTTAGAAAATTGAAAGCTGGCCCAGTTTCTGAAACGTTTGCAGTGTCCTTTGTGTGGATAAGTAGTGTACTATTATGTGAATTACGTATACGGACTTTTATAATTTAGTCGTTTAAAAAAAAGTAGAATAATAATTATAGAGAATGAAAAACTGTAGGCGCTTCAATAAATAATCGTATAATTGCATGAAGATAAAGATAAAGATAAAGATAATTTATTTGCATACAACACGAGAATTTTATACAACAAGTGCATAAAAGATGTTACACTAAATTTAGTCGCTTAAAATCATGTTGTGCCGATTAGGCGTACAAATGTCAGGTAGACAGCATCATGCACATGCGAAAAATTATAAAATAATAATTATTATTATTTGTTATTAGATTAATACACAAATCAAAAATATCTATAATATGACAAAGCAGAAGCAATAAAAGATACACATAATGTCAAATAAAATTAAAATTTGTCATTTAAAAAATCATTGATAGAATAATAACACTTCTGCAATAACAATGCCTTCAACTTTTTTCTAAATAAATTACTATTCTGGTCTCTTATTGACTTAGGAATCTTATTGTAGATTTTAGGACCCATACATACGATGCTATTTTGCATCAGTGCTGTCTTTCCTTCATGTACGCGCCGTTTGTCTTGGTCGCGCCTATTTCTTACAGTAGTATCAGATAGTGTGGGGAATCGCTCCCGGTTTGTTTTTACAAAAAGGGCCGTTTCTAAAATGTATAAACACGGAAGTGTAAGAATTTTATACTTTAAAAAATAGGGCTTACAACTATCTCTTTTTTTGAGTTTAAACATTGAACGAATACAGCGTTTCTGCCTTTTAAAAATAATAATTTTATTTGTTGAATTTCTCCAAAAAATAATCCCGTACCTCAAAATTGATTCAACTAACCCATAGTAGGCTTTAAGTAAAGATTCTATATTTAGAGTACGAGCTAGTTTGGCGATGGCATATGTTTGGCTACTTATTCTTTTCGAAAGGTGCTCTATTTGTGATTTCCAATTCAATTTTCGGTCAATATATAATCCAAGAAATTTTGAGCTTTCTACTTCATTTATAATGTTATTGTCATATGCTACATTAATATTACCTTTGTTTGTTCCTCTTTGTCTAAAATGCATTATATTTGTTTTATTTAGGTTAATTTTTAAGTTATTGTTGTCAAGCCAAGATATAACTGAGGTCAAAGATTTAACAATATCGTTTTCATAAGAGTCAAGTGTTTTACATGCTACGGTGATAGTGCTATCATCTGCAAATAATGTCATAGGTTGAGATGTAGCATTAGGCAAGTCATTTATGTATGCTATGAAAGAAAGTGGTCCCAGGACACTACCTTGTGGAACTCCGTACGCCACTTTGCGTTCATACGATCTATATATTTCTTCTGCTTTCGTGTTAAGATTGACTCGACTGATTTCCGTGATTTGTATTCTATCTGCTAGGTAAGACTCTATCAAATCTAAAACGTTGCCACGTATTCCATACGCTTCTAATTTACTAGCTAAGATTCTGTGATCTACGTAATCGAACGCCTGCGTCATATCACAGAATATGGCGCACACCGGAGTGCTTTTATCCATACATATTAAGACGTTTTTAATGAAATCGTATATGGCCATATTAATACTTCTATTTTTTCTGAAACCCTTTTGTTCATTGCATAGAATATTATTTTTCTCTAAATAATCATTTAACTCATTATAAACATACTTCTCGAAAATTTTTGAAAATATCGATATAAGTGCAATGGGCCTATAGCATTCCATTTTCTCTCTATTGTCTTTTTTAAATAAAGGTTTAATAATGGTCGTTTTCAGAGAACTCGGAAATGTGCCTGTGGATATACACAAATTAATAATATAGCTTAGAGGGGTACATACATACTCACTTACTGATTTTATTATGAAAGTTGAGATTTCGTCATCACCAACACTTCTAGTGTTTTTAAGGTTTTGTATTATTTTGCTTATTTCTTGTGGCGTGCTTGGTGCCATGAACATAGAATCTTTGCTATGATTTATATTAGCAGTCACTTTATATCCTGACTCAGGGACCGGTTTTATTTTATCTATGAAAAAATTATTAAATGCGTTGGCTATAGCTATCGGATCCGTTATATCTTCATTATCTTGTTCAATTTTTGTTATGGCTTCTTTAGGTAAATTTAATTTGGTACTATTTATGATTTGCCATGCAGTTTTTGACTTGTTATGAGATGAATTTATCTTAAAGTTATTTTGTGCCCGTTTACTTAGAACAATGATCTTTCTAAGACGTTTTGAGTAATTAAGGAAGATACTTTTATTAGTTTTTGTAGGATTCAGTCTATATTTCCAAAGTAAATTTCTTTTGTTTTTGCTACTAATTTTTATGCCACGTGATAACCACTTTATGGATTTATTGACTCTAATAATAACTATTTTATATGGAAAGCACAAATTATAGTATAGTTTGAAGTTTGAAAAAAGTAATTATATGCAAGATTTGCGTCAGAAAAGCTGTATAGTTCTTGGAATAAAATATTACTAAGACACATTTTAAATTTATTAATATTTTCAACAGAATAATCACGCTGCTTTTTCCTCCAGAATTTAAGTAGCGCGTTTTTATGGACTGGGAACTTCATTACTAAAGCACTGTGATCAGATAAATCTAATTCGTGCACTTCCGTATTACAAATCTTTTTACAGTTATATGCCATATTATCGATACATGTTTGGCTTGCAAAGCGAATCGGTTGTTTCACCGCCAATTTAAAATTATGGTTTCCTAGAATCGATTCGAAGTCTGATGTCAAATTAGATGCTTTTAATATATTAATGTTAAAATCACCAGCAATGACGATTTGTTCATATTTCTTGTTACTCGTCATGCTCAATATTTTATCCAGTTTACATAAGAAAGTTTTTAAATTTGATGTTTTAGGTACTCTGTATAAACATATTATCAATAATTTTAGTCTAATCAATTCTACGGCACAACACTCAAAGACACTGGTCAGTGATTTTTTTTTAAATTCCGGAACCTCTCTCCATTCATGTCCATTCCTCACTAAGATACACGAACCACCTTTATTTGTACTGTCTCTGCAGAAAGATGCAGCTAGTGTATAATTAGGAACATAAATGAAATATTGGTTAAAATCAAAATTATATATATTTTTAGGATCACCCCTTAAGTACTTAACAGTTCTTATCAAACAACAAAAACAATATTAGACAACGTGGTAAAGAATTATCGCTAAACGAATATAATTTTTTTTTAATTCTCCTCTGTATTGATGTCGGTTAAACAAACTGAAACTGATTTCAAGGCAGATAACTGACTGTCAGATAACTCATATTAATATATACCTAACCAGAGCTGATTAAAAATTACAGATAAACTTAATAAATATTTATGGGACCTCCTCTGAAATATTTCTTGTAGGTACTAGCTATAGATGTGGCCTCTATATTTTTTTATGATAATTATAGTTTAAAAAACTGAAAAAACCGACTTCAAAATACGCAATTCCTTTACTTGGATGATATTTTTTCAGTTGTTTTGTTATAAAAACCAAAGTACTAAACCGATTTCAATAAAATGTACCTACCTATATGGTACCACTGAGGTATTACCTACCAAACAAAAAAGAATCATGCCGGAGTAAACAATCAGAAAAAGAAACTTTTTTTAAGTTCATTACTTTCTACTGATCAGAAAGCATTTTCCTCGACGAGTCTCGTTCTTCTTTTAGCTGCGTCCCTTTCATGTCGTTATCTATTTCGTTCATCAAGACTCAACAGAGCTTTCTTTTATTTTTACTCTCTCGCCGTGATTTATCCAGTTACGCTCAAACTGGTCTAGAAGCCACCCACATTGTGTACTCTCCAGTAAAGCTACGGTTATATTGCTTGTCGTGTAAAGATAGACCATATAAATGCCTGATTAAGGTTTAGATTATATTACAGTGACAATTATCCCAAAGATTTCCCAATGGTTTGTTCCTTGGGACAAAAACATCTACTGCCTACCTGCAATATTTTTATCATTAGGTATTAAATGATAAATTAGTTTTATTGTTGTTAGTGGGTTTATTCAATGTAAATGTATTTTTAAACAGTAATAAATTGAATTGAATACTGTCTCATTTCTATAAACCATAGAGAAAGTTCTTAATACGTACCTACTAGATACTTTTCGATCAGCTGCCTAATCGGCTAACTTTGCTAACATGCAAATAATTTTGGTGAACTTCATGGTTATGAACGTCATAAAATGGTTATTATTGAAGTCCAGCGTGACGTATGGTCATGGTCATTAAGACCATGTCCAGTGTCATTTAAATTAGCCAATCAAGTAGCAAGTGTGTAAATGACATGTAAAGTATATGATTAGAATCGTACGTCATCTAACTAAAAAAATATATTTATGGATGACTGGACGATATTCTCAAATAGCACGTTAAACGTGAACTCGATTGGCACGATAAGTGAGACGTACTCAGCAAATTCAGCAATGGAATAGAGAAGGCTGTGGTGATGATGACAGAATACCGACCAAATAGCTGACTGTAGCATTCTTTTACTTTACGAGTAATAAAAGTAATTTAAGAAAATTAAACCGACTTCAAACTGAAAAGAGAGAAATAATAACACGAAGAAAATAATACTGGGCGTCTACCTAAGTACCTAAACTGTCATCAACTAAGTCCTATACAGACACCGACTTCAAAAATAGTTGGTTTACCTACCTACTTAGGTAGACGCCCAGTATTATTTTCTTCGTGTTATTTCTCTCTTTTCAGTTTGAAGTCGGTTCAATGTTTTTCAATTCCTTTTATTTATTCATTTTAATAGTATTTACTTTTGAAGTCAGTTAATAAAGTATGCCAAACTTTTTCACATAGCATGCACTGATAAACCTACCGAATTTCGTCCAAATCCGCCCGTAGTTTGTATAGCGTCGTTGATAAAAAAACCCATATCTTGAAAACTACTGAACCGATTTTGATAAAACTTACAGTGACTCCTAAGTTGAAAGAATTTTTGAAATACGACTTCTAGTTTCTGCGTAATGCGTGAACAAACATATATACTTATGAAAATTGGCACACATGTTTAGAAGCTGGTATAGACTAACATATAGAAAAATTGTGCAAAACTGACAATATTACAAACATACACGTCGAATTGATAACCTCCTTTTTTTGGAGTCGGTAAAAACAAAATTCTTACAATGTTTTCGCGATTGTACCTCAGCCTCAACACAGATCTGCAATACCCTGTACCTGCAGTTGACACCGTGAACGACTTCTGCGTGTATAGGGAACGTTTTACATAAAAATAGTAGGCGGCAAGGGCGTCGCCAAGGGGGGACAATGGGGGCAGCTGTTGGGGAAATGTTGCCAACTGCAAAGCAACCAAAGTCCTAAGACCGTGCAATTGTACCTGTACTTACAATTCATATTTTTCTCATCCTCCATAATATTAACTTGCCCCCCCCCCCCTGGGCCATGGGCTGGCGACTATAATATTTTCATAACAAGAAAAAACAACTGTAATCTAGTCTGATAGAATAATAATAATTAACTTGTCTGATGATATGACAGTGCAGCTGAGGATGGAGCACGTTGATCTAGAAGGTATTGAAAATTCCAAGATTCTAATTTTCGGAAGAAAGTGAAGTCGAAAGATACAGACCTGCAGACTGATATTATGATAATAGTGACTTATAACTAAGCTATGGGCTGATGCTCCCACACAACAGGTGCAATTTGATACTTTTGAGAGAATCAGAATGAGAAAACGTAAAAATAACCTTTCCTCGTATGGAGTCGGGTAAAAGATTTATTGTCACTATGTATGACAGAGCTTTTTTAAAAAAAAAACACGTTTTCCAGTAACCTAACTTAGGCAGGCGAATGCTTTAATTCCTTATTGCAATTGGCGGCGGTACAGTTAGGTGCCGTTAACCTTTATTCAGTTTTACAACTTCTTTGTTTTCAGTTATGGTAGAGCTGTTGTATTTTTATTTTATACAATGCAGTTTAGTTTATTTTTTCTCGGAAACTTAAGCTTGTTTAATACTTTGTTGTTTGTATAGGTTTGTAAAAATTTTACAGTCTACGGTCATGAGCCGCTTTTTTAGTAAAAGTACCTAACTAGAATTTTGTTAGATAAAGAGTAATTACATTAGGTCAAAAGTACCCGCATTATAAATGGAACTTAAAATGTATTTTTAAAAGTTTTAAATGAGTATCAGGTTTTTATAAAGAGAAATGATTTATGGTCTCGGTTTACGATAAGGAGCAAAAAGTTCGTGATTATATGCAAACTGGATTAGAAAAGTATGTTCGGAAAGAGATACTAGACCGGCACGGCTGATTTAGAAATCCATTGATATTATCCTTGTCAAAATCTAGGTATTTAATAAGCAGATAGGTTTTTTACATGAAAAAAGTCTACGTTTGACCTCTAACTTGCCTGATGACTTGACAGTTCAGCCGTGGATGGAGCACGTCGATGTAGAAAATTTCAAGATTGTCATTTTCTGAAGATTTTGAAGTCGGGGGCTACAGATTTCAGGTACAAAAACATTCTTTAGCTTTGTTGTCATGGGTGAAAATTACTTACAACTCAATCTAAGTTTGTTAAAGCCGAGTTTCCCAGAACCGATGACGCATGAGTTTGTTCTCATGTCATTGCACAAAGCCACTGTCGGGCTCGTCTAACTTCTACCTGAGGACATTGTTCACAAATGAACAATCATTTGTTTGCCGTGTTTTGTGTGGGACCGGCTGTTGACTGAGATGTAGGTCATTCGAAAATTGTGAGTATGTTGTATAAAGCAGGACCACCGTATGGCAGTGATCAAAATACTAAGGTTGAATAATGACTAGTCCTTTCACAGTTATTAAGTAAGTAAGTTATATACTTACTTACGTATAGACTGAGTGGCCAGAGTTATTAAGCCGCCGAAAGGCCTCTGACCTGGCTTGACGATTGTAGTTTTTAAGAACAAACACCCGGGACCTACAATTTAACGTGTTATCCGACCCACGGTAGCGCTCAGAAAGAAATGCCACTGATCAGTTCCACTGAAGTTTTTTTTTTATGTTCGTTCAACGATTACTCCGCTAATTATGAATTGTTTTAGATGATTCTTGTTTGTTTGGTAGGTAATACTTCAAAGGTGGTCCCATATAAATTTTATCGAAATCGGTTCATTACTTTGGTTCTTATAACAAAATAACTGAAAAAATATCATCCAAGTAAGGTAAACGTCCCAATAATCGAACGTTTTTGAACTTTGCTGACTTTGTTGCTCTACCATACTGAAACTAGTTAAAATACGAAAATGAAATTTTAATTGCTAGTTAAGGTATACATTCTAGTTTATCTCAAAATAAGTTGTTTAGGATACATTTGAGGTTTAATAGTAATTAATAAGCAAATAGTAAAAAAAGACCCTAAAGTACCAATGCTCGAACGATTTGCACTAGAAATCGGAATGTTGTCCCAGAAGTCGAACGCCTTACAAATATGAACTGTATCTGCTTGAATTTAGAGTTTAAAATCCCGTCATTACTCGAAAAAATTTTAGGCATAGCTGAAAAAATCATGCGTAAAATACGAATAAAATAGTATTTCAGTTCAAAGTGCATAAAGAACTTCACGTGAAAGAAAAATACATTTTAATAACTATCGAAATAATATATTTCATATACAACTTAAAAACGAAAAGCATTTACTAATTTTGCAGTTAAAGAGAGGCCTGTGACCAGCAACGGGCAGATTTAGGGCCATAATTATTTATTTAATATTTGGTGGATACCTATCCTACCTAGAAACCTATTTGGAACATCTTTTGAAAAAATATAGACGAAACTACCTAGTTTCAGAATCAGTTCAATAATAAATTTAGTTTAATAAATTCTAGTGAAATTAGGATTTTTTGTGATTGTTTTACAGATAATCAACCAATATAAACAAACTTTACTTTGTTCTTCAAATGATACATTACAATAGATACATCGAAACGTTATTTCACTAGGCAAAACTTCTGCGCAAACAGTATGATAACAAGTCTTACAAAGTACGCACTGTATCACCACCTTTTTGATGGATCAGCCAAGTATCAGCTGGAAGCTTTGGAATCAGTGGACCGGCGAGCTGTGAGGTTAATCGGTGACGATAAACTAGGTGCCAGGAAGCTACTTAGTATCGAGCACCGCCGTAAAGTAGCATGTCTGTCTATTTTCTACAGGATTCATTTCGGGAAATGTGCGCAAGAGCTTCACGACCTAATTCCACCCTCCCCATTTCACTACAAGACTAGCAGAAAGTTGGCGAATTACAACTCATTTCTCGTTGAAATACCAAAAATCCGTACTCAGCGATATCGATCCACATTCCTGTTGCGTACTGCACAAGAATGGAATTCTTTGCCGCCATCTCTGTTTCCTGAGACCTACAATCTTGGAATTTTCAAGGCTAGAGTGAATAGATATCTTCTGGATCGACAAGCTCCATCCTCGCTCACACCGTCGCTTAACATCAGGCCAGTTGGTGGTCAATCGTGGATCTATCTTGTATAAAAAAATATAGTCTAATAAAATTAAATCCATTTGTATGGACCAAATCACATTAAATGAACCTAGAGGGATTCTTTTAAATTATGAAAGAAAAATACCTAAAAACATAGATTAACAATAATTTGATACTACTAACTTTGAACTACCTGCACCTGCGGTTTCACCCGCGTAATTATGAAAAACGGTTATAATGATAAGTAGTAGCCTATGTCCGTCTTCAGTTTCACAGTTATTTTCACACTGAATTTCATAACGATCGGTTCAGCCATTTCATCTTATAAAGGTAAAAAAATTCGCTTGAAATATTATTATGAAATTGTGTTAAATGTATTTGAAATTGGTTTCTTGGGCAATTGCCGATTGATTCAAGCATGTTGTAGATGTGCTAGACGATACAACTTTCACCAGACAGTAATCGGATCCATCAACTGGTGCTGACGATATGGAATATCTGTCGGGATCATTCGTCAGTAAAAGGTCCAAGCAGTTGGCAGTGTGGCTGTCAACTTTGGGTACCCTCATAGCTTCCTTGACCAGTTGGGTGAGATTTAATGACATTGCTAGGTTATACGCCTCTCTCCCTGCGTGGTCTGTCTTCTGGTTTGGGAATAGCCACTCCGGTGATAACCATTAAAAACCCCCAGAAGAACAAGCTGAACTGTGGGATATCGCCGTTTAACCAGATCTGCATTTTCACTGAGCTGCTGAAACAGCAGAGTTGTCTCTTCGTTCCCGGTGTGCGAGGGATAGAAGCCGGCGTAGGGTCTTTTCTAAGCCGGTGTCGACCAAAATCTACAGAATAGAGAATCTGGAACTTTCAAGGTCACGGAGACGCCTATAGAAGATGTCATCACGTGCGTAGACGCAGATACCAGCGCGTGTTTTACCAGACCACCTTTGCCAGTACATAGCCTGGGAAAGAGAGATAGGCTGTGTCAGTAGGACATCTGATTTGCGTTTCCGTGACGGATAGCAAGTGCGGGTTCTCAGTTTCAAGATGGTATCGTACTGTTTCGATATTTGCGTGCAGATCTCGCACGCCAATATCGAATATATTGCAGAAGTGCACGCAGCGAGAGAGTGTGCTTCTGCTGATTGCACAGCTTACTATTGTAGAAAGAATAGATGTGTGGAGAACGGGAGTTGGGTGAGGCACCAGTCACATAGTTCAGGGTACAAACACGAGATGACATCGCACTATAAGGAGGCTAGTTTAGAGACTGCGGGGACGCCCATAATCCCCCAAAAATCCTTGAGGTCTTCTCGTCCGGTCGCCAACCGGCATCAAGGAGCAGTCCCAGGATTTTTCGCTATATGGTGAGGCAGCCTTTCATGTGTGATTAGCGTACTTGGGCCCCCGACTCACTGCGGTCGGCCAGCGGAAAGCCGTGCTACGAATCCCGCACAAAACCGTCGGTGGTCCCATGAAGCTTACGACAGAAGAGAGTCCGCGTTGTTTGTCGTGTATAAAAAATCTAGACTTTGGTACATTGTACTGTCTTGCAGTAGCTGAAACCGTGGCTCCTTTATTGACTGCCTCTAAGACTTCAAACAATGCCTCGCGCTTCTTGTTTATGATGGACTATAATAGAAATAAAGTAAAATAATATAGATCAAAAAATTGTTTAGGTTAAAATACTAGATATAACATTTCATAAACTGAACATAGATAATTATCATTGCAAAAAAAAAACACGTAGATCAAAAATCATGTCATAAAATGTACCAAATATTATCAAAATCGATCGATAAGTACCTAAACTCTTAGGAAACTTTTCTTCTTTGTCACTGAGACCTAGTTTTGAGTAAAAACTACAAGCCACAAAAATAAAGAAAAAATACAGAGTAAATTTACACGAAATTAATATAATTGCATTTTTATTTTATAAATTTTGCTTGACTTTGAAAGTATCAAATGAAATCAAAATTAATTTGTTTCAGACTCAGAGACATCTATATATTTTATAGTATAAATTGTATTAAATTCTTATTATATGTCAATTAAATCGAATAGTAGATGAGATAATATATAGTAAATATATTATCTCATCTACTCGTACTAAGCCAAACAAAAATGTAACTAAATTCAACGTAATAAGACACATAAATGCACCCATCGATATATGTCCTAACATTCGGAAGATATTTGCCACAGGTTTAAGGGAAATTGAAACTAATTTCAAGGCAATAAAGATGTATTGCGGACTTAGGTACAAGGAATACCAAAAGCTAAAGTGTGTCCTAGTCTTCGGACAAAAAATATGTATTTTGTCCGAGTATTGGGTCATCTAGAGGTTAAGTGTGTACTAATAGGCGAACGCACAAATATAACAACCAATCAATTAAAATCTTCTCAATGTATAGGTTATATCGCTAGATAATTTTCTTAAGTATCTTAGTAAACTAACACACTTACCGTATCATTACGCAGAACTGAGAAACAAAATAAACTAAATGACGTGGTGGCAACGAAGTGTAGCAACTAAACTTGAAAATTTTTTAATAGTTTCGGATACCGCACTTTTGTTGTAATGTAGACTGGTCGCCAATAGACCAATTTTTCAGTGTTGCTACTATATTGGTTTAGAATGTAACCACAAATTTTTTGCCATTCACAAAATCTTATTAAGTATTAGTAGGAAAGTTTAAAAAACAAAAAACCGCAAAGCGTTCGAGCTCTAGGACATGTTCGAACTTGTGTACATTTACCTTAAACGAATTGCTACAGACAGAGGAATCTTAAGGAAATGCGTGCCGTGTCCAAAACCACTGCCTTTTGTATCCGTCCCTTGATCCAACTATCAAGCGAGAGCCTCTTGAGATTATTTATTATTTTGTTATTTTTATTTTATATATTTTTGATATTTTATAGCTTTTTAATTGTTAACCAGTTCGAAATTGAAATAACCCTTGGGTAGACCTCCTTCGTTAATAGCTATGTCTCACAGTTAAAAGGTTTGAATTTATATTATAACGTTACCTATCAATCGCTGAACATAGCAAATGTGGAATTTCTTGCTATCACTTTTAAATTTTGATCTATTTTTAATAAGGTTGGTAAAATAATTGCCTATTTTCCAAGCAAATGAGAACAATATATTTCCAGCAATAGCCCTATCAAAAACAAACCTGACATAATAGTTGCCATAGACTCATCAGAATTTACCTCACGATCTTCCTTCCATAAAAAGAAACCGATTCATTCAACGCACGGATTATCACATAAATATTATGGTGCGGAGTCTTGCGGGATTGCTTATGAACCCCATTTCTGTGGACCCAACAAGTGGCCTGTCAAGGACCTTTTTTATGGCGCTTAATTATTTTTTTCAAAACAATGATGGTGGAAACATGGTGGTGATATATAGGTATATAATATACAATCACGCCTTTTGCCCATTGGAGTAGGTAGATATATATTTCTACTATCTACAATCCTGATAACATTAACCACCCGACGTGTAAGTCAAGTATAAGTATTGCCATTCAACGTGGCAATGCTTATGCGTTAGGCAAAAGTATCGATACAACTAGCTAAATAGCCATACCTAATTGTGTAAATTCTATCCTACAATTTATTATTCCACAGTGGCATATCTATAATAAGCCTTCGTTCTCTTTCCTGATCAATTTTATGTGATCCACAGAGGAATGAAATTAGTTGGCAGTGTCAGAGTTTATTGAACGGTACACGGGCATAATCTAATTGTAGCTCGCTGCATCGGAATAATGACGTAGTGGTTTAGGGGGAATATAGTTTTAATGTTCGAATAATCAATTTTAGAGATAAGGCAATAAGTTTGTTACCAAGCCATTATTATTAGCCGATTTTGGTATTATTTTGGCAGACACAGTTTTAAATTCTATACAAGAATTTAGAGTAGGTATGATCAGAATTGGTCAAGATCCAATAATCTGAGGGTCAAATTGCGAGTAAATAGATTCCTTCTAGGGAAGAACGCTTGAACGTAGACCATAACAGTCGGTCAAGGCAAGTTTTGTATAAAAAGATGTAAGTGTAACTTTGACGCAAGATCTAACTGTTCGTAGAATTACTATGCATCATAATACTCGTACCTATTACCTAGGTAATAATACCTATTACCTACCCGTATCTAATGAATTCTTCATCCCCCGCGGGGGGCGAATGTCACTTGTATCAGGAGAAACCTCCGTTAGGTAAACGGGGCCCCGTTAAACGGGGGGTCCAAGTGAAAAAGAAAATATTCGTGAATATTCTAGGCCCTAGAGTCTAGGGGGACTAACCAGGAGGTACAAGTGGAAGCTCCGCTTAAGTATATGTCGTTATTTTTGTCGGCAGGTGCGCGTGCGCGAGTTCTACATCGCGATGCAGCGTTGCCCCTACATCCACGAGATGAAGGAACGGCTGCTAGGCGCCGCGGAAGGTGAGCAGCCCCCGCCCCCGCCGGCGCCGCCGCGAGAGGACCCCCAGGTCGGGACCATCGTGAAAGTGAGATGTCGTTTCATTACCATTATACACCAACTGCTCCAGGATCTATTCAGAAACGGAACTGAACTAACTCGAATCTGTAACGTAATTGTAAGGTACTTTTAGTCCTGCTATGAAAAGGAAAGGAAGGAAGGGATTTTAACAGTCTGTTTGTATATTATACCTACATACATGGTATATTATGTATGTGTGTTTAATGTTCTAAACTATCTACCTACTACTGATAACGTTTCCATATCAGGGAACTTCATCAAGTGTCTATACATGAATGAATACGTTTCACATAGCCATAGGGTAAAATAATTAGGTAACATGGACGATATCAGAGTTCAATACTTTTATAAGTATACGTTCTGTATATGTAGTATGACAGGGCTGTTTTATGATAGATGTATACGGTCATTATTATTACCAAATTTTCAAGAAAGTTGCTGAACAGTTTGAGGTTGTTCTGATTCGAGCTGAGGTTTCAACATGTTTTTATTGCATAACCTGAACTAATCGTAAAATTTTTGAACTAATTGTAAATTAGCGAAGTGAGGGAAACTGTTTTTTTAACCCCCGACTCAAAAAGAGGGATGTTATAAGTTTATTGTGTGTATCTGTGTATTTGTGTGTCTATCTGTGGCATCGTAGCCCTTAAACGGATGGACCGATTTTGATATTTTTTTTATTTAAAAGAGGTTTTAATCGGTTGTTTTTAGCTTTGTTTCATCAAAAACGGTTCAGCCGCTTCTTATGTAGAGGTATTTAAGTTTTCTAAATGTACGTATCATACAAGTCTGCGTATCACTCCCGCCGCCAAACAGACCTGACAAACTCCTGCGCATCCAAGGTCGGCGCATTTTTCGTGACGGGACCTAAACTTGTTTGAGGTAGTGCAGTATCCTGGAGCAGTCATTGCTTATTATTGTTTCTATCTACCTATATAAAAAATTTGTTAAAAACGCTTCAATTACTGACTTTGTTAATTTACAGGTAAACGTCTACCAGTGTTCGATGTTTCTTATTTACATAGTTTATTTCATTGCATTTCATATTCATAAACCATTTTAGAAAGTTTAGCTCACTGTGTCCACGTAGATATTAGACGTAAAGTGCACTAGACGTGTAGAATTTAGATTTCAAAATCTTTCATTTTTACCATATTCGTTAGAAGATAAATGAGTACGTACACTGAAACATAACATTTTGCAGGTACTTTTCAATCATATTAGATCCTTGAATCCTTGTCTCGTTTTTAGTTCACTAATAATGTCGTACCTACCTATATTTGACAAAAACGTAGAATTATGAAATATTTCTTTAATTGGTTTACAAAACATTTTCAATTGATAATTTATTTTACCCTAGCTATTTTACTATGTCGATTCTCCATGATTACTACTAAAGTTTTTATCTCCTTGAATTATCGACTCTGGAATAAAAATTAGACTTCTAGACTACTAATTATAAGTAGAAACATGTATAAATAACTCTTTCAATTATTTTATTTTGTAAGTATAACACCATAAAAACACGATACTAGAAATTATTTAAACATTTACGTACTTACATCTTAGACTCTTAAATGACGAGCGCAGTACATTGAGATACAGAATTTTTTACTCTCTCCTCTCCTTGGTCGTGTTCTTCATTGCTGAACGTCGTGTCCGTTTTTAAATGATAAATCCGGAATTTTAAATTTTGGTGTTCAAAATTTCTGGATCGCGTTGGACTGTTATGGGCAATTCTCAAAATCAAGCAAGCATTTTGCTCATCTCGACGACCGGCATAAAAAAAAATGGTTTCTAAAAGTGTGTCATATTTCAGCTGAATTCAGACGGGTACGGGTCGCACACGTCCCCAGCGCGGGCGCCGCTAGTCACGGAAGAATGTGACGCCTTACCGGAAGAGGCTGAAGCCCTATCCCCTACGGACGCTATACTGAGGTATAGGGCTTGCTGTCAGCCCGATACCACGCCTAAGAATGCCAAGTGAGTATCATAACTCAATATCGTTTATTCCAGCTCGGAACACGTGTTGGTAATGTGTTTGAATTTCCAGCTTAGAAAAACATCGTAAAGCATACCTAGTAGGTATATACAGTAGGGCTTCAAATTCAGTGTCTGGTATAATGGTAGTAATTTTATTGATAGGAAAACCGAATATTGTATAGGTATTTACAACGTATGTAAATTATGGGGCGAAGGAATTAGGTTGGAACACATTGAGCAAATATAAACAGAATAGAAACATAGCAAGTATACCTAGGTATATATTATTTATGACAAATAAGTAAACATTTCGTTGTTTTAGTGCTTGTTTTCCTTATCTACCACTGGTAAAATTTCACAGAAGCAAAGTTTAATGGCCTATTTTTTCAAAAAGCTTGTAAGGCTTTGTAAGGCTTGAAAGTCTTTTTTTATACACGACTACCTATATAACTCGTGTATAAAAAAAAAAGACTTTCAAGCCTTACAAATACAGCTTTATCAAAAAAAAAATGAGTGAAAAATCTCTTTTCCTGTGGACCGGAATTTTACCAAATGGTAGCTATGTCAAACAAGCACTGAGGTAACTATTCAGTAACCAAAATGCAGTAAGCTTTGATTTATTTTCCTGCCGCGTAGTGGCGAGTAACGGTGGTGAAGGCGAACGGTGATGATGACGATAAAGTTTCGCCTATGTCCATCTCTAGGTTCTAAGCTAGTTCAGGTAGCAAATTTTGTATACCTATATAAGGATCGGTTAACTTTAGCCGAGAAAAGATAAACAGACAGAGACAGAGTTAACTTTTATAATATTAGTAGGCAGGTAGGATTAGGATTTCACAGATGACACACACATCACACTCATCATATCTACTAAAATAATATCATTATTATACTCATAACACCAATTAATACACTATTATTTGTAATCTATGTAGGCACCTTATATAAATGAATAGAATCGAAGCTTTTCAACAAAGCTGCTTCAATGGATATTACACGGCTTAAGATGATTGATTGACTATACTTACAACATTCTTCAAACTTTTTGTTCCTTTCATTCACTCGTATAAATTCATACGTATCGAATATCTAAAGCCTTTTTCCACATAAACTTTTATTGATGGCTTAAGACTCAACAGTCATATCGGGATGGTGCGCATGGTCATGAATAAATGTAACTCTGCCTTTTTAATCTGTGGCGGAGATCCGTCGATGAATTATTTATAAAACTTGTTCAGGTAGATATGGTATAAATCTGCGCTAGGCTAGGTTACCTACATTAAAACTATTTTCTTTTGAGATTGCTACAATCAAAATATTGTGTTATTACTATTCTTATCAGTAACCCAGTCCAGTAATTAATTTCATTCAGTTTTTTTTATTGAGCTCTGGAGTTCGTGTCTTTATGTAGCTAACCGCTGATTTTTAACTGACTGTGCAAGAAGGATGGTTATGTATGTATGTTTCTATATTACCTTCTTTATATAAGTATTTTGATATGCGAGGTCTCGTCAAAGTAGATAGTCTTCACTCCCTGAGTGTCAAACTATAATTTTTTGTAATATTAATACAACTTTTGCAAAAAAATGTTTTTTTTTTTTGAAAACTCAACGTTTTTTTTTAAACTAGTGATTTTATAAAAACTATTCAATTATTTAATTAAATTATACTGTAGCTTTGAGTATACTTTTCTAAAAATCAAAACCCACTTGCATGTCTGACAGATACTCAACAAACAAGATCAAATAAAAACCTGGCCGGACAATTTAAAAATAAATAAAGGGGAGGAAGCTGTAATCAAAGCACTTCCACGTCGCATGACGGACAATCGATTAAATACTCCCGACAATCCATATAGGTAGGACCGTACATAAAAGGATACAAGTTTCTAAAGGACACCAAAATGGACCTTAATACCTGGTTATAAGGAAAAATATGAGACACATTTTCAAACGTATTTCGAATGCATTCATACTAAGCGACTTAGTGCGGCTATTGCAGTGCTTATTTGCACAACTGATGACCGTTTTTCACATAAATTAACGCTGCCTGTCGGAACTATCAAGTCCCGGTGCCATGAAGAGAAATAGCCGCATATTCTTACGTATTCTCACTACCGCATTACACTACCAGTTTCAGAAGAACCATGGAATCAGCGATAATTTGAAAATACTATCATTAAGGGATAACTAACGATAATACGTACCAGAAATAACGTTATTAACTGACTTCCAAAAAGAAGGAGGTTCTCAATTCGACTGTATGTTTTTTTGTATGTTTGATTAGCATTTAATCCTCCAATTATGAATTGTTTTTGTTGATTCTTTTTTGTTTGGTAGGTAACACCTTCGAGGTGATCTCATATACATTTTATCAAAATCGGTTCCTTACTTTGGTGTTTATAACAAAATTACTGAACCCCCCCGAAATGAATTCCTGGCTACGGCCTTCGCTTTCACTTTCCGTATAAGATTTACATAAGCACAATCTTGTCTGACAACCGTAACGCACAGTTGCAAAGTGACAAACTAGCGCTGCAATCAGTAATGTGAGGACCTATCCAGCGCTGCTACCGCGCGACTCAGTCACCTAATGTGAAAGCACCCTTAAGTAGACAGACAGCGGCTTTCTGCTGTAGCCCGAGACTTTACCTTGATGTTGGATGGACCGTAATATCAAAAGCTTTTAACAAGGCTTGTTTACCTAGGAATATAAAGGTTGTGTGATTTACTGCAAATTACATCTTGCATCTTATGGAACAAACTTTGGAGATATATGGTGTAGATACAGCTAGAAATTTATGGTACCTATATTTTTATTTCTGTGCTTACTTATATGTAGTCCATTTGACGTAATTGACCAAGGAGGTGTTTTTCGGATATGGTTCTTATTTAGGTACCAGCTGTAGCCTAAGCAACATGACTAATTTTGACATGCAAATGTTCAAATTTGACAATGATAAAGTAATGGTGACATTAAATCCTATAGAGGTACCACTGGAAGTTGAAGAAGTCAGTATTAGCAACTACTTATGAGCCACAAAAGTCAACTGATTTGTAATCAATATGATATCACGAAAACTTCAACAAATTCATCTTTATTTATAGCTCGTCGATTGCAAGTTCTTTGTTTTACTTAGGTGTGGTTTAACCGAATGCCGAATCCTATAATATCAAGTGGATAGCAAGTAAATAAAACTTCAAACTTACAACTTCAAACGGTAAAGGAAAACATCTGAGAGTTCTCAATGTTCTTGAAGATGTGTGAAGTCTGCCAACCCGCACTAGGCCAGCGCAGTAGACTAAGGCCTTACCCTTCTCACAATGAGGAGATGGCTGGCGCCAAGCAGTGGGTCAGTTTATACAAACAGGGCTGATTTCGGAGTAAATAAAAATGTCCTCCAATCATTATGAATAGCCATTTATAAATCAGGCAACCATAATGTTATGCAAAGTTCGTGTGCAGACCACACGAAAAAATCGATAGTTTTAGTAATGTGCACATCACATAAGAATTCGATAATTTAACAAGAATGTATGTATATTAAAAGAAAAACAAAACACCCGACTGCAAATAAGCAGTTGTCCCGGAGAGAAGTATTGCTTAACCTTATTAATGATGCCAAGCTTTTTACTAGCCAGTTTAGCCTTAGATTCAAGGTAGTCCTTAAAGTTAATTGTTAGGGTTAACGTGAGTCCACAAGCAGTTCAAGACGCCCTGTCAATGATAAAGATACATTTCGGAAAGTAGGAGACAAAAGAAACTCACCCTTTTTGGCGGAGAAAAGACAGGCTTGAGTCATGTTGGCGTTGAATTTGACGATTTTTTTATTTTTTTTATTTGAAATGTCGAGCACCACAGACTTCAGGGTCCATGCCTTTTATAAACTAATACATTTTTTTTAGCTAACTTTACATTTTTTTAACTAGAGTACAAGAGGAAGACGTTAGTACTTAACTACTTGACGAGATTTACTTACGACTACTAACTTAGGTATATACCAAGTTCCGTCAAGATAGATTGAAAAATAAACCCTTTACCAACATCCACACAAACGTTCGGACAGATGAAACATTTTTTTTTTCATGCAGAGACCTTTGCTTTCTTTTTCGGTGTACATACCTTTTCCTAGAAATAAAAACCCTTACTTGGATAATCGGAAATAAAACAAAGTACAAAATAAAGTTACAAACAAATGAACAAAAGCCCCTTACCAAGGACTTTAACAAAGACTTGGATAATGTCCCACGAAGGTACTTTAAAGGAGGTCACGAGCTAAAACTAAATACTTACGCAATCCCCTGCTTAGGATGCAACTGGTGATTTTAGCACACTGTTGGCTAGACTTCACTAATTATAAAGGTGACACAATAGTCCTACTTAAGATGCCTATACGGTCATTGGTACAAGGATTTGAAATAAAGGCACACTAATTAATATCTTAAGATTTTCAAGAAGATTTTCAGTTGCAAAAAGTAAAATCTTAGACAGAGGGATGAAAAAGATATAAAACCATTTTCACAATTAATGTTTTTAGTTTTTTTTTATTAATATTATTTTAAGCAATTTTATACCTATGTACACTAAATAGTCATAATTATGTTGCTTAATACTACAAAATCATGACATGACTGTCTATTTTTCAAACCATTGCTGTAGGCTAATGTACCAATAATTATAGTTTAAAAAACTGAAAAAAACTACTTAAAAATACGTAATATGTATAAAACCTGCAGAAAAGTGAATACTTGTAGCACATACGCGACTTGCTCTTCACTTTTCTATAGTTGTCTGGGTGATACATTACCAGTTATTTCGTTATAAAAACCAAAATACTGCATCGATTTTGATAATATTTATATGGAAACCTCTGAAGTATGATCTACCAAATACAAAAAGAATCATCAAAATCAATGCACAATTGGCTGAGTAATCGGTGAACAAACATACAAAAAAAACATACAGACCGAATTGATAACCTCCTTATTTTTGGAAGTCTGTTACAAAGTCGCCTTTATTTTGTGTATTAAAGAGAAATAAAATACATACTTACTTAAAATAGATAAATTCTAGTGCAGCACCTTACAACAATTTTAATAAGAA
The DNA here is from genome assembly GCA_947563715.1 of Lycia hirtaria. Classification (NCBI taxonomy): domain Eukaryota; kingdom Metazoa; phylum Arthropoda; class Insecta; order Lepidoptera; family Geometridae; genus Lycia; species Lycia hirtaria. Next base: position 28,634,647 of record OX387381.1, on the reverse strand, counting down.
ACATCTGTATTTCAAATACATAACATAATTCAAATACAAATGTTTCTTAGTTAACTTAAAATGTTGTCATTCATCTTATTGATGACTATTTATTATCTGCGGCTGCTCATATTAAGTAAAACTCATTTGTAATAAATTCTTACCCTAGTTAACGCAACGTTTACCTAGGTAATTATATGTAAGTCTTGATTGTCTCATAGTATGTATTCCTTATAACAGTATAGTTTATATTCTAATAAGTGTATGTAATACATTTGATGCAATAGGTAAATAAAACCAGTACCTTATTGAATATCGGCCACACTGTTATTACCACATGAAAATATATAAAATGTGTGTATACACACATACCTACCACAACTAATAATTATAGTAACATTTACAACTTACAAAAAAAAAATAGATTTAGTAGAAAATATAGATCTGTTACCTTATATAACTACCTATCTGAGTAGGTATTACAATGTTCTCTCCATTTACATCAATGTCCTAGTTTTTGCTGAGTAACGTTTCAAAATGTCACGATTCCAGTCAATTGTCCTTAAAGTTCCCCAACTGCACTATCCTCAAAACTTTATTCATAAAAAGTTTTGATGACTACTCGCCCTCAAAACAACTGCCACTACTGTACATACCTACTATCGTTCAATCTAAACTTGTCTCGGGTCGTCGACCTTTCGCGCGGAAGACCAGCGCTCATTCAATGGCATCTTTCATCCTTTCATCGGGAGTCCTTTTTTCTGAGATATTGCGTGTTTAGGCACGTGCATGTGCAGTAGGGGTGTCACAAAGAAACGTAGTTTGGATGCTAGGGGTGTGTTAGGAAGGGCCGGGTCAGTGGGTCGCTCGCGCAGCCTCCTAAAGCTATCCCAGAGACGCGTCTCTATCGACCGCGTGCCGCCAAATTCAGGTAGGGCTGTCAAAACTTACGAAATCTGGGTCTAGATTATTTTCAGAGAATAACCTAATATATCAAATACAGAGATTCATTCAGAATGTAATTAGTTTACACAATTTAAATAATAAATAATCGTGATTGTATTCTTAATAGTGTAGCTTAATTATCATGCCTACTTTATATGTAAAGTTAATTGGCTACCCACGAGATTACCCTCAAACTTCCATACTAAGTAGGTACCTGTAATGTTATGTACATAGGTAGATGAGTTATATCAACTATACTTATATTTGATACCAGCATGATAATTTGAAGGTATTATCAGAAGACAAGTTGACACAAAGGACTAAGATTACCCTACGAATGAAAACATCAACGATTCCCAACACCGCGATGCATTCCTCCCTCCAATAACAAGTGTAATCGCGGCACCGTGGAAAAATTACGACCCTCTTTAATATAGGGTCCGCGCTCTGTAGGGAGTGCCGCCCCTAGCAATTCGCGCAGCATCCATTACTGCGCAAGTCTCCGCGAGAGGCAGTCTCGACCGCACCTTCGCACTTCCGGGCCTCCGTTACGGCCGTGTCCCTACCCCGTCCTCTAATCTCCTTCTCTAAAAAGCTGATTAGCATACTATGAGTGGTTGAAAGTGAAAAAGTTCAGGGTGCATCGCAATGGGGAAGGATAAGCATCCGCCCGCTGATGCGGAGGTGAAAGTGGCGACGGTGGAGTTAGACTCGGTAGACAACATGGCGACTTTGCCGGTTGGCCAGCACCGCCAGCAGGGTAGCGACATCGCAATCGCCGAGAAGCATAATACGGTCAATAAGGAGATGGAGTTAAAGTGCGTGCAACCGAAGCCTTCTAAGAAGTAGGTGGAGATTTCGTTAACATTTTTAAAGTCGGTTCCTTTGTTCGGCGGGCGTTACTTCCGAAGCGGTTTAATTAATGAGATTACTTTAGACTTTGATAAAGACTTTAGAAGTAAAATCAATAGGATTAGACTATTCCTAAACTCACAATTTCCTTGTCATTGTTTGATTTTAGTTCTATTATATGTTTATTGAGGCGGGTTCCCGGTTATTTAGTTTCATTCCTCGTTAATCTAACACGGCCGAATTACCCAACTGTTTGAATTCCCACTGTATTATTGTGACTGTTATCTATGAAAGAGAATAATTCCTGAAATTATACTAGCTATTGTTGCGTTCAGTTAATGGCGACATATTTAAAAAGTTCGTAGGGAACGTACCTGCACTCAAAATAAGTAATAAAATAGCCCAATTTTTTTTAATATAAACTGCATGATAAATGCAGTATAAACAAAACAATCATGTCTTCAAGTCTAGAGTGAATAAGTATCTTCTAGGTCTACTTGCTTTATCTTCGGCCACAGTATCACTTTCCATCAGGCGTGCTGGTGGTCAAACGTAGAGCTATTCTATATTTATAAAAATATTATATAATTTTGACACAATAACGAAAACATTATGAATACATTATTATATTTCATTATATTGTTAGTTTTAATAAATAAAAAAAATGTTTTTAATGCGCAGATAAAAATAGTTCACCGTTATTTACTAAAGTTGTTTCAGAAGTTTAAAATTATCTTCTATTTCTTTTCAGAACTTCTCTATTTATCATATCCAGTTTCATCTACGCGAAACTTCTCGTGGTGGTTTGTGTGGCCTACGTTATCAGCGATGTCATTACCCACAACCTACCCCTCTACTACTACGAAGGATTCTTCACATATCTCTATGGCATGAGCATATTGTTCTTACTGTACGTCTTCTGCTTCCTCCTCCAAGGTAAAATGTGCCTTATTTTGTTTTGTTAATATCATTGCACCATAATATCTTTGTACATTTTTTTTATGAATGACTATTCACAGAAAGCGCTTGCTGCAGCGGTAGTCCACCAAAACCTAAACCACCGCCAAAAGAGAAAAAGCCGAAGAAAGAAAAAGAAAAGAAAACCAAAGATAAGGAAGCGAAAGAAGGCAAAGATGCGAAAGACGGTAAAGATTCAAAGAAGGACGGAAAGAAAGATAGCAAATCCAAGGATAAAGGCAAAGAAGACAAGGAGAAGCCAACCAAAGAATCTAAGAAGCAAAGTCAATTCCAGGTGAGATTTAATAATTGCCATATCATACACAGCACATCCATTATTCTTGTTTTAACAATTTATACACATTATCATGTCGCTTCGCGTGTCGTTTTGTGTTACAGTTAACCACACAATAATTTGTTTGATTCAAAATATTATTTAATTTTAACTATTGTGAATACAGCACTTTTATGGTTTATCATTTCAAAGTTGCGGATTCTGTTAGCTTCGTCCACCAAGCGCATGTTTCCTTTTTTTGTTTACGCTGCCTACTTTTTGTTTTTTCCATATCATTTGGGCAGGAGGTGTATCCACGTAAGATGCGCGATAAAGTTCGACAACAACAATTGCAATTACAAATGGCTCAATTGTATGCGCAAGAACAGGTGAGGTCCTTGACGCATCCCGCTTGGATTCATGTGTACCATACCTTCGTATCATTGCAGAGAGCTTTGGATGTGCTGTTGTAGTTATTCATAGTGCTTGACTTGTATTTGTCGCTGTATTATTTTGCTTCCTCAAAACAGGCTTCGTGTGTCTTTGATAAACTTCATTTACCAGCTCGATTGGATAAAACGAAATGCATCCATTTGATTAAGAAATAAATTAACAATGATTCTTGTAGTCTAGATACTAATATGCATTATGAGCTAGTCAAATGAAATCCTGAAATGTTGTCATTGCATACAAATTTGGAGCAGAATTATTTCCAAACTATTTCCCTAAGAACTTCTGTAAAATGATTTCACGATATTCAACATAGGATCCTATTAAGAAAGATTCCTTGTGTTGATAAAATGAAATTAATATTTTGTGTTACCTGCAGTGAGTGCATTTGGGACTGAAATATGCAATTTATAGTATATAAGCATTTGAAAACAATATTTTGACATAAAGTTTTTATAGCAACAACAAGATATCGTGGAGATGGAAGCTGGTCCTGTTGCGAGACCTGTACGCAGGCGCAAGACTTCGCAAAATGATCACAGTCATGGAAGTTTCTTCTTGAGGATTGGAGCTATTGGTATAAATCTTTACTTATTTTTAACGCGGCAGGTCTTTTTCTATTCTGTTAATCTCATATTATGCTGAAGTTTCTTAAAATTTACGAATTGTGAAAACAGTTATAATTTTGTACATTTTATCTCGTTGTAATTTCAAAGTAATTTAATGCAAATGATATAATTTTAAAATATTTTGCAGCTTTCGGCCTCGGTACAATGATCTACAATGGATTAGAATTTGGAACTTTCTTTGAATTGCCTTTGGAGTCTCCTTGCTATCTCATTCTTAAAGGGGTGAATCCAGTCCTCCAAATGGTCTTCACTTTTATGCAGATGTATTTCATTTTTATGAATTCACGGGTTAGTATAAATCGATTTAGTTTGATAAAAGTTTCTTATCATTGTTATTTTTTTTAACTAATAATGTTGTTTTCAGTTGAACATCCACCGATTCAAAGTGATCGCTCGTTTTGGCCTGATGCACGTAGTGGCAACAAACATATGTGTCTGGATTAGAACATTAGTTCTTGAATCATTGAAGGAAATCACAGACTATCATGTCAAGAATCCGCAGGGTGTACCTGGTGAGGGCGTCCTTGGAAGTAAGATATTCATCCATGCTGCTATCTGTCTTACTCTAATTTAAGATCATTGTTTGTCTCACTTATATTATTTTTTGTTTCTGTTTTGCTCACGTTCATTCTTCCTCATTAAAAAAATCTATGACTGCAAATCATCAAACACTTGAAAATATTTACGAATATTACGCACATTAATTTTATGTAATAATATATCATTTATTTATCTTTCATAATACCCAGAAGTCATCCGTAAGCACACCCTGAGACATTCCGGTAAAGTGTTTGGTGCTGCTACCACTGCTGCCTCAACCATTGCATCCTCAGCAATAACCTCTGCCAAATCTGCCGGTGAACAGTTGCTGAATGTCATTACCTCCACCAGCACTGCTGCTCCTATCACCCTATCTACCACAACAAGTTAGTATGCCACCATTACACCTTGATGTCTTACCCTTTGAAATAATTGTTCATCTGCATGCATAAATGTCAATAATGTGTTTACGACTAATTTCAGCAACCACTCCAACACCATATCATAACATGGGTGGTGGTTATCCTAAGTTTAAGCTCATCGACACCATAAAAAGCACTATAGGCTATGACAATGAGAATTACGGGCGCGAGTATAAGGAGTGGCCTAACGATAACCCTTTCACGACTACTTCTTTTGCACCACTAACAACGGACGCCTACAAACCAATGACTCCAACGCAGACGGCTATGCTACAAGTTTTCCAGTACCTTCATACGACAACTGTTAAACCAGTTGTTAACGCTATCTCGACTTGGTTCCCGTCTTCGTCTTCGGTGTCCTTCGTCACCGATAAAGACGAATGGGGAAATAGTGTCGAAACTTATCGCGTAGACGAACCACCACATTTGCCAGGTTTGTCGTCGTAATGCCGTAAAATATCACGTATTTTTCGCCGTTGCACTTATTATTTGCAGTTTAGTTAGCAGTTGGTTTTGTCTCATTTCGTCCTAGCGTTGAAGTTTTACACCACTCGTCAATTTTAGGTTGTGTTTAATTGTACTCTTTGTGCATGTTATTCGTCGTTTTATATTTTCTATTGAGCATATTGTAAACTTTGCTGTATTCTTTTGCGGCAGACTATTAAAACATATGTTGATATATTTCAGATAACAAATCTGCTGAGATATTCGAATCGTTTGACGCGCTCAACCCTGCCGCTCTGATCGCTAACATAGATAACACCACTGTGTGTGGACGAAACCCAATTATGGGTACTATTGTAACTGACTCAGCTCCTTACCTTTATCCGTTCATTATCGAGTACTCTCTTATTGGTGCTGCTGTGATCTACGTTATGTGGAAACATATCGGCCGTTACCCAAGGTAAGATGCATTTTACTCATATTTTTATGGAAAGTATGCATTAAAATCGTTTGAAAATATTAGTAGATAAAGTATAAAGTAGATGGATGACTTTTCATATCATCTCACGCCTATTAACAATAGTCTTATTGCATACCATAAGACAAGTAGAGTTTATACTAACTTAGTAGAGTTTGGTTTAAAATGCCTAAAAGTACTAAGTAAAATAGAGAGTCCATAAAAGCACGAACTGAATAAAATAGTTCAGTAGTGTTACCGAGAGACGTTCGTAGACTGAAGTCACCTGCGTTTGGTTGCAGCGTGGCCAACGATGAAGATCTGGAAAGACGTCTGGAGGCTGTTCTCTCCCGCAGGGCGGCAGCGCTGGCGGCGGCACAGCGAGGAAACAGGGTTGACTGCGCTGGTGCCTCCAAAGGCCTCTTCTGCGGACTTCTCCTACTGGTCGCATCATTGATCTGCCTGATACTCTTCTTCGTCCTGATTAGACATCAAGAGCTGAAGCGCCTTTCTATTTACCTGGCCGATGTGTCTCACTGTGCTCTGATGATTCTGTCTATACTGGCCATTTTGATTGGATTTATACGGTAAGATAATATTATCACGTAGGTCGTAGAGTAAAAAACGTAGCTTGTCGATATTTTTTTGTATCTTTCTTAAACATGTTTTGCATATTTCTACTTACTTCATTTATGTTGTTTTTCTTTCGTTTCATTAATTTAGTTTGTTTTGTTTTTCTTTTCCTTTTCCCAATCCCAATCCTCCTCTCGCATACCCTTTATTCCATTTATGATTTGCTCCAACATTTTGTTTGCACTCCTGTGCTGTTTATTTTATTTATTTTTATCCCTTATTTTCTGCTAACTACCCACTTTGTTTATCGAGTGTGGTTCTCCTTACCACGATCAGTGGTCGAGTATTAAAATGGAGCTCACTTCCCCCTTCCTGTACCGAGCCTCTTCGCAGGGTTCAATCGCTGAAGTTCCGTTCTGAAGAGCAATCAGATCTGAATGATATCCTACTACGTGTGTCTGCCTTCGGCCTCTTCGTGTACGCGGTGTTTAGCGTCATTGCTGGTGGTATGGGCGCGTTTACTCATGAGCCGAATCTGTTGGTGATGATTACTGGATGCCTGAGCGTATTACAGGTCAGTACCAATTTATCAATATAATTATATCGTTTTTTTCAACAATTTGAATTTTTACAATGCTACACGATTTAGTATAAAGTAATATTATGAATAAAAAAATAATAATTTGATACAAAATAATGCATCACAATAATGCATAGCATAAGATTGTAAGGAGAACTCATTTTCTTGGTCTTATCTCGCTAAGTGGAGTCGACAACAGGTTTCCTTTCGCCACTTAACTCTGTCACACTGCCTTTACACATCATTATCATCAACATCATCTTTGATATTTTTTATTTGTCTTCAAATTGTCTACAACAGATACATTTTATCCACATCTATGTCCACACTAACAGTTTAGACTTACTGAATCAATAGATACTGATTTATTTTGCATTACGTCTAAGATAGTTAATTACTTATCTTGATCTTTTCTGTAGCATTTTACTTACCTATTAACTTGCCAAATTCCAGGTGGTTCTTCAGCTTCTGTTTATAGCAGATGTGTCCCGACGTCGTGTCCACCTCCCGGAGCAAGAGCGTAGTAAGCCTGCACGCCAGGCTGTCACCTTCCTCCTCATCTGCAACGTTACCATGTGGCTCATCTATACTTTCGAAGCTCAGAAAGTTCTGGCTAACCCGGTTAGTAGCATGACTTGGTCTTGCATTATGGCGAATATGAATCTCTTTGATACCCTATTCCACTCTCCTCATCCCACTACAGAACAATCCTAAAAATGGGCACGTTGCTTCCCATCCCATCAAGCGAGTTGGTGGTCAAATGAAGATCGATTTCATATAAAAAATGGACATCAACTTATTTACTTAATAGTTAAAAGTTATGCATATAATAATTATTATAAGTAGGTACCTACCCTGTTTCATCCAGTCAGATCAGTCAGATTAAGCAGCGTCATGAACTGGAGTTACACCGTCGCGTCGATACGTTTACCTATATATTTATTTAGCACCGCATTTGTGAACTGCAACTACGGAACCCCGGAAATCCTGCGCGTGGCCCAACATGCACTTGGCCAATTATTCCTGTTTGCTTAATCAATTATATTTTATTTTGATTCCAGGTACAACTAGACTTCTACGGCTTCGTGGCCTGGTCTCTCGTCCAGCGGTTCACTCTCCCGCTTTGCATTTTCCACCGCTTCCACTCGGCCGTCACCCTTGCTGAGATCTGGAAGACCAGCTACAAAGCGCGCCTGGAGTGAATACAGGCTGCAAAATCCACAGTCCAATCATTGGCACATCCTAGATCGAACTAGGGTGTATCTACCGATTTCGTCCTCTCCGGGACAGCAATTTTATAGTTAGAGAGAATCAATTCGCCGATAGTTTCGATGTCATCTCGATATACATAAAGTGTAAGTCTAGCGTGACGAATTAGAACAGTTTACATGTAGGAGTTTACTGTCCTCCCGGATTCGGAACCAATATGAAGCATACATAAAATAGTAGAATTAAATCGCACTAAATAAACCCCGCAGCTCATTGTTAATATAATGTTGATATTTACTTTTTTATTGTCTTCGTTTGTTCTTTTCACATTCCATACTTTTACAGTTTCTATAAAAATTAGGTTTCTTGAAAGACTGACTGTGGAGACTTTAATGTGACCAAACATATATTTCAGCTCATTTTCTTTGATACGTAAGCAGATTGCTCATATAACGGATTTCTATTCTTGTGACTTTCTTTATCTTTTTGATGAGAAATATTTACATACTTACCGAAATGTTTTTGGACGAATCAACATAATCCCGAGTGAAGTTGTGAAGTGTTCCCTCCTTTGTTAGGTATAATTTGTGTGCCATGATTTTAGCGATAAGATCAAAAAAAATGACAAATAATCAAGTTTGAATCCAGTAAGACGGGGAAATTTATTTTAGAAAGATTTTAAAATATCGGTACATATGTTAAATTCGTAAAGTTTGACAATTTATGATGTCTTGCATATATAGTCTACAAAAAATTAAATTAATATGTACTTGATTGCTATACTTATTAAAGTTTTCAGAAAATTTATTAGCCAACATAATTATACCTATTACCTAACTAGCCAACTAGTTATACCATTGGAGATAAGTGAGTAGAATTATAATAAAAGTTTAACATTGATAGTAATGTTATTAAGAGGGTAGTAAGTCTACTTGTAATATCTGAATTAAAGTACTTAAATTTAGAAAGCATACAAAATAAGGGTAGATGAAATTCCGCTTTCGGTCTATAGAAAGCTTGGTACAGGACATTTTGGGCGTGTTTGAGTTCTAGACATCTTCGCAACGGGGCCATAAAATGCAAATTTTTTATATCACAACAATGCACTTTTGTATAACGCTGTATTAGCAGGAATAACTTTTGTGGTAATGCTAGAATTTAACTAAATAATGCTACAGTTACATTTGGATGTTGTGCTAACAATTTGAACTAGCATTAGAGCTGTGTAAGGGTTTTCAATTTATCAAAGTTTACCTTATCCTTGGCTAAATATTTTCGTAGTTATTTTACGTGCAATCTATTTTTATAAGCCAGTCTCGAAACAGCAGGCGTCGATACAAGTGATAACAATTTCACGTTATATGGATTTTGTATAAATAGCTCATATTCGATTACGGTAATTATATTTATTAATTTTTGTAACATAATGTAAGGTAACTTATTGCTGGGTCTGAGAGTTATGTGTGCTTACTATGTGAGAAATTGAGTGACTGTAGCTAGTTCTGGGTTTATACTTGAATGAATTTAGTGATTTACGAGAGATTAAGAATTTAGAGTTCTTCGTATTTATTTCTTATATTTAAGAGTTAAGAGTAAATGTTTCGATGTCATATTCAATGTTACATTTATAGAACCAATCAGCGATTTGGGCTTGTTTGTCACTGCCGATATTTTTACAATAGTGAAAGAAATTACTAAGCCCTTTGATATAAAATTATACTATTTCTAACATGTTCAATTTTGTAGATGATTATACTCTATATGGCGTAAAAATGTTTCGAACAAAAATTATATAGGTATGTAAGTACCATCTAAGGTCCTTACTAACATATTTATGAAGAAATAAGTATCTATAGATACGTAGCCAACGGTAGGTATCTACCTAAAATTATATCTGCCTACCTACCTACATAATAAAGGAATAGAAACGTGAATACATACTCAATCAGTGTTATAGAGAAACCAAAAATTAAAATTTGGAAATTCTACATAAAATTATCGATTATAATTAATAATACTATGTAAATGTCTATTTGAATAATTTAATTAAATAATTATACGTGATTGTAAGTTTTATTTCATTACTAGGAGTTTCTCGCGCTACATACTTGATTCAATATTTTACAAATTGATTAATTGTAATATTTTCACTCGAGAACTTTTCGGCCCCATCGGCCATTAGTTCGGCCACTTCAACTTGCTAATCCGCTCTCTTCATTTCTGATTCGATCTCGTAGAGAGACTCCAAGCATAGCCCTCTCCATAGCTCGTTGCGTAATGTACCGGCATGCGCAGCGTAGGAAGACCAGCTACGAGATGGACAGATGACCTCATGCAAGTGGCAGGAAAACGCTGGATGCAAGCCGCTTCCAATCAGTCTTTTTGGAATTCCATGGAGGAGTTCTATGTCCAGCAGTGGACTTCTTATGGCTGAGATGTTGATGATGATGAATATTTTCAAATTCTAACACACGCACCTCTCTTTTCGAAGTCATGCGCGTTATTGTTAAGATAATCATTATTGTCGCGTGATCTCTCTTACAAATATGAGAAAACTGTTCAGTTTTCTACCGCTAAACATACAGGATTCGTTTAACGCGCGCAGCTCACTCGTGCAACCTTTTTCAACATATAAAATCCTTGAGTAGGGATATTAAAAAAGCACGAGGCCAATTTGTTTATAAATATTAAGAAAAAAGTTTTCTTCGATATATTTTAAATTAGCCGAGGAATTGATAAATGTACCTAATATTTATTTATTATTAATAACTAAAACGGCAGATAGCCACTTACATTAATTATAAAATATGTCAAGTCAATTAGATTAAAATTTAATAAATACAATACCAAATGTTAAAAAAAAACGACTAAGTTCGTTCATTGGTCTCACAATATGTCAAAAAAGCCGCCATTAAATCCGACCAATCGTCCCCGAACACATCACAGTCAGGATTGGCCCTCAAAAGAGCGTTAAGCGACGCGAGAGTGTGAGGGATAGGCGAGTTGGAGTGAGCTGCTGAACGATATAATATGTTATTCCGTCGCCAGTAGGTATAAATGACATCTGATTAAAACTTTTTTTATATGTTTCTCCTATCTAAATAACCAAATTGTCCTCTTACTTTTCCAATATCCCTACTCAATGACTTTTAGGGTGAGCAGGGGGAATGGCTTTCGCCGTTCACCTAAGGAAAACATACTATATTTTTTTAAATATTGGTAATATACCAGAATTTTATAAAAGTGCAATATATTTCACTATTAACTAACCAATTTTTTAACACGAAACGTATAGGTATATCTCTAATAAAAGAATTAGAACTTTATAATAGTAGAATTGGGTAATGCCGCTCAGGCTAAGGGGTAAAGAAACTCAAGCTTATTTGTTGGAATAGAACAAGTGAGATCCGTCATCATTATGTTAACCCTATACCAATAAACAAGTATGTAATAGCTTCCTGATGCCTGATGATTGCCGCCACCTCGGTTTCCCGAGAACTACAACCTTGGAATTTTCAAGGCTAGAGTAAAATTATATATTTTCTAGATCGACGAGCCATCCTTGGCCACACCGTCGATTAACTGAATTGGTGGTCAATCGTAGATCTATCTTATGTTAAAAAAATTAGCAAAGTTGCTTCAATTATTATAATTATTAGAGGCATTTTTCCCAATTTATTTTCCTTCAGTTTGGGCGAATTGAAGATCTTTTTCGCTCCGTGCTGACTTAACGGTTGTCCTTTGGCAAGTTTTAGGCAAGGCAAGGCTGAAAAAATAAAAAGTCAATAAGGGGTAATAACGTCAAGTGAATGGTATAACCTTAAATGTTCGTTTTGAATTTAACTTGATATTTTTTAATACATTATAGATCTACGATTGACCACCAACTCGCCTGATGTTAAGCGACAGTGTGGCCGAAGATGGAGCTCGTCGATATCTAATAGAGAAGATATCTATTCACTATAGCCTTGAAAATTCCAAGATTGTAGGTATCAGGAAACAGAGATGGCGGCAAAGAATTCCATTCTTGTGCAGAATTTAGAAACTTTAAATTTAAAAACATTCACATTCAATTGTTACAAATTGATTACCTTATCACAAAACATAATCTTTAAGCATCTAAAAAAGTTATAACAAAAATTAAATAAGCATGAAAATATTAAGCTTACTTAAAAAAACACATTTCCCAAAAATTAGATCAACAAGGCCCATTGCAAAACAATTGCACTTATAGTCTCATGTCGCGAGCTGGACTGGCTGTACGCTAAACTGCCTGTTAGGAGGCCCCCGTACCTCTCGCTTTAAGCGACGTGACATCTATTGCTATGCACCATTTTGATAGATGAGGTGTGCGCCAATACCCCTGCCCCTTCCGATGGCAGAAGGTTTTTGCATATGTCCGTCAACTGCGGAACCCTACGCGATTTTTTTTGGATTTTTGCCGCGCTCTACTAAAACTCAGATTTCTCCTAAAATTTGTATGAAAACTATATATAAAACTTATTATAATCCAACTGAATATCAAATGCATGTTTTTTATTTAAATCAAAGTATCCACATCTTCCTACACTGTGCTTGCCGGTTCGTGGTCTCCATTCGAGAACTTTTCGGGCCCATCGGCCGTCAGTTCTACGTGCTATGTGCCCTGCCCACTGCCACTTCAACTTGCTAATCCACTGTGCTATGTCGGTGACTTTTGTACGTCTACGGATCTCTTCGTTTCTGATACGATCTCGTAGAGACCCCGAACATAGCCCTCTCCATAGCCTGCTGCGTGCCTTTGAACTTCCATATAAGGCCTATAATAAGTGACCACATTTAAGTGCAATATGTCATCACTGATAGCACATACTGATCGTAAACTTTTGACTTCACGGACTGCCACAAGGTGGACAGATATATCATACAAGTGGCAGGAAGACGCTGGATGCAGGACGCTTCCAACCGGTCTTTCTGGAAATCCATGGGGGAGGCCTATGTCCAGCAGTGGACTTCTTGTGGCTGAAATGATGATGATGACGATGATCCCCTATCTAGGCTTAAAGTTGAGAGAGCACTTTTTTAGCACCTCTTACATAAATGGGTATATTTCTAAATAATAACAATTGTTTAAATACATCATTGGTTTAATTTAATTATAAAACACAAATATTCATTAATCATAAAAATTAAGATACTTTTCCATACTATATTTTTACACCATGAGCTTTAGAAAAAAATGCCACACACACGGCCCGAGCATCGACAAAAAAATAGGGTTATGTTTCAAACTCTATACCGAGAAACTTTCAAAGACAAGTCTCTGTTATTTTGTTTATTCAGTTTACATAAACTTATATACAACAATATTAAGCTATTACAAATGTTTAGTTTTATATCTATAGAATTTTATTATAACAGAATAAACAAAAGATGGTATGACAAGTATTACATCACTGAGCAAGATCCGAGAAACTTTCAACAAGTGTCTGTTCTTTTGTTTATTTAATAGTTTACATAACTGGATTATTATAAACAACAATTTAACAATTACAAATGTTCAAGTTTTTTTATATCTATATAATTTTATTATAACAGAATAAACAAAAGACGTCATAAGGCCATGACAAATATTACGTCGTAGAGCAAGATCCCTTGCTTTATTTTAAAATATGTTCATACATTTTATTATAAACAGTGAAATGTACTACAAAAAATATACCAGCCTGAATAAAAAAAACATTTACAATTCATCAGCGAAAACGAACTTAACGAACCAATTCACCATACAAAACCAATACGGGAGCGCTTCGTTACAAAAAAAGGACGCGGCATTTGTGAGCAGTCACAGTTGGTTAAAGGTAAGCTCAGTTGGTTTTGTGCAGTAAAATGGTAAGGATGTTCGAGTGCGTATTTCTATGACATCATGTCTTTGTATACAACGCGAAAAAATTATATATATACATAAATAGACAAACACGCGTACACACACACACACACACACAATAAATACGCGCATTTTTTTGTTGATAAATCTGGCAGACAAAATTATAAGAGCAATACAACGGTTCCATGGAAACTACTGAACTGATTTTGATGAAAATTGGTAAGATACATAAAAAAAAAATACGGCGTAGACGAGTAACAAATGAACGAATTTTGATGAAATTCAATGAGATACGGCGTAGACGAGTAACGACCGAACGGATCTTGGTGAAATTTGGTGAGAATTACATTAAGACACGTAAAGATAACTACCGAAGAACGATAAATAACGGTAAATCTAATCTTGATGAATTTGAGTCAGGCGACTGTGGGCGTGTAACGACTGAACTGATTTAGATGAAATCTGTTAAAATGTATTGGACATGTAAACGGCTGAACTGGTTTTGATGAAATTAGGTGAGTATGCGATGGACATGTAACGGCTGAACGGATATAGATGAAATTCTGTAATGTATTAGTATAGGATCCCGCTATACAACGACCTTCACCGAGATGCTTATTTAATGAGACGTATTTTTTATGTTATTAAATATGCCAATAAATATATCCTATATGGGTTGCCTAACAAATTTCAGTCCAGAGTATTTTTAATTAATAATTTAAAAAAAATTTTTTTTTAAACATTGCACCGGTGTGATTATTAAATAAATTTGATACCAATCGAAAGTTTGAAGCCCATAGAATATGCAAACGTTAGGTTGCCTATTTTTTTCCGGTCACAACCACGGGTTGCCAGGTATAAACAGGTAAATCTATACTAGCAATTTTTTTTTTTTCGCCGCGCGCCACTAAAACCTGGATTTCTCCTAAAATTTGTATGAAAACTATATATGAAACTTATATCACTATAATCTTACTGAACAAAGCTAACTGAATATCAAACGTATATGTCGTTTAATTAAATCAAAGTATCCCCCTATCTAGGCTTAAAGTTGAGCATGCGATTTTTTTCGCCATTTTTTACGAAAAAAATAATATTAAAAAATATTAAAAACATTTCATAAATATTATTGTTTTATTTACTTTAAAAAACAAGAATATGCAGATATCCGAGAAAAAATAACATCATCCCATACATTGTTTAGATAAACCCGACCGTCATTAGTCACCCGCTGTTCAAGTGGCCATTAAGAATGCCATAAAAACCGGTCGATGTTTATAAATATGAACTGGAGATCTTATGAATGGAGTCCCTTGTTTTTTTGTGTTGAAACGATACTGTGATTTATAAGCTTTAGTATTGTTACAGTTTCGCTGATAAAAATAAGTTTTTTTTTTTTTTTGGATACCATAAAAAAAAACTCGTTTTTCGGTTGATGATAATGATGATGATTTTTGAAAAAAATACGCTAAGTCAATTAGGACGTTATTGAGCAAAATGGGTTGCTTTATTTCAAAATATTTTTATGTAATCGTATTATAACTAAACCTATCTATAAAATTAATAAAAAATACTTACATGTTGTAATTGAAGATATGTTTCAAAATCGGCAATAAATACCGACGGCGTTCCGGCGGCACGGAGTTTCAATCACTTTTTCTCGTTCGACATCTATGCGTTTAGACACTATTTATTATAAATAAACACATCCCTTAGTTAATTTAACACTTGTATCGTATCACTGGATATATATGGGTCATGTATTACTATTAATTTTGAACTAAGTGATAAAAATTTATTTTCAAAACAAAAACACAACTTAGAAGTCACAAAAAAAACACTCAAATTTCGGCACAAAAAAGGTCCCTCCACGTTCGGTTCGATACAAATATTTCGTTTTTTTTATCACACAGACATGTATTTGACACTGTCACTAACTTGATTACTGTTTTTGCTACGTGTAAAACATAACATAATATGTATTTAATTGAAATAAATACATAAAATCGGTATTTAAAAATAGATGGCAAGAGCGGCCGCCATTACGCGTTTATAACCTTGACCGCGCGCGTCATTCTGATGCAATTTACACAGAAATTTATTTCGGAAGTACCAATTCTAACGTATCCTATTGGTAGTTTGTTATTTTTCTTGTCTGTGATAAAAGTTAGAGCAGAACAAAACATTATATTACCGCAAACGCGAAAAGGAAAGATATAGGCGGAGAAGCGTCCAGTAGATGGACGCTCGGCGCTTGTTGCATATATGTGTGAGTCCAGGAGATGGACGGCGGCCGACTCACCGGATAGATACAAGTGAAAAAACGTGCTGCTATTTATTATTGGAAAAAATGGCCAAAAAGTGTTTTTTGTGTGATTCGGATGACGGAATAATTGATTTTGATGATGAAACTTTTAAAAACTGTGCATTAAAGTTAGCTTTTCGTAAAAAAAAACATTTTAAATACAATTTTGTTGAGCTACCCAGTGCGTCACTCCAATTTGTAGGTTATCATACCACGTGCTACAAAAAAGTGACTGTTTTGAATAAAAAATATAACGAAGAATTTCTTAAATTTATCGCTGAATATACAGTAAGTACATAATAATTGAATCTTTAAAATTATCTAAGCTAATACATCTTCTATATTTTTGTCATGTTGAAGTAATTGCTAGTAAAACTCACTTATGGTTTTGTTAATTTTCGACACACATATTTTTTTTGTAATTCACTTAAAAAACGGTAGTTGAAAATTGAACAAGAAAATGTTCTGATTTCCTTTTTTTTTTTTTGGAATAATTAAATGAGGATGTTTTAAATCAACTATTCTTATCAAAAATTTTTGAAAATTTATAATCAAACATTTTCATTTAATCGCAAAAATTGTTTTTTTTTTAGGAGCATACCGATGTATCTACTACTGAAGAAGAACCACAACAGTTGAATCCTAGTGTCGATTCCTGTGCTACAGTTGCTGAGGATGAAACGAGTAATGTTGAAGACCTGCCTCAAACTTCTGGGGGCTTTGACAAGGTAATAAAAAATTATTATTTTTTTTAGCTTTTTTAAAAAAGTGACATGAAAATCTATTAATTGAACTTGTATTTTCATTTATATTTGTTTTTTTCCATTTTTACTCAAAGAATGATTTAAATCAAACATTTTCATTTAATCGCAAAAATTGTTTTTTTTTTAGGAGCATACCGATGTATCTACTACTGAAGAAGAACCACAACAGTTGAATCCTAGTGTCGATTCCTGTGCTACAGTTGCTGAGGATGAAACGAGTAATGTTGAAGACCTGCCTCAAACTTCTGGGGGCTTTGACAAGGTAATAAAAAATTATTATTTTTTTTAGCTTTTTTAAAAAAGTGACATGAAAATCTATTAATTGAACTTGTATTTTCATTTATATTTGTTTTTTTCCATTTTTACTCAAAGAATGATTTAAATTCTTTTAGGAGCAGTCAACATCAACAGCATCGACATCAACAGCAACGACATCAACAGCATCGACATCAACAGCAACGACATCAACAGCATCGACATCAAGCACAATTATTTGTCTTTTTTGTGACCACAGCCAAAAAAGATGTGGAAAGAAGCTGGTTAATCTTACTTTCCCTAAAGGTGACAAAGTACCACTACAGATCAAAAATATCGCCGAAAATTTAAGCGATTCGGAGATTCTCTCCAAACTTCAACATCAAACTATCGCGTACCATCTGCCTTGTTACGCACTGTATCAATCGAAAAATAAGCGGTCCACGGAAGAATCTACCGATTCAACGTATAGTAAATATCGACAGTTACATCAGTTGGCTTTTCAATCCATATCAAATTTTATTGAGACAGAAATAATTGAAAACAACCAAGTTATGTACTTGGCTCAATTATTTTTAAGATACCAAGCTTTATTGCTAGAGTTTGGAAATCATGAAATTGATTTCGATGATATTCAAGATTACCGATGTGAAACCTTGCAAAAAAAGTTAATGAAGAAATTTGGTAATCTTATTACGATTGAAGCGTCAATGGGAATACGTAACAAAAAAATTGTGTACAAAACAGACATGGACGTTTCTGTAATGGCTAACAATTTTAAATTTTTGGAGACAAGAAATGATTATGAGTTTGAAAATGTAGCATATTATTTGAGAAGTTGTATTAAAAATATAGATGTTCATCCGCTTTCTCGCAACGTAACTGCTGATGATGTCATTCGTGGAGAATGTGACATTCCTAAGCAATTAATAGATTTTATGCGAAACCTTATTGAAGGACCTAATCATTCTGATGAAGATTCGAACGGACTGAAAGCTAAAATAACGTCAATATGTAGTGACGTTATTTATGCTGTCACTAGGGGTGCATGTAAGCCCGCAAAAAGTTTATCTCTTGGATTGGCAGTAAAGTCTTTAACCAACTCTAGGCAAGTAATTACGATACTTAATAGGTATGGCCATACAATTGGATATAATTTGGCAGAAGAATTGGAAACCGAAATGACGTATACATCGATCCAAGATAACAAAGTTATACCAAAAGGCATCACTGCAGCAAATGGACACAGCACCCACGTAGCGTTCGATAATTTCGACCGCTTCGTTGACACAACTTCTGGAAAGGACACTATGCACGACACAGTTGGCATTATTTATCAATTCTCTAGTAATGGAACTGATAATTTTGATGATGGTGAAGCTACAACTTCACCAGCGCCTCAAGTAAAGGACAACACAAATGAAGAAGGGCCTACCCGCAAGAGAAGGCGTTTCAATGAAATATCACGAGAAATTCGACCATATTATTCGAAACCTAAGGCAAGTATGCAGCTGATTACTGTAGATTCGTTTACCAATACAACCGAGTTATGCAAAGGTGCTACAGAAATAGCTACAGATAAAGATTTATTATGGATAATGTCGTTATCAAGAATTGATTCTGTTCCTATGTGGTTGGGTTATAACTGTATGATATCTTTAGACCACAGTGAGAAGCAAAGAGTTGAATATTTGCCTCCCATAAATTCATCACCAACGTCGTATGCAGTAGTCAATGAAACATTAAACATGGCTAAAGAAATCGCTGAAAAATGTCAGCAGCCAGAAATTATTGTGACATATGATTTAGCGATAGCAAAAATGGCTATGCAAATTCAAGAACAAGAAAAACCGCTATACAATAAAATTTTTGTTAACTTGGGAGCGTTTCACACAGAGATGGCATTTTTTAGAGCCATCGGAAAATATATTGACTCCAGTGGATTAGTGGAAATACTGGTGCAAGCTGAAGTATTAGCCGGCGGCTCCATGAATAGCTTTTTGGACAGCAAGCACTTCAATCGCTGCAAGCGCTTACATCCGCTAACCGCTGCCGCATTACAAATATTACATTTTGAACAGTATTTATCGACAACTAATGTTACACTTGAGGCGATGGATGAACTGCTGCAAACGCAAATACAGAATGCATCAAATCAAACTGCTTATGACGCCAACGAAACTATCGAGTTACCAGATGTATTGAGTCGAATTGTTAACGGTTATAAAGAATTCTGCAATCAGACTTTAATCGGAGAAAAAGGGAAAACTGCTCAATTTTATTACCAGTACTGTGAGTTAATTAATTTATACCATCGGTTTTCCAGAAGTATCCGCACCAGTAACTTTGAACTGTACGTGGACTCGATTTTCAACATGGCTGATATTTTTTTTGCGTTAAACCAGCCCAATTATGCCAGATGGTCCTTGTTATATTTGAGCAATTTAATCAATTTGTATACTAATAATTCATCTTTGGTGGCTGAATTTCGTCGAGGTGCCTTTGGAATTAGACGAACTGCAGCGAATTTCGCTCGATCACCGGTTGACTTGACGCTAGAGCAAACCATCAATGCTGATGCTAGCAATCAATTGGCTGATAACCTTGCTGCGGATTCAATATCTGCACGTCAAAGATGGGCACTCAGTCATAGCATGAGGACGAAGATATTAACATCTATCAAACAAAAAATCGGATTAACGAAAGAGGATGATACTTCGCACTCATTGCAACGAAGTAAAATTAAGAAAGACAAGAAAAATCTTCAGAGTATCATTGAAGCAATAAAATGTACGATGAATCCATTTGATGACACTATTGACAAAGATACATTATTCAACATTTCAACCGGTAAAGCTGCATCGAAAGAAGTTACTGATTTTCTGCTGAACGTAAAAACAGCAGGCTCTCAACAAAAATTAAATTTTATCTCGGAATGCTCTTCAACTCCCGGAAGATTCGATAAATCAATAAAACGAAACAAAATCTGCAATTTTGCTTCTCAATGTATGACTAAAGTCTTGAGTACCAAAGACAAGAACAAGAAAGTATTGTTGAAAATGGAACGAGATGTATTTGGGCGACTTTTGGCAATAAGTCTAAACAAAAAAATTAATCTCGAATTTTGCCTAACTTTTCCACTAGCACCATTGCCCCCTGCTCTTTTTGCATGTACTGGAGAGATGTTAAAAACTTCAAAATCAACGTTAGCAAAGGTTTTGAAATCCAAAACTAAAATGGTTGAGCCAACTCATATCAACGTTGAAATAATAGATGGTTTTTATTACTTGCATATAATCGGAGCTGCTATAGCTCAAACTTTTGATAAAATTGCCGAGTCAATACTCATAAAAATATGTTCAACAAACGCGACAGAAATACATTTAATTTTTGATCGCTACTTATCACCGTCAATCAAAGATTCCGAACGTGAAAGCAGAAAAGAATTCGATATTCCGTACAAAATTTCAGGACCTCAGCAAACTAGACCAAAAAATTTTTTGCAAAGCCTGAAAAATTATCGCTTTAAAGAGGCTCTGGTGCAGTTTCTGGCTGATTATTGGCAAAACGACAGTTTGGTAACGATAATCCAAAACAAAAAAATTTTTTTAACCGTCGACCATCATTGTTACTCTTATCAAGTTCAGGAAAATTCCGTAAAAAAAACTGAAGAAACTAATTATGAATGTCATCACGAAGAGGCAGATACAAGGATTATTTTTCATGCTTCTAAAGCGGAACCAGGCTCAAGAGTTTTAATTAAAGCCTCTGATACTGACGTTTTGATTATTTTGTTAGGAAATATGCACAAACTTATCGGATCAGAAATTTGGCTTGCCAGTTCAGCTACAAAAAAGAGTAATAATCAAACTGTTGATTGTATTAATTGCACCGATTTAGCGTTGGAGTTAGGAATTAAATTATGCCAAAGTCTTCCAGCATTCCATGCATTTACAGGTTGCGATTACACGGCAGCATTTTACAACAAAGGGAAAGTAAAACCTTTTCAGCAATTTTCAAAAAATGAAAAATATCAAACAGTTTTTGCGTCATTAACAGATGCTGCTGATATTTTCATTGGTGAAAAAATGAAGACTGTTCAAGAATTTACGTCTAGTATGTATGGTATCAAGAACTGTACCAGTGTGAATGATGCGAGACATCGCATTTTTTTGAAGAATTACTCTGCAAAAGAAGACAGCGAGCACTTTTTAAAAAAAATAAAAGGCTTCGACTCCAACTCCATACCACCTTGCTGGATATCATTAACTCAGAAAATTTTACGAACTATTTTCGTAAATTCCATGTGGCTTAATGCAACGGATCCAATATGCGTGAAACTTCAGCCTGAGAACTGCGGTTGGTTCTTAGATGAATATTTAAAACCAGTAGGATTCATTGGGGATCATACACCTTTAAAAATAGAAGACATTGTCGAAAAAACTGAAACGGAGAGTGATGACGAAGAAGATTCAGAAGTTGGAGATCACAGTTATATGTCCGATGACTCGGAACCTGAATAATTTTAAAAATTTTTGTATTTTAAATTTTTTTCAATAAACAGAAGTATTCTTTTAATTGTTGTTTTTTATTTCGGCTCCCAATAATAAAGATAAAATTTGCCAGATAAGTAATATATATGTTTTACTCTAACTGTCTTTTTTACTAAAGATGTGTATATACTTTAGTGTCACATAAACAATAAACATAGATAAATAATTAATTGATTAAAAAATAAAAAATTAAATAACTATTTCTGTACATCAATAATTAACTACTCCAAAATAATGCACAGCATATACGAGTCTATCGCTATCCTTTTCATTTCCAAGCACAAATAGCATGCGCACTCTCCTTCTTTAAATGGGCGGACTTTAAACAGCTGCTACGCTGCGTCCTTTTCTACCGCATGGGATGGTTGGTGTGGGACCTCTCTCTCACACACATTCACTCGCAGCGATATTTTATTATTTAAAATTCGACAACCGTAATTCGGGACTGATTTTTCGCAGGCAACCCTATACCACCGTGTTCCTTATGAAATAATCTTTCAGTTTATCTAAGTTTGATTCAATAATCAGACCGTTGCAAAATGCTAGTATAGATTTACCTGTTTACACCTGGCAACCCGTGGTTGTGACCGGAAAAAAATAGGCAACCTAACGTTTGCATATTCTATGGGCTTCAAACTTTCGATTGGTATCAAATTTATTTAATAATCACACCGGTGCAATGTTTAAAAAAAAAATTTTTTTAAATTATTAATTAAAAATACTCTGGACTGAAATTTGTTAGGCAACCCATATAGGATATATTTATTGGCATATTTAATAACATAAAAAATACGTCTCATTAAATAAGCATCTCGGTGAAGGTCGTTGTATAGCGGGATCTTAGACTATATGCTACGGTTATGTAATAACTGAACTGGTTTTGATGAAATTTGGCAAGATACGCTGTGACCACGTCGTCGTATCCGCAGAAAATAGCAACAACTACAACACCCGAGGTTTTTCAGGAAGAGATTTTTTCGGATTACATATCTCTAAACTATATATCGCTAGTTGTTTGCAACTAGCATCTTGCTGAGCTGAGGTCGGGTTGTGACAAAAACAATGTGTAACGACACAATCAGTTGCACTTTTCAATTTAATAGAAGTTACGACGTTTTTCAACCTCAACAGCGATTCCGCTGCACTCTGCAGTAATTTTTATGTGGAATAAGGACGAGAGGCGATTGTGGCCGTTTCTAACAACAAACATCGTAAACGGTGGCGTTCTTGGCTTTATTCGAAGGTAAATTTTGTAATGTGGCTCTTTTCAAATATTCAGAACTCAACACAGCTCACGCTAAGGTAACAGTCAGGGTTTTCAAGTTGTTTTAGCTGTATAATTTTGGTCAATAAACTATTTGAATTTATTTTAAAACAAATAAAAGGTGTTTTAAGTTTTTATCGATGTGAAACAGTCAAAACTTTCTTAAACGGTATCGCATAAAACAATTATTATTTAAGTAGATAGCAACACCCACATCTGGCACCGCTATGGTCAAAGGCATAAAACAATAAAAATCAATAAAATGCCGATTACAGGGTCTATTGTAATAACTCAGAAACAAGATACACGTCGTGCAGTGCGGTATACAAATTAAAGCTGGTTTTCTTAAGATTTCCAGTTTGTTATTTACGTGTATTCAGTTTTTGATTGACGTGTACAACGTTAGTTTTATTTATAATACAAATAATAAAACTTATGCATAGAAAAAAATGTATCACAACATTACTGATTTACGTAAATATAGATTTTATGACCAATTGTAAGTGGCCCCTTCGATGTCATAATATCAAATTTTGACTGTAGTTTGTTGCTACCTTCCACGAATAGACGACTGAAAACTAAATGACTGAACGGATATAGATGAATTTGGTTAACACGCTGTAGACATTACGGATGTGGACATTACATGGATCGGCCGAACTGGTTTTGATGAAATTCGACGAGAAAGGCTTTAGATAGGTTTGAAAATGACTGGATTTTGATTCTGAACGGCTGAACTGATGTAGATGAAATTTAGTGAGGTAGGTTTGTAACGACTGAACGGATATTGATGAAATTTGGTAAACAGGCTGTGGACATTAGGACGGATCGGCTGAACTGGTCTTGATTAAATTCGATGAGAGAGGATTTGAACAGGTATAAAAGTTATTTCGGCTTTTGGCTCTGAACGGCTGCACTGATGTAGATGAAATTTGGTAATGTAGGCTTGTAACGACTGAACGGATATTGATGAAATTTGATGCTGAACGCAAAATAACAGTATGTATATCACAATGTTTCATTTATTTACATAATTTATAGGTAACTATTGGTTTCCAATGGATTATGTAAAGCAATAAAGCAGGGTGGCTTACAAACTGTCTTTTCGCAGCCTACACAGTAACTAGCCACCTTCTTCTTACAAACCACGCATTGCCGCTTGGGCCGACATTTATGCTCACGGTACAATGGGTACTCATCCAAATAGTGGGTTCGGGCATCGAATATTTGGACGAGTTTATTTTTAGGGACAACGATGGTTTTTTCTGTATGGCGCTTGACAAGACTATTTATCAAAGCCAATCGGAAATCGCGATGCGTGATGGGAGAGCATGTCTTGCTTCCTTTACTTATAATATATGCGTTCAGCACTGACACGTTTAGCAACCGCCGAAACAATTTTTTGTACCACACTTTTGTTCTCTTCCTCTCAATGGGGTACATTGCTAACATTTGATCCTTTTTGTCTACACCACCCATCATGATGTTATAATCATGGATCAGAATCGGCTTGAGTTTCCCGTGGACGACGCAAGCCGAGTTGCCGTGATATGTAGAGATCGCCGCAACTCGATTCTGATCTCGCCAAACTAACAGATCAACATCGCCTGAGGTAAACCCAGTGATTTGACCTGGCTGCATCTCTGCGTTTGTTAAATTGGTCAGGGACGTTGGAACAAATCGACGGTTTGTTCTTAAAGTCCCGGCGCAATCAAAACCCATCGTTTTCAACTTCCTAGCTAAAGCCGGAGAATTATAATAATTGTCCATCCATAACGTGTAACCTTTGTTCTCGAGCCCCTGCACCAGCCTCAACACAATTGCAGAGGTTGGCGCACTCATGGGATTGAGATGTGGATCGTATTTTTCCGTTTGGTGTGCGTGAATTTCAAAACGCCACAGGTATCCTGTCTGCGATTCACATAACTCGTAGCTTTTGATACCTATCTTAGCCTTTTTGTTTGGGATGAGTTGGTTAATATTTAAAAAACCCTTCCACTGTAGAAGTGATTCATCCAGCGAAATGTTTCTGTCCAATACGTAAAGCTCTTGGAACTTTTTGTTTAAGTGGTCAATGAGTGGTGCTATTTTGTACAGTTTTGCCTGAGTGCTGTCCAGATTTAATCCTATCATGACCTCGTTGTCGTTGAAGTGCAAGCACTTACACAACAACTGGAAACGCCTGAGGGAAATTACTGAACCAAACCCAGGCGTTACAAATAAGTTATTTCCCCTACTCCAGTACTCATCTATACGGGACTTAACGACAAGTCCCATTGCTAATATCACTGCCAAAAATAAATAAATCTCGTCTACGCATGTGTCTTGCCATGCGCAAATACGGCTGCTTGGGTTGATAGCATTTTTTTCTATCATATTTGACGCCAGACCTTGCGCGTATTTATTTGTCTCCCGGACAATTTTATCGATGATAGGACGATCCCATATAGCCATAAAAGCATCATATGGGGTGTCCATCGGGAGTCTCGCACCGACATTATTTTGAGAGAATATTTCCCTCCTCGACTCAGGTGGAATCGGGGAGTCCGGATATTTTCTCCACACAAAATCGTACATACTATTTGGTCTAGCAGCAAGGGAAGAGGCGGTGAACGGAGTCTCAGGTTCCTCAGGGTCTAGGCAGGAAAATTTGGACTCGCTGACGTCTAGGGGGTCGTCCATCGGCGTCTCTTCCGTCAGTATCCACTGCCTAGACAGCATAGGAACCTCAATGCTGGGCTCATAGTCACTATCACTCTCTTGCTCGCTTCCTGATTAAACAAACCAAACTTAATGGAACGTCAATAGATATTAAATTAGTAAAAAAAAAAGTGCGAGTCAGACTCGCCCACTGAGGGTTTCGTACAAACTAGTAGTTAAATGTTAAACATCTTATTTTTTTCATATTTTCCTTCTTATACCGAAAAATATACATCGTAAAAATATTTAAAATCCTGTTTTAACTTATGCTAATAAAGCTATTTCATATGATACCCCACATGATACGGTTAAAGAACTTTAACATTTGGTCCCTCATTCCTTGCGTAAAGACACTATTTTTTGTGATTAAATTAAAAATGTCCAGTTTTCAGATTTTTTCCTATATGTGTACTCTAACACAATGCTTCTTGCCAAATTTCATAGTTCTAGGTCAACGGGAAGAACCCCATAGGTTTTGATTCCCTTGTGAGTGTCGAAATGTGATTTTTTTACGACATATTCGGCTGTAACTTTTTTTTAAGAAAACTGAGATATTTTTTTCTGCAACGAGATACTATGGATCTGCGAATATGGTTTTAATTTCAACACGATACCTTCACGCGTTTCTGAGATAAAAGTCTTGATACCCGGACGGACGGACAGACAGACACAGACGGACAACAAAGTGATCCTATAAGGGTTCCGTTTTTTCCTTTTTGAGGTACGGAACCCTGAAAACGACTTCAAAAAAAACGACTACAAGGAAAAACGAGCGTGGATGACTCCACACTCGTTTTTCCTTGTGTCAAAAATAGAATTTGTGACCGATTGTCAAATGCTTCGTCTTTGAAGATTAAAAAATCGCGTAAATATTTACACAATAATCCCCAACACTTGTCACTTTTGCAAAGAAAAACGTGTCGGTGGAACTCTGCGATTCTATAATCTATCTATATATCTATAAGTGGTTCACACTTCACTCAGGTACCCAATGAAAATATTCACATTTCTAAAGATTATTCAAAAATAAAGCAAAGTTGATAAAATAATTATGGAACCACCTCGGGAATTTTCTCTTTATAATTATTCAAGAAACACAAGGATGGCGGAGTAATCGGTGATAAAAATACATACTTCATACTCAGTCGGGTAAAAACAAGCGAAAATAAAGAGACAACATACCCATTTCTGACCTCTGAGATAAAGCATACTGCTCCCTTTGCGTTCTAAAAAATAAAAGAACTATCGTTAATGTATTCCGTTTAAGTTATAAAGTTGGCATGTTCATTACGGTAATACTTACGATTGCCAAGACTGGTACGACCCCTGCGATGTCGATGGCATGGGAATAGGCGCTGGGCCGATCGATATCGCATCCGTCGACATCGACGAACTTGGTCCACACCTGACGAAACTGAAAAAAAATCGGACAAGTGCTAGTCAGACTCGCCCACCGAGGGTTCAGTACAAACTAGTAGCTAAAAGGGGGAAATCATATATTTTTTTTTATATTTTCCTTCATAAACCGAAAAATATAGATCGTAAAAATATTTAAAAACCTGTTTTAGCTTATGTTACTGAAGCTCTTTCATATGATACCCCACATGATACGGTTAATTCACTTTAAAATTTGGACCTTAATTCCTTGCATAAAGACACAATTTTGTTGTGATTAAATTAAAAATGTCCAGTTTTCGTTTTTTTCCTATATATGTATTAGGTATATAACACAATGCTTCTTGCCAAATTTCATAGTTCTAGGTCAACGGAAAGTACCCCATAGGTTATGATTCCCTTGTGAGTGTCGAAATGTGCGTTTTTTACGACATATTCGGCTGTAACTTTTTTTTACGAAAACTGAGAAATATTATTTTTCTTTCTGCAGCAGGATAAAGATAAAGATAAAGATAATTTATTTGCATACAACACGAGAATTTTATACAACAAGTGCATAAAAGATGATGCAGGAGACTATGGATCTGCGTAATGGTTTTCATTTCAACACGATACCTTCACGCGTTCCCGAGATAAATGTCCTGACACCCGGACGGACGGACAGACAAACAGACGGACAACAAAGTATCCTATAAGGGTTCCGTTTTTTCCTTTTGAGGTACGGAACCCTAAGAACGACTTCAAAATACGCAATTTGCTTAATTAGATGATATTTTTTCAGTTATAAAAATAAAAAACTAAAGTACTGAACCGATTTTGATAAAATTTATGAGACCACCTCTGAAGTATGACCTACCAAACAAAACAAGAATCATCAAAATCAGTTTAGAATTGGCGGAGTAATCGGTGAATAGACAAAAAAAAAGTCTAAAAACAAATTGCTCAAACACTTGCATAAACTAGAAAAACAACAATCCATGCTAAAAAAAAAAAAAAAAAGCCGCATCCATCCGATCGATCCTTGACAAAACCATTGAATATGTAGCTCAAATAGCTCAATGGACAAAACTACGATTCAAAGACTTACCAAATAGGGCGAATGAATTCTGTGCTACGAATGCTACGATTATTATTTCCAACCACGGGGCGGACACAAAATGGCCGCTCTCGGGCACGCATCCATTCTGGGTTTAAATACGAGAAATTTATCAACAAAACTATTAATTGAACACTTGTATTTCGTAATTAGATACAGACTATTGATGGTAGTTCAATTATTTTGCTGAGTTTAATGAAATTTATTTCGAATTAAGCACCGACAAAAATCAGTAGGTACAGTGCAGGTTCACGACCCGGCTTCGTTCGGATTAGACCAAATATTTCGATACAAACGCAAGTCTCTAAATATTAATCTGTTCAGAACTCACCTGTCCATTGTAGAAACACAACAAATAACAATTCACTTTAAAGCGCTATTTATTTACAATAAATCTTTTTCGTGTTCAGCGGCACGTGCACTCGCTCAGCGGTCGGACGTAAACAAACCAAAGATTATTGGTTTGTTTTGTTTACTATACCGGAAACATACGAATCGTATGAGATACGATACGCATTTTTTTTTATAAACTATTTAACGGCTCTGCAGTGTTGCCAGAACGAAATTGTAAAAATACAGTAGACGTAGCGCTCAAAATACAGTATTTACCAGAAAAATACAGCAGATCTAAAACAGCGTAATTTACAGTACAATTATATTGTCGGTTAAGTAAGAAAATAATGGTATTTACGTACAAATAGTTTAATCGTCTCACGTACTACTAAATACTAAATTACAAGTATTTACTCATATTTGCTGTATTCAAGTAACTACCAACATAAAAAAACTACCGGGTACTGTTAGGTTATAGCATAATAGGACAACTATAGACTAATTGTTTGTAAAATGTAATTGATTTTTAGTTATTCAGTTTCTGGTCGCGTGTATGTTTATTTGGAAAACATTGTAAAATGTGCAATGATGCTTAGCGCATAATTTAATTTATAAATATTGTCTTGATTTAACATATAGATAATTAATAACTTTTATGAATTGTAATAATGTTTCAATATTAGAACTTCCGGATAATCTCGTAGGCTATGGTTTCGAAGGCGGGAACGCCATTCCGGATTTAATCAAAAAAATAGCAAGATGTTGGTAAGAAAGTCTTGAGTAAGTTAAGAGTAAGTAAGTCTTGTTGGTAAGAAAGTTGGTAAGTAAGGCTATGAAATTGTCTAATTTTAAACAATATTACGATATAAACTAAAAGTGAACAATATTGGAAGGATTTATGGATTGTACATTGATGTTCGAAATAGAATAAAAAACCTAGTTACGTCTTAACATAAAATTTTATATTACATTTTTTGATAAAATTTAGACATGACTTATTTGCCGTATTTAGTAAGATTTGCGTACAGCTTATTCGTGTCATTTGTAATCTTTGTATGTCAATGTTTATGTTCTTCTTCTTCTTTTTTGTATTGGACCCCGCGATTAGCGATTTGCCAGTGTCAAGTATTGAAATATTTTCAAGTTTCTTGAATAATACAAGTTATATAGAGTTCTAGTCACAGTCTAAGTCACGTAAACAGTCATTTTCAAATTTAAGTCTTGCCTCAGTAAAGTGATGGCGACTTTACTAGAAGCTTCTATGGAGTTTTGCCGACAACGTAAAATCACACGTTTCACTGCTTTATTTCATTTGCCCACACTCACGCACTTGTTCGAACACTTAATAAATAAAACACCACCATTTTTAGGGTTCCGTACCCAAAGGGTAAAAACGGGACCCTATTACTAAGACTTCGCTGTCTGTCTGTCTGTCTGTCTGTCTGTCTGTCTGTCTGTCTGTCTCCAGGCTGTATCTCATAAACCGTGATAGCTAGAAAGCTGAAATTTTCACAAATGATGTATTTCCGTTGCCGCTATAACAACAAATACTAAAAATTAAAAAAAATCAAATATTAAGGGGGGTCCCCATACAATATACGTGTTATTTTCGTATTTTTTTGCTCAATATTAAAAACGGTAACAGGTAGACGCTTCAAATTTTCACAGAATATTTACTTGTATATTAACTTTCAAAATAAATAATTAAATAACAATAAAGTAAATATTAAAGGGGGGCTCCCATACAACAAACGTAATTTTTAAGCAATTTTTACTCGATCTTAATTAACAGGTAGAAACTTGAATATTTGTAAGTAAATATTTAGAAATATATTAACTATAAAAATAAATACCTAATCTAATACATAAAAACTCACAAAATGAAAATAATCCGTGCATCTAAACGCGGTGCGAGCGCCGCGCCGCGGTGTGGTGGTGGCGCGAGCGCGAGGCGGTTGCTAAGCAACGGCCGCGCGGGTAGCGGGGGAGGTAACATCACGGAGCGAGCCATAGCCGCGCGTATTCGCGCGAGCGTCGTCATGCTGCCCGGATGTGTATCGAAAACCTACCTATAAGTTTGCAATTTACTACTTGGAATTTCGTTGATTTCTCGTTATTTTATAAACAGAACTAAACTTTGTAGTATTATAGATGATAGTACGGAACCCTTCGTGCGCGAGTCCGACTCGCACTTGGCCGATTATTATAGCATTAATGTTCAAAATAACACATGTTTAGGAATATAAAACAAAGCAACAACGTGTTACTAAGACGTTCCCGCCAAAACTCCTTTATGTTCTTGAGTAGGTACTTTGTAAACATGCACTCGCTCGGCGGTCTCCTTCTTCTTTTTTGTATTGGACCTGCATTAAAGCATTTGCCAGTGTCAAGTTTAGGATTTTTTTAAGTTTCTTGAATAAAACAAGTTGTAAATGTTCTAGTCACAATCTAAGTCACGTATACAGTCAATTTATAAGTCGAGTCCTACTTCAGTAAAGTGGGGGCAACTTTACTAGAACCTTCTATGGAGTTTTGCCGACAACGTAAAATCACACGTTTTACTGTTTGATTTCACTTGCCCACACTCACGCACTTTATCGAACATTTAATGAATAAAACACCACCATTTTATAGCATTGTTCAAAATAACACAAGTTTAGGAAAATAAAACAAAGCAACACGTTACTAAGACGTTCCGCCAAAAACCCCAGCTCGACGGTCGGACATAAACAAACAGGCACTTTTTTTTATTAACTATTTAACGGCTCTGGATTCTGAGTCCTTTGAGCCAACAAATATACGTATTTTTTATTTTAAACTATTTAACAGCTCTGGATTCTGAGTTCTTTGAGCCAAAAACATACTTATTTATTATGGCTTGGTTACTAGACCTTTAAGCCAAATCTTTTTTTTATATTTTCATTATTTTATAGTCCTAGCAAAGTGATGGCGACTTTACTAGAATCTTCTATGAAGTTTTGCCGACAACGCAAAATGACACGTGTCACTGCTTTATTTCATTTAATTTTGTCCACACATGCACTTGATCGAAAACTTAATGAATAAAACACCACCATTTTTAGCTCATTAATATTCAAAATAACACAAATTTAGGAAAATAAAACAGAGCAACAACATGTTTCTATGACGTTCCCGCCAAAACTCCCAAAAACATACGTACATAGCCCAGTGCTGCCAACTATACCGTCATGTTTGTAGCTAAACCCTTCCAAAAAAGTTGCTAGATTTCCAGATTTTATCTCAAAAAGTAGCTGAATTCGTATAATACACAGTACCTTTTAGCAGTTTTTATACTGAAATCACAAAAAAAAACCAGACAAGTGCGAGTCAGACTCGCCCCCTGAGGGTTCCGTACAAACTAAATAAAAGGGGAAATCATATATTTTTTTTATATTTTCCTTCATAAACCGAAAAATATACATCGTAAAAATATTCAACACATTCCTTGCTCACCACTCGGATCCGAGTGGGGTGGGCCTATAGTAGCGGCGCCTTCCACTGGGATCGGAGTGAGCGTCCCGTTCATTTTGTAGTAGTCAGTAAACCGCCTGCGTTTGAGACAGTCAACGTTGCTTTGCGCGGCCACTCTGTACTTAATCAAAATTCGCCTAAAAAGTTTTGGTTCCCAGCTGAAGTGAAGGGTCTGCAGGGGGCGAAGAATGTGTTAAAAACCTGTTTTAGCTTATGCTAATGAGGCTCTTTCATATGATACCCCACATGATACGGTTAATTCACTTTAAAATTTGGGCCCTCATTCCTTGCATAAAGACACATTTTTTTTGTGATTAAATTAAAAATGACCAGTTTTCGGATTTTTTCCTATATGTGTACTCTAACACAATGCTTCTTGCCAAATTTCAGAGTTCTAGGTCAATGGGAAGTACCCCATAGGTTTTGATTCCTCTGTGAGTGTCGAAATGTGCGTTTTTTACGACATATTCGGCTGTTTTTTTTTTTACGGAAACTAAGAAATTTTATTTTTCTTTCTGCAGCAAGATACTATGGATCTGCGTATATGGTTTTAATTTCAACTCGATACCTTCACGAGTTCCCGATATAAAGGTCTTGACACCCGGACGGACGGACAGACGGACAGACGGACAACAAAGTGATCCTAGGGTATTTCCTGAAGTCCTAGAAAGCTGAAATTTGGTAT
Organism: Lycia hirtaria; assembly: GCA_947563715.1. NCBI lineage: Eukaryota > Metazoa > Arthropoda > Insecta > Lepidoptera > Geometridae > Lycia > Lycia hirtaria. Next base: position 28,601,628 of record OX387381.1, on the reverse strand, counting down.
GCAAACTACGATTGGTACATAAACAACAGAAAAATCATGATATTTGTATTTTTCACCCTCTACCCTTATTTGGGGGCTATTACGTTATTCTCATCAATAATTAATATAAGGTACTTCCTGAAGTCTTAGAAAGCTGAAATTTGGTGTGTTAGCTAATATTTACTTATGAACCATGAAAAAATTAAGATATTTTTACTTTTCAACCCTCCAACCCTTTATTTGTGGGAGCACACCCCCTGAGTGTAATCAAAAAGATAGGGTACATCCTGAAGTCTCAGAAAGCTGAAATTTAGTATGAAAACTACGATTGGTACATAAGCAACAGAAAAATTAAGATATTTGTATTTTTCACCCTCCAACCCTTTTAAAGTGTGAACTTGTGTGTGTGTCTATATTTCTATAACACAACATAACTTCGATATGGAGAGCCCAAATTTTTAGGATAAAAAGTAGACAGTACATTTATAAAACATACAAAGTTTTATTTATTTAGCTTTTGTACTTTAGATATGATTCACATCTAAAATACATCAATTTTACCACTCAGTAAGGATCGTTTGTCTAATTAGTTTCTAAGGGCGATACTAGATGGCGTGCGCCTCAAGTTAGCACACGGTATCATTTCTCGCGCTCTGTCGCAAATTAATTTTGGATGTCGACACACTGAGGCACCTAGGTAGGTAATCCGTATTTATAGTTGGTCTGTGGTGTGTATTCGTTCGTTCTCATTTGGTTCTCGTCAGGTTTATTTGATATTATGGATAAGGATGAATGAATAGTGTCGTTTTAGTTCGTTGTTTCATGTTTGTTTAGTAAATATGGGTTTGTATTTATACATTATTCGACTTTAATTGATGACTTGGTTTGTTTTAGGTAGTACTTACTTAGGCTTAGGGACTTATTTACACAGAAAATTATAATACTTTCAACCGAGAGCTTATTAGAGATGTGAACCGATTACAATTTTCAGAACCGGTTTTAAACCGATTACCTTGGAAAAAAACCGTTTTTTTTTAGGTTTTTTTTTTTTAAATTGCAAAAAGCTAATTTCAATTGAAAAGCCGATCTAAAGGCCTCCGGTGCCATTGTCAAATGGGTTAACAAAATAATAAGATTTTTTGTAGGATTCATGCGAGAGCAAACATTTTTATTAAGCATTTAATATGATGTAATTAAACAGCTTTATTCATTTTTAGGATACCGTACCTCAAAAGAATAAAACGAAACCCTTTTAGGATCACTTTGTTGTCCGTCTGTCTGTCCGTCCATCCGGGTGTCAAAACCTATATCTCGGGAACGCGTGAAGGCATCGAGTTGAAATTAAAACCATATACGCAGATCCATAGTCTTTTGCTACAGAAAGAAAACTCAAACTTCTCTGTTTTCATTTAAAAAAGTTACAGATGAATATGTCGCAAAAACGCATATTTCGACACTCGCAAGGGAATCAAAACCTATGTGGGTACTTTCCGTTGACCTATAACTGTGAAATTTGGCAAGAAGCATTGTTATATAGTAGACATAAAGGAAAAATCTGAAAACTGTAAATTTTTAATTTAATCACAAAAATAGGGTCTTTATGCAAGGAAGGAGGGTCCAAATTTTAAAGTGCTTTCGTATCATGTGGGGTATCATGTAAAAGAGCTTTATTAGCACAAGCTATAACAGGGTTTTAAATATTTATTTATTTATTTATTAAGGCTTCACAATGGTAACTACATCACATAAACACCATAATTAACACTTCTCAATATTAGCTAAATGTGTTACCTTTCAAAGGAAGCACAGCATGCAAAGTTACTTTAAAAAACAAAAAAGAAACTAACCGTTACAGATACTTAATCTGATTATTCATAGTATTAATTAGTGACAGGACATAATTATATGCTAAATGTATTTATATGTTGAGAAATAATAGTATAATGGAAATAAAACAATTTTTAACTTTGCAAAGTGTTCGAAACGTCATGTCATAAAATTATGTAAAATATATGCGACAAATCCGTCAAAAGTTGTTTTATCTCAGCGACATTACATATTTGCTTATTTAAAGAGTTAGAGAGACTCCTTGTATATGTCGGTCATAATTAAACTTAGATTAATTTTGAATTTCGAAAGTGTGTTTCCAAATATGTCGAGAATTTATTTATCCAAATATGTCGTAATATTTTTACGATGTATATTTTTCGGTTTATGAAGGAAAATAAAAATAAAATGTTATTTCCTTTTATCAGTAGATAAAAGTAGTAAGTTTGTACGGAACCCTCAGTGTGTGAGTCTGACTCGCACTTGTCCGGTTTTTTAAAAATGTTTATTCAATGTATAAGAACTGCGTTTTGATGTAAGAAACAAAACTGGTCAACAGCATCATCTAGCAGCCGGCTTCTTCTTGAGGAGAGGATGTACCCGGACGTGGAGAATATTCTCTCAGATGGTATTGAAGTTGCCAGCACAAGTCGGCAATGTCGTTAAAAGTCTTTGATTAATCTTTATTTTTTTTGATGTGCACTGTGCGATTTGCACATTTGCCGTTCGTCGAGTTTAAAAATTATTCTTCTAAAAGCTATGTGGTAGTTAATAGATACGAAAGAGAAAACCGGTTTTCGTAAAAAAAAACGGTTTTTATCGGTATCTACAAAAACCGGTTTTTCACCGGTTTTCTTCAAACCGGTTTACATCTCTAGAGCTTATATAGAAGCTTGAAAGCTTGGGACCGATCTTGTTATAGAAGGGGTATTAGGTTAAGGGTTAAGAATTTAAGTTATTGAATAATAGTCTGGATACAAGAATAATCTAAAGTTGGTTTAGTGGACGTATTACTATAAAAAGGAAATAAGACGAACAATATGAGTAACGAAATAATTTCTTTGGGAGAAGGGCTAGGGCCCTATCGTCTATCAAGGGCGGATCCAGGTTTGGCGCCAGGGGGGGGTCACCAAGGCCGTAACAAGGAATTCATTGGGGGGGTTCAGCAATGGGCCATGGCTTTATGAGTTATTTTATTTTTATGTTTATTTTATTTTTATGTTTATGTTTTATGAGTTATGACCGCTACTATAGCCCCTACTCGGATCCGAGTGGTGAGCAAGGAATGTGTTAAATATTTTTACGATATATTTTTCGGTTTATGAAGGAAAATATAAAAAAAAAATATATGATTTCCCCCGCTTATTTAGTTTGTACGGAACCCTCGGTGGGCGAGTCTGACTCGCACTTGTCCGATTTTTTTTAAAGTAATATGCTTTATTTCCCGTATTAGTGAGATCACAGTTTTTATATGTTAAAATATTTAGTAAAAATGCGCGAGCAAAGCGAGCGCGAAAATTTGGAAGGTTTTTAAAATTAAATCTTGATAAATAAAGTGATTTGATTCATTGATCTTATTAGAGTGTCCTAGGTTTTTGAGGCCCAGATGAACCAAACAATTATCTGTGTTAAGAGGAAAATGAAATATCCGACAGGATAAGACTCTTATTGTGACTACTTCTTGCGATGCTTTTTGACCAAGATTTAAGGCTTACAGAGATAAGTATTGTAGCGTTAGATTTTGTAGAATTAGCGGCTTGGCTCTTCAGATTCAGTCAGATCTCACCTGATATCTTTTTGTCAGTGAAAGTGGCATGACAATGCGACACATGGCAACCAATTTTACATGAAATGTTTTTGGTGGGATTTCATTTCTTTTTGTAAGAGACCCTGTAATTTCTGCAACGTTTTGTTTAACGGAATGTTTTTCCCTGTGCATCTGTTATAATTTTTTTGCAGCACACTCTCTGTCATAGCCTGTTTTTCTTGTTGACTTATTACCTAAAATAGATGACAGCTGCTGTAACCTTCAATTCTGATGTGGCGCCATACTATAGCGCGTGAATTAGAGTCGGTTTCCAGATATACTCTTCAGCACAAGTATAAAGTTGCAAATCGTCCCAATATTCTACAACATAACGAACAATAGCACACCTTAACTTGCAACGCCACATCAAATACGGTCTTCTATAGATTGAGTAAATGTCAATGAAAGGAAAAGGCATGAACCATTTCCAGGTATACTATGAACTGTAGTATAGTCGACAAGGGCGGATCCAGGAGGGTCATGGGGGTCATGACCCCCCCTGGGCTGGGTCCAGGACCTGGGTGGACCACTAATTAAAATTATTTAACATAATGTTTTAATATTTTTTTTGTTATTATACTTTGTTACTAGATAATTCTCCAGTTTCTGTCGTTGTAAACGAATATCGGCTGTGGATGGTAAAGTGGTAGCGGAGACAGAACATACCGCAGTCGATATATGACCTTATTTTAAATTGCGATATTGCGATATTGTATCTTAATATAAGATATTTTTTTATGTAGGTATTATGGCTACACTACCTGTTAGTGTAGCGACAGCGGAAAGATCTTTCTCTAACGAAAAATCAAATCGTGGCTAAGAACGTCTAACCGGACATGGCACTTCCCTACGTCCCTAAAAACGTACCCATTGAAGTGGATGAACTGATAACGCGTTTCGGGAGAAGACGTAAAAGAAAAATTGATTGTGCTATTTAAATATAGGTATTTTTAAGTACAGTACTTTTTTTATCAGCCCTGTTTGTACAAACTGTCCCACTGCTGGGAACGGGCCATATTCTCATTGTGAGAAGGGTTAAGCCATAGTCTGCCACGCTGGCCAAGTGCGGGTTGGCCAGTACAGTACTTACATACATTAATAAAACACCTACTTTTTTACCTGTATCTATTATTATCAAAATTAAATTATAACTTCTAGTGACTTGACCACGACTATGTGACCCCCCCCGAAATATTCTGGCCATTATCAAAAACCCTTCCTCACCTTTAAGTTATTTAATATGATTTGTATTTTGAGCCTTGTCAGTACTGTGACAACATTAACAGCAAATTAGCATATGAATACCTAAAATTTTATAAAAAGTTTCAAACATTTTCGCGCTCGCTTCGCTCGCGCCTGATTATTTCCTATTATTTTACCCGACTGCGTAAGAAGGAGGGTTATGTTTTTCGAGTATATGTGTATATATGTGGGCATGTTTCTATATAATTGTCTACAAGCCTAAACGGCTTGACCGATTTTGATGTGCGAGGTGTCGTCCGTCCGGGTGTCAAGACCTTTATCTCGGTAACGCGTAAAGTTAGCATGTTGAAATTAAAACCATATACGCAGATCCATAATCTCTTGCTGCAGAAAGAAAAATCAAAAATTCAGTTTTCGTAAAAAAAAGTTACAGCCGAATATGTCGTAAAAAATGCACATTTCGACACTCACAAGGGAATCAAAACCTATGGGGTACTTCCCGTTGACCTAGAACTATGAAATTCGGCAAGAAGCATTGTGTCATAGTACACATATAGGAAAAATCTGAAAACCGGACATTTTAAATTTAATCACATAAAAATTATGTCTTTATGCAAGGAATGTGGGTTCAACTTTTAAAATGAAGTAACCGTATCATGTGGGGTATATGAAAGAGCTTAATTAGCATAAGTTAAAACAGGTTTCTAAATATTTTTACGATGTAAGTATATTTTTCGGTATAAGAAGGAAAATATAAAAAAATATATGATTTCCCCCCTTTTATCTACTAATTTGTACGGAACCCTCGGTGGGCGAGTCTGACTCGCCCTTGCCCGTTTTATTTTAATATAGACACGTCTTGTTATGAGTATAGTGCATTGATTCCTGTACTCAATGGTATGTTAGTTGGACTGGAACTGGAATAAACGTTAATAACGTTGACGCATTCGCGATCGAAATCGCGAGTGGATCTCTTCGACAAATTTTAACTTTATTATAGGATTAGTATAATTATAGGTAAATTTATTGTTTTGTCATATGCCTTTAATAATAATATAGGTAAGCTCTTTATAACTGGGTGGGCATTCATATTTACTAGGCGTTTTTTTTTTATATACTTACCTTTTTAAAGTTTCGTACTGCATGTCTCATGAGACCATTTAAAATTTAAAGTTACTCGATGCGCATTTATTCACTGTTAAGTTAATTACGCGAGCGGTTTTTTTCGATACCATTCATGGTCTATTATGAAAGAAACTCCTTGTCTGAACTTTATGACGCTTTATTATTACTTATAACACTGAACTTATTTCACTGCACTGAGCGGTCTGACGCTAAGACCGCCTTTCTTAGTAGAAAGGCGGTCTTAGCGTCAGAGAGGTCCCTCGAAAAGTAGTCGCGGCGTAACTCGATAGTCCGAGTTACGCCGCGACTACTTTTCGAGGGACCGCTCGCGCTCTTCCGCCCGCGATATATCCCCTCCCCGGAATTCCAACATCACGCCATGATCCGGGGTAGCGTTCATTCTGTTCGATCGCCGTTCTCCAGAGTATTTAAATTAAGAAAATAGCAGTGCTGCCATTCCGTAACACTGAAAACACCGCACACCACAGACAACAAATATTCAACTCATGACACTATGATGGTAAATATATAAATATAAATAAATATTTGTGGACATTTCACACAACACCATCTAGCCCAAACTAAGCAAAGCTTGTACTATGGAACTAGATGCCTAATAGAATACATATATACTTTTTTTGTAAATATATACATGATACACAGAAATACCCAGACACAGAACAAACATCCATGCTCATCACACAAACAGGGCCGGATTATCCATTAGGCGGATTAGGCAACTGCCTAGGGGCCCACGGGGGCCTAGTCGATGCGGGCCACACACAGGGCCGTAGGCAGAGTGGGGGTTTTACCATTATTTATTAAATATCCTTCCTATCCTTTAAGTTATTTAATATCCTTAGTATTTTTGAGCCATGTCAATACTGTGACAACATTAACAGCAAATTAGCGTATGAATACCTAAAATTTGATTAAAAGTTTCGACAAATTTCGCGCTCGCTTCGCTCGCGCCTGATTATTTCCTATTATTTTCAGCAGACCGTGTAAGTAGGGGGGTTATGATTTTCAAGTGTATGTATGTACGTATATGGGTATATTTCTATATGATCGCCTACAAGCCTTACAAGGTACAAGGATTGACTGATTCTGATGTACGAAGTGTCATTGGATTCGTTAGAACTCCAACGAGCTTTTTTTTTATACATTATAGATCTACGATTGACCACCAACTCGCCTGATGTTAAGCGACGGTGTGGCCGAGGATTGAGCTCGTCGATCTAGGAGATATCTATTCACTCTAGCCTTGAAAATTCCAAGATTCGTAATAAATAAGCGATTACACTAAAATTATTCTAAATAATGCGCATCTATAGTCTTTTACAGCGGTTTTGCACATACTTACACATAAAAACGTATGTTTGTAATTTTCTATATACTTAGTCAAATGTTTTTTTTACTAGGAATAATAAATTTGCAATCAATGCATTCAAATGGTTGTTTTTAACAATTTTTGGTAACGTAAAAGTTGTTCTTATCCCTGTCGGGGATTTAATTTTTCTCTTAACACAAATACTTGTTTGGTTCATCTGGGCCACAAAAACTTAGGACACGCTAACAAGATCAATGAATCAAATTATTTCCAAAATAAAGCTTAATACTATAAAAACATTACAAACATTTACGTACTCGCATCGCTCGCGCTATTTATTACCTGTTTTTATTTACCTGGCCAGGCAAACGCTGAGCGCTCGTTAAAAAATCATATTACTACCCAAAAATTTGTTATCACCAACTTGATGACCCCCCCTCCCCCGAAATGAATTCCTGGCTACGACCTTGGCCACACACATCTACCTATATAAATAATCTATTCTATAAGCAAAAATCAGGAGTCTCGACTTTTGTAATAGAAAAAATATATTTTAAATAGTAAGAAAAAGGTAATGGAAAGGGCCCGGAGAATTGCATTGCTTAGGGGCCCCGATAGGGTTAATCTGGCCCAGCACACAAATGTTTGCCCTGGGTGGAGACTGGGGATCGAACCCACGACCTTTCAGTTCAGCACTTCAGCAGGTAGAAACACTACTAACTGAGCCACAAGGCCAGTCATTTACTACTAGTCTGAAGTAGTCTGGTAGCGCTCGCTACGTAGTGCTGGGCGTTTTTTACAATAACCGTTTTAAAAACTAGATACTCTATGAAAAACTAACAAACGGATAAATGCCGATATGACACAACCAGTTACAAAAAAACGAACGAAATGAATTCGCGTCGCGCGACTGCTGAGTGCAGCAGTGATAACGAAACGAAACAACGAAAACGTATCGACTTTAATATGAGCGAATTTAGTATAATGTTCTATCTCTATTGCATACGGTCTATTTTTGATTGGATAGTAAACCCGTTTTTTTGTAACTACATTTAGGCCCAAGTTACAAAGTTCTCTATCTCAACTCAATAAAGTCTATTTTTTTATTGATTGAAATTAGAAACCATTTTTTTCTAACTACATAATGATAAAAGATAAAATATTCTTTAACGTAACTAAATAAAGACTAATATTGAGTGATATAAGAAAAAAACATTTTATTTACAACCGTTTCTAGAAACGCTTTTTTCTAAGAAAAAACCGTTTCGTTTCGTTTTACATAAAACTAAAAACGACCAGCCCCCGTATTCTGAACCCATTCGGTTTCGGAATCGATTCGATTTGTATATCTCCGTCTTTGTCGTTCTTTATGGAAATGACAGAGACGGAGATATACAAATCGAATCGATTCCGAAACCGAATGGGTTCAGAATACGGGGGCAGCTCTGTGTCGTGCCGAGAGCCCGGTTTTTGACAGTGGAGCAGGCAGGCTAGACTAGTATCTTTATATTGTACAACTTCATAATGCACAAGTAAATAATATACAGTAAGGAAAAGGAAACCAGTTGGCTTCCAATTATTAAAGAGGTCGGACAAAACTAGCTGCGGAATCCTGCCTGTGGAGTTTTATCGGGAATGTCATGGAAACGTCGTTTTATTTTATTTTCCTAAACTTGTGTTATTTTAAAAATTAATGCTAAAAAAGGCTGGTGTTTCATTTACTTAGTGTTTGATCAAATTCATGAGTGAGGGCATGTGAAATAAAGCGGCGGAAAGTGTATTTTCACTTTGTAGGCAAATCTCTATAGAAGCTTACAGTAAAGTCAGTCACCACCACTACACTAGAGCAGGACTCGGATTTGAGAACGACTGTTTAAGACTTAGATTGAAATTAAAACATTTATGACCCTGGCAAATGCTCTAAACGGCTCCAAAACCAATTTTAAAATTGTTAAGAAAAAAAGCAAACCCTACTCCTGCGTATACTTTTAACTATGAAATAACACTACTTGAATCCAATACAATTAAATTATATTTTCATGATCCGACAAATATTTTCTTACATTCTTGACAGACATAAAAAAAACTCTTCCTCTAAACATAAGAAGATCACATGCAAATAAGGTTTTTATATAAAGCTCACAAAACCTCTTTAATTCAACAAAAATCCTGCATTTATATTTTTACACTGTAAGGGCGTGAATTGCCAACCATAATAATGTACTGGCTGTACATTTAACTTCCTCTCACTCACGGACTGGACTGGAAACACTTAATGAGAGCTTTCTTGACGGCAACGCGAAGGAAACATGTTGTCGTTTTATTTAATTTTTGAAGTGAACACTTCTTTAGCGGCGTTGTGCTATCTTTTGGATGGGTAAAAAATGTTAAACTCGAGTCAGATCGAATTCGTAAGACGAAAATTCATAAAACGGACGGATTATTAAGTCAGAAACCTATTCTAACGTTCTGCATTTAAAGTTCATTATTGTATGTAAATTTGAATCAGTCTTTTTGCTATTTTATTTTTTAGTTTTCACTTCTTCCAGCACTCCCGGAGTGCAACCCGTTATTTTTTGTAAACTTGTGTTAATTTGAATTTTAATGCTGTAAAATGGTGACATTTTATTCACTACGTATTTGATTAACTGCGTGAGTGTGGACAAATGAAATAAAGCGGCGAAACATGTCTTTTCACGTTGTCGGCAAACTCAATAGAAGGGTCCAGTAAAGTCGTCATCACTTTAATGAAGCACGACTCAAATTTGATAATGATTGTATACGTGATTGTGACTATAAAATTTATGTTTTGTTTTATTCAAGAAACTTGAATAAATATTAATACTTGACATTGGTAAATGCTCCAACCAAGCGGGTCTAAATTTAATTTAAAAAAAAACCACTTAATAAAACACTACATCCTTAGACACTACATCAGATTAACACAAGTTTAGGAAAATAAGATAAAATGACAACAGTCATTTCAAAGAGTCTTGCCTCAGTAAAGTGATGGCGACCTTACTAGAAGCTTCTATGGAGTTTTGCCGAAAACGTACAATGACACGTTTCACTGTTTAAATTTATTTGCCCACACTCACGCACTTGATCGAACTTTTAATGAATAAGACACGTAATTTTTTATCACATTATTGTTCAAAATATCAAAAGTTTAAAAAAATTAAATAGAGCAAAAACATGTTTCTATGACGTACCCGCCAAAACTTCCAACTCCGCACTAACTTTGTATGAGTTAAAAATGCTGTCAAAAAAGAACGTCTAACCGAAACCATGTACATGGATTCCTGCCTAGAATCCTAGTTTGTAGGAGTTTTTGGCGGGAACATCACCGAAACATGTTGTTTCTTTGTTTTATTTTTCTAAACTTGTGTTTTTTATAAATATTAAAGCGATAAAAATGGTCGTGTTTTATTCATTAAGTGTTCGATCAAGTACATGAGTGTGGACAAGTGAAATGAAGCAGTGAAACGTGTCTTATTACGTTGTCGACAAAACTCCATTGAAGCTTCTAGTAAAGTCGCCACCACTTTACTGAAGCAGGACTCGACTTTGAAAATGACTGTATATGTGACTTAGTTTGTGACTAGAACATTTATAACTTGTTTTATTCAAGAAACTTGAAAAAATCTTAATTCATGACACTAGCAAATGCTTAAAGCGGGTCCAATACAAAAAAGAAGAAGATCCTAGTTTGTATTTGTAGTTTGTACATTAATGTGGATGTAAGTAAGAGTCAATACTCTTTGGTAAGAGTGTAAGTGTGTGTACATTATTGTCTCCCAAATCAACAATTGGTAAAGTGAATTAATGTAGCAAATTGGACTATGTATTGAGAAAATGTTTTTTTTCCAGTAAAATACCTAAATAAGAAAAAACTCTCACTATAATTCACTGACAGTAGTTTTTAAAGTTTGTGCAAAGATAAAAATGACTATGTTATTACGCTTTGGTTTGTTGCTTGCCATCCTGACTGCTGTTCAGCCGAAAGATTTACATCGAGATGGGTCACTCGGAGTTGCTGATAATGACTTTAATCGAATATTTTCATTGTGGCCGTCAGTTCATAACGCTGCAACGCTGTTACGAATCCGTCGCGAAACTCAAACACCGAGTAACCAGGAGCATACCGGTATTGTAGACAAGCAAGGGGCAAGTGAGGGCATAGGAAAGGTGCAGAACACACAGGTGTTATCTACACACCAGTCACCCAACCAATCACTACCAGTTTTATCATCACCGCAAAAAGATCAAGCGAAAAATATCCCTGAAAAAAACCCACCGCCTGTTAATGATCCTACAAATGGTCAAGCCAAAAACCCGCCAGAAGTATCAAATGATACTCCTAAAGGTAAATGCATGTTGTTCTAGTGATTGTTTGTATGCTAAATTTATTTGAATTAAGAATGAGTGAAATGTCGCTTTCTTCAGCAGACACAGCAAACTGCCATTGTTTAGTTCATTGTGTACTTTTGATAAAGACAAGTTAGCTATTTGAGAGCAGCATTTTAAGGCACAACAATTTAGTTCAAGACCAATCAACTTGAGAGTTCATATTTTTTCATAGATAGATCTTAATATAAGTAAGCCTTGTGCAGTCTTTTCTGTCAAATTTAAATACTTTTTGAGAAAATTTTAAATAAAGAATGTAATACTTTATTTTATAGCTGTATATAATTATGTACTTGACATTACAAAAAAAAAAAAAAAAAATAGGAGCTTAAGTATATAAATTTTCTAAGGATAAAATATATTTACCTAAGTTGTTCTTTTTGTATCTTTCCAAATTAAGTTGGACACTTTTTTGGCATATAACACAATTCAAATAATGTACCTAAATATTTTACTTATTTACATAATGGAAGATTAGTAATCAAGAGGATTTTGTGTGTTCTTTGTTCCAACTACGTCCTACATTACCTAATTGAGTATTTAACACCTATGAAACTTATTATTATATGTTGGTTTGTATGTAAAAAAGTAGATTTTTTCAAAGCATGCAATGACTATAAAAGTGATTACAAAACTTTCATGCTACTTATGTCTAAAATAGAAATAACCATTGATGTTATGCACACAATTGCATGTGTAAAGATTATATGTGATATCTATGTAATATGTGGATAGACTGTGATGTTTGTATGAGCGAAGCGATATTTGGTTGTGTGTCTGGGGTGTGTCACCGGTCAACCACTCCTAAACTTCCTGTTGATACTTGGCTGATCCATCAAAAAGGTGGCAGCATTATTCCACACATGATCGAACCTGGATTGGAATCGTAATCGTATGGTTGGATTATTTCAAATGTAGTCAAAACTCTCAAGTTAAATATTAGTTAAAACTTAAAATTTCGAAAAATAAACCTTAGGGGCATATATATATATATATATATTCATGCTAAGTATTCATGGTTCCAACTATAAAAGACAAACATCCCAACCAGATGATATTTAGGGTCAGAAAACAGTATTCTCCTTTTGAAAAACATGTAAAATACTGGTGAAAATTGGCATGACAATATTAAGCTGTCAAGAAAAATGAGCTTTTTTACTCTTAAGCCATTTTAATAATAATTATCTATGAGACTAGATGACCTGGCGTACTTAGTATCACCTATCAATGGGTGGATCCGATATTTTCTCAACGTTTAAGCCTTCCCTGGACTATGACAAACATTTCAAAACCAAAATCAGCTAAATCGGCCCAGCTGTTCTTGAGTTTTAGCGAGACAAACGAACAGCAATTGATTTATATATATATATATATATATATATATATATATATATATATATATAGAGATAATAAAATTGTTCTTGAAATATTACAGTTTCAAAATAATTATTGTTACAAAAATCACCAAATTACTATTAGGCTCACTCATTCTGTTTTTAACCTAATCATAAAATATTGTGTTAAGATAAATGTTGGGTATTTTACTAACTAATGGTTTTCCCTATTACGTGCAAACTGTGTGGATTTCCCAATAGGATTATTATCAACCTGTTTTAACGTTTATAAGTACAGAAGTTCTGACTTTTGCACATAAGGAAAGTATATTTTTAAAGGTTTACACATAGGGAAGCATTCAATGACACATGGATATGTGTCATTGAATGCTTCATCACATATGCCGTTGCGTATGTGATGAAGCATTCTCTCTCTGACTCTCTGTGCGCAGGCAGCTACATGTAAGCATTGCCTATGCAAGCAAATGCTTATCACTAAATCCACATATTTTATATAGCATCAGGCATGTGCAGCAGCCACAGAATGTTAAGAAAGGAAATGTTTAAAAGAAGCAAAATGTTGTTTGGGTATATGTATGTATGTTCTATATGCTTAAGTATGCATCTGTGAAACATGAAATTCATAAATTTCCAGCTCCAGTAGAAGTACAAGAACCAACTGCAACTGCCAATGCTACAGCAAAAGACAATAGCACAAATGCAGAAAAAGCAACCAAAGAGTGGGACTTGAGCAATCCAGAGGCAACAAAGAGAGGTCTCATTGTCTTTGGAGGGTTTGCCCTGTTGGCTATGGCATACTTTATATTTTATAGGTATGTAACATTTTTGCTTTTGTACAAAATAAATATGTTTGAGCACAAAACTTCCTAATAGTGTACAATGGTGATAAAGCGTATCCATTTCATCATTATCAATGATAATTTATCATCATCTCAGCCATAAGAAGTTTACTGCTGGACATAGGACTCCCTCATAGATATGCAAAAAGACCTATTGAAAGCGGCTTGCATCCAGCGTCGTCCCGCCACTTGTATGAGGTCATTTGTCCAACTCGTGGCTGGTCTTCCTACGCTGCGCTTGCCGGTGCGTGGTCTCCACTTTTCGGTAAGATCAGTATCAAATAATAAGATATATAGGCTCTAAACATTGAAAACTAGCTTTTTTTTATGTAATTAAGGGTTTTGTGTTGTGCAGCAAACCTCTCAAATCGAATAGTTAGAAATGTCTAGGTACCTTCAAAATATGGATGATAAAAAAAGAACCAGACAAGTGCGAGTTCGACTCGCCCACCGAGAGTTCCGTACAAACTAGTAGATAAAAGGGGGAATTTATATATTTTTTTATATTTTCCTTCATAAATCGAAAATTATACATCACAAAAATATTTAAAACCCTATCTCTTATCTCTTTCTTATGATACTCCACATGATACGGTTAAAGCCATTTAAAATTTGGACCCTCCTTCCTTGCATAGAGACCCAAATTTTTGTGGTTAAATTAAAAATTTCCAGATTTTGGATTTTTTCCTATATGTGTACTCTAACACAATGCTTCTTGCCTTGCATAGTTCTAGGTCAACGGGAAGTACCCCATAGGTTTTGATTCCCTTGTGAGTGTCGAAATGTGCATTTTTTTACGACATATTCGGCTGTAACTTTTTTTTACAAAAACTAAGAAATTCGATTTTTCTTTCTGCAGCAAGATACTATGGATCTACGTACTTATATTGTAAGTACGTTAAGTTTTAATTTCAACACGATACCTTCACGCGTTCCCGAGATAAAGGTCTTTACACCCGGACGGACGGACAGATTGACAGACAGACAGACGGACAGACGGACAACAAAGTGATCCTATATGGGTTCCGTTTTTTTTCTTTTGAGGTACGGAACCCTTAAAACAATTCAAATATATGTTATGATCAATTGTAATAGTCACTAGACCTAAAAACTACAAGCAAACGTCGGACATCCAATACGATGGCGATCAGTTACACATACGCAAGTTGACGTCTGTATATATAACACACACATATGAAGCTACGGTTGTCGTTGCCCCTCGCTCGTGATGTCAATTACAATTTGAACGCCCGCAATGCTTGTCTCGACTGACAACCGCGCCGACAAGCATTGTAAATTCTGGCAAACGAGAAGGCGAGCACGGGGAGCGGTAGAGGAACCCGAGATCGGCGGGGGCGGAGAGTGCCAATTTTGTATGTAAAACTATTAATGTATTAACTTCTGTACTCTAAGGAAAAAAAAACTGTTTGGAATTAGAATTTCCCACCACCTTAATACAAATGGTGTCTATTAGTCCTATTATGCAAGCACCAGCACTTGTGCCAGTTCAACTGAACAATGTTTATAGCCATAAATTATGTCATTTGGCGTAAAATTTGTGTATAAACATAAACCGCAAGTGTTGGTTAGTGGCCGTATCGACACCACCATACTCGTATGCGTAGGGTTCCATAGCTAATGTTGTGGGTCAATATTAGCAACGGAACCCTACCTGTGTATCTATATGCGCGTCTCGACACGGTCTTGTCCAATTTTATTTACTCTAAGCCTTTGGCGCTTTGTAGATAATGTCAATCTTCACATTTCGTATCAAAATCTATCAATAAAACACTTGCATTCACCTGAAAATGACTTCATCTAGGACGTGTGTGCAAAATCGTCAAATTATTTGATAAGCTAATCTAGGTATGCTATAAAGTGCTCTGTCAACTGTGTGCTGAAAAAACTGTCATACTCCAAAATGAGATACGGCATAATCAATTTTTAACCCCCGACCCAAAAAGAGGTGGTATATAAGCTTAACGTGTGTATCTGTATATCTGTCTGTGGTATCGTAGGTCTCAAACGGATGGACCGATTTAGTTTTTTTTTGTTTGAATGAGGATTTCATCGAGTGTTCTTAGCTATGTTTCATCAAAATCGCTTCTGCCGTTTTTTTGTCAGGGGGTTTTGAGTTTTCTAAACTTACACTTGTTAGCTAGCTAAACAGGACACATTAAGTCTTTCTAAAATACAAGTACTTACTTAAAAACACTTTTTAAGTTAAACAGTTATATTGAAAAGAAAGATAATGATGTTGGTAATGTATTTTACTAGAAAAGCCCTTTCATTTGATACCCATATTGTGGGGGTTGTGTTAAAATATGAAATCTGCCATTTTGTGGCGGCGGCCATCTTGGATTTACAATAATACATAATATACTAAATTGTATTGTCATCAGGACTAAAGGTATATACCAAGTTTCAGATCGACCCGTCAACTGCAAGGGGGTAAAATTTCAATTACTAAACTTGACCCAAACAAACAAATAAACAGGCCAAGCTAAATAAACCCGTTTTAAAATGGAGACATCCATACTCATACATTTAACATGTTTGTATAAGTACAATCTATATGTTAGGATATATATGTTTTAAGTACCTGGGCGACCGAGCTCCACTCGAATTTTTTATGACTGAAAATACGGGCAAACCCGGGTTCACTAAGAATGAAACCTAGCAAGATCGATTTATCGTCCCCTAATCTACCTACAAACCAAATTTCATTAAAATCGTTGGATCCGTTTCCTAGATTCAGATTATATACATATATACAAGAATTGCTCGTTTAAAGGTATTAGATTACATAGAGCTACTAGGGAAATTCGGTAGACTTATTGCCTAATTGGTTACCTTGTATATATTATATTTTCTGAAGTAATTCTAACTGTTACATGTAGTATTCGGACTCGCCCATGTGCGCCTAAAATACGAAAAAATGACAATTTCAATTACAGATAATGGAATACTGTGTATAAAAATATATGTATTTAAAATGAAGTCATATTTATAGTATGTCCGCGATATATCACAAGCAAACAACACAGTTTTTTTTTTATGTAGTAAACCACCTCGCCTGATGTTAAGCTCGACGTTTGACAGAATACCTGTGTGTTGTACAAATTATATTTTACTATGCATCGAATCTATTTTATATAAAATATATAATACTAGTTACGCCCCGCGTTGTCACCCGCGTAATCCGCGTTTTTCATCATTACGCGGGTGATGATATGATGATAAAATATAGCCTATGGCCGTCTCCAAGTTCTCATCTATCATTGTTCTCAATTTGATAACAATCGATTCAGCCGTTTGGCCGTGAAATTTTAAAAATGTTTGTATTTATTACTTGACTGCGTAAGAAGGAGGGTTATGTTTTTCGAGTGTATGTATGTTTCTATATGATCGCCTACAGCCTAAACGGCTTGACAGATTATGATGTGCGAGGTTTCGTTAGATTTGTTTTCACTTCCTGTGTATCATAGGCTATATTTTTTGTAATAATAATAATAATACGAGTACATCTCTCGAAAAAATAATATAAAAAATGCATTTTTTCGTAACTTTCAACGAACTTTTTCGTAATAAATAAGCGATTTTAGTAGAAATATTCTAAATAATGCACATTTAAAATAAAAAATAAGTCGATTTTACGCATACTTTCTCACAAAAAACGTACACTCAACATCGTATCAAGCGTAACGAAATCGTAAGTTAGACTGCAAAGTCTTATACTGCTTTTCTGCAGTCGGGTATTATGTTTTTCTTTTAATATTGATATTTGTATAAACTGTATAACGCGTAAGCATAAACTAAGAGAGATCGCATAATTAACCAGCAATTTACATATTTCAGAACAAAAAGCAAGTACAACGAAGCCAACAATGCAAATGGTCCGAGCGAGTCGAATCAATTCAGATACGGTGTTTTGCAATCGGACGACAGAAGGGATAACCTTGAACTGTCACGCGTACCTTTAACCATGGAGTCGGACGAAGAAGAAGACGAAGACTTGGAGATATTCGATCTCGGACAGAAGAAGAAATCCCTCTCCTACGTCAACCTTCAAGGTACTGACGAAGATATAGTTCTGAATCCGAGACAGAACGACGGGAGGGACCAACTTCTACTCGATATAGACGATGACAATGACGTACTTATTAATTGGAGTAATAATAAAAAGACGTCGTCATAGGCTACGTTTGAATGTTAGGGCTCCTGTACACGATGCCGCCACCACGCCTCTTCGCTGTGTATACGCGACGGGTATAGCCCGTCGCGCTGTCGTCGCGCTCCCGCCATTTTTTTTTATGTAGTAATAGGTTTGCGTTTGACCGCCAACTCGACTGATGAAAAACGTTGCGGTCTACGATGGAGCACTTTTACCTAGAAGATACCAATTCACTCGCGATTTAAAGACACCCAGATTATATCTATCGGAAAAGAATGCGGAATACACTCAGCAAGTGTACGATTTATTTAGTATTAGATTATTTGATTTTGTTTTGTATTTGATAAAAAAATTAAAAATAAATATAGTATTTGTATTTGTATTGTATTTGATTTTGTTATTCCATTTACTAGTTATGAATTTACCAGTTAGCCTACGAACCGCGTACGCGTTTAACTTTTTAGTAAGCTATCGTGCTTTACCCGTGTCGGCGCGGCGGCGGCATTGTGTACTGGAGCTCTTAGGATGATTCACATTGTAGTGGGCCCGGGCATGATTTGGGTATGTCTTGATAAATGGAGCCCATAACATGTGACGGAAACAAAATCAAGTAATATTAATATATGTGAGAGCAAAATATAGTCTGTACACCTTGCTCAATAAATTTTCTCAAACCGTTTAGGCCACAAAATTTAATATTGAAATATAGCATTTAATAAAATATTACTATTTTTGACAGTCTAGGCAAGCAAACATTGCATGTTTTAGTATTCGTTATCTTCCTGCTCAAAGGAGGGTAATTTTTTCGATTGTTTGTTTTGTTTTGAAATTGTGTATGTTTTTAGTATCGATTTTGATGGGCAAAGTGTCGTTAAATTCGTGTTTAGCATTTGAGCTGTTTTTTCAGTATGTTTTTATTTATTACTTGTTTATCAACGCCATGGGACATATTATTTAGACTTTGAATTCTGTTATAAACACTTCCATAATTAGGGCCCATATACACCTGTTCCGATGGGCCCAGTTTAATGTGAATCGAACTTTATCTTACATATAAACTTTGCGACTTGAAGGAATGCATTTCATTTTTTGTAAAACAGAATCTTTATTTTTATACAATAATGCTAGTATTTCCTTTGATGTGATCATTGTAACTATTTTTGTATGAGAGCTAGTCTAAACGATTTGGTTATGTGTTGTACTTTATCTTGTATGTTAACATTCGGCCGGTTGTACACAATACAGTAGCTTGCGCAATTATTAACTTGCGCAAGTGTTAAACATTTCCTGATTAGCACGTATTTATTTACTGAATATTTTTTACGAAATTGTATACAGGATTAAACATAGATCTAGCATTCGTAGGTAAATATGCGAATGTCAGCATCTATAAAAAATATAATACAGTGTCTTAAGAATAAAATAAATAAATATTTGTGGACATTTCACACAACACCATCTAGCCCAAACTAAGCAAAGCTTGTACTATGGAACTAGATGGCTGATAAAATACATATATACTTTTTTGTTTGTAAATATATGATACATAGAAACACCCAGACACAGAACAAACATCCATACTCATCACACAAATGTTTGCCCTGGGTGGGGATCGAACCCACGACCTTTCAGTTCAGCAGGTAGACGTAAACACACTACCAACTGAGCCACAAGCCAGTCAATACTACTTGATTTCATTTTTTTTGCGTTGATATGGAAAAATTAATGAATCATACATCAACAGTAAACATTGTTCTGAGTTTATTGTAAGAATGTTTTCATAAGGCTGAATTCCGCATATTTATCGATAATACACTAAATATTTTTATATCAATAAGGCATCGAATGCGACTGAGACCCTTTACGGTACTTAATTAGGCGCCTTAATGGCGGATAACAAATAACTTTTGTTCTACATCTTTAAAAAAAATATATAAAATGTAATTGTTCCTTAAACAAAAAATAATGTTCCCTCTTTCATGATTTTGCTAAAGTTGTTTGATGTACAGAAGCTGTCCATAAAATAATGCTAAGTATTTATGTATACCCTGCGTATTAAACACATTTTTTTTAAAGAGTAACTTCTCATGCATTTTCGAACATCTGGCGCAAGGACTTATGAAATCTTTGAAAATAACCAGTGGAAATTTGAAAACCCGTTTTTAATTTGCCTTTTCTGTAATTAAAAGTGTGAGAGAAAAGTTCAAATGAGCTTACTTAAAATTGTTATATTTTAAATAATCTCTTCAACTTTTGTGGCACTCTCTTAATTGCAGAAAAACCAAGATAAAAACGAGCGCTGAGCGAATTTTGCATCGCTATAAAAGTTGAGAGTAACCCCGCTGAGCGGCATTGTAAATAATAACAAATGTATCGTATTATATTTATTAAAAAACAATAAATGCATTGTTATAAATAGTATTATTATTATAACTTTCTTGTGTCCTGTTTTCCAAAAAAGTTTGTGCTTCGATGGCCCTTTTCAGATATGATTATGAATCACGCAAGTTACTTTCGTGTGCAACTGGCTTTAGAATTAATCATAGTTAGTTGCTTTTACGATACCGGCAATTGATATGACCTTCGATGGCCAGCTCATTTGTAAATTAGCGTTAACTTCTAAAATTTTCCATCGATTGCTTCTTTTCTACTAACTAGGAAGCGTTTAGAGCCTTATACGCGAGCAATGTGTTGAATGTTACGAAATTTTACAGTATAATATTGTTATTTGAACGTGCGTATGAGATCACGCTACCTGCTTATCATGTGTGTTTATGAGCAGTCTAGATCTCATAAATTTACGGTAAATTCCAGAGTAATTTCATTTCTACGCATTTATTTTGAATCCACCGTGAAGTGAGCGTTTGTTCATATTACAGGAAAAAATGGGTACCATAAAATTTGATTGATAATTTTATGAATTTTAATGAGATTAATGTGGCTTTTAGAATAGCTCTTATTGTCTTGATAGCTCGGCTAATATCGGTTCGGATATTATTGTAAGTAAATAAAACGCGACAATCTTAAGATTATTCTTTTTGTTTGGTCAATTTGTGCATTATTGTTAGTAATGTCTTATTTCTTAAATTATGGTTGAGTAGCGACCAGTTAAAGTTGTCATTTTCGATTTTTCAAACTCTCAGGTCGCTAGTTGTCTGCCGTTGTTGTTTACTTTATAAGACAGGCAGGAAAACATAGGTACTTCGTGTAATTTTTGGGCACATGTTAAATGCCAGTCAATACATTTACATAATCTTTGATTCCGGTTTTTAGACCACAAGAATGTCTAAAAACTAAAGTTAGAATAAAAATAAAGATAAATAAATAAAAATGCAGTTGACGGTCCAACTGCATATTTGTCTAAGTTACAAGAGAAAATTAAATGGTTTGTACTTCCATACATCAGATTGAGATATTTTTTGCGTGATTGGCACTATGAAAGGTTGTGTATTTTTAAAGTTTGTTAATTTTATATAAAAAAAAAATAAAAAAACGGTAATCAGTTTTCTTTTGTTGTATGGAATAATGCCCGCTTCACAATGCTTCATAAAATGCCAAAATAATCCATACATTTATAAGTAAACGACGATATTTACATTATAATATGTTTGGGGGTCATTCTCAAGGCACCATTAAGCTAATTAAAATTTCCTAAAATAACTAAATAAAAAAGAACGAAATTCTAATACAATATCCGTTCTTTTTTGAATATAGATATTTTAAGTATTTTAATTAGTTTAGTTGTGGCTGGAGAATTGACCCCATTATCTCTGTAATTATGTATTTAAAATCTGTGCTTCCTTTCTTTCTTGCATTATATTGTAAACAATAATGGTAGAATGCTGACAAATAAAAACTCGTTATTTTGAAATTATGAGGTCTAATTAAGCACTAGTTCTTTACTATTTTTTACTTTGTAAGACATAAAGAAGATTATTATAATTGTTAGGTAAACTAAACGCATATTTAATTTCGCATTTTAGCCAATGTATCCTTGTGTTGGCAAATCTATTGTGAGAATAAATAATTTTGTAAACAATTAATATACTGAGTTATTACGGTATCCTGTACTCAGTAGAGAGGAGGTCATTGTATTCATTTTTATGATTAATTTTTACTATGGACATAACTCAAATTACGCGAAAAACAAATTAATAGGGCGTCAAGGTTGCTATTTGAATCGTGAATCAATCTGATGAGAACAGCAAATGTTCAATAGCAACACATTCTAATTTTAAATCTAAGGCTGCTATTGGACAACTTTTGCCATTCTTTCAAGATTGATGATTGACGCTCGAAATAGCAGCCTCGACGCGACATCCTGTTTTTTAGAAATAATTAGTGGATTTTCGATACAAATTTATTAGTGATTAGTGAATTTTGGAGTCTTGCCCATTATAAAAGTCGTTCGTAATGTTATTGAGTACAATGACCTCCATTTAGCTTCGTACAGAGTACCTTTAATAGCTCAATAGATTTAATATAGGTTTAAAATACGTGAGAATGGAACGAAAGCATAGGTAAGTACTTATTCTAGGTATAATGTCTTAAAACATTAGACATGAAAGTCGATGCCATCATATTTGAGTCTAAATTATTTTTTGTACCGATTTAGTTAGGAGTTTATATTAATACACTATTATTATTTTATTTTTGTTGTTTGTTTATCCACAAATTTATATCAGGACTTATACAGCGTGATCGATTTATTGGTGTCGGGGTAATTATACTCATATTTAACCGACTTCAGGAGGAGGTTATATGTTTTTATGTATGTTCACCTGGCTCCCTGGAAATTCGTTCTGCGTTGAATTTGAAGCGGTCCAATAAAATCTTATCGATGTTGCTTCAGTAGTTTAATAGTGATTTCCAATGTTATTAGGATTATTTTGTTCGAGTGTGCTTGATGTTGTTTTGTTTCAGTTCTGTAAACTATAACTTTTTTAGTAACTATTTTTAATATGAGTCTTATGCTAAGAAGGTTAAAAAACAAAATCCTTTGCCATATTTTTTGTTGTGTTTTGTTATAAATTCAATAGCTTTTCTTGTTTTTTGTTGATATGGAAAAATTAATGAATCATACATCAACAGTAAACATTGTTCTGAGTTTATTGTAAGAATGTTTTCATAAGGCTGAATTCCGCATATTTATCGATAATACACTAAATATTTTTATATCAATAAGGCATCGAATGCGACTGAGACCCTTTACGGTACTTAATTAGGCGCCTTAATGGCGGATAACAAATAACTTTTGTTCTACATCTTTAAAAAAAATATATAAAATGTAATTGTTCCTTAAACAAAAAATAATGTTCCCTCTTTCATGATTTTGCTAAAGTTGTTTGATGTACAGAAGCTGTCCATAAAATAATGCTAAGTATTTATGTATACCCTGCGTATTAAACACATTTTTTTTAAAGAGTAACTTCTCATGCATTTTCGAACATCTGGCGCAAGGACTTATGAAATCTTTGAAAATAACCAGTGGAAATTTGAAAACCCGTTTTTAATTTGCCTTTTCTGTAATTAAAAGTGTGAGAGAAAAGTTCAAATGAGCTTACTTAAAATTGTTATATTTTAAATAATCTCTTCAACTTTTGTGGCACTCTCTTAATTGCAGAAAAACCAAGATAAAAACGAGCGCTGAGCGAATTTTGCATCGCTATAAAAGTTGAGAGTAACCCCGCTGAGCGGCATTGTAAATAATAACAAATGTATCGTATTATATTTATTAAAAAACAATAAATGCATTGTTATAAATAGTATTATTATTATAACTTTCTTGTGTCCTGTTTTCCAAAAAAGTTTGTGCTTCGATGGCCCTTTTCAGATATGATTATGAATCACGCAAGTTACTTTCGTGTGCAACTGGCTTTAGAATTAATCATAGTTAGTTGCTTTTACGATACCGGCAATTGATATGACCTTCGATGGCCAGCTCATTTGTAAATTAGCGTTAACTTCTAAAATTTTCCATCGATTGCTTCTTTTCTACTAACTAGGAAGCGTTTAGAGCCTTATACGCGAGCAATGTGTTGAATGTTACGAAATTTTACAGTATAATATTGTTATTTGAACGTGCGTATGAGATCACGCTACCTGCTTATCATGTGTGTTTATGAGCAGTCTAGATCTCATAAATTTACGGTAAATTCCAGAGTAATTTCATTTCTACGCATTTATTTTGAATCCACCGTGAAGTGAGCGTTTGTTCATATTACAGGAAAAAATGGGTACCATAAAATTTATCACATTTTTTTATGTAATTGGCATCATGGTTGTTAAGATTGTTTTATTAGATTATAATTTCGAAATAATACACAATCATACATATTTATAGTGCACAATCACAATCTTCTAATCTAACGTATAGTTGTCATATTAATTTGGTCCACCAATATGATTTATAAAAAAAAAAAAAAAATATTATTTTTAGCAAATATATTGCAATACTATAAAGCAATCAAATCAAAAAATATAGGCGCAAGAGTAAACATGGCGGGAAAACAAACAGCTTAATGTGGTTAATTCTGAAGGCTACTAATTAAAGTTTTTAAAATCACTAAATTCAAAAAAGGAACGAAAATTGTACGAGTATTTCGTTCTTTTTTGAATTTAATAATTTTATGAATTTTAATGAGATTAATGTGGCTTTTAGAATAGCTCTTATTGTCTTGATAGCTCGGCTAATATCGGTTCGGATATAATTGTAAGTAAATAAAACGCGACAATCTTAAGATTATTCTTTTTGTTTGGTCAATTTGTGCATTATTGTTAGTAATGTCTTATTTCTTAAATTATGGTTGAGTAGCGACCAGTTAAAGTTGTCATTTTCGATTTTTCAAACTCTCAGGTCGCTAGTTGTCTGCCGTTGTTGTTTACTTTATAAGACAGGCAGGAAAACATAGGTACTTCGTGTAATTTTTGGGCACATGTTAAATGCCAGTCAATACATTTACATAATCTTTGATTCCGGTTTTTAGACCACAAGAATGTCTAAAAACTAAAGTTAGAATAAAAATAAAGATAAATAAATAAAAATGCAGTTGACGGTCCAACTGCATATTTGTCTAAGTTACAAGAGAAAATTAAATGGTTTGTACTTCCATACATCAGATTGAGATATTTTTTGCGTGATTGGCACTATGAAAGGTTGTGTATTTTTAAAGTTTGTTAATTTTATATAAAAAAAAAATAAAAAAACGGTAATCAGTTTTCTTTTGTTGTATGGAATAATGCCCGCTTCACAATGCTTCATAAAATGCCAAAATAATCCATACATTTATAAGTAAACGACGATATTTACATTATAATATGTTTGGGGGTCATTCTCAAGGCACCATTAAGCTAATTAAAATTTCCTAAAATAACTAAATAAAAAAGAACGAAATTCTAATACAATTTCCGTTCTTTTTTGAATATAGATATTTTAAGTATTTTAATTAGTTTAGTTGTGGCTGGAGAATTGACCCCATTATCTCTGTAATTATGTATTTAAAATCTGTGCTTCCTTTCTTTCTTGCATTATATTGTAAACAATAATGGTAGAATGCTGACAAATAAAAACTCGTTATTTTGAAATTATGAGGTCTAATTAAGCACTAGTTCTTTACTATTTTTTACTTTGTAAGACATAAAGAAGATTATTATAATTGTTAGGTAAACTAAACGCATATTTAATTTCGCATTTTAGCCAATGTATCCTTGTGTTGGCAAATCTATTGTGAGAATAAATAATTTTGTAAACAATTAATATACTGAGTTATTACGGTATCCTGTACTCAGTAGAGAGGAGGTCATTGTATTCATTTTTATGATTAATTTTTACTATGGACATAACTCAAATTACGCGAAAAACAAATTAATAGGGCGTCAAGGTTGCTATTTGAATCGTGAATCAATCTGATGAGAACAGCAAATGTTCAATAGCAACACATTCTAATTTTAAATCTAAGGCTGCTATTGGACAACTTTTGCCATTCTTTCAAGATTGATGATTGACGCTCGAAATAGCAGCCTCGACGCGACATCCTGTTTTTTAGAAATAATTAGTGGATTTTCGATACAAATTTATTAGTGATTAGTGAATTTTGGAGTCTTGCCCATTATAAAAGTCGTTCGTAATGTTATTGAGTACAATGACCTCCATTTAGCTTCGTACAGAGTACCTTTAATAGCTCAATAGATTTAATATAGGTTTAAAATACGTGAGAATGGAACGAAAGCATAGGTAAGTACTTATTCTAGGTATAATGTCTTAAAACATTAGACATGAAAGTCGATGCCATCATATTTGAGTCTAAATTATTTTTTGTACCGATTTAGTTAGGAGTTTATATTAATACACTATTATTATTTTATTTTTGTTGTTTGTTTATCCACAAATTTATATCAGGACTTATACAGCGTGATCGATTTATTGGTGTCGGGGTAATTATACTCATATTTAACCGACTTCAGGAGGAGGTTATATGTTTTTATGTATGTTCACCTGGCTCCCTGGAAATTCGTTCTGCGTTGAATTTGAAGCGGTCCAATAAAATCTTATCGATGTTGCTTCAGTAGTTTAATAGTGATTTCCAATGTTATTAGGATTATTTTGTTCGAGTGTGCTTGATGTTGTTTTGTTTCAGTTCTGTAAACTATAACTTTTTTAGTAACTATTTTTAATATGAGTCTTATGCTAAGAAGGTTAAAAAACAAAATCCTTTGCCATATTTTTTGTTGTGTTTTGTTATAAATTCAATAGCTTTTCTTGTTTGGATTGTTTTTTTTTGTTGCGATTTCTGATGTCTCATTGTATAGTTCCTATCGTGAACTATAACAGCCGTTCAATCAGTACAATAACTCCTACGAGGTTCCGTCATCGACAAATCGAACATGTTGTATATTTATTTACTGAAGGTCTAGTGTTCTTTTATTTTTTATAATTGTTTTGACGTATGTTAATATATTATCTACTATATTTGTAATTATTCATTTACTACAGTTACATTCTGGAACATCTACTACTATGCCAAGTTATAAAGCTAAAATCCAAAATTCTCTCTTTGTTAATATAAAGTAAAGTTTTAGTAAAAAAAAAGTTAAATAAGAATCTATTACACGGGCGACTCAATCAAACTAAACCAGTGTAACATTAGTAAATTATTTTGCGTCTCTTTCCATTTCAACGAGTTAGAAAGGGATAACTTTTATGTTTGTTAAATTTAGACAATGCTACAACCATATCGTCGATTATGTGCCTCTCGACACTTACTTGAGGTGGATGTAAGAATAAATAGATACATTCTCGATAGTTATAATACATTATTCCTTAGATTCAACCTGGGCCCTTATTCCGTATGACCATCGGCCGCGTTCACGTACGTGACATGCGTGTATTGACAATGAAAATTAGGCTTTAAGTTTAAGAAGCCAAAGTCTAATTTTCATTGTAGACGCACAACGTCAAATTCACGTCAAACGAATGTCTCGAAATTAATCTTGTAATTAGGTATATTGCAAGGAGTTTCATAAAAATTAAATGGGTACATTGACAATTGTAAAATAAATTAGCATAAGTAAGCCAGTATGTACCAAAATTCGGTTATAATAAGTTGTTTGACAACAAAAAAAATAATTGATTGTTTGTACGCGAACATATATAACAACAACTTGTTAATATAAGATAAGAAACAATATTTGATAAGTAAGATGTTTTTCGATTTTTTTCTCATTGTTTTTTTGTTTTTTTTTTGTCATTGAGGTATGTAATGTTTTTTGTGCATTTTTTAAACTAAATCCTCTCCGCTAATTTTTGCAAGGTAGATTTCGAGATGAAACTTCTGCATTCGATTGGGGTAGATCTCGAGACAAAGGACCTTACCGAAAAACGTTACTTAACTTTAACCAACATCTTAAATTCTCTGTCTTCTTTCCGCGTAATATGAGCATTGCTTAAAGCTAAGTAACATTTTTCGGTAACGCCGTAAAGGTCAACTCTTATGTTAGCTCACGCACGCTTCTATCTCGCTTTTTCTGTAATTACGAGTGTGATACAAAAGTTCAAGAGACTGTTAAAAATATTACAAATTAAAGTAGGTTCATTTGAAATTTTCTCTTACTCTTTTAATTGTGGAAAACGCAAGATGAAAACGTGCGCGAGGCAACTTTGCATCGCTATAAAAGTTTAGTGGCACTTTATTTGGAAGAAATTCGACGCACAATTATTTAAAATTAATTTGAAAGCTTATTTGTTTAGGTACTTAAATATATACAATAAATAAGTTCTAGTACCACCCTTTAGTAAAAAAAAAAACTGCCCAATGATTAGGATAATAAATGGATAACGCTAAGGTATGAAACAATTACTGTAAAAAAATATAATAATAAGATGCCTCCAGTAATAGAAGTATAATTTGTTCGTGTTGTCTTTTGCTGTACTCTCAGAACAAAAATTATGTTCTGAATTAGGTCAATAATAGTTTTTTACTCAGAAATGCGGATAGGTTTTGTGCAACTATTATTCATGTTGACGTAGTTGTAGTTATATATCAGAGTTGCCAGTTATAAATAAGTTACTTGGTGTGGTAAATATAACTATTATTCAAACTTATTTCTAAAAAGATGGAGGCATTTTCTGTACATCTATATAATATATACCTATGTGTATTTTTAGAATAATATGCTGTTTCTTTATCTCAAAGATTTTTTGTTTCGATTTTTCAAGTTTAGTAACAGTTTTCATACATTTTGACCTCTCAAATGTACTAGTTGTTTATATGCTTGCGCCCTCTATCCTAATCTTAGCTTACTAACATTTGTCTGTAAGGTATCTTAAAAAACGTAGGTGTATTTTGCGTATTTTATCACAATGTTAAAGCTTTGGACTGTGATAATAGACGAGAGAAGATAAGTATTGTATTATGCTTAAAATTCCGAAATTAATCCAATGGTTGATACAGTTTATTTTATTACTAAGATCAACTATCAACGCGCGTTCCGCTTTACCTCGAAAGCGTTACTAGCATTTTCTCTTATCTAAGCCATAAAGTCTGCTCTTTTGGTAATTATACGGAACGTGCTTTTTAATCTTTGATCTTTATAATTTTACACAAAAATGTTGTACATTGCCCAGTACTTGTTAAACGACATGTTTTGTGCTGCCATCTAGTTTTCCGATATTATTGTGTAGGTACAACCTTGGCCAAAAAGTCTAGAAATTGAACTAATCTTAAACAGTTTTTTTTCGGCAATGAAACTATGTAATAGTGTTCGTTTTATTTCCAAAACTTGTGTATTCTCGAAACTTAGGTTAATAATAATACGCTGTTTTATTCAATATATGAAAATATAAAGTGAAACATATTTGCATGTTGTCAGCAAAAGTTAAATTCATTTTAACGAGGCATGCATGCATTGGACCAATTTTATTTTGGTTTTTTCTATGACTCATAATAACGTTGAATTACTCTATGAAAATCTACTTACAATTTGTAAACAATGAATAACTCGACACTGACAAAATACACAAGTTGTGCTACGCTATAATTTTATCAGGAAGGAAAAGAAAAAAAGAACTGTAATTTATAAAAATCATTGATTTATATTACGGTCAAAGCTGTAACTTTGACACTGTGTCAAACATTGTTCATACGTTTTTTTAAGGTTCTCTACTTTGTTTTCAAATTATTGGTAGTCAAAACGACTGCTAGTTCATTAAGTAATTTTTGGGGGAAAAGTCAAGGACCTTCGAAAAAAGCTATGTACAATGTTTGACACGGAGTCAAAGTTATCTACTGTGACAGTAATAAAAGTAGGTAATGAATAATCGTATGAAATTTTCTCCTTTTTTATTTTACTGTTTTAAAATGGCAATTTTGAAAATAATTTGCGCCAGTGGCGGTCCCTTTTATTCTCTTTGGCCAGGATATATTTGTTTTAAATAATCTATTTTGAGCGCTGGAATTGCAAAAAAAATAAAAATTTGAGTTAAAAGTTAGGTACGAAAGTATAATTTTGAATGAATGTGGGAAAAGGAACTGCTATGCCTATAGTCACAGTTTATTACTGTGACTCTCACTATCATATCTCTTATCTGCGATACGATTAGTTGAATCATACTTAAGTTACAAATATAATTGGTATAGTTAACATAACTTTTAGGCATGTCGCTAACATTGAAGAAGGTTGTTTAATAAATAAAGAATATATCCTATTTTAAATTTGGTGTTTTTTATTATATGCAGTAGAGTACGCAGCGTTTTAGTTGGTGAGCCAAAATTTAAAGTTTGTTTTATTAGCTCGTGATTAGTCAACTGAAATTGTGCGTACTCTTATATTTTTTTACATTATACGTTTGTAAAGAAATACCGATAGTCTAGTATAACAGCGAGTTTAAAATTAAAAAAAGTCCACTACACATATTTCTAAATAAAAAGCAGCGATCGAGAAAACGGCTAGTCTGATGGTAAGCAATAACCTTCTAAGGACAACTAAACTACTAGTTGTGCCGCTGTTCCTTTTTTACCCGGCTGCGTAAGGTGAGTTATGTTTTTCGAGTGTATGTATGTATGTTTCTATATGATCGCCTAAATCCTAAACGGCTTGACCGATTTTGATGTGAGAGGTGTCGTTCGATTCGTCTTCACTCCCTGGGTTTGATATGCTACAAGTATATTTGTTTGTAATAATAATAATATATCTCTCACAAAATAAATATATAAATGTTTTCGTAACCTCCAACGACCTTTTCGTAATAAACAAATGATTTTATTAGTATTATCCTAAAGAATGCGCATTTATAACATTATACGCATACTTTCTCATAAAAAAACGTACAATCAACAGCATATCAAGCGTAATGAAATTTTAGACTGCAGAATGCTGCAGATACGCAGTTTTTGCAGTCGGATATTTTGACCTATTTATTTTAATATAATTGTTCGTATGAAGAGATAAGTACCTACTTCAGTTGTATGCATCCCATTTCTAATGCTCTAAAAGAATTACCTACTTATGATGTAGCTAAGCTAGATGAATTAACACGGCTCTCCGCCTGGCGCTCATCTGTATAAACAGTTTTAATTTAGATAACGAATCCTTTGGATTCGTATCTAAATTAAGGCCGGGTAGTTATTCGTATTTTTTTCAGTTGGTCAATTTTGCAGACAACTTATAAATTAATGCTAAGGTTTTAGGGTTCCGTAGTCAACTGCGAACCCCTATACATTCGCCATGCCCTTCCGTCTGTCCCTCCGTCCATCTGAGCGTACCGAGCTCAAAAACTATAATTATTAGAAAGGTGTACCTAAATAAAATGGTAATAAAATCTTAAAAAAACATTTTTTTGCGGGACCTAGTGACGCTACACTTAAAGTTGGGATATTTTTTTTTCTAATCTACCCCATCGTATTGGATATTATTATCGTTGAATAGGTAATCAAAATACATTTGAGGTGTGCGAAACCCCATTTTTATTACTAAAACTCCGCTGTCTTTATGTCTGTCCGTCCGTCCGTCCGTCCGTCTGTCACCAGGCTGTACTGTACTGTATGTGTCTCATGAACCGTGATAGTTAGACAGTTGTAATTTTCACAGATGATTTATTTCTGTTGTCACTATAACAACATATACAAAAAAACAGAATAAAATAAATATGTAAGGGGCTCCCATACAACAAACGTGATTTTTTTGCCGTTTTTATAGATAATGGTACGGAACTCTTCGTGCGCGAGTCCGACTCCCACTTGGCTGGTTTTTCAATTAAGGGATTTATTGGGGAAATATTTAAGCTACGAAGTGATAATTTTTGATAGAGCCAAGTGTCCCCTACAAGCTAAACGATTGATTTTGGAGTTATAAAAAAAAACATGTTAGTAGCATATTAAGGTAGCATACATTTTGATGAAATTAAAAGGAAGTTTTACTTTCAAATAAGATCATTCATTTATTCACTTGACATCAAAACTTGTGAAAATTCAATGCTACAAACGATCGATTTCTGAATAAAAAAGTATATTATTTGCAGAGGTAGGTTAGGTGACAGGTACTTACAGTAGTGCATCCTACACCGGTTGGTATTGGCAGACACGCTTCCAATGTGTCGGTTCGTTTATCTCAATAGGTATTAGACGTGATCTGTGAACGAAATTAAGTGTAGGTATGTAGGTACTTACCTGTTTAAGTAGTCTACGTAAATAGGTGTCTACTAAGTAAATATTTGTATTTCTAATGTTTCTATTATTTATAATTCACTTTGAGTAATGCAGTTTGACGATCGTTCGTCTCGCTCGCGCATACTCACAGTTTTGAAGATATAGGTAAAATGACTGCATGAACATATAAAAAAATCGTCGTTTGTAAAACTAGAAAACAACATCATAAACATTCGGCAAATTTTTTAATTTGATCAAATTTGAAAATTAACTTTTCATACCTACCTGAAAATCATTTTCAGAAATTATTCACGCAAAAATTATTTTTATGTATGTAAATTGACTTGGACAATGGTCGGCAAACGGATTCTTAACTTACCAAAATTTGTCCATACTGACTGTATCCATCTACTTAACAACAGAGTTCAGTTGATACGAAAAATTCAGGCCATGTGCCCTAAACGTACAGGATGGTTATACCTTTTATTTATTTATTCAACAACACAAAACTTACCTACATTATAAATTACCTATATCTATATACGAGTACCTACAGTTAGGATGACAAGAGGACCTAATACATACAAAAATACAAATCTTTCCTCATTATAATATTAGTGTAGATGTAGATTAGATTCAAGATTAATGATTTAAAGTTTCACTTTAAATTAACTTTATTTCCCACTACGTATCTATTAACCTATGTACTTTACCTTATCTAGCTAGGCATACATAATTTTAGGAAGCGATATATATGTGTTTTTAAATGTGTACCTTCTCTTATTGCATTCTGTCGTGTATGTTATTGAATAAAGAATAAATTTAATACTCCCGTAGGTACCAAGCAATTCTTGTTACCCTTTTTTATAAAACCTTTTTCTCATGTACTTACTTATATATTTTCTAAAAGTAGTATGTATCTGCAATTCCAATATGTCGGTTCGTTTGTCTCAATTTATCGGCCCGCGTAAGTTTGCTACGTGCGTAGCGTACGGAAAAGCGAGTCTTGTTGACAGGATGTTAGGAATTTAAATATATAAATACTAGCTTTGCCTTGCGGCTCCTCTCGGTTTTTGATGAAAAACGGTGATGATGATGAAGTGTAGCCCATGTCGGTCCAGATCCTAAAGCTGTGAGTTTATGAAAATATTAGATTTAAAAAAATGTGCATTTCATTGCGGCGGCGTATTTTATTTACGTCGCGTCGGTGGCTGCTAACAAATATTTCGTGGCGCGCTAGTCTCTGAGTTTAACAAAATATTTTTATAATTAAAAACGAGCACCACAGTGATTTTTTGTGATTAATAGCGTGGAATTATAATATTTTCTAAGGTGATTTTATAAAATTATGTAAAATATACGCGATAAATCCGTTAAAATACGTTTAATTTCAATGAGTAAGTATGGGATTAACTTAGACCTCTCAAAATACAATTTCTCATGTTTTCCAAATCGCATCCAATAGCAATGGTAGGTACCTGTAAGTACCTAGATATTTGCCTCAAGATTTGTCGGATTAAAAACGGCATGAAACTTGCATGCTCTTAAAATATTATTAAAGGACTAATTCTAAAATTATACGAGAAACATGAGAAACACAGGAAGCTCCCGGAATAGAGTTCCGGAGAATTATCAAAACATGCAGTTAACCGTATTTACGAATTAACTGGGCGTGTATTCGGCGCAGTAATTAACAAAACATTTGTAAGGACCTGAAGCCTAATTAAAATATTATTTCAGTCCATTCCACGGGTCCATAGCTCTGCAGTCAGCGTGGTGTATGGTTCCGTAAGGCTCAAGTCAAAGACGTTGACAATGACATTGGAGGAAGAAAAAAATATTAGAGGACGTTTTTGACTTACATAATACAATCTACGATGTTAAGACTTGTCTACTTGTAAGGTCTTTTGTATGCAGTGAAGCAATAAATTCTTATTTTGATAAAGTAGGTACGGACGTCGAGCAGGAAGAATTTCGTACATTGATCTATGATTAACTATCTCTGTCACTCCCGCGTGATTATATTGATATCGCGCTCACACAGGTGCAACGACCGGCACCTGTGCGAGCGCGATAGCAATATGCTGCTCGGCGTCCGTACTTTAGCCCCAAACTAAGCAAAGCTTATTACCTACTATTTGACAGACCTCATGCCCCAGTGGTACCTAGTATGTATACCTTCTGAGCTGTAGGTCGTGGGTTCGATCCCCACACAGGACAAACATTTCTGCTAAAACATGGATGTTTGTTCTGTGTCTGGGTGTTTATATGTATAATATGTATGTATTTACAAAAAAACTATGTATGTATTCTATTAGCCATCTTGTTTCCATAGTACAAACTTTGCCTAGTTTGGGGCTAGATGGTGTTGTGTGAAAATCTCCTCCAATATTTATTTATTTATTTACTATGTTAAACGGATGGCTGATAGAATAGTCATTATCTTTTTTTTTGTAGCTAAATACATTTGTAGGTATATATAAACACTCGGACAAAGAGCAAACATCCATGCTCAGCCAGCAGAGATGTTTGCACTGGGTGGGGATCGAACCCACGACCTATGCACAGCTCAGACGGTAGACGTACTACCACTGAGCCATGAGGCCTGTCAAATAATAGGTTTGATATAAAATACCTAATAGGTTCGCGATAGGCATCCTACTTGGTATAATCTAGGTAGATAATTGTGGGTTTGCAATGCTCATGCGACCTATATAAATTCTGCCACTTTTGAAATTCCATATCTAGTGTCTACTATGAGAAACTTATTAGTGGTATGTACCCTTCCGGCTGTGTGTTTGTCCATAATGTTGCAGACATTTTATTCAGGGACTGTTAGGTTTTTTGTGATTAGTATAAGTAACATAAAAAAAGTTTGGAAGGTTACGAGAAGGAAGATGTGTTTTATAAACTTTAACAAAAAGTTGTAAAATTATGAAAAAAAAAACGTATTATGTAAACCACACCTATAACTGTATGTAATGTGTAAAAAATTCAAGAACGCTAACTACTTAATGTCTATTCTAGAAAAGTGATCATGATGAAAAATTAGATTTGGCTAAAAACTTGCTAAGCCGAATTCAATTAAGTATATTTTATAGATATCTATTTGTACTTACCTCATTATTTGACAGAAAAAATATCAACATCAATTTAGGCATACAGTAAGTATATCCGATGAAGATATCGTTGAACATAAACAAGAAAATACAGTCTTAATAAAAAAAAATGAAGTCGGCTAAAACCCGCTATCATCTTGACACTTGTATCATTACCCTAGAGGCACATGGGTCCCAAAGCCCGAGGGCTCGGCCGTAGCGGAAATGAAAAATAAACACGTCCGAGTGGCCGTATAGCGCGGCGCCTGCCGGGCGGCCGCGGAAAATGAAGCGACGGCCGACGCAACCGGCCGTGTTGAAACGTAAACTGGTGTTTTTACATTTGGTGCACACTCGTTGATAGACTTGCATTTAAAGTTGGGAATCGATGATACATATACAAAAAATAATGTGTACAGACGTTATGCATTTTTCATACATTATCAACACATAAATCAATA
Source organism: Lycia hirtaria (assembly GCA_947563715.1). Taxonomy (NCBI): domain Eukaryota; kingdom Metazoa; phylum Arthropoda; class Insecta; order Lepidoptera; family Geometridae; genus Lycia; species Lycia hirtaria. Next base: position 28,565,882 of record OX387381.1, on the reverse strand, counting down.
ATGCCTGCTGACTATAGGTCTCCTCTTTAGCGCACCGCCATAAAAAAAAAAAAAAAACTAAATGGTAATTAGTAGTAAATCTTCAAAGTTGTTTTCTTTTGCTTCACAGCCTTACCATCAAAATGCCAAGTAATAATATCTATGTTAGGCGAACTACACGAAAGGATCAATTTCACTCCAATGAGATTATATCTATAGATACTCTATATAGAGTGTCTATATATACTCATTGAATAAGAAGTAAAAACATGGCAGTCCTTTCGAGTGATAAGACATATTTTTATAGCCTTTTATAATAGCTTAGCCTTATATTTCTTGGTGTCGCATTTTTTGAAGACTCAGGATGGCATTGTCACTGTTCAGAAGTCACGACACAAGCGTCTAACAGCGTTGCCCAACATCTCGTGACTGAAGAGGAGTCGGACGATTACCTTACTTGAGGCTTGCCATGCAGAACGGGGGATAACCCATCTACGTATAGTATCGGTACATCATTGGTTCACTCTGAATAATTTTGAAGGTTCGCTCCATATTTACTCGAATGTGCATTAGCACTTTCAATATCATCACCTACAATAACTCTTTATACTGCTGAGCATAGGCTATCCCCATGGATTTCCTAAAAGGCAAGTGAGAAGCGACTTGCATCCAGCATCTTCCTGCCACTTGTATGAGATTGTCTGTCCAGCTCGTGGCTGATCTTCCTACGCTATGCTTGTCGGTGCGTGGTCTCCACTAGAGACCTTTTAGGCCAATAAATAATGGTTACCTAGGTACGTAACTTATGTACTACCTATCTGCTGCCCTAAGGATCTAGAATATTAGCTTTCCGCTATTGACCTCACCGAATATCAAGAAGGTAAACAATGCCATTAATCAAACGGAACATTAATAGGCACAGTAAGTGATTAATAATCGATATCAGAAGCAGGCCGCGTATTCTAATCTATTCAATCGACTAATCATTGTAATTAATTGAGTTTGAGACACACCTGAATATCGATCTGTTGAAACTAATTACCTATTTGCATACAATTGTAGTGATACATTTTCCTACATTTTCTAATATCACGCAATTTTAGATACACGCAAAAAAACTATATCTATAAGACGCGTTGTCCCGAGGGACTGCCTGATTGATAATTATACATGGCCTTTACGTCTGTTGCAGACGATTTAAACAATAAATAAGCCCGGCAAAGTACGAGATTCACTCACACAGCGAGGCTTCTGTACTCCAATGTGACTCATGATCTCATGAAACACAACAATTGGTTCACGAATGACGGAGAAATTCGTGTACATACATAAAAAATATACGCTACGAATTGATAACCTCCTCCTTTTCTGAAGTCGGTTAAAAATAGACAACGTAAAGTCTAAGCCGCTGGACTTAGAGATATAAAATTTGGTGAATAGAAATGCCACCGGCGTAGCGAAAAAAAAAATGGATACTGGTAAGTATCCATTCTCATCGTCTTTGCTTTTTTCGAATAACAACATGTAATTAATAAATACGTAGGAATAAAATAATAAATAAATGCAAATAAGTTTTTATAAATATTGGCGAACAAAAATAAATAGGTACCTATAATTTGCGTATGCAAATAAACGCAATAAATACGATTACTTTTTAAATAATTAAGATTACCTACATACTTACATAAAATTACGCCCATTTCCCCTTACGGATTAGGCAGAGACCACGACTTCAAAGACCACGAGGCCATTTGACACCACGACGTGGTTAGAGGGTTAGATGGAAGGTAGAGTAAGAAGGTTAGAGGGTATTGGATGTTAACATTTAATATTGGCTTGCAGTGACAAGGCAGGCAGTGTCAGCCCATCGCCGACATAAACAATTTCTTTAAAGCCCCTAAAATATTTTTGTATGAAAAGAACGTAGTCACATATTAGTTTTTCCTCCCTTAGCATGTGTTTATAGGTATATCAGCGCACTTTCTAGAAATCGGTCTTATACCTTATTTGAGCCAGGTATCCAAGCTGTTCTTAAGCTGAAGCAAGTCAGGTAATGTGTGCGGAAGGTGAGCTCTGAGACTCTTAGTTTGTGTTTCCTTTAACTTTGATTGAAACTCTCTTTATTCTGGCAAATTGGCAAAACTTTTCCAATTGCTTTTCTTTCGCGGTTATGTAATGTAAACCGGTATATTGGACTAAAGTAACGTCGGGAACGAAACTGATTGAAATAAATATATCTTTATAATATCATCTTGTACAATAGTTACTCACAATTTAAAGTAATTTATTCTAATCCTCTATTAAGAGGATTAAAATAAAGTAAGTAAAGTAAAATAATAAAATACTGATATTAATCTGTATTTTATTTTGATATTATAAAAGCGAAAGTAACTCCGTTTGTCTTTCTCTCTGTCTCTGTTTATTTGTACCTCTGTATCTCTGTCTATTTACGTATTACATTTAATTATTAAACGGCTGAATCGATTGTTATACAGTTTTGTATTGATATAGCTGATAACTTCTGGTCGCGAGGTGTACCTATGGTTAAATAAAACTATTTATGGTTATTTGCCTATTAAAAAGCATTTTCGGCTAGTTTCATTATAATGCGAAAGATTAAGAGGAGACAAACGATTCGAACCATGAACCGGCAAGAATCTATATCTCCGTCTTTGTCATTTCCATAGAGAATGACAGAGACGGAGATATAGATTCCGAATCCGAATGAGTTATTTCTGAATACCACTACAGGACCTCAACATCACCTGATATCAAATAATCTTTATTATTAAATGCCTAGCTATGAAAATATTCTGAAATTTTTAATTAAATTTTTTGCGATTTTTTTATGTATAAAGAGGAATTTTGTGCGCGAGTGTACCCACCCATACCCATACCTCTTGTTTTACGTTGAAAACTCGGAACAATATCGAGTAAACCAATACGTAACTCAATTAAATGTTCTGTGTTCTTTTCAGTAAAACACACTCGAAGTACGCAACAAACAATACTCGTACCTACTACATATTGAGGAAATGTTTACGATCCAGTTAATATAACACTAGCTGCGCCTTCCAGTTTCACCCGTGTAGTGATCAAGAACGATGATAAACAAGTATCTTTGGTAAAAGAAAAACAAAATACCCGACTGCAGAAAAACAGTTTTTGGAGTCTAACTTACGATTTCGTTACGCTTGTTATGTTCTTGAGTGTATGTTTTTTGTGAGAAAGTAGGTATGCGTAAAATAGATATAAATGATTATTATTTGCGTATTATTTAGAATAATTATAATAAAACCACATGTTTAAGTATTACGAAAAAGTTCGTTGGAGATTATGAAAAAGCGCTTTTTTTATTTTTGCGAGAGAAGTATGATTATTACAAAAAATATATCAAATCCTCGCACATCAAAATCGGTTCAGCCGTTTAGGCTGTAGGCGATCATATAGATACATACCTCCATTTATCTTTTACCGGCTTCAAAAAAGGAGGAGGTTCTCAATTAGTTTGTATTTCTTTTATGTTTGTTTCCTCATAACTCCGTCATTGATATAAGTATTTGGAAAATAATTTGATTCTATGTTTCTTACTATTTGGAAAATATTTGTTTTTTATTTGAAACGATGTACTTTCACATTGGTCCCATTGATTGATATTTTTTCAACAAATTACATTTATATTTAAATGAATTTTATTAAAATCTGTAGTATGGTTTTTGAGACAAAATATCTGGAAAATATGCCATCCGTAAGTAAACTAAATTGCGTATTTTGATTTCGATTGTTTGTTACCGACCGAGAGTGACGTGTCCGCTCTTCCTTGGAAGAAGACTGCTGGATGCGGTTGAAACTGTAGTCTGTGTATTTATTTAAAAATATGTGGAAATCACGTAGTTTTTGTTTAAAAATGTTTGAAAATCACGTTAGTTTCCGTAGTAAAACTATAGTAATTATTGTTTTCGTCCACCGCTGCCACGGCACTCATCTCGGTCCTGTGTCAATCTTGTCCACACTCGATGAGTGATTTTTATAATATCCTCTATTAACATTATTATTATTTTACTCAACTCAACTGTGGACCGGAGGTCCGCCATTTTCGTATTAACTGCGCACGCGCATCGCGATTTTCCGGGATTTTTCCCGGGATTTTTTAAAACCTAGATTTTCCTAATTTTTTTATGAAAACTATATATAAAACTTATATCACTGTAATCCTACTGAATAAAGCTAACTGAATATCTAACGCATATATATTTTAATTAAATCAAAGTATCCCCTATCTAGGCTTAAAGTTGAGCATGCTGCATAAAGTTGATTTTTTTCGCAATGTTTTACGAAAAAATTCATATAAAAAAATATAAAAACCATTTCATACATATTATTGTTTTATTTACTTTAAAAAACAACAATAAACAGATATCCGAGATAAAAATAACATACTCCCATACATTGTTTAGATAATACGATCGTCAATAAGCACCCGCTGTTCAAGTGGCCATTAAGAAGGGTCGTAAAGCTCATAAAAAAAGGGTCATCCTTACAAATTAAATCTGAGAACTTCTATTGTGAAGTGGCTATTGATGTTTTGTTTATGTTATAGTAACACTCTATTAGCATCTGTGAACATTGTTTTAGCTCATAAAAATGTGTTTTAATTTTTTAATAAAGACCATAAAAAAACCTCGTTTGTAGCTGATGATGATGATGAAAAAACATGGAAAAAAATACGCTAAGTCAATTAGGACGTTATTGAGCAAAATGGGTTGCTCTATTTAAAAATATTTTTATGTGTTTATAATCTAATTAAAATGTTCTATAAAAGTAAATAAACAAACATACCTGTTGTAATTGAAGATATTTTGAAAAATCGGCTTTGAAAAGCCGACGGTGGTCCGACGGCGGTCCGACGGCACGCAGATGTAGACGTAGACGCTCACAGATTTAGTCATTTTTTTTGTAATTAAAATCACTTGAAAATTTTTTTAACACCTTTGTCGTATCACTAAATATATTTAGCACACTTATCACTATTTATTTTGATATGTTTTGAAGAAAATTTATTTTTAAAACACTTCACAATTTTTAATTACACGAATTTTGGCAGCACAATGGTCACATGACGTCACAGTGATCACTTTTTCGATAAAAATATTTCGATTTTTTGTTCACACTGACATGTATTTGACACTGTAATTAGGTTTTGTCACTATTTAACCACGTGTTAAATATAAAATCATATGTATTTAGTTGAAATAAATACTTAAAATCTTTATTTAATCATCAACTGGGAGACCGGCCGCCATGACGCTTTTAAACGATTTTCAACGTCCGCGCGCCGTATGGCGGTTCGTCGCGAACTAATGGAATATTCCCAAATATTTTCTATGCTTGGTAACAATTCTAACGGTTTTATTTCGTGTCTTTGTCTTTCATTTACACTCTAAACGCAGTTAGCGCTGCGTACAAGAGAGTCGGCTCTAGTTTTCGCGCCTTTTATTGACAGTTGACGTTCGTACCCAAATGGGTACGTGCGCCGTTCCTGCGGCTTTTTTTCTATACCCACGTGGGTACGGGCGCAGTTGATCGCAGTTGTTGGGTTAAATTAAAAAATAAAATGAAAAAGGTTGATTGAGCTCTTCTGTAGTCATCATCATTGATTTGACTGGCCTTGTGGCTCAGTTGGTAGGGTGTTTACGTCTACCGGCTGAACTGAAAGGTCGTGGGTTCAATCCCCACCCAGGGCAAACATTTGTGTGATGAGCATGGATGTTTATTCTGTGTCTGGGTGTTTCTATGTATCATATGTATATATTTACAACAAAAAAAAGTATATATGTATTCTATCAGCCATCTAGTTCCATAGTACAAGCTTTGCTTAGTTTGGGCTAGATGGTGTTGTGTGAAATGTCCACAAATATTTATTTATTGATTTATTTATCATAGTTTCAAGTCGATTAAGAATAAATATTTCAAGTTAATACCTAACTAACATTTTCTACTCGCGTCTATTCGAAGCTTTTTAGTTGCATCAAACAACGCTTTGGCAATTTTTTGCTCGCATTTGCACTCGCAAGTATTTTAATTATCCTACGATATACGAGAAGAGAATGAAAAGCACTCTGAATGTGAATATAATGCCCTGAGAGAGATTACCCGGCATATGTTTTTAGAAAAAATGCGCTGATTGCGCTTGCTTATGTACCTACCCACTTTGACATTAGGGATGTTTTTTGATTTATTTATAAATTCTGATTTAATTGTAAAAGTAAGTCTTGCCGAGTTAAGCGACGCGCAATATTATGCATATTTTGATAGGCTTTTATTTAAGTTCATATGATATTCATATGGGCCGATGCGACAGCGGGCGTTAAAATCTTGTCAAAACTGGACATTGGAATCCCAATGGCAAAATATTTATATGTACCTACTGTATGTTCACCATAACTTCCTTTTCACAATTGCTAGATTTCCGATACACCCTAAGATTGCCTGAAAGAAATTGCTTGATGCGATAAGGCCGCCGCTATATTTTCAATTAAGTTTATTAAATATTTTTAAGTTACTCTGTATGTATGTAAAATAAAGTTATTCTATTCTATATGGCGGAAAAAAATTTGGACTCAATTTTTTGTCATCGCGTAGGTCTATTTTTAAATGTAATTTAGAAAATATGTTAAAGATATCACTACTAAGTCGTTTTTAGATTAAGGTTCATTTGTGATTCTCATGTTATTTCACACTAACTTGTCTTCGATAGCAATCTTTTTCAGTTTTCTCATTCGCAGACTGACCTAATGGCAGAATAATTACTCATTTACCAACGGAGACCATTATCACGGGGACCATTACCAACGGAGAGAGGAAAAAGATATCTAAGGCTCGACATTATGTGCCGCTATGAAATATTATGACGGTAAATACGAAAAAATATAGACAGATAGATATATAGATAAACTCTTTATTGACACACCATTAAAATTAACAAAAGCAAGTACAAAAAAGAAATATTTTTTACACAAGTGTAACAACGGGTGGCCTTATCGCTAAAAGCGATCTCTTCCAGGCAACCAAGGAATGGAGTGAAATTCGGAAAGAAATTAGACGGGGCGTGCAAAAGATGAGAAAGTAATATAATACTCAAAACTATAGATATGGTTAACAAATAAACAACAACAACAACAAACAAATACTTACTAATACATAAATTACAGGAAGAATAATAAACTAATAAATATTAATATTATAACTATATAATTTAATATAGTAAGTAAATAAAATACAATAAATAAAATATGTAGTAATAAAGTAGGCTCTAACCTGTATAAGTATTACGATAGATCTTAACTGGTGAGTAAACCTTTTTTTTAACTATACTGTGATACTAATCACCTCGGAAAACTTATAGGGACAACTTCAAACACGCTCTGGATTTTGCTTGATATAAAAATAGGTAAAATATCACAGATATTAGACTGTAAGATAAAACTATTCTCATACAGAAATCAGAAACCCTCAATTAGTTTTCATTCGCGAAACAATCTTTCGAGAAGTTTTATTGGAGGTGGGGATCTCCAATAAAACTTCTCGAAAGATTGTTTCGGGAAAGAAAACTAATTGTCGCAACAGCCAATATCTCATCAATACAACCAGCTTCTTACAACAGGGGGTTTTCATCGTTGTCAACAAAAATATTGCCCAACTAAGGCAATAACGAGGGCTGTTAGCCAACTTTGCCCAACTTTTCCTACTTTGTCGAACTATTTTTGCCGGGTTAAAATAGGCGAAGTTCGTGGCCGGACAATGTGCCGAGTGCCGACCAATCTCATTGGCTGAGCTGTCTTTATTCAGTTTTGTAGGAAAGTACGACGAAGTTTAAGTTTGTTGTGAAGCGTTGTAAGACAAGTTTTTATTGTCGTGTTTTTTAACTGCTTTATTTTTTAGCCAACTATATAAGCGAGAGATATTAGTTTTAACAGTTAATATTGATATGTTCCTTCTAATCTCCTAAGCTACATACAATAGCGATTTTTTTAAATATGGTGGTAATCGACAAATTTTCTAACATACGTGTCTGATTTATGACATCTCTACATAACGTCATTGCAAATAATGGCGAATTTTATGACCTTATTTCTAAGTGAATTTTAATTACGAATTTTATTTACCTGCGTAGTTATTGGTCTAAATAAATTAGTGCACATATACTTATTGTATTTCTTACACCACACTATACTTAATTACTTATTGTATTTCCCAAATAGAAATGATAAAGTTCTAGTCTTCTAGCTAAAAATATTACACTCAACTTTATTTTCACGTTCCCGTTGCACCAGTATCGTAAATTCCCATCGAGTGAAGTGATTTCATTTCGCTATCATAAAAGCTGAGACTGCAAGATATCGAAGCTCTTACTTCCCTACAATTGAACAGGGAACATATCGTCCTGGTGCAAAAAACGGACAGTATCATAAAGGAATTGCAGACCACAGCCGATGCCGTTCCGTTTCGTGTTATTACAAGGCTTAGAGTTTGGAGCGCTATTGATTTGTGGACAAACTTATGTGATTTTGTATGAAATCATTTGGAAGACAATATTAGGTACTTAAAGTATCTCACTTATGTTCAACTTAACCAACTTCAATTTTAACCAACAACCAATATTTGATTTTTTTTTATGGTTGATAACTTTTTACTGGGTTATCCAAGTTTTGGGGTTTGCCCGTAAATATTGGGAATGAGACGCTCTTTTTAACCAACTTCCAAAAAGAAAGGGGTTCTCAATTCGACTGTATGCTTTTTTGTATGTTCGCCAATTGTGAATTGATTTTGATGATATTTTTTGCTTAGTAAGTGATACCTCAGAGGTAGTCCCATATAAATTTGATCAACATCGGCTCAGTACTTTGGTTTTCGTAGCAAAATAACTGGAAAAATGTCATCCAAGTATGCGAATTGCGTATTTTGAAGTAGGTTTTTTTCAGTTTCTTAAACTATAATTATTTATGTATAATGGTCCGAGTAAAATCAATATTTAACACAAATCAAATACGGAGTGTTCGTAATTTTGCATGTATCTATGTCGTAAAGTTGCTAGGTTCTTATTTAAATATTATGATGTAAGTATAAAATTGTATTAAAATTACAATAATATTTAAAAATCAATATACCTATTGAAAGAAAGAAATAAATTTATTAACTCCTAAATACTGTTAGAGTCAAGTATAATAAAATATATATATATTAATAAATATATTAATATATATAAATATTTTTTTTTATTAAATTTTAAAATATCATAATAGACTATATTAACTATTACAAATATAATTAAAAATTGCAAAAAAGCTAAGAACTAAATTAGTTAAATAACCCGCTCCTAACTGTTCCTGGTGCAAAGGTAAGTACCCGAATAGATAGATAGTATTAGTATAGTTCCAAGGTTCTGTAAAGTGGTGATAATTTTACTAGAAATTCTGGGAGTATTTGAAGAATAGATTTCACTACGATATTTCACTCATCCACTTTTAAACAAGTGATCGAACACTTTTAATACACTACCGTTTTACGCACCATAAATATTCCAATTAATACAAGTTTCGAAAAATAAAACAAAACGGCGACATGATTTTTCTACATTCCACTTAAAGCTTAAACAAAAACCTCTTGCATAGACAAAAACATTAATAATTTATACTCCTTGAACCTTAATTCGTTTCTGATCCGATACAATTGAAACCTCCGAAATCGAAACCGAAAAAGCCTTATCGGATCCATTACCCAGCACGGGTTCCGTACAATTTATTTTTTGTATGAAAGCCTCGGCCGGTAATAGAGAAAGTTTTTCCTTTCCGTAATTGTGAGGGCCGATGCAAGGTAATAAATAACCGCGGGCCCCCCTCTGATTGAACTTGCTAATGAATGAAGGATAAGAAATTCGGAAATCGAAACGTTCACTTCAGTTCTGGGTTTCATTACGGGAGGGGAACGGATTTACTCTGAAAAATGACCTAAGTTTCCGCGTTTCAGAGGTTAAAGGGCTTAAGTTGTGCGGAATTAGATGTTTCAACTTCCTTTTTTACTTTTTCAATATCCTTTTTTTACCTGTCGTAAAGTAAGTAATAACAGTAAAATAATTTTGAAACTTTCGCGGTAATTTTTTTAGTGTTTGCTGTAAAATATGGACGGGTTTTAGGAGAAGGTGTTTTTAACCGAATTTTAATTTTAAAACAGAGTTATCATTTTCGAACATATTTTAAATTACATAATTTTATGAATAAAATTAATATACATATAATGCTCTGTTTATAATTTTTTTTATACTTTTAATACAATTTACTTTACATAAATTACTTTACTTTTTTACAATTTACTTTACTTTTTTTTTTAATACGTTTGTTCATCAGCTCGCCTGATAATAATTATTAACTCATCGTTAAATTCCTCGTTATTACCAAATGTCACTCATACCTAATCTATAACTCTATATATGTAACAGGGCGAATTCTGTGAACTCTATAAGTACAGAAGTTATTTTTATCCGATGTCAATCAGAAGAGGTTTTTTAATCACTCAACGCACAACTGATGAATCAGTTGGAGTTGATTTTGAAGACTGAGGAGACTTTTATTACTAGAAATACTCTACAATACTATCATAAATATATCAATGTTAGTTTTGTAGTTATAAACTACATAGTTTCCACTATATTGAGCTAGTTAATATTATGAAATGTTGTTAGGGCATCTGTAGATTTATGACGATTTTTAAGTTTTTGGACTACACATTTTTTTTTTTTATCAGCCCTGTTTGTACAAACTGTCCCACTGCTGGGAACGGGCCATCTTCTCATTGTGAGAAGGGTTAGGCCATAGTCTGCCACGCTGGCCAAGTGCGGGTTGGCAGACTTCACACATCTTCAAGATCATTGAGAACTCTCAGACATGTAGGTTTCCTCACGATGTTTTCCTTCACCGTTTGAAGTTGGCGGCAATCAACAATACGCACATAACTTAGAAAAGACAGAGGTGCGTGCCGTGGGATTCGAACCCAGGACCTGCGGATCGCAAGTCAGACGGTCTCACCACTAGGCTGCCGGGAACTCCACATTATTTTATATCAATGTAAATTCTCGCTTGTTAACTTATTTACTCCGATATTAAGTCAAACATGTTATTATTTACTTACAATGTAAGCAAACTCATTGTAATGAAAATAAAATATATACAGTAGGTACGTTACCTACACCTTAAAATTTTCTGTTAACTCCGCAAAATTATGCTCTTTGTGTCAGTTCAACGTACATTTATGTCACAGAATCTGCATCTACCAAAAAGTCAAAGGCTAAAAATCAATTCCGTATCGGGTTCCATCAATAATTCCGTCCAAGATATGCATTAAAAACCTGCTGCGCCGCCGTCAAAGGGCGGCGTGTTTTCTTAACAAAGTGAGTTCGTGATCTGAGAACGAATGAGCCGATCTCAGACAACCCTTGTTTTTGTTTAAAACAACTCACTTTCAGATAGTGAGAGGGAATGGCTTGCTGACTTATGGAATCTTCTTATGGGAGTTTGGTCGCTGTGCGGTTTGGGACTTCGCGCTGGGATAAAAGACAGAGATAAAGTTAAAATGGACAATGCAGACTGCAGACTTTTCCGTTTTATAGAGTACTAGTTGCGTTCCGCGGTTTTGTCCGCGTAATCATGAAAATAAGTGAATATGATGATGATAAATTATAGTGTATGTCCTTCTCCAGGTCTTGAAGAAACTCTGTGATGAATTTTATAACGATTGGTTCAGCAATTTAGCCGTGAAAAGGTAATTGATACGCAGATAGAGAAAAGGACAGAGTTATTTTCTCGATTTTATAATATAGGTAGGAGTATACGTGTGTAGTATAAAGTAGAGTATATAGTACAGTATATAGAAGAGTATAGAGTAGAGTATATAGAAGAGTATAGAGTAGAGTATAGAGTAGAGTATAGAGTAGAGTATAGAATAGAGTATAGAGTAGAGTATAGAGTAGAGTATAGAGTAGAGTATAGAGTAGAGTATAGAGTAGAGTATAGAGCAGAGTATAGAGTAGAGTATAGAGTAGAGTATAGAGTAGAGTATAGAGTAGAGTATAGAGTAGAGTATAGAGTAGATTATAGAGTAGAGTATAGAGTAGACTATAGAGTAGAGTATAGAGTAGAGTATAGAGTAGAGTATAGAGTAGAGTATAGAGTAGAGTATAGAGTAGAGTATAGAGTAGAGTATAGAGTAGAGTATAGAATAGAGTATAGAGTAGAGTATAGAGCAGAGTATAGAGTAGAGTATAGAGTAGAGTATAGAGTAGAGTATAGAGTAGAGTAGAGTATAGAGTAGAGTATAGAGTAGAGTATAGAGTAGAGTATAGAGTAGAGTATAGAGTAGAGTATAGAGTAGAGTATAGAGTAGAGTATAGAGTAGAGTATAGAGTAGAGTATAGAGTAGAGTATAGAGTAGAGTATAGAGTAGAGTAGAGTATAGAGTAGAGTAGAGAGTAGAGTAAAGAGTAGAGTATAGATATAGAGTAGAGTATAGAGTAGAGTATGGAGTAGAGTATAGAGTAGAGTATAGAGTAGAGTATAGAGTAGAGTATAGAGTAGAGTATAGAGTAGAGTATAGAGTAGAGTATAGAGTAGAGTATAGAGTAGATTATAGAGTAGAGTATAGAGTAGAGTATAGAGTAGAGTATAGAGTAGAGTATAGAGTAGAGTATACAGTAGAGTATAGAGTAGATTATAGAGTAGAGTATAGAGTAGAGTATAGAGTAGAGTATAGAGTAGAGTCTAGAGTAGAGTATAGAGTAGAGTATAGAGTAGAGTATAGAGTAGAGTATAGAGTAGAGTATAGAGTAGAGTATAGAGTAGAGTATAGAGTAGAGTATAGAGTAGATTATAGAGTAGAGTATAGAGTAGAGTATAGAGTAGAGTATAGAGTAGAGTATAGAGTAGAGTATAGAGTAGAGTATAGAGTAGAGTATAGAGTAGAGTATAGAGTAGAGTATAGAGTAGAGTATATAGAGTATAGTAATACGAGTAGGTATTAATCTTTTCACTCGTGTGGTGTTATTCGATATTTTTGAGTGTATATACTGAAGTATCTACTTTATAGACAGTTCAAAAATTACACATGCGACGGGACAAAAAAGACTGTTCGAAAGTTTTGATCATCTCATGTGACACCTCCCTAGCCAAAATGGCAAAGGCTCCATACACATACTATACAAATCGGGATAATACGGGTTCCGTCGGATGTGTGTAATTTTTTAACTGTCTATAAGTTTGTATATACGTGTGGTGATGTTCACAGAATATTATTATAATTCTGTAAAATATGGATTTTCACTACAAATCAAATATCACCAAATTATCATGGTGGTGATGATCAGATCTGTCCATGCTTTTAGAACACCGGTTAAACTCTATTCATGAAATGGTATCAAGCAACCAGAAATAATAAATAATGAAAAAGACAGACTTACTTTTAATTTAACTTACTCTAATACTTACTCATTAATAAATTTACATTTATTATAATATCATAGACTGGTTATTTTACAGATTTGTTGATTTAGTTGGTAAATATTTGAAAAAATGTTTTTTTTCTTTGGTATCGTTTATCTTGTCTGTGGAGTTAGAAAATGTAGGTTTTTTACTACTTACTTAGTTGCTAGTATAATATTTTTCTTATCTAAATAAAGAATTCCGTCTCTCACTTTTCGAATATCCCTACTTAATGACTTTATAGGTATATTTAAAAATATTGTGGTGAACTTTTGCTTTTTTAGTTTGCTCAAAGAAGAACATCTTTACTACACTTGAGGGAAATTGGCTTTCACGTAGGCGTAGGCGTAGGCTGACCCCTTGTCACTACAAGCCAATATTACATCTTACCTTCTAATTCCCTCTAACCCTTTAATATACTCTCCCTTCAAAGTAACCCTTTAATTACGGTCAAGCGTGACGTCAAACGGGTTTATTGTTTTTGAAGCTCTGCCTACAACTTAAGAGAAGATAGACGTAATTTTATGTATGTATACTTATCAAGTTTTCCATGATCAAAGTCATTTGGAAATTATTCACTATCTTGCTATCTTAACCCTATATTGCAAGGCGTCCCATATATCACACGCTAAACATTTTCAGGACCACGAGACCCGAAATTACATTCCTCACGAATAAACCTGCCGCGCCGGTGCAACCAACACACTATTAACTTAACCCTAAACCACTTGTGTTTCAATTTAGTCTCTCTAAATCCCATTAAAGTCTCAAATGGTCCATAAAATATTGTGAATTTCAATTAGTACGGAATAACCCCTTGCGGGTCACGTCATGTTACAAAAGGACAACGGGTGCCCCTTGTACTGTACGCGGCCAATTAAATATTGGAGGACCTGGTGGTACAGTGGGAGCAAAGGTTTTTAAGATTAAATAAAGGTTTAGATTAGGGTTGTCTTTTTTATATAAAAAGCAGCAAACAGCTTGCCTGATGGTAAGCGATAACCTTCACCTATGGAAAACCACAACAACAGTGACAACAGCGACGCAACTTTGTTAGCCCGGAGAGGTGCTTTTTAACAATCGCGGTTTTTCTTTAAATTCTACGGAAAATCCTTATGTGGAAGGATATTCCGCAGTTTGCCTGTCCGCAGGAGGAAGGAGCGATCTGACTGTATGGGATATCCAGTTATGCAAATTGTGGAGATGAGATATTTGGTGGTGTCGTGAAGTGTGATGGTATTACTTCGAAATAAAAATGATTTCTAAAATCTCTCCAAAGAATACCCCGAAAAACAAGCGGCAGTATACAACGGGATCCTATATGGTCTAGTAAAAATAAATCCGTTTGTATGGAGCACATCACAGTATTTGCAACTGGGGGGATTCTTTGAAATTAAGATAGGAAAATAGCTAAAAATCATAGATCAACAATAATCCCCGATTTATAGACTAGCCGCGTTCCGCAGTTTCACTCGCGTAGTAATGAAAAACGGTGATAATTATGATGATGATAAATAGCTTATGTCCGTCTCCAGGTCCAAAGCTATCTCTATACAAATTTTCATGACGATCGGTTCAGCTGTTTGAGCGTGTAAAGGTAACAAAATTAGCTTTTATAATATCATTATAAAATTGTGTCAGATGTATTTCAATACACCAGTACATTCATTGAAATAACAATAAATACTTAGTTGTCTTTTATGTTGTCACAAATCTTATTTTTACTAGACTAATATCTTTTCGCAGATAAAAAAGGTCTAGCTTGTTGTTTAACGTGGAATTTACAATAATTCTAATTGATCTCTTTACTAACTCTATTAGAGAGAGCACATAATTACGCTTTAGTACATTTTTTTATTGTTTAGATTTACTTATTACCGTTCACATAAATATGAAATTAGAACCATTTGCCAAAACATTAAAAGTAAATTAAGAGTATAACTATTAGTCAGAAATACTATATTACATGCGTAGTTTTTGACAAAACAGTGCTTACAATCACAAAATTTTGTCAAATTTTTTATATTATGACTGGAACAATATTACTTAGTTTCAAAAATATTGAAATTGGTTCATAAAATAGTTCTAAACGAATAAAATATTACCTATTAGCTATTTGTTTAACCACAACCCTCTATACTTCTTTTATCTACTCCCACTGTGACCCGACCCTACAAGTACAGGACTAGATAAAATTGCATCGGATTAATTTCCGTACCTGTTCGATCCTGCCGCTGACAGCCTTTGTGATATGCGGACTTCATTACTAATCCCTTAGGAACCATATCCACGAGCGATACCAAATGCACCACCAGGTCTATAATTTCTCGCACTTTAGTTAATTTTAAAAATACTTATATTACATTATTCAAAAGTGCTCGTGATGACTAAAAATATGAGCCATGTTTAACAGACTTCAAAAAGGAGGTGGTTCTCAATTCGACTGTATTTTTTTTTGTATGTTTGTTACCGCATGGACTCCGTCATTTATGAACCGATTTGAAAAAAAAAATGTTTGAAAGCATATACTCGTATTTTCTGCATGCATAGGGAACGTTTTGCATAAAAATAATAGGATATTTACATAATAAAAAATACAACTGTGATCTAGTCTCATCTGTGACCACAAACGTTGAAAAGTGTTCGAAACGTCAGGTCATAAAATGATGTAAAATATACGCGATAAATCCGTTAAAAATCCGTTATTTAATTTCAATTATATATTTTCTGATTAATTTATAGAAATTTTGTCAAAATCTGTTCAGTTAATTAGTTTTTAAAATAAAATTGCACATTTTGAAGTCAATTGTTTCCGTTTTTTTAGATATAATTATTGAACTTTGTCATTATACATAATATAATATAATTAAGGAGCACGCTACGATGTCGAAATGCATATTGCATAATTTATATCTTGTAAGTAAAAATACATATATAGGCTTTGTTTTGAGTGACTGACTGACAGACAACGTACAACCTAAAATCGTAGACGCAGGCACTTGAAATTTTGTGGCTTTATAATGAATTGTTGGCATCCATTATGAAAGGATTTCGTGATGGCAAGTAAAACACCGGCATTAGCTAAAGGTGCTCCCTCACCGGGAGCATTCACGTGTAATGTAACGTTACAGATTCGAGCATTACATCAGTGAGGGAGGAAAACCGAGCATTACATCGCGCACCTTTGTAATGATACAAAACGAGTATACCGACGTCAAGCGTACAGCGATGTCAAATCAAATCTTTAATGTTACATTACACGCGAATGCTCGTCAGTCAGGGAGGTAGTATTGTAATGCTCAAAGTGGAATCTATAATGTTACATTACACGTGAATGCTCACCTTTATGTGTACAACTAGTTTTATCTACGCTGTGAAGAAAAAAACTACGTGTTCAAAATTTTAAAATTCAGTGTGAATTTAGTCGTGGAACTGCTGCTTTATTCTAAGAATGTCTCGTCTGCCGAGTAAGAATCTAATCCCGGCTTATGATCTTAGCTCTATTTAATTTTATTAGACCTTTATTGAACTGTACGGCTTGTTAATTAACTACTTTTATATCCTATTTAAGATCTCGGGTCTTTAGCCAAATTTACGTATAATTTTAATTTTTGTACTGTACTGCTTTGTCAGTCCCAATAATTTTTTTTTGTTAAATTAATGTCAAGTATAAGTTTTGGTAACTTTGATTCACAGTTTCAATTGCGTAACGATGAAAAAAGAGAACGAAGATAATTAAATAAGTAAGTCCTTCTACAGGTTCTCAGCTGACTGTACTAAATTTCATAACTATTGATTCAGACGTTTGATAGAGAAAAACTAGCAAACTGATAGAGAAACACAGTTATTTTCGTTTACATTATACTTATTAGTCAGAATTAGGATGTATCTGTAACTACTAACCTAATTAAGACATCTGTTTTAATTTGCATTCGCTATCCATTATTTTACGGAACAACGTACCATCTAATATATAAATACTCACTAAATTAATTAATGTGTACAAACCTCAGCGCACTATAAGATTGTCAACCTTTGGCCCTAGGGCGCCCAAAAAAACAGGCCTAGCTAACCAAACGCCGGGCCCAAACTAAGCTAGGCCTGGTTTTGGGCCCGGCAGAAATTCAGAATATCTTTGACTAAGCTTTGATTTATATATCGTCTATTGTATAATTTAAACTGCATTTTGGAACAATTATCTTATCTTAACCCATGCACCGTCCAGAGTTCTCGCTTTTTTTATTTTTTTATTTTTTTATAGATCTACAATTGACCACCAACTCGCCTGATGTTAAGCGACGGTGTGGCCGAGGATGGAGCTCGTCGATCTAGAAGATATCTATTCACTCTAGTCTTGAAAATTCCAAGATTGTATTTCTCATTTCTCAACCGAATCGTCAACAGTGTCTCATCGCACCAATATTTCTGGTCGTAAACTAAAAGGCGTTGTAAGAAACGAATTTTATTAAATCCCAATGCGCAGGTAAAATTACGGGTAACCGCACCTGCGAACTGAGTTACGGCTTACGTGCCGACTGCAGCCGTTAAATCTGTTATGTGAGGTGACGTTTTGTACCTACCTTACTACTTTGGACTGTAGTGTTAACAAGTTTATGGTATAAGTTGGGTTATGTCAGATTATACTCACTAAAACTACCTTGGTGGCCAGGCCATGTTTTGATGCTAGAAACCGGGATCTCCATAAGACCGCACCGACGTCTTCCTGACTTTTGCCTGAGGTAACATTCCAAAAACTCCTATTCTTCATCAGAAACGATATAGGCCATGCAAACATCCGATTGTAGCACACGTACCGTGCACATCCGCTATCTGGAAGTTATTATTCGGGTGTCCGATTTACACAATACGCAAAAAATGCGCCCATTCCTCGTTTGTGTACTACTTACGATAACCATTTTTCAAACTTAGATATATTTAACACCCCTAGACACAAATTTAGGCACCAAATTGTTCAGTTGTTAACTCAGAATGTTATGTAATAAATTAATTAAACTTATCCAGCTATAGTACCTATTATGCTATATTGCTATCATAATATAACTTAGGTATTTGTATCATATTTTAAGTGATTAGTGAGTGTGTATGTAAGTGTAAATATAAAAATATGTTTATATAATATTACTTAAGCAAGCAAGCGCAAGCGCAGCGTAGGAAGACCAGCCACGAGATGGGCAGATGACCTCATACAAGTGGCAGGAAGACGCTGGATGCAAGCCGCTTCCAATCGGTCTTTTTGGAAATCCATAGGGGAGGCCTATGTCCAGCAGTGGACTTCTTATGATGACTTACTTATATGTCTGTACTTATATTTTCATCGATGATAACTTTAGTTTAAATTTATATCCGCCCATTTCATTAGAAATTATTAAGATAGACCTATTAATGGCTAATTTTATTAATTAAGTATTTTTGTTCCAAAAATGTAAATAAGCTGTTGGTCTTAAATAAATAAATAAATAAATAAATAAATTGTTAATTGCCGTTAATTTCAAACGATGAAATAATACAGAAGTTTGCTAATCTTTACTTGACCAACGTGATGGACTATAACTTAGTCATTATTATTATATTAGCCCACATCTTCCCATTGCTGAGCAAAAGCCTCTCTTCCCTCTTTCCATATTTGTCTATCGGATGCTATTGTAGACCAATTCTTATTGAAAGTATCGAGCTCATCTCTCCACCTCTTTCTAACTTAGTCATACTAACATAAAAGAATGGCTTACGCCTAATAGTGGGTCAGTTTATAATAAAGACAATTATAAGTTTTGAAAACTCAAAAACTCCCGACAAAAAAAAACGGTTGAACCGATTTTGATGAAACTTAGCTAAGAACACTTCCGGCTAATTCACCTTTCAAACAAAAAAAAAAACAAAATCAAAATCGCTTCATCCGTTATGGAGCTACGATGCTACGATGCTACGAGCTACGATCACAGACAGACACACGCACAGACACGTCAAATTTTTAACACCCCGTTGTTTTTGCGTCGGAGGTTAAAAACTAGGCTTATTCGTCATAATGCACGAAGGAAATACTTTGAATCGCTTCTTAAATATTGCCCACAGGAAGGAGTGTTAATTTGGCATAGTCAAAGCTTTTTTATGAAGAAGAAGCGCAGAAAGCTAAAATGTATATTAAAGTAGGTACACGTTAAATGTAATACGATTTACGGTTAAATTTTGACCTCTGCGCGATCACTAATAATTGTAATAGATACACAACATTTCTGAGATGGTTACGATCAATAAACATGTTTGAATTCGTTTTAATACTTTTAGGACATTTTGCAAATAAGACCATAATTTCTATTCATAAAATGCTACAATAACATTAAAAGTGAAACATTCGGATTCTCAGTCTGATGCTTCCTTATGAATTAATAACAGAAATTGTTTCGCATTACAAAGAACGCCTCCGCCGGATAATATTAAAATTCCGTTTGTTTACGCCAAATTGAGGAAACGGAAAGGGCTTCTCTAATGAGATAATAATGTTTTCGGCAGGTGGCCCCCGGCCTTCATGCTCCTTCGAGGCCTGCGTAATGCGTAAGCTAATTTTGCTTTACGTCTCTAAGTTCCTTTGCAAATATTACGTGACCTAGTTCATACTCACACACATACATATTATATGTCGTAGATATAATCCAATAAATTCATAGTTAAACATTACATTTGTACAGAAAATTGCTACCGTGAACCAAATATAATTGAAAGACTATTATTATTAACGGGATATTTACCGTGGTACGCGTACCACGGTAAATATCCCGTTAATAATAATAGTATTTTAATGACTGACCGTGATAGTTTAAAAAAGTGTCAAATATATTTGTTATAATAACTTTATTGCCACATTCAACTTCATCTCAGTTGTTCTTTTTTTATAACTACAATTATTAGACTTAACAGCTATTCTTACACATTTGTGAGTTGAGAGAAGAGTAATTGTTGCCGTGCCGTAATAGTGTGCCATGACCTTAAGCTTTATATCGTGACTGCAAAACATTACTTCAAAAGATGGCTTATGCTGCCACTGAGCAGACACACGAAGAAACATTCCAAGACTTAATCGTAGCGTACACTATGTACATATGGCTACAAACTGAGACAATTCGTAAGACCGAAAACACTACGTCATTATAGATGCAACTACGAAGCACGCTACGTTGTAGCTCAACACTTTCAACAACTGTGTCACTTGCGGGAAAATTACTTGTTTTTTTAAATTGTTTTTTTTATAATATTTTGCTTGACAAAACGACTTCCAAAAAGAAGGAGCTTCTCAATTCGTATGTTTTGTTTGTTTATTTAGCGATTATTCCGTCAATTATGAATTGTTTTTGATGATATTTTTTGAGTATTTTACACACTGAAGTATAATTAAAATGGCTCTTAGATACTTTTGATACTTTGGATTTAATAACAAAATAGCTGAAAAAATATCATCCAATTAACGAATTGTGTGTTTTGAAGTCGATTTTTTAGGTTTTTTTAACCGACTTCCAAAAAGAAGGAGGTTCTCAAATCGACTTTATGTTTTTTTTGTATGTTTGTTCACCGATTTTTCCGCCAATTGTGAATTGATTTTGATGATTATTTTTTGTTTGGTAAGCCATACTTCAGAGGTGGTCTCATATAAATTTTATCAAAATCGGTTTAGTACTTTGGTTTTTATAACGATATAAATGGAAAAATGTCAGCCAAATAAATGTATTACGTATTTTGAAGTCGTTTTTTTACTATTGTAAACTATAATTATTTATTTTCAAATTATAGTTGTGGTGAGTTGGTTGTAACGTCATTGTGTTTCAGTGCCTATAAGAGAAACAGTTACAACAAAACACCACGTCATAACCAAAAAAACAGATCCTAAAAAAATTACTGTACATAAATTATAAATGTAACAGGCACATTATGTTGTGTAGTTTTTTTTTTAAATTAATATTATAAAAAACTTAAAACTAGGGTGCCGCCGGAAGCGGGGCGGGGCTCAAGCTGCCGGTGGTAGGGCTACAGAGAGAGGAACCTCCTGACAATACGTGCCGCGTCTAGGATGACTGCCTTCTGTATCGGACCGCTTTGACCCAATCATCGAGCGAAAGCTTCTTGAGATGTTCGAGGCTCTTCTTCTTCTTATTATTATTATCTACAATTTTGCAGAACAATATTATATCAGAGAGATGATGTCTTGATAACGCTTAAATTGAAACCCGAACATTCGCGTTCAGATCCCAACGTGTAACCTATATTCGATTTAATTTGGTTATCACAACAGGGTGGAATGATAGGAAAACTTCTGATAATTAAAGCTTCCCCCCTACCCGGGGTTATCCAAACGCGCAGGCAGCAAATGGTACGTCCCATATTCCTTCTTATTTACATTTCATTTGCGTGAATGTTCATAGTATGGAGAATACGAGACGCTATTTTGTGGAATTAAAGTGGAGATGGATAAGGCTAATATTGTCAATTTTTGTCTGACACAAGGATTGATGGGTTCATTTATAGGTTAATTATATACGTTAATATCGTATTTCTTTGCAGTTTTATGTGTCAATATCTTTTATACAATAATAGTCTTGCCCTCGGCCGCTAACTCGCCTGAGTTGCTGTTAATAAATATTTCTGAGATTTGAAAGGTTTTTTTAAATAAAATGTAATAATACTAATTCCAACCAAGCTTTGCTTGCAAGCTCTACGATATCATAATACTCGTAATGATGTTGCAAGCATCAAATAATCAGCTAGTAGAACCGTGCCGTTTAATAAAACTGCTAGGCTGTTAATTGAATAGCTAATTAAGTTAGTAGGCTGCGACATGTGTATTGTATATGGTAATAGAAATGGCTTAGAATATTATTATACCACAGTTAGGGACCACGTTTCAGTGCTGTATGGCATCATTGGTATCACATATTTGTCGTAAACTTTCAACTTGAGGCACTAAGGTACATTCGACGAAAATACGCTTTTGAGTTTCCCGAACGCTGCCCAGGCGAGTTGGACTTGGATTCGACGATTGACCTCTTTCGCAAAGTTGGATCTGTCTGTCTAGTTGGGCCGTTTGTCCTAGGTAGACGTATTCGTCAACAACTTCAAGAGTGGAGATGATGATGATGATGATTGTTATCCGTTGTAAGTTCGCAACTTGTATCTGAAGAGTACATTTTTAAACACATTTTATAATACAGGTAGCTATGTTCCAGATCATTCTAACCTTATTTGATTGCATTGTTTTTTTTTGTATATCTTTCACGAAAAAATGTATTTCACATCCAGATTTGTTTCTATATCTGTGAGCTCATGCGAGAAATTATTTTCCAGATTTCACTGCCCCACATTTTCAGAGCGTAGGTGGGCCTTGACAAAATGCAAAAAATACATACATACAAAGTACTTATACGTAGTTAGGTAGTGTATCTCTACGCTTTCAGTTTACTTTGTATTCGAAATGAAATGCCTACAAAATGTACTCATATTTTTAATTAATAAGAACTAGAGGTTTCTTTTAAAAAACCTTATATAGTTTTACAAAAATAGACAATATTCTATCCCATTAAATATTACTCTTATTATATAACTCAATAGAAGTAAGTAGACTAATTATTTATATAGATAAACTCTTGAAATTCATCATACACTCATTAATTTATTAATTTAGTACGTAATGCTTATTCGAGCAGTTGTCAATCGTAAAGTATCGATATATATAGGAATAGAAACGTTAATTATTGTACTAAAACTACTGGTAGTATTTATTTATATTATTTAAATAATTAATCGGAAAAAGTTGCGAAATCCGGCAAAATCGATCGATTGAACAACCGACGCATGATTCAGTCAGTGTTTTGTGCTTGCTCCCAATTTCTTTACTATAACGGGGCTTGTGTGATAGTGACTCTGAAGAGTTATGATTCTACATTTAATCCGGCCGACGCTGTGGCTGCGGTAATTTTATGATTTGTACAATAAAGAGTTTATCTATCTATCCATATGCGCGGCCGGCGAGATTTGCAGCACGCGAGATGCGTGTGGCCGTACCACAAGCGTTCAATCAGTCGTATTTCAATATTACTTTTATGTTGTCTCTCTCTTTCTACAGTTGAAAGAGCAAGACAAAGGTCAAAGTTAAATGGAAATAAGATTGCGGTAACCCCGTGTGTTATTCCCGTCAGGAAGTACGGCGTCGACCAACTGCCGAGGTGCATGTGTACCTCTATAGGTATATATATAGGTATATATGTGTTAATCTATAACAAGATTATGTGTAATATATCTTGGTTAGAGTGCAATGAGTGAGTATATTGATTTATTGTTTTTATTTTTATTTGAAAATACGCCTGCGCTTGACCGCTAACTTGACAGTGTGACCAAGGATGGCATTCATCAATCTATGTAGAAGAATTAGTCTTGAAATTCCAAGATCGTAATTCTCAAGAAACAGAGAAGGCAATAAAGAAATAATAATTCAAATTCGTGGACCAAAATCGTTAGCATTATGAGATATGGGTAATTGTCACTAATCAAATATTACCAATATCGGTACCTGTTCGGAATAGTGCGCACCCAATCAGAACACAAAACAGCGAAGCAAAAACATGCCGGCACGTAATACATTTAGCTCGCTTTATAGACAGATCGAATTACCTACGTACGTTGTTGTTTACCCTAATAAACGTCAAACATAGTGCGGACAAGGGTCCAGCTCGGGTTTCACACCTACCGTCATTTTGTATTAGAAGCTGTAAGTGACTCTACTGCTATTGCCCTACCTTGTGTTAGAGCATACATAAAAATTGGCAGAGTCCGTTCAATTCACAAATACGGTCTTGCTCTTGATTTTATTTACTTACAGAGCCATGTGCGATGTTCGTAAAATCTTTATTTGCTACGATTTTTTACTATTACGCACTTTTTTTCTTTCAAGGCACAATTCTTTTCTTCTCTTTAAAATTTTCTGTGTATCTGAACGTTTGCCATTTTCCACAACATTGTCAGAATATCTCAAATATCTAGCCTGTTGACCGTGTCAAAATTACATTTAAAAAAAAAAACGCTAGAAACGATTTTCATGAAACATCTATGAATGTTTTTTTAACAAGTCTTCCTTCAAACAAAAAAGACTAGATCATCCGTAGTGTCCGCATCCGTTTGAGAGCTACGATGACAAAATTAGACAAATCGCATGTCAAAGTTATAACACTCCTATTTTTGCGTTGGGAGATAAATATAACAAAATATATTTTTTAAATCTCGGCTTACACTAAACAACCTGCTCAGTCGTTTTCCAAAGAGAAAAGGAAATTCCCAATTTAAATTATTTGTAAGTTGGTTTTCCAATATCTCGTTATTTGAAAACAGATTAGGGAAAATCTTATACTTACACATTCTGATAAAGATTTCTTAAAATTTCAGTTCAATAATTTTGAACCGTCTCCAATCAAACGAAAATATAGTCCACAGTTCCACACCTGCTGTTTGATATTGGCTATACATATTTTCAAGCTTTAACTACAACCTTTTTTTTAGACTCCCTCAACAAAACCAACGTATATTCTGACATCAAAATCCAAGTCTTAATTACGTTCTTAAACGTCCTTTTTAACCGATCTCCAAAAAGTAGGAGGCTATCAATTCGGTCTGTATCTATGTTTTTTTGTATGGTTGTTCACTTATTACTCAGCCAATTGTGCATTGATTTTGATGATTCTTTTTATATTTGGTAGGTCAGAGGCGGTTCCATATAATTTTTATCAAAATCGATGTGGTGCCACCTACTTTGGTTTTTATAACAAAATAACTGGTAAAATATCATCCAAATGCCTGTAGAAATGTGAAAAGCAAGTCGCGTACATTTGTACAGTAAAAATCTATATGTATTGCGTATTTGAAGTCGGTTTTTTCAGTTTTTTAAACTATAATTATTTGCATAAATTTATAGACACAGCAATTCCAAAAACACGAGAAAATCGGGCATTCTGAGCCGTTACTCAGTCAATTCAACAATTCCCGTGTATAAATTGCATTGTTATCCCGTCCGCTGTCCACTCCAACTGAATTCTTATCTGAATGCGAGTAAATCTCAATGCGAAGGCAACTGAAATATTGCCCAAGAAATTGCGTCGGTACTGAAATGGGACGAAAGAAGCGAAATTTTGTGCCTTTTTACCCGACTGCGTAAGAAGGAATGTTATGTTTTTCGAGTGTATGTATGTTTATATATATGACAAACTACAGCCTAACCGGCTTGACCGATTTTGATGTGCAGTTACATTAGTCTTCCCTTCCAGAGTGTCTGCTATATTTTTTTTAATAATAATAAGTAATACATCTCTTGCAAAAATAGAAAATGCTTTTTTGTAACCTCCAACGAACTTTTTCGTAATAAACAAGTGATTTTACTAGATTATTCTAAATAATGCAAATTTATAATCTTTTATGCATACTTTCTCACAAAAATCTTACACTCAACAGCGTATGAATGTATCAAGTGTAACGATATCATAAGTAAGACTGCAAAAACTGCTTGTCTGTAGTCGGGTATTTTATTTTTCTTTTAACATAGATACTTAATTGTTAAGAATTTAAAAATTTACTTGAATCGGTTAGCAATTTTTATTTGCTTTTAACGTTTATGTAAATCAACAAAAGTGAACATACGATGCTATTGTGCTCAAGTATCAACTAAGCGGATGTGTTTATAAGATAACACCACAGACATAGTAGACGAAGCATGCGACTTCATTTATATGAAAACCTTGCGTGCCACATTTTTAGTATCGACTGTGACGTCACACAAACGATTTAGTGATGGAATGTTCCATTGCGCGAATTCTATTCAACCCAATGCATCCGCGCGCTTGTACGCTAGTGACTAGTAGACAAAATATCGAATCGGAAGTATATATCACCTGAAATTAAATAAATCTTAGGTCGTCAACTGTGATTTTTCATCTTACTGTTGACACGCTTGGTACATACACTTAGGGTATCTATAGAAGTCTATGGATGACACACAAATTGAAAGAGTTTGTTATTCTATGTCGGTGGGTGTCTGTCGTCTGCAGCGTTGCCAATTTGTAGGCAATTTTATAAACTGCGGGATTCCCGAATTGATCGGGGGCATTTCAAAACTATTACTGAGCGAAATTTACTGCTTTAGGAGCATATATAGAGTTATATGAGATTTATCGGTAATGCGAAAAGATGTTAGAGAAGTTTAGTTAAGAATATGATGTCTGTAGTTCGACAATCGTACCTCTCGCTCGCGCAAACTAACATTGTTGAAGATATAAAATGTCTGAATGAACTTATAAATACTATTACTAGAAAGCAACATCGCAAATTTTCGACATATTCATTTTAATCCAATTTTTTTTTTTAATTTAATTTTTATCTCCACAGACACCAGGGTCCGCGACCTTTGTCATAATTACAAACTATTGTTTACTACTTATCGTTTATTTAATTTAATTAAATTTAAGTACTTATTACTACGTTACGTGCATACCACGAGCAAACCAGCGACCCGCAAGCAGCACCCGATCACGAGTATGACGCATGTGCCAGCCATCACCCTACTCAACCAAGTTTATATTTATACATAACAATGATATATACAAATTGCTAGCTTAAAAATGTTTTTTTATGTATGCAAATTTACTTAGATCAAGATTAAATTTTTATCGTAAATTTGTGTTTATCAATCGCTCCAACTTTTGTGTCATTCTCTCAATTACAGAAAAATCAAGATAAAAATGGGCGCGAGCCAACTTTGCGTCGTTACAAAAAACAAGCTTAACCCCCAGAGGGTTAAGCCTACTAATATACTATACCTACTAATCACCGTAAGCTAGCAGTAACAAAATATTCTTCCACATTTCCCTGAAACATACTGGTTTTGTGCTTACCACACCAAGCAACTCTTTTCCGTTTCCTAAAAAATCACAAATCGACTCGGTCAATATCGGCGTATCAGGTCATATCATCGGAACCCTACGCTATAAATATTTCAAGCCTCGGACCGCGACACCCTCAGGCAAATATCCCTGGACGTGACTGCACTGCTGCAGATGGTCATCCGGATCGGTACAGTAAATTCAGTTGAGGAACCGTACTTGGAAATTCATACGATTTTGATATGAGTGTTTGATAATTTGGGTCACGCTTAGAAAGAGTTATGAATAATTGAGTATTTTTAACTTTATTACTCACGCGTGTGCAAGATTACTTATTTCAAATTACAACTGTTTTTTTTTTCTAAGACTCCCCTTCTATCTAGAAGGGGAGTGAAGGGGGGGGGGGGGGGAGGGGATGTTCAATGGTTTCCTGAAATTATCTTAATCGGAATGCGCAAAAAAAAAACTAGATACTTTCAACACAATTGTATGAATGCATAGTATAGAAGGAATAAAAGAAACGTCATGTATGTAAGATGTGTTAGTTTATACTTAACACTAATAATGTTTTTGTCTACAGTAGCATTTCCTTCACATGTGACACTTTTTGTATTAGGCAGGAACTTGAAATATCGTTACTGTCACGTGCTCGAAAGAACCAAAGGCACTGTCGCCGTCGTGACTAGAATAAGTTTTTTTAACCGCCTTCGAAAAAGAAGGAGGTTCTCAATTCGACTGTATGTTTTTTGTGCTTATTACGCGATTTATGACTTGATTTTGAAGACTATTTTTTGTTTGGTAGGTACTTACTTCAGTGGTACCTATAAATTTTAACAAAATCGGTTCCGTACTTTGGTTTTTATAACAAAATAACTGGAAAAATGACATCCAAGTATACAAAATTGCGTATTTGGAAGTCGGTTGCTTCAGTTTTTTTAAACTGTATTTATTGTTTTTAGTTTAACCAGCCTTTCAACGCATAATGTCAGAAACGTAAAATATTTGATGTTATGTGTTAGTGAAATTATACTTATGCTAAATATCAAATGCTTACAATGCCTGTAACGCAAATTGGCGAGATTGGAAGATTTTGCGTTTTTTTAACAAACAAACACATTAAAATTTAATACATAATACATTAAAACATTATTTACAGCCATCATTTTCTCGAAATACGAGAAAATGAAATGATATACTAGCTTTACTAAAGTGAGCTCCCCCCTCCTTAGCTGTTTTGTAAATACGTTTAAAAGCACAATAACTAGATAACTCCCACTAAATATTATGTATGTATATTGATAGAGATATTTATGTAAGTTTTTTAAGCTATTGCATAGCTTCTATCGCGGGCCTTGAGCGTGGAGACCGAATCCAGAAATTCCGTAACGAAAATAACCTAACACACCGCGCGTAAAGCTATTATGCAATAGCTTTACCGCGGCAGTCTCCGAGTGCCACACGTCTTTTTTTTTATATGAACGAGAATTTGGTCCATTATAATATTATTGTTTTCCTCTTTTAACGTAACTAGGTACCTATACTATAATTAACTACTGTTGTTTTATGTATACCCATTTCTTAGTTAAGTTTTGCTTTAAGGCCACTATCTGTTGCCATCTGTACTATCCGTGCAAGGTTGCCTGGAAGAGATCACTCTAAGCGATAAGGCCACCAATTAAAACACCTAGTTGTGATATTATTCTCTCTGTATTTAATGATTCTGTATTGTGGTCTTTTAATCAATTGTTATCTATCTATCTATACTTAGAGGAGCATTACCGTAGATCTATCAGAGCGCGTATATATATACCTATATATAGCATATTAAATATGCTTATACTGTGCTTGTGCTGTACACAATTGAACAATAAATTCTATTCTATTCTATTCTATCATTTATGAAAACATAATAGGTACATATGTAAAAAAGTTGATCCTAAAATGTTTTAGGATCAACTTTAACTATCAACTAACGTCTACTAAATTTGTTGACGTTAACTTTTTGGATCAACTTTTTTCACAGAATTAGCAAGTATAACATCTACCTAAAAACTTCACATATGTACCTATTATGTTTTTATCTTATATAGTCATAACGGGGGCCAACAAGTTTGTTACCTATTATGTTAATTATACCCTACCAATTTACCCTCCAAACAACAAATATCACGATTGTAACAGTCAAACGATTCTAATTTGTACGTCAGAACCATATCGCTAGCAAATACTCTATGAATCAACCTCTAGTCAATCTACGTACGTCGTGAGCACGATACCCGCTCAATTTGTCTACGCGGCATCACGGTATACGTTCACTGTAGTGATGGGTTTAATTACCCGACTGCGTAAGAAGGAGGGTTATGTTTTTCGAGTATATGTATGTTTATATGTATGTAAGTATGTATGTGTGTATGTTTCTATGTATATTATATGACAGCCTACAGCCTAAACGGCTAGACCGATTTTGATGTGCGAGTTGTCATTAGATTCATCTTCGCTTCCAGAGTGTCATGCTATATTTTTTTGTAATAATAATAAGTAATACATCTCTTGCAAAAAATGTTATTTTTTGTAACCTCCAACGAACTAGAATTATTGTAAAGAATGCGCACTTATAATCTTTTACAGTGATTTTACCCATACTTTCTCATAAAAACGTACACTCAACTACACGCCAATGAACGTTAATTGCGAGGTGAGGTAATAAGGTGTGTTGGCGGTCAAGCGCAAACTTTATTGTATAAAAAAAAAGTGAATGCTTAAAATATATGCCACTCTTATTGTGTTTCAGGCTTCACGTTTTACTAATGTGTAATTGATTGTGCTTAATCTGTGATTCCATTTTATAACTCACTGGAATTATCATAAATACAATTCTTTGTCATAAGTAAATTAAATAATATTTTTTTATTTTTAGATTTCAATTACAAAATGTAATTTGTGACAATGCAAATGAGGCCTATCACTACCAACTACTAGACTACGGCCTACTAGACTTCACACTACTTTTGAACAAAAATAGCGTCAAGTCTAGTGAACATTCTCGCCAGGCTAGACAAATTCTGTAGGTATAAGTCTATTTTTTTTATTTTGCACGGCAATTATTTTTATAACTTCTACGTTAATATTAAAATTAAATATGAAAATTTAACCGTGATTGACAACCCTAGAAGGCGTCACAGTATGCGAAACATGATGCCGGCAACATTTACGTTTCTAGTTTCCGATGCAAGCGGAAACGTCACTACCGCGCTCAAGAAAATCACGTCAAGTGACAATGGAAAATAGAATTGAGGTGGAATTTGAAAGGGGTGAATTTTTTATGGAAAAGTGAATTGTAGTTTTTATATATAGCATTTGGATATAATAAATCTGGTAGTTTATAGTCACAAGTGTCGAACAAGTGTATGGTCTGTCTGAGCGTAATAAATTGCAATGAAGGATAGAATAATATATACTCCATATAAATATGGATTTACCTAATAGTGGAATAAATTCAAGTTACTCTGAATCGCGCCTCGTCACTCGCCACGTGAACCCTCCACGTTACCGCTGGCCTGACGTCGTGAGGCAGATCTAGAAAGCCCTAGCAGATGAATCGGCAGAGATAGAAACTCACATAGAACAAACAGCATACAGTATTAAATGATATTTACATAACGTCAATAAGACAGGCGTCTTTTGGTACAGGAAGCAATACATACTTTGCGGTCATCGTGCTAAGTATCGTATCTTATTTGGGGGTTCGATTCTCGGATGCACTTCGAGCCTTCGAGCTCTTCTGTGAGCTCTTCTTCTGTTCGACATCTTAATAATTAGTTGTCATCGAGTTACGTACTTAGCTGTAGGTCAATTGCACATAATGATGACAACGGACAAAGAAAGAATAAGATCTTTGGTTCTTTAGACTTACTCAATCAGGAAAAAGTTTTAGAGGCAAAGTGGTAACAGCTCCAAAGTCCGACTATAACCGAGCTAAGTACATTTTGGCTTTAATACGTTTACAAGTTATATTTAATAGCACAATATGTGGTAAGCAAATTCTCTTCACACAGTTTATATAATCCAGTAAAGGAAACATAATAAAAGCAAGCGTACAACACTCCATTGTTATCTAGGGAGCTTGAGTGCGTATCCTTGTCACCACTTCACTGCTACGGTTACATTCGTGCTGGAATTGATTCACGTTAGTACAAGCTTTGAGTACGAGTGAGTTTTCGTTGTAATATCGTACCTTGCAGGAAGAAAATTAGGATATAGTTAGGTTTTGGTCCATTCTATTCTGTAATCAGATTTTATTTTGCTAACAGTTAATTGGTAATGGTTTAATTTAGGTAAGTACATCACTGTATTTTTTTATGAGATTATTTTTTATATTATATTTATATTTTTTGTAAGATAGATCTACGATTGCCCACCAACTCGTCTGATGTTAAGCGACGGCCGAGGATGGAGTTTGTCGATCTAGAAGATATCTATTCATTGATAGATTGGTCTATGATGATGATGAAGTGAAATTTGCTAGTCGCAAATGGACAAGTAGACGAAAGTAAAATTGAGAGTTAAATAAAAAAGCTGAATCATGTTTAAGTGTTATACATATAGGTATTTCGTTATATGAGAGAAAAAAATGTTTTAGAAAGAAAAAGAGAGTAATAAAAAGGATAGAATATCCCTTCATAATGGCTTCTTATCAAAATCTCACTCGCTTCATATTCAGTCCAGTCCACCCAGGACTTTGGATTTCAACAGCTATTTAAAACCTTTATTGCTAATAATTTCTAATAATAACTGAAACAATAAACAGATGTTATACTGCATAATCTAGCGAGTTCCGTAAGTACCCACTGAGCCTCAAATTTCGTTTTTACGACTCGCCGTCCGCCTCCAAAACCTCATAAACCTGGCCTTTTTCGGGGCAAAAATTATTTACAACGAGCAGAGCCTTTGCTTTTCGCGAAATCTCCCGCTAAGTGTCTATTGTGTTCGGACACAAAGAGATATCAGAGTGTATCTTTCAGCAATCCCGTTACAATTTATTTTAGAAACAGTTGCAAAAAATCCGTTTCATACATTCCTACAGTAGGAGAAGATGATACTTACAATTGTTTTTATTTTGATTTTTAACCGACTTCCAAAAAGAAGGAGGTCTGTATGTTTTTTTTTATGTTTGTTCACCGATTACTCAGCCAATTGTCCATTGATTTTGATGTTTTTTTTGTATTTGGTAGGTCATACTTCAGAGGTGGTCCCATATAAATTTTATCAAAATCGATGCAGTACTATAGTTTTTGTAACAAAATAACTGGTAAAGTATCATCCAAACAACTGTAGAAAACTGAATAGCAAGTCGCGTATATGCGTGCATTCACTTTTCTACAGGCGTTATACATATTACGTATTTCGAAGTCGTTTTTTTTTTAGTCTTTTAAACTATAAAATTATTTAAATCCGACTGCCCAAAAAGGTAGGTAGGTTTTCAGGGTATGTATTTATGTAGGATGGATTTGTCTTTACTATCCAAGTGTCAAAGCTTTTACTAAACACACAATAAATAGAAATTATACTTTTCTATAGTAGATAGATATACTATTGACCACCAACTTGCCTGATGGTAAGCTTCTCACGTGATGGTAAAGCCCGATACCCATTACCGGTCAAGTAGAGTAGACCTACTAATCTGGTCCTAGGTCTGGCCTACTCGACTGTTCTGTAACGGGTATCGGGCTTAAGAGTGGTTTATCGTAGCTTTCTGTGACAGTTAAGTGGACTTAGAAAATAAAAATGATTTTACTATATTGTTCTGTGTGTCAGTCATCATTTTCTCGCTAAAACATACACTCATCGAGTTAAGCTAGTCATTGGAAAATAGCTGTTAAGCAGCAAAGAAGGAATATAATGTATATGTTTAAGTTAGACGTGTAGTCATACCTGGGTATCTGTATATCTGCGTATCTGTTTGTCACATCGTCAGTTCTCAAACGAATGAACTGTTTTCAAAATTCCGAAATTTGTTTTTTGGAAGTTGATTTGATTGATAATAATATTTATTTCGATAAAAAAGATATTTAGACTCTGACTCTGTACTGAGGTCTAATAGTAGATTGTTATACAAGGGGCTAAAATAACCCATTGTAACGAGGTAGATTTTTACCGAGTAAAAACCGAGTTACAATGGGGTTTTTAGCGCCGTTATACTCTAATTTTCACTACGAGTGCGAGAAAATAAAATAATCAAAGTTTATTTTATTAAAAATGAAATGTACAATTTGTACAATTCTGGATATTTAACGAGATGTTTGCAAAGATAATGTAAATATATTCCAAAGAGATTATTCTACTTTTGAATAAAGACTGTTTCGTGTATGTAGGATCTTTGGTAACAGATAAATATTACAAAAAAAATATACTTTATCCCCTAGAGCTAAAAATGCTATTTTATCCCCGCTTTAGTACGCTACAATGACTGTTTTTTTGAGCAAGAGGAGTGAAAATATACTTTATAGATGTTATTTTGGTTATTCATGGTACTCCTTACTGCATGTATGTAAGTTGTATTATACTTATATTAATTTCGTTTGTAGATTTAATACAATTATTGTCCCGATTTTGGTCTCATTACAAATGTTGTGTCAGACTTTGCCGGCTGCAATAAAATTAATAACCTTTGTTAATTAAATATCTGCGGGAAAAGTTTTGTTAATTAATTGCAGTAATAAATGTATGCAGCTTATTGATTGCACTGTAGTGGGATATTTAACTAAGTGCTGTAATTTTCACGTACAAATAACAGTTTCTCAATTTTAATAAAAAAAATTTAAACATACATATATAATTTTTTTTATCAGCCCTGTTTGTACAAACTGTCCCACTGCTGGGAACGGGCCATCTTCTCATTGTGAAAAGGTTAGGCCATAGTCTGCCAAGCAGGCCAAGTGCGGGTTGGCAGACTTCACACATCTTCAAGATCATTGAGAACTCTCAGACATGTAGGTTTCCTCACGATGTTTTCCTTCACCGTTTGAAGTTGCCGGCAATCAACAATACGCACATAACTTCGAAAAGACAGAGGTGCGTGCCGTGGGATTCGAACGCAGGACCTGCGGATCGCAAGTCCCTACTAGGCTGCCGGAAACTTCTTCTTAATATAATTTATTAATGGTTATTTTACAAATTCATCATAGAAATTATCTCATATTTAAGAAGTCCTCTGCTAGATATAGGCCTCCCCCATGGGTTTTCAAAAAGACAGGCTGGAAGCTGATTTATTTCAGACGTTGAGATATTGATTCTTACCGGAATCACCGGACCGAAGCCGGACTTACCGTCGGACTAAAGAATCAAGCTGATTGCATGTTGAATTGAATTGAAAATGGACATTTATATAAAGTTTACTTAAAATTAGATTTTTTTGGAAATTTTGGGTTGCGAATGACTGAACGCAAACACCCAGATTTTATTCATCGCGAAAGCACTCACCGACTCAGGCAGCAAATTCCCCAATTTAGAAGTCCACACAATGAAGTGGAAATAAAGCGTTTCATTCAGTTTTATATGTAACATATTATAAATACTTTCCAATCACTCGGTTCGACGATTTTGATATATTCTGAAATAATCCACTGCTGAACTATCTTGAAGAAAACGCCTCGACCCAGGTGCGTGCGAGGGAGATTTCAATCAAATCAGCAAAGTAAGGAGAAAAGTGGAAAAGGGAGAACGCACTGAAGACTGGCTGTGACTGATTGACAACATTGTAACAGAAAAATGTGCGTACATTTCCCTTCAGAGTTGCGAGTTTCTTTCATTTGTCAACTGAGCTCTTGGCAATTCCGAGTTTTAATGCTTTTAGAACTGTCCAAGTTCTGAGAAATCTCGGAAGGCTTCTGCTGAAAGGTTTCTTTTAAATTAATTCCAGTGTTAGGTACAGTCTTTCAATTTGTGAGACTGTAAAAATGACGGTGAGCTGTTTTAGTAAGTAGAATATAGTAGTTATTGAAAAGCTAAAGCATTATTGCAAACATCCTAAGACTAAACTTGTGTTTGTTTGTAAAATTTGTATGATATCTGATAAATAATTTATTGGTCTTTTTATACTTTTATTTTATTTTCCTTTTATTTGTGCGTTCATAAAATTTCAAGTCAGAATCAAAGTTACGTAAAACAAGTCAAGTTTAAGCTTTAGTACGGCAATGATTTTGCTGGAATTTACGGAATGTAGCCGAGAATATCAGACACGTTTATCTAAATTATTTTAACGCACATAATTATACACCCAAACATTTAATTTATAATAGTCACCATTTTTTTACAAAATTTGGAACAATGTCTTCATTGCTACATTTAAAAAATGTAAATTGAATGAGAAGCATTACGGTGCAGTTTTTAAGTAACAAAAATATGAAATATATACCTACGAATATTATAAATAGATGGATAGGAAAACATCTATGAGATATCAATTTATTTTGTACTTTAAAGTAAGAGTGTATTAGAAACACTGAATTCATTTACTACTATTGCGATGTGTCTGAAATTATATTAAATAGGCCCGCAAACTAAATTCACTATTCATTATTCAATTCAAACTGCAAACGAATTTTGAAATTCAGCGGTCAATATAAACAGAAATTGTAATACAATTAAAGAGAATCAACTGTAACTGTAACAACCGATATAACTATTCACTTGGCCAATTATATAACTAAAACATTTTACAGTGAAACTATCAGTTTTACTTAGAAAATTTGCTAGTAGCGCCTCCGCTCGTGGAGATTCCGTAAAGTTGGACTTTGCTTTGTAACTTTATGCAAAGTAAACAGCCCTCATATAACAGGCGTCACTTGGTTTCTAAAGTTATGGCCGGGGTCTGTGACCAAGTCTCTAAGTTGGGCTTCTGATGAAAGTTCACAAGTTTATTGGATAAAAGTTCTTATTTGTGGGGAAGCGTATTGTGTTTATGGCTTAGAAATGGTAGAGATTGGGTATAGATAATAAATACAAATTCGGAAATTGAAAACCGAGCTCAGATCGACCGAATATCTCGCCTCTAATATGATTAAGTATTAATAAAATCAATGCGAGATGTTTACTAACGAATCAAAGTAAACTAAATCATCCGACACTGCCTGCAAGTTGGCTCGCTTTTGAAATACAGGGGTGTTTCAGAGATAGTTCTGTATTTTTTTTTAATGAATACTTTGAAATTATATTTAAATTATTTAGTTATGAAAACACTAGAAAGGAAGTAAGCAAATATGAAGACGAAAAGAATGTAGACTACATTATTATTTTGTTTGTTCAAATTTATTTATTTTAATACAGGGTAAAACTAAATTTATTTTCTATTAAAATGATTACAAAATTTAAAAAGTAACTTGATAGAAACATAAAAGAAGTAAAAAGTAGTATCCAAGTATCTTGATATAACAGTATTGTTGAGTAGTACGGTCAGCCGCCATTAACCGTACTACTGGGAATTAAAAGTCTCAGTAGTACGGTCAACCGGACTGGCAACCGTACTACTGGGAATAAACGGTTGTATCAATACACTTGGATACTACTTTTTATTGATACAACAATATTGTTGTAAAAGATACTTGAATACTACTTTTTACTTCTTTTATGTTTATATCAAGGCACTTTTTAAGTTTGTAATGATTTTTATAGAAAACAAACAGAGTCTTACCCTGTAATAAAATAAATAAATATAATATTTATATAAGTGAAGGCATCTCAGGTATACACAAATTAGGTTATTCAGTTAATTTTTTCATGTATAATAATAAAGAATTATCGAAATTTGCTCATAAATGGCGGAGATTTCGAAAATCGAAGGAGAAAACTTAAAGTCGCATTGAGAATCTCTCTTTTCAAGTCGGTTAAATTTATAACCAATCATTAAAAGTCACTATATTAAAAGTATATTTACTTATTAGATTATTGTGACAGCTATAACTTCCATAATCTCGTACTTTTACAGCCAAAATATAATAGAATATAACCTGTCACAAAAATCAAGTCCTATTTTATAAACCATAAATTAAAAAGCACACCTATTTCACTCCACATACGCAAACCTCGCAGACGGTTGCCCGATTAGTTCAATTTTTATCTCCCTCAATGCAGGATATAATTAAAATTTCAGTGCAAGCCGAAGCCACACTCAAATACGTGACCGCGAATAATTTAGGGGCCGTCTATCCGTCTATTATTCGCTTTGACTCCGCGATTGTAGACTTGATGGCAGGCTCGGGAATAGGGGATAATGAGCGACATGTAAATCTGGATGTTATGACAGATAATATGTATATGGAACGTTTCGGTGTACGACGGACACTCGCCCTTAGATAACCTATAATATTGTCCAAATATTTATTTTAGTTTTGATTTATGCACATCTATGAAGTTTATATTCGTATCAGCGAGAAGTTGACACAATATTTTAAGCATTAACAAAATTTGATTAAGTAACGTTTTCCTTTCCTGAAATGCGACCATTTCATGAAATTATCGTATATTTTATGAAATGCTCAATTGAAAGATTTGGGCACAACACATAATACACACACACACACATACACACACACACACACACAAATACACACACACACACACGCACGCACACACACGCACACACACACACACACACACACACGCACGCCTGTACGCACTGTTTCACTAGCCAACATCACATTTTTTAAACATATCATAACACAACTCAAATAATAGAAACAACAAGCAACAGAAACAACAAGCAACATCAACAATTACCCTTCTTATCCTAGTTACAGAAACTTCCAAGCGTTTGATCATACCCGTAACAATAGGCGCACCTGCGAAACCAACAAGTTAAATTCAAACATAACAACTTAACTCATTACGCGTACAAATGTGCCTAACAGCCAAAAATTTCACCTTTCTCTACCCGAGGAAGTTAAGCATGGGTTAAAATTGTTCGGTTAAATTCGTTTATTCGGCCGAGCATGGATAAGGTAGGGTAACGAACGCTAGGATTGGTCCCATGGCGCTTCAGAGTTTCAGGTTAACTGTCCGGGGGCAGGTTAGCCAGGAATTGGGCCAAGTGTAATATTGAGATTTTGTTTTGTAATATTCCGGCTATTTTGTGGAATAACGCTGTAAATATAGAAGCTTGGGTGAACTTTATTTTTTACCTTTTTTGACCATTAGCTTAAGCAAACGGGCTTACCCAAATAATGTGAAACAGGACCTGTTTTTTTTGTCATAGATTCGAATTTTTTAATTAGAGTTTATATGGTTAAAATAATAGAAGACAGAGTTGCGTATGCCAATTAAAATAATAATAATAAATAATAAATAATTGTGGACATTTCACACAACACCATCTAGCCCAAACTAAGCAAAGCTTGTACTATGGAACTAGATGGCTGATATAATACATATATACTTTTTTTTTTGTAAATATATACATATGATACATATAAACACCCAGACACAGAACAAACATCCATGCTCATCACACAAATGTTTGCCCTGGGTGGGGATTGAACCCACGACCTTACAGTTCAGCAGGTAGATGTAAACACACTACCAACTGAGCCACAAGGCCAGTCAAACCAACTCAATTATACCACAAATTCATAATTAGTCAACAAACATATTAAATACTATCTAAAGAATCGTGTTTACAGAATTTTCAAACAACAACAATCGCTAACAATTTGTAATAAGGTATAAAAAAATATAATTGTGGTTTAGTTATAAACTTTTAAAACAGTTCAGAAATGTAAGAAAGGTGGCACATATTTTTCCTTTAAGTGTTTGTCCTACATACCTTTTGGATGTTGTAGGTACTATGGCTTACACGAAGTAGGTACTACGAAATCTTGAAAATAATTTGCTATGTATATTGTGTATATGACACGAACCTATGATTAAAACTATATAATGTCACACATTTTGACAACAATGGTAATCAGAATCTCCGATTCCAATCGCCCATACATCCTTGCAATGCTGATCAAGATAATTATGCAATATGGTTAAATATTTATTTATTTATTTATTCAAATACACAAAACAGAATATAAGCCTTACGTAATAATAGATAACATGTAGCAATCGACCAGAACCAGACTACAGTCCAAAGCATGTATATATCATATGAGCAAACACATTTTAGGTATTCTTTAGGTTAAATATTAAATTAAAATATAGGAAAAAAAAAAAACTATGAATATTCTGTAACTTAACGGTGACTCACTACATGTGTAACAGATCTGGGTTTGTTATAGAGGATATCCTTCACTGAAAAAAATAATTGAAATACATAAATAAATTAATTAATTGAAAATAAATTGGCTGATCCCAATTTTCCAACACGCAGTTGTGTATTTTAAATATAATCGGACTATAAACCTATAAAGTACTAGTAAGTATTCCTAACACAAAAGGGGGCGTCCATAAATTACGTGAGGTGTTTAAGGGGGGGAGGGGGTCGAGTCAAATCTCATCTAATCTTACGTTGGAGAGAGGGGGGTCTCGGCAAATATCACGCAATTTTTTTTCTGATTGAAACAAAAAAAATTTATTCTATTTTAGTCTATTTAATCCAGATTGTACATGCTTAAGATTTAATCTTAAGCGTAAGAGAAAAGATGCTGCAGTACATGCGGTATTTACTTTGCATCTAGCACGAGAGCTGCAGAGCACAGGCGATCAGCCCACATTGCACCAGCTAAGCAAGCGCGTATGTTCCGCAAAGTGCGACCCTCACGGATTGTCACAAGACGAGCTAATGAGTTACTTTGTACAAGTGCCAATGGCTTAGAGTGGCTAGATCAGAACGAAGTTGAAGGAGCAGATGATTTTACTGAAAATCATATGGAAATGTTGGTTCCAATAGTCTCTCTTGAGACCGTGCATGATTCTCCATGGACTGAATTAGAGTAGATATTCTTTTTTTAATTACAGTATTTACGATTTAAGTATTCTATTGTTAAATTTTTATTACACTTATAATTAAACTCTCAGCAACATTGATTACTAGTCTTAACTAGTCGTAAATAAAAGGACGATGCAAATTTGTTTTTTTCTTTTTACAATAACAATCCAACGCGTTTACGTAAGAAACTCACATTTTGAAAAATCTCACGTGAGATTCGGGGATGGGGGAGGGGGTTGAATAAAATCTCACGACATCTCACCAGGGGGGGAGGGAGGGGCAGAAAATTTAAAAAAACACCTCACGTAATTTATGGACGCCCCCAAAGGAATATAAAAAACTTCCTTGAGTTCCTCTCATTTGCGTTTCCCGGGTCGCCATCGTGGCGCTTGTGGACTTTTATAGTTTCCCGCTTAAACTTTCATGGCTTTAATCAATGCAGAACATTTTGTAATAATTTTTATGAAGTAACTTTTGAAAATGAATGAATATTTTAGTCGGATCAGAACTCGGGAGGTTTGCCGGTTTATGTCACGTTCAGTTACTTTGTTGAAAGTTTGTACTAATATCGTTTCAAGCTTTGAGGATTATTGAAATACATACATATTTCTGGTTTTAAGTGCCTTTTATCTTTATTTTACTATGGAAACTAACGTGGTTTCCACACATTTTTTAAATAAAAACTACGGGTTACTCACGTCTGTTTTTAGCCGAAATATCTGACTATAGTTTCATCCGCATTCGGCGGTCTTTTTCAAAGCAGCGCAGCGCACACGTCACTCTCAGTCGGTAGCGCGCCTTGCACTGCTCCTTTGAAAAAGACCGCCGAATGCGGTTGAAACTATAGTCGGATATTTTATCTTTATCTTTTTTTTATCTCTCACTATATAAATAGCGTGTATATTATGCTGGACTACCGTGTTTTATCGCTGTTCTTTTTGTCAGATACTCATAATCATTACCTGATGTATAATAAGTATAAGTTATAAGTTTTTTTAATGTAGTCAGTAGAGGTATAGTCATAGTTCTTAGTATAGTTTTTTCTTACAAGTATGTTCAGATTGTTCAGTATAGGTCAGTAATGATAAATGGCCAAGTGTCTTGCCACGCACAATGTAGGGTTCCGTAGGGTTACACATCATAATTGATGTAAACTTAAAACAGGGTCTCTTGTTTGATACTATGAACGTACGGGTTATCGTTTAAGTGAAATATTAATTTCTTACTTTTGTTTGACTTTTCTAAGTACCTACATTTTTTAATACTCATTAACTTGTAAAGCCTACTTAGCTGTGATAGTTTTCGTTATAATTTCATCATATATGCTACTAGCATGAATTTTTCGTATTTTTTATTTTCTTAATTTTTTTCCATCATCATCATCTCAGCCATAAAAAGTCCACTGCTGGACATAGGCCTCCTCCATGGATTTCCAAAAAGACCGATTAGAAACGGCTTGCATCCAACGTCTTCCCGGTCGGTCATCTATTCTTACATTATTTTGATAAAATTATTATTAATTTGATTAATAAGCATGTTCACATCAAATTACAATTTCTAGT
The DNA here is from genome assembly GCA_947563715.1 of Lycia hirtaria. Classification (NCBI taxonomy): domain Eukaryota; kingdom Metazoa; phylum Arthropoda; class Insecta; order Lepidoptera; family Geometridae; genus Lycia; species Lycia hirtaria. Next base: position 28,523,968 of record OX387381.1, on the reverse strand, counting down.
ATTAATAGTCTAGACATGGCGAAACTATAAGCCCTTGTTTACTAGGGAACCCTAAAAAAGTGGTTTTAGTTTCGACTATTTTTGCTCGACTGTGCGATGCAAAGTAGGTTAATATGTTTATTAAGTTATGTATGTATGTTCCTTTTTAGCGCTCTAGGTAACAAAAGCATGCGTCGAATGATATGTTGTTGGATATGTGCAGTATAAGCTGTGTGGTAATGCATATGTATTACCTACCACGTATCTCACATTACATCACTCAATTATTAGCGATATAAGAAGTAGGCTCGTTTATAGTTAAATCTCCTTGACTTACAAATTGCTTACTCGTTACCTTTGACCTAATTCTATCAAATAGAATTTTGTTATGTTGGACGCATTCCGTCTCAACTTATAACAAAGTACAGAACCCACTAATGGAAATAAAACGCGAAACAACAAGGTAACGGCCGAGACCGAAACCAACCCAGTCGCAAAGTAAATTGTAATTTTATAGATATCCGGCCGACTCGCAAACACTTCTTAGCCAAATTGTGTTTGTCTTATTTTGTTTGAGACCATCTCTGGGGTGCGCAGTTTGCACCTAATTTCCTCGTTTTGGGAACTCGGTAAATACTGGTTTTGTTGCTGTTTTAATATTTAATTTCTTTAAGTGCGCTTGGGGCGGTTGCGTTTTAGATTAGGGATGTATTCGTCTACACACATTCACACAGGCAATATCATAAATGAGAATTATAAATGTAGGTACACGTACTTATGATGTAGAATGTAGGTCAATTAATTCATAATGTTAACTATCACGGTGTACAAAATCAAAGATTTCGAGAAGCTGTATGATATACAGGTACTTACACGTTTTAAAAAGCTGTTTGGCGATTTGTGGAAGGTTACAAAGTGTCACAATTTCTAAAAATCATAGAGAATAGAGATTGTAGATAATTATAGTTTAAAAAACAGAAAAAAAACTAACAAATAAAAACCAAAGTACTAAACCAATTTCGATAAAATTTATAAGGGACCACCTCTGAGTCTGAGAGATCTACCACACATAAAAGAATCACCAAGAACAATTCATATTTGGCGGAATAATAACTGAACAAACATAAAAAAACATACAGTCGAATTTTTTTTTGCAACGTAATATTTATTAGCACCGTTAGTTGCAGCACCAAACAAGTACAATCTACTTCACAAGTTTGAGAGTTACCAAAATCCCAGAAACACTGACAGTAAACTTTTAAACAAATCCAACCACCCGAGCCTCAAACACATTTCACAGCCTCCGGCGTACAAAAGAGACGCCATTTGAAAGCCATTCCTTCATCTATCAGAGTGACACGCAATCAAACAATACAATAAAACTTCTCTTCCGAAAAATACTTGAAAATAATTTCTCCATTTAAATTCAGTGGGGGAGCGGAGGCGCTAACAAAGGTTGCTGAAGGTAATAACCGCTAAGGTGCTCAAGGTATATTGTGCGTCGGTGACACTGACAAATAAAAAATAGAGGTGGCATAAGCGATTGTGCACAAGTTCTTTATGCTTCAGCACTAAGTAAGTAAGTTCGTATAGACTGCCAGTCCTAGTGGCAAAGTTATTAATTAAGCCGCGGAAAGGCATCTGACCTGGCTTGACAATTGCTGTTTTTTTAAGAACATACAACTGGGACCTACAATTTATCGTGTCATCCGACCCACGATAACGCTCAGAAAGAAAAGCCACTCATCGTTACCCAGCACTGAAAAGTAGTTAATATGGGTGGGCCTAATAAGGGAGCTCAAAGTAACACAATGACTTATAAACAGTGCTATGCTCGGAGTCTATCTATGAGATCAAATCACCTATGACAAGCGCGGACCCAGCTTTCTGAAAAAAATATGATTAGAGCCACCCAAACAATTGGCAATTCGCGCGTCTCGCGCGTCTCGCGCGTCTCGCGCATCTCGCGCGTCTTCGCGCGTCGTACATGTCAATTTAATTTATGTAATATGAAAAATACACAAAACATAAAATGACGAAATTGTTATTTATCAATGCGTGCTATTCATATAATTTATATATATATCGATCAATCTCAGCGCTCTTTTTAAGGGTTCCGTACCTTAACCTTAAGTTTTAAACTCTGTCTATTGCCTGTCTCTCTGTATCTCTGTTGGTTTTTGTAAACTTTTTACGACTAAATTATTTGTTACGAAATTTGGTACAAAATCAGTTTGTCATCATCATGTTTCAATGTTTAAAAAAAAAAAGCAAGGAACAGCTAGTAATTTAGTAAGTTGTATTTATGCCATATCCTTTTATTTATACTTCATAATCGAAAAGGTTGGAATAACGAAATGAAAGCACATGGAAGTTTAAAGAAACAGCATTTGTTTGGGAAAGTTGTGGGGTGCAAGTGGCTGATTAATTCTGTTGGCTGGAAGTGACAAAGTGATCTTACTGGTTGGAAAAGTTTTGGAAAGCTCATTAGATTGTATAAAAAGCAATAAGCCTGTTGTGAAGTACATGTGATTCATATTTTTAACAAAATGAAGTAGAGTGTGGAGTGTAGAGTGGGAGTGGATGCGAGGTAAAGTAAAAATTCAGAAAGAGCCTATCGAAATCTATAAAATCAAAACTTATAACTCTCGAATAACTTTCCAGTTAACCCTGTTTTTGCACCAAATGACTGAACTAAAATTAAAAATGATAAATAAATAAAATAAAAAATGACACATTTTTAACTATGTATGTATTTTTTGCTTGCATACCTAACGCTAAACTTAGTTTCTGGGGTAATGATATTAGAAATTCTCGCGCAAGAGCTTGAAGAGCCAAGATGTCCTGAAAAATCTGAAAATACCTCATGTAGAGATTGAAACACGTGTCGACAAGAATATCACGTTGAAAACATCGTAGCGGAAATATATTAAATATGTACGTTATATTTAAGTTTTAAAGACAAATTTTCTGAAAGCTTGTTTCAGCAAATTTTCTAAGATATTCGATATTTCGTATTTCGGATCACAGATAGGTAACCATTTCACAGTTGTTATAATATACAGATGCTCACAGATGCGCGCGGTCGTGCCGGCTTCGAACTCGTAACGTTTATGGTACCCATCATGTCGGTATTATGCGAGCTCCTAACGTTCACGTGGGACTCGTTATAATGCGGAGTTAAAGTTATTTTTATCAGTCTCAACTTTTGGTATTTTAGTCTCAAATTTACTGAGTTAAAATTTAGTAGAATAAGATTTTAACTTTTCATTAGGTTTTAGCGGACTGCTCAAGATGGGTTATGTTTTTCAACTGTATGTATGTTTGCATGTATTTGGTTATATGAAGGTGTGTGCATGTATGTTTTTATATTACGTACGCCTAAGCAGTTTATCGGTTTTTTGTGTGTGAGGTGCCATTACATTCGCTTTTACTTCCAAAGTGTCATAAGTATTTTTTTTTTTATAATAATAATACAATTGGCCTTGTGGCTGAGTAAAGACTGGCCTTATGGCTCAGTGGTAGTATGTCCGCCTGCTGCGCTGTAGGTTGTAGGTTCGATTCCCACCTAGGGCAAACATTTGTGTGATGAGCATGGATGTTTGTTCTGTGTCTGGGTGTTTCTATGTATCATGTGTATATAATTACAAAAAAAAGTATGTATGTATTCTATCAGCCATCTAGTTCTATAGTACAAGCTCTGCTTAGCTTAGGCTAGATGGTGTTGTGTAAAATGTCCACAAATATTTAAAAATATTTATATTTATTTTATTTAAAAAAATACAATTCCTTTAAAAACTCACACATGGTTTCTATTGTCTTGTGAGGATTACCTCTAGTAATTTTATAGTCCTCTGATTAATAAATAATTTACAAGAATTAATCTAAAAATATAATTTCAATAAAATGTGTGTAGCAGCTAGCATACTTTCTCGCTAAAACTTACACTCAACATTATATCAAGCATAGCAGTGAGTACACTACAAAAATCTCTCTTAGGAAGTCGGGTGCTTTGTTTTCTTTTGTTTACACTTGTAATTAATTGGGAAATAAAGATCAAAGTAATAATGTCTTTTTGATATTAATCTATAAACTTTCGGCAAAACGTATATATTACTAAACGTTACAGCTAATTTATCTAATGCCGCCGTTTCGCCGATATTATTATAAGTACCTTCTATATGTACATATGTACAAGCTTTAGCAGTATGGGTTATAATTCTGCTATACAGCACCAGCTCTTATGGTTGTACGTATGCGGAACAAGTCCCTAGCGATGTCTGTGCTATGGAATTACGAGGTGATAATAGTTCCCGTATGTAGTTTGCCAGTATACTCTGATGCGGCTACAAACGTCTAATGTTTGTATACATAATTCCTGTTTAGTGAAAGATTTAAGTACTTACTCATCAATTTGTATAAAGATGATACAAGTGTAGATAGAGGCACAATAATTAAATTGCCCCAAAATTTCGGACTCGCGGAAGATGGCGCAAGTAACAGTTGCTAATTTTTAACAACAATAAAGAGAAATTAAGAAAAGAAACATAATAAAGTTATGTCGTATTTCTCGTCATCGTTTTTTAATAGATAAATGACGTAAATTAAACATCTTGTTTTTGTTTAGTTGTTCTGAAAGTGAAACTATTCCAGATAGATTTTTTTTGTCTCCTAAAGCCTTAATTTTAAGGTAATTCTGAATAAGATTTTGGGGGAACGCGGGTTTGTATTTCGGCAAGTAGTAGAGAGATTCTTTCGTAGTGTTTTGGATACCTACTTCTCTATAATTATATTTTTCATTCGCTAAACATGCCGCGTAAATTATTTGACTACTAATCTATTGGAGAAAAAAAAACAAGAAACATCAAAATAGGCCACATACGATGTAGTCAAAGTAACCCACGTAGACAGTATTTTTTTTTAATTTCAGCGCAATAACAACTTATCTTTACTTTTTTTAAACAATCAATACAATATATCTAAAATCGTTAATATTCTACGAAAATGAGTTAATTAAAGCTCTTCTTACTTATAATTAAATTCCTTATAAAATCGAAATTAGATTATAGGTACATACGGTCTAGATCTTCATAAAAACATCTTTTCTTTTCTCAACATTTCTCCTCATCTAATAAGTAAGTACTTACTTTTTTTTTAAACGGCCAAGTGCTTTTATTAACTAAACAAAACAATATACAAAATCAACTCACTACTACACAAAAAGCATATCGATTACCCCAGACCGATAAAGTTTTAAAGTCAATCCAAATGCTCAAACCCACTACCAGTTGACAGCGTACCCAGTATGCTGCCCGCATTGCCACGTTGGATGGCAATGCTTATGCGTTGGGTCAAATACGCACCAGCATTTTAGTCACGCGTCGCTTACTACATTAATATAATATTAATATATATCGGTTTTATTGTTTATTTATGACCGAAAATGTTATTTCATAACTATTTCACAAAACATTGACGTATAAGGCCCCTGTAACGTTTGAACTCTCCAAGTAAATTCATATAAGCAGGCTTAATAATGCAACCCCACGGGAAATAGACAAAATTACACAGAATGTACCCGGTATAGGTAGAAACGTAGAAAAGCGGATTATATTGTTCGCCTTGACAAGATCGATTTGCCTCCCCGACGGGCTATGAACTTATACACGTATCGAACCTAACCTAACGTATCGAATATCACTATTAATTATTTACTAGAGGTACCCAATAGCATCATAATTATCCACATGGCGAAAATAATTTCAATTGAATGCTTATGTTCAACTACTTTTGTTTTTATGGCTTTTACGAAATGCTTATGTTTTATTATTAGCATCACTGTTGACATTGTCATAGTTATGAATGTCAAACAAGTCTACAGTTTATAAAAAAAAAAAAAAAAAAAAAAACTGAACAACCGACTTCAATTCGCATTGGATGAGTATTGTAGGCTTTTCAAGCTCACTAAATTCTACATGGATAGTTATAAATTTTCAGAAACCGACTATCATCTTCACTCGCTTTTCCGTGTGTCAAGAATAGAATTTATCACCGATTGTCAAATGCTTCATCTTAGAAGATTAGAAAATAAACAGAATAACCCTCAACATTTGTCATTTTTTTTCAAAGAAAAACGATAGGGCCACGAATTCTGTGGAAAAACGTTTCGGTGCAAGTCTGCGATTCTATAATATAATCTGAACCACTTCACTCACCACCCAATGAAAATATTCACATTTTTACAGATTATTAAAAAAATAGTAAATCAAAGTTAATAAAATAATTATGGGACCACCACGGGAATTTTCTTTTTATAATTATCAATGAAACACAAAAAATGGTTCAGGGATGACGGAGTAATCGGTGAAATTACATAAAAAAATACATACAGTCAAACATAGAACCTCCTCCTGTATTGAAGTCGGTAAAAAACTTTGATACAACAGTTCGAAAAAATATTCGAACCCAATAAAGGTAACTTTTTCATAACAGGCTTGCCAGCCGTAAAAAAATGACCAAAATCTATTCCGCCCCAACGTCAATGTCCCGTCATATTTCACGTCTCTAGTGCATATTGAATCTCAACGAAGGGGAGTCACACGGACTCTACGGTACCATACAGTACGTTATACTTAAGGCACGAGTACTCACCGTACGCACGGTGGATGCAGGTATTTTTACCGTGACGTACTGAAGGGTAATGCGAGAGGTACCTTTTTATTATTTACACCGCATTTTCAACGAGTGTTTGCTTTACTTTGATTTCGGAAGTTGCGGTGTAAGAGTGTGATCTGAATACGAACTCGAGGGATGTGGGCGGAGTATTGTTAAGTGATAGAAGAATCGTTTTTGTACTTTTGGTACTTTACGTGTTGAAATATGTCTAAGTAGGTACGTTTGTTTGTTAGGTTAGTTGTAGGTACGTTGTAGGTTTCACCACAAAAGCACGCGCAGACAGACATACATACACAACACACACACATACACACAACACACACACAACATACACATACACAACACACACATATGTATTAAGAAAAAACTTATTATAACTTTAGGCTTAAATTAACGTAAATATTAAATGCAATTTAAATGGTTAACATAAAAAAAACATGTACTTACCTGATTCAATGTAAAGACACCAAATTGTACTTCGGCTATGGATTATTGGAAGGCAAGTAGCAACTGCAGCACAAGTTTTATCTTAGAGCAGTTGCTACACGGCTTAATATTATGGTACACTTACAAGTTCGATTGTGACTGTAATTAATTTATATTGACGATTGTATGTAGCTTGTATTAAGGAAATAAATGTTATTTGATTTTGATTTGATTTGTTTCTTATGGTGTAGTATGGCGAGTGATAACCGAAGTTTTGTCATTCCTAGTTTAAGTTAGCAAAAACTAGACAAAGATTTGGCTTATTGATTAAGATTATGATTTAAAGAGGCATCTAAAGTCCGGGATATTGTGACAGCAATCACGAGACTGAAATGGAATTGGGCAGGACGTGTTGCCAGGCTGAGTGATGGCAGGTGGATGAAAACGTTGACGGGTTGGTGGCCATTTTCTGGGAAATGAAGCGACCCTGGACAAGACTGACACAGGACCGAGATGAGTGGAGTACCTACAAGAAGAGCGGCCTATGCTCAGCACTAAGCGATATTATTTTGAGCCTGTTTTGTCCCACTGCTGGGCAAAGGCCTCCCTATCCTCCTTCCATTCTTCTCGGTTCAGTGATTTTTGAGTCCAATTCTTACAATAGGAGTCCAGTTCATCCCGCCATCTCCTTCTGGGCCTACCAAGTGGTCTGACGACTTGTGGAACCCACTGTGTAGTGAGCTTAGCCCACAAATCGTCCGACATACGGCAAACATGACCTGCCCAGTTCCACTTCAGTTCGGCGGCTCTATAACCAACGTCAACGATCTGTGTTTTGGAGCGCAGTGTACTGTTTCTAATACGGTCTGAAAGTCTGACTCCCAAGACACTGCGCTCCATAGCTCGCTGGCATACCCCGAGAGCATGCTTCTGATCTTTAGTCAAAGACCAAGTTTGGGCACCGTAGGTAAGGATGGGGAGGATGCACATGTCCATGAGTTTTTTCTTGAGGGTTAGTGGGAAATCGCCCTTCATAAGATCTTTCATTGACCAGAAACTCCTCCAGGCATTCTCGGTGCGTCGTGCGATAGCGAAGCGATAACAGGCTTAAAATTATGATGAGGGTTTGAACCTCTAAATTGTAGAATACCCTGCTTACGTGAGTCATCTTCGATAACTGCCTTCGATGCGATGATTTCTGTCGGCTGCTTTGCGATGATTGCTGTCAGAACGCAAAGCAAATACAACGTAAGCGAAGGCATCGTAAGTAGGTATGTATACTTACGATGCCTTTGCAAATTAGCAAGTTCATTTTGAGTATTTATCAACTTCTTTTTGTCCATTCATTCTGCATCTCCCTTTATTGGTATAAGTTCTTGTGTGCATTTTTGCTGTTACTAGTTAAACAGAGTCTGTAATGGGTTCTTTCTTTATTCCTTATTTTTTAAACCTTAAACACACAACAGACAAGCAATTTGAGATAATAATTTTATACTAAAAAAGAAGATATCGAACGAATTTTATAAATATGTCAGAAGTATAGTAATAAATGACATTATGGCCGTTCTGGATTGAATAATTTCCTTGGCAGTCACTATCCTGATTTTATGGTAAGTGCTTACGCAGTGGTGGGGTTTAGGGCTGTCGCTTATGGCAGGATGTATGTTTACGCGCTTTTGATGGCTGCGACGCTACTTTTATAGTGAGTGTCAGTTTTGTTTGTTCTGTACGTACTTGGGAACAAATCTATAAGACATATCCTTAGTAGTAGGCCCATCATCAGAACAAAATAAATCATGTAAAAATAAATATCTCCTAGGCAGTGTAATATATTTTTAACCTAATCGTCGCTTTCCATTATGTGAAATTGTGGCGATACGCAAACCTAGTTTGTTGTAAAAAAGTCAAGTGGAATCTAGTTTTAGTATTAATCTTCCATGGAGCATGCTTGCCTCGCACTGAAAGAAAAATAAAATAAAATCGCAGAATTTAAAAAATACCGCGAGTATTTTTGTCAAATTCAGATTAGCTCCTAATGATCAAATTATCGTAGCTTGCACTAACGTTGGTCAACATATCGTTTAAAATCAAATCAAAAAGTAAGTAAAAAATATTTAAAATAAAACAAACTCTTATTATGTAGTAATTCCATTAAGATATTCGAACAATGATTGGATGGAGCGGATTCAAAACTTTTCAATTACAATCAACTAACAAAAGTTTCCAAACAAACACTTACGATTAGCTATTCTATTTAGTTACCTGTTTAACTAATGTACTTATGTACTCGTGTACATAAGTACATTAGTTAAACAGTTAATACGAACAATCAGAAGAGCGCTCACTGAACATATGAGGGAATTAAACCTAACGCGTGAAATCACAAAGTTATATGAGAAGTTATTTACAGGAGTAGACAGAAAGGATACCCGAAAACAGAAAGCGTATAATATTTTTTACACTCTACGTGCAAAGAATATGTACGTTAGAATTGGATTAATTAAAGCCTAATTTTAAAGTGATCTAGAGACATGTGGGGTAATTTTCACAACTTCGATGTACGCTGATCAGCTACTTAATTATCATATATTAGAAGCAATTCTGAAGCCACCACTAAACCAATTAAAAATAAAATAAAACCGGCCAAGTGCTAGTCGGACTCGCGCACAAAGGGTTTCGTACCATTATCTATAAAAACGGCAAAAAAATCACGTTGGTTGTATGGCAGCTCCCCTTAAATATTTATTTTATTTTAATTTAATTATTAAATTTTAAAGTAAATAATATAACTAAATATTCTGTGAATATTTCATTTCAATGTACCTGTTGCCGTTATCAATATCGAGCAAAAACGAGCAAAAAATCACGTTTGTTGTATGGGAGCCCCCTTAAATATTTATTTTATTCTTTTTTTGTATTTGTTGTTATAGCGGCAACAGAAATACATCATCTGTGAAAATTTAAACTGTCTAACTATCACGGTTCATAAGATATAGCCTGGTGACAGACGGACGGACAGACAGACAGACAGCGGAGTCTTAGTAATAGGGTCCCGTTTTACCCAAAAATAACTAAATTCAATACAGGAACGAAATCCTAAATCCTAATACAGTTGTCTTTCCTCTTGTTAATTTATTGATATTAAGAATTTTAATTAGTTTAGTGGTGCCTTCGAAGTTACCACAAATGTAAAAGTATAGAAATGTTACGCTAAGAATTGCATCAGATATTTTAAACTGTTCCTGAAATTAGAAAGTAAATCAACTCTAAACATAAAATGTAACCATTACCTATCCAGCCAAATGTTTATTAGTCTAGCGACAATAAAACCCAAATAGTTATCTACCTTTAAAGCAGTAGATTAAATTAACAGCAGAAAGCAATTAGAAAAGTAAATGTATTTTATTTTATTTTATATATCCTTGTTATTCAAATAAATGCTACGCGGTTTGGGACGTACAGTAACCATTGCCTCTTGCAAAACATTGTCATCATGCGCAGAGCGGAAGGCAGTTCCAAGCATGTGCCACGCGAAGCGTTTACTGGGAGTGATATACGTTGCACTGTTTATTTTGCAAAAGACTGCCAAATGAAGTTGAAACTATAGTTTTTTTTATTTTATTGAAGGACATTTTACACAACAACATCTAGCCTCAAACTAAGCAAAGCTTGTACTATGACAACCAAATGGCTGATATAATACATCTATATTTGGACTAGAAATAGACTTGAGTAACACATTTTACTTAAAAGTGGATTAGATTACATTACATACCCTTTCCGAGTGATCCATTATAACTCGTGAGTTATAAGTTATAGCTGTGGAACACGTTGTTAAATTCCAAATGAATAGGCCTGTGTAAGAGAGCATTAACTCAAAACGCAAAGTACGGAAACGCGCTCCAACGCTCCGAAATTATTGTCAAAGATTAAATTTTAGAAGAGTCATTTGGATTACTGTTGTGCACACGAGATATGTGGTGAGATCTTTTTCGATTGACGCAATATTATGTTGTAGGTCTATCGTTGTACTGGGCCGACCGAGATCTGCTTGGGCACATCACGATACGTCGCCATTTCTTGATTTGCCTGTCTAATAACAGCCATATCGTTCAAAGCATAACGTTTGAGGATTTATTCGGCCATGTCTATGTAAAAATAATAATAATAACAGAATATTTTTAATGATGTTTAATAATTTATTAAGTGTTCTGATTCATAAAATGGTAAGACAAGGAACATTCTATAGGTTAGACTTCAAGTTATATAAAGGTAGGTTAATGACGTTCTTCATGAGTGAGGTAGGTGGTGACCGTTACTAAAAGTGATGACACAATTTTTTGTGTCGCCGCCGCGCGCCGCTATCTTTCTCGCACGTAAACATACAGCTGACAGCGCGCAAACAGCGCCACAAGCATCGTATAGCGATGTGCCCAGCCATATCTTGTTTTGGCCTAGTGTGTATAATGACTAGGAGGGCAAATCGAGAAATAGGTTGTTCTCTTCGATTTGCCCAATTTTTTACCGACTTCCAAAAATAATGGGGTTCTCAATTATATTACCTATAAAACAAAAAAAGAATCATCAAAAACAATTCATAATTGGCGTAACAAACATTAAAAAACACACAATCGAATTGAGAACCTCCTTCTTTTTGGAAGTCGGTTAAAAGTACATACAAGAATTCAGTGTGGTAAATGGCAATAATGATATTATTTATATCAATTACAAACATAGATCATTAGGAATTTGGTAGGTACAAACTATTTAAGTACATATAAATAGTTGCTTATTTTGAACATGAAAAGTAATTCTGATTTATTTACCTAAATAAAACCTTTACAGAAAAAAAAACAAACATTTATACATAGTGCATGCAAAACTAACCTAATAAACATAAAAAAAGATAAATACATTTAATCATGTCACTTCTACATCACCTCATCTCTGTTTTAAAATCAAGTCGCTAAAACCCCCCAGTGCCGTCCGCTGTTCATTTGTCACTGAAATTACAAAAAGCTTGCGGTTGTCGCCAGGCCGGGGCGTTCACATTTCCCTGCTTACCCTACGTACTTAACAAAAAATGTACGGTAAAATAATTTATTAAAACTTTTCAGTGCAACGACTAAAGCGGTAAAGGTTTGACGTGAGAAATGATGAAAATTAGTTCACGAATTTAAAATTAAAAAAAACCGGACAAGTGAGAGTCAGACTCGTCCACCGAGGGTTCCGTACAAACTAATGGATAAAAGGGGGAAATCACATATTAAATTTTCCTTCTTATACCGAAAAATATTCATTGCAAAAATATGTAAAAACCTGTTTTAGCTTATGCTAATTAAGCTCTTTTATATGATACATGATACGGTTTAAGAACTTTAACATTTGGATCTCATTCCTTGCGTAAAGATACAATTTTTTTGTGATTAAATTAAAAATGTCCAGGTTTCGGTTTCCCATGTGATTCCCAAATTTCATAGTTCTAGGTCGACGGGAAGTGTCGAGTGTCGAAATGTGCATTTTTTACTACATAATCTGTAACTTTTTTGTACGAAAACTGAGAAATTTGATTTTTCTTTCTGCAGCAAGATACTATGGATCTGCGTATATGGTTTTAATTTCAACACGATACCTTCACGCGTTCGCGAGATAAAAGTCTTGACACCCGGACGGACAGACAGACAGACAGACATACAGACGGACAACAAAGTGATCCTATAAGGGTTTCATTTTTTCTTTTGAGGTACGGAACCCTAAAAACCATGAGATAAAAAACACGAAATTTTATAGAAGCAACAGATTTCCACATTGGTACTATTTTTTTTAACTTTCAATTTTTAACTTCTTTATGACATTTTCAAACGTAGGTGTTAAAGTCGTGCTAATACACAGTGAAGGGACGACGGTGGCTAAACAGGAGTCAATTGTTCTATTTGGATAGATAGATAACTCTTTATTAAAAGACCACACATACAGAAAAGAAATACAGAGAAAACATAAATATAGCTAGGCTTTTAATTGACGGCCTTATCGCTTATAGCGATCTCTTCCAGGCAACCATTGGATAATTTTATTATTTACCATAGTTATCTTCAACCCTTGTCTACATATTGCTGAGTACAGCTTCTCATTATTACAAACAAGTATATGATTAGAAAACTCAAAACCCCCAACAAATGAACCAACTGAACCAACAGCTGAACCATATTTGATGAGATATAGCTAAGAACACTCGATGAAATCTTCTTTCAAACAGAAAAAACTAATAGATCAAAATCGGGCCATCCGTTTGAGAGCTACGACAGATACAGACAGACACACAGATTCACACGATAAACATATAATACCCTCTTTTTTGGATCGGGGCTTTAAAAACACTCATATAATTTTTCTCTGTTACACATCAAATAAGGGTTATATTTTTCGCGCATATCTTGTTTGTTTATAAATTATTCTATTACCTCGTATCTTCCAAACGGCTAGATGTATTTCGATAGTTAAAGTATCGTAGATTCGTTTCAAAATTCTAAGTGTCCTTAAATATTATCCCATATACCTAATCGATAATAATAGCTCAAAACTCCAACCAAAATGTAGGTAGGAGTTTTATTACCTCTACCTACATTTCAGTGTTAGTTTGTGCTGCTGATTAATTTATATAGATTTGTCTGACCTGATGGTGCCTTGGAAAACTGCTGTTGGAGCTGTGACGTTTAAAGACGATTTTGCCGTAGGAGTAATTTGACTGACTTGACTTGATGTTCACTTCCAAGACCCGTGACATAACTCTTCAGGTTGCTGATGCCGCCAAAAAAGAATTGTTTTTGACAGCATATTCATTTGTTTTTTGGCGTATAGATATAAAGTTGTAGAATTTCTATCTTTTGTTTACGAACTGCCGATCGACGTCGCGGCGTGCAACGCAGTGTTCCCGACGTAATGAGTTTAATATCGCAGCCATTTAACTGCTCCATGACAATTTGCGGAATTATTCTTTGCTGCTAATGGATACGGGAAGCGTGTGTGTTGGAGATAAAGCGTTTGAATGGCCTAATCTTTTCAGCCGTTAGAATATAGTTTGTAAGAATAGTGCTTCTAAGTTTAAAAAACTCAAAAATCCCTGACAAAAAAACTAGACCAAAATGGGTCCATTCGTTTGAGGGCTACAATGTCACATACAGACACACAGATATACAGATAGGTACATAGATACCCATGTCAAACTTATAACATCAATTTTTTTGGTCGGGGGTTGAAAATCATCAGAAATAGAAAACTTAGAAAACAGAGTTAAGACCCTGTTTCTATATAATAGGTAAGTATGATTGAATTGTACTTATATAAATAACAAAAATACTTCTAAAAATGAACCTGCAAATTGAAGTCCTATTAGAGCAAGAAGCATCCGTTTTTTAGTAATCTAGAAATTCGAGCACACAAAATTACTATTTCCCCCATAAAACCCATTTGCATTCTCGAAGTTCATTCCCTTTTATCGGCACTTATCCCTGAAACCAATAACTTCAGAATTAACTTCATTAATTCCCGATTTGAACTGCATCGCTTAAACCAAATCAGTCGTACCCCTGAGATCTGCTTCCGACCCCCCGAGTTATCTCTTCCCGATTACAATCGCACTAATATTGAGAATGTGACAGATTGTGTGTCTGTTTGCTGCTTTTTGCCGTGGAGTTTTTGAGCAGACTGCGTCTAGTTAAGTAACATAATGCTTACCAGTAAACATTGTTACATAGGGTTTTGAAACTGTCTTTTACTGATAAAACCCTGAGCAGCAATAATAAATTTGTGCGTTGTATTAAACTGTCATGGGGAATGTCATATTTCACACATTTAAATTATATTTGTTTAACTGACATTCATCATCATCATCTCAGCCACAAGAAGTCCACTGCTGGACCTAGGCCTCCCTCACGGATTTCGAGAAAGAACGAGTTGGAAGCGGCCTGCATCCAGCGTCTTCATGCCACTTGTATGATATCTTCTGTCCACCTTGTGGCTGGTCTTCCTACGCTACGCTGACTAACATTAACTTTATTAAATTTGATTATAGTTTAAGCTTATGACTAAAATTTTACTGTTAATTTTTCTCTTATATCTCTTTAGTATGATATTTTTATTACTTTGTGTAAGTTAACTTAAACGTAGTATAGGAAATATAGTTATATTTCACTTGACATTAAATACACACACACACACACACACTTGACATTCGTATGACCATGAATAGGTAGTTTATCTAATTTGTCTATACTGCGGTGACACAGATTATCATGCTGTAGATTATTGGTATTAATTTGTTTGCCGATCTCTTTCAGATCTATTATCTATGCATGTGTCTTGTCTATGATAAGTTAGTTTTCATTGATTTTTGATTGATTTATTTTTGAAATTTTCATTTAGATTTTTTCCATATTTTGTTACCATTATATTCTTTGTTTCTGAGAGGACAAAACCGAGATATATTCCAATTGAGTGAGAATGAGAACAGGAAACATATAAGTCGCATTATTGGAATTTAACTTTATACAATTGAAATTTAACTTTAGTGAACTCACACAGAGTTCACTAAAGTTAAATTTCAATTGTTATTTGATAAATTTTTGCATGTCGTAAGGTGGATATGGCGTTCTAAAACTGTAGCATTATGTATTCCATTAATGTATCTTATCCATATACGCAATTAAAGATAATATGAATATGAAAACTTAAAGCGTAACGTTACAATAACATGGACTATTTCTTTGTCTATCACACAGTATGAAAAAAAAACCAAAATGGTTATTCTTGATAATTTTATTTACAAAAAAAATATATTCTATTTATGCTTTATTTTAGTATGTGTGAGATCTCGGGCGATGTGATCATAAATAAAACTGGCCAAGTGCGAGTCGGACTCTCGCACGAAGGGTTCCGTACCATTATCTATAAAAACGGCAAAAAAAACACGTTTGTTGTTTGGGAAATTAAATATTAAATAAAATTAAATATTAATTTTATTTTAATTTAATGTATAGTTTAGACAAAATAAATTGTCCTCAATCACAAAAAAAAAAAAAAAAAAATTAAGTGAATAACATAACTCAATATTCTGTGAATATTTCAAGTGTCTACCTGTTGCCGTTATCAATATCGAGCAAAAAAAAACACGTTTGTTGTATGGGAGCTCCCTTAATTTTTTTTTCTGTTTTTTAGTATTTGTTGTTATAGCGGCTACAGAAATACATCATCTGTGAAAATTTAAACTGTCTAACTATCACGGTTCATGAGATAGAGCCTGGTGACAGACGGATGGACGGACGGACAGACAGCGAAGTCTTAGTAATAGGCTCCCGTTTTTACCCTTTGGGTACGGAACCCTAAAATCCAAAATTTTGTTATGGTAATAACAAAATTATGAATATTATGTAATTTATGCTTTTATATTATGAATATTATGTTCCTGGTTAAAGTAGATTTTTTGGTTTAACTGTAAATTTCTGCAGAACATACGGATGAAACCGGAGGGTGCTGCTAGTCCTGAATAAATTTTATTCCAGGCGCATCTGAAACAAAAGGGCGGGTCACGGAAACTTTTGAAGATTAATTCTCTCGATAAAATTTCACGGTTGAAATGTTGTAACTACCATCCTGGAGAAGGCAGAACGGCTGATATCGGCCCAACATTATAGACCTTCTAGTTTATAGAATCGGCTTCGGTGAAAGAATGGTAAGGCAGTTGTCACTATCCACTTTTTACTAACCATTGCATGAAATAACATTGACATATTGTATGATATAATTCCGTGGAAGTAATATCGGGTTATTAGCAGCCGCTTTTAGTTACATATTATAGGCGGTAAACTGTAGATGGTAGTACATACCTACCTCAAATTATAGAAGTGACTTAAAATTTGAGATAGATAAAGAGTACCACAGCAAACCTTTCCCCTTTTTACCCGACTGCGTAAGAAGGAGGGTTATGTTTTTCGAGTGTATATATGTTTGTATGTAGGTATGTATTATGTATGTATATAATAATATGTATATTTCTATATGAGGGCCTACAGCCTAAACGGCTTGGCCGATCTTGATGTGCGAGGTGTCGTTACTTGGACAAAAATTTTTCAGTAATTTTGTTATAAAAATCAAAGTATTGAACCGATTTTGATAATTTATATGGGACTGCCTCTGAGGTATTACCTACTAAACAAAATAAGAATAATTAAAAACAATGTATAATTGGCAGTGATTTCTGAACAAACATACAAAAAAAACACACACACAATCGATTTGAGTACCTTCTTCTTATTGGAAGTCGATTAAAAACCGATTTTCTGCAGTCGGGTATTTAGTTTTTCTTTTAATATAGATAATTATTGGATATTCAATTTTAATCAAAAATTGCTCACAACTAAACAAGCTCTTAGTAAATATAGAATCTGAATGCAACGACTTTTCGAGTCTGAATAGTTGGAAAATAAAACACCTGTAGATTCTATTTGAAATATATAACTATATTGGTAAGAAATGGAAACTGAAATCATAATCGTGTTGCTAGTCGAAAAAAATAATGAAATAAGGACAACAGCGCCCTCAGTGCCATATTAGTTATCTTCCTGAACATACTCTAAAGGATAAAAAAAACAGACGATATGGTAGTCAAATTAGCCAATTCTAAAATTAAGACGCTTCGCTCGCTAAATAAATAAAAAAATATCCCCGATTCCTTAGCAAAACCAATCCTTTTCTGATATTGTCAAGTCTATAGTTTAATTTGGCTTAGCGGACGGAGCGAGGTCTGTGGTCCCAACGGACCTCGAGGGCCGCCTTTTTACGGCTCTCCTTCAAGCCGACAGCACTTTAATGTACGCTAAGGAACATTTTATCTTTTTTAGTTTGTCTCTCCAAAGAGAAGGGTTCATTTAGCCCGTGACACACTTCTGATACTCGAATAAGATAAACCCATCTCTGTTTTATCAAGATTTTCCGCTTGCCCAGATTAAAAGGACAGCGTGGGGTATAAAGGAGCCGTAACGATACACGAGACATTTATAGAGAAATAAAACTATAATTTGAGTTGCGGGTAGATTTATTATACAGTATTTTATTGGCAAGGGAAGATGTAGCCGAAATTGGTAGGGGTCTGGCGCCGGCTAGACGTGTCACGCCGAAACGGATGTAATTTTATAAAACGTACAAGCTTTTCTCGTATCGTTTCTTTCTTCTCGTAATGATGTTGCTCTGCGTGAAATTCCGTAATAAGCATCGAAATAAATCTTGAATGTCGCGTTCACAATACCTTATCATTACGTTAACGAGAACGTGGAACGTAAATATGCTTGTGCTCGAGTCTATGATACGTAAACAGGATATTTTTATGTTATTTTATCTCCACTAGAATTGTAAATACCCTTTATTCGTGTAGATGTTGAAGATACTTTATATTTGCTTCGTTATTTTGAAGTAATTAAGTATTCTTATGCTTGCCAGAAGTCTGAGCTTTTATATAAGAAATTGTAAGTAAATAGTAAGCTTTGTGAGCATATCAATAGCAAGCCAGAGTTTTCTACAGTTTGGGTATAATGCTACAAGTACTTACGACCTGCCGGCTCGACCGGACATCAGATAAATATAGTTAAAAAAACTGAAACAACCGACTTTAATAGTACGCTACTTTGTTACTTGTAATATTAGAAAGGATTAGGATACATAAAGTTCATATCATCATGCTAAGTCGGGTAATAATTAAACATAACGTTTAATCGTCGAAGTAACTATCTATTTTCACCTTATACACATTGGATGAGGAGTAAGAAGGTTTTACTTTTATTAAATCCTTCACGGTTGTAAACTTTTTAAAGAAACCTCTCTTCACCCGTTCGTTTATTTTTTCTCAAGAATGAGATTTGTCATTGAATATCAAATGGTTCGTCTTCGAAGATTAGAAAATGTGCAGATGTTTGATAATCCTTAACATTTGACACTTTTGCAAAGAAATACGTGTCGGTGGATCTCTGCGATTCTATAATTTTGACGCATTTCACTCAGGAATACAGAGCTACATGACAAAACGAGATGCACTGTGTGAATGTCTCTAAGTTAATATATGAATAGACAATTTGCGCGCGTATCAAAAAATCACGATGTTTTAACTTGCAGAAACTTCGAACTTTCTAAGTCTACTTATTTCTACTTAGACCACATAGTCGCTTTCCAACAGGCCATTTGGTGGTCAAACCTGTTCATATCCATGTAAAAAAAGCCAGCTAAATTCCAAGCTTGCAGTGACTTTAAATTCTGAAAACATTTTCTCGACTGTCTATGAAATCCACTAAATACCTTATCAGTTCTATCCGGAAACTGAAGCCAGAAAAGGTCTAGCTCCGAGCGAAAATTATTCAAAACGCTTTAACCGGATCGACAAAAATAGCTTCCGTCTGGCAAAGCCAGTTGTTTGACTTTTTTTCTTTTAATGTATTTCTACCGGAAACAAAGGCCACACAGTAAAAGAGGCCAGTAATGAGAAAATGAGAATTGGATTTTCTTTGTCAGCCCCGGGTGAACCAGGCAAAGGCAACGGATAGAGCTCTTAATACATGCTAGATTATTTCTTACAAACGAAAGCAAATTAGTCTTAAAAATGTTCATATCCCTTTACTTTTATATTCGCTAATGCTTAAATAATCTTAACCTAATCTGTTCTCTAAGAGTAAAAAAAAACTTAGAGTCTAAGTTTTTTTGTGCGGGTGCAGTTGATACTCTTACAGTATACTTAGTCGTAATTGTACTTGTATTTCTAGTACGTTTGCAAGAACACGCCTACTCGTATATATGATTAGCGAGATGAAGATACGTTAGGTTGGCGACAGCATCCTGGGAAATACTGGTATATACGAGTACAGCGCGAAGTTTATGATAAATATTTTGATGTCTGATACAGTTGAGCTTTTTTGTATTTATTTAAATTAATTATGATAGTTTTGCTTCTGAAAATGATAATTATAAATATTTTAAGATAGCTTTGTAAAGCAGATAATCCATATTAGTATAGCAGCATCAATGTAATAAAATAATACATTATTTTCAGAATATTACAGTATATTTTGTGTTGATGATAAAATTTCAAAATTTTAGCACCAATATGACGGGAAATCTGTGTACAGTATCGTTCCGTCGATACCTGCCGCCAGCCAAAATGCATCGGAAACTCTCGTTAATTTGTCATTTTCAAAAATTAAGCACTAAGCTCGGACGGTGCGGGGGCCATTGTCATCGTGTCGCTGAATTATACAATTAATTGTATACAATTGAAATTTAACTTTAGTGAACTCACACAGAGTTCACTAAAGTTAAATTTCAATTGTTATTTGATAAATTTTTGCATGTCGTAAGGTGGATATGGCGTTCTAAAACTGTAGCATTATGTATTCCATTAATGTATCTTATCCATATACGCAATTAAAGATAATATGAATATGAAAACTTAAAGCGTAACGTTACAATAACATGGACTATTTCTTTGTCTATCACACAGTATGAAAAAAAAACCAAAATGGTTATTCTTGATAATTTTATTTACAAAAAAAATATATTCTATTTATGCTTTATTTTAGTATGTGTGAGATCTCGGGCGATGTGATCATAAATAAAACTGGCCAAGTGCGAGTCGGACTCTCGCACGAAGGGTTCCGTACCATTATCTATAAAAACGGCAAAAAAAACACGTTTGTTGTTTGGGAAATTAAATATTAAATAAAATTAAATATTAATTTTATTTTAATTTAATGTATAGTTTAGACAAAATAAATTGTCCTCAATCACAAAAAAAAAAAAAAAAAAATTAAGTGAATAACATAACTCAATATTCTGTGAATATTTCAAGTGTCTACCTGTTGCCGTTATCAATATCGAGCAAAAAAAAACACGTTTGTTGTATGGGAGCTCCCTTAATTTTTTTTTCTGTTTTTTAGTATTTGTTGTTATAGCGGCTACAGAAATACATCATCTGTGAAAATTTAAACTGTCTAACTATCACGGTTCATGAGATAGAGCCTGGTGACAGACGGATGGACGGACGGACAGACAGCGAAGTCTTAGTAATAGGCTCCCGTTTTTACCCTTTGGGTACGGAACCCTAAAATCCAAAATTTTGTTATGGTAATAACAAAATTATGAATATTATGTAATTTATGCTTTTATATTATGAATATTATGTTCCTGGTTAAAGTAGATTTTTTGGTTTAACTGTAAATTTCTGCAGAACATACGGATGAAACCGGAGGGTGCTGCTAGTCCTGAATAAATTTTATTCCAGGCGCATCTGAAACAAAAGGGCGGGTCACGGAAACTTTTGAAGATTAATTCTCTCGATAAAATTTCACGGTTGAAATGTTGTAACTACCATCCTGGAGAAGGCAGAACGGCTGATATCGGCCCAACATTATAGACCTTCTAGTTTATAGAATCGGCTTCGGTGAAAGAATGGTAAGGCAGTTGTCACTATCCACTTTTTACTAACCATTGCATGAAATAACATTGACATATTGTATGATATAATTCCGTGGAAGTAATATCGGGTTATTAGCAGCCGCTTTTAGTTACATATTATAGGCGGTAAACTGTAGATGGTAGTACATACCTACCTCAAATTATAGAAGTGACTTAAAATTTGAGATAGATAAAGAGTACCACAGCAAACCTTTCCCCTTTTTACCCGACTGCGTAAGAAGGAGGGTTATGTTTTTCGAGTGTATATATGTTTGTATGTAGGTATGTATTATGTATGTATATAATAATATGTATATTTCTATATGAGGGCCTACAGCCTAAACGGCTTGGCCGATCTTGATGTGCGAGGTGTCGTTACTTGGACAAAAATTTTTCAGTAATTTTGTTATAAAAATCAAAGTATTGAACCGATTTTGATAATTTATATGGGACTGCCTCTGAGGTATTACCTACTAAACAAAATAAGAATAATTAAAAACAATGTATAATTGGCAGTGATTTCTGAACAAACATACAAAAAAAACACACACACAATCGATTTGAGTACCTTCTTCTTATTGGAAGTCGATTAAAAACCGATTTTCTGCAGTCGGGTATTTAGTTTTTCTTTTAATATAGATAATTATTGGATATTCAATTTTAATCAAAAATTGCTCACAACTAAACAAGCTCTTAGTAAATATAGAATCTGAATGCAACGACTTTTCGAGTCTGAATAGTTGGAAAATAAAACACCTGTAGATTCTATTTGAAATATATAACTATATTGGTAAGAAATGGAAACTGAAATCATAATCGTGTTGCTAGTCGAAAAAAATAATGAAATAAGGACAACAGCGCCCTCAGTGCCATATTAGTTATCTTCCTGAACATACTCTAAAGGATAAAAAAAACAGACGATATGGTAGTCAAATTAGCCAATTCTAAAATTAAGACGCTTCGCTCGCTAAATAAATAAAAAAATATCCCCGATTCCTTAGCAAAACCAATCCTTTTCTGATATTGTCAAGTCTATAGTTTAATTTGGCTTAGCGGACGGAGCGAGGTCTGTGGTCCCAACGGACCTCGAGGGCCGCCTTTTTACGGCTCTCCTTCAAGCCGACAGCACTTTAATGTACGCTAAGGAACATTTTATCTTTTTTAGTTTGTCTCTCCAAAGAGAAGGGTTCATTTAGCCCGTGACACACTTCTGATACTCGAATAAGATAAACCCATCTCTGTTTTATCAAGATTTTCCGCTTGCCCAGATTAAAAGGACAGCGTGGGGTATAAAGGAGCCGTAACGATACACGAGACATTTATAGAGAAATAAAACTATAATTTGAGTTGCGGGTAGATTTATTATACAGTATTTTATTGGCAAGGGAAGATGTAGCCGAAATTGGTAGGGGTCTGGCGCCGGCTAGACGTGTCACGCCGAAACGGATGTAATTTTATAAAACGTACAAGCTTTTCTCGTATCGTTTCTTTCTTCTCGTAATGATGTTGCTCTGCGTGAAATTCCGTAATAAGCATCGAAATAAATCTTGAATGTCGCGTTCACAATACCTTATCATTACGTTAACGAGAACGTGGAACGTAAATATGCTTGTGCTCGAGTCTATGATACGTAAACAGGATATTTTTATGTTATTTTATCTCCACTAGAATTGTAAATACCCTTTATTCGTGTAGATGTTGAAGATACTTTATATTTGCTTCGTTATTTTGAAGTAATTAAGTATTCTTATGCTTGCCAGAAGTCTGAGCTTTTATATAAGAAATTGTAAGTAAATAGTAAGCTTTGTGAGCATATCAATAGCAAGCCAGAGTTTTCTACAGTTTGGGTATAATGCTACAAGTACTTACGACCTGCCGGCTCGACCGGACATCAGATAAATATAGTTAAAAAAACTGAAACAACCGACTTTAATAGTACGCTACTTTGTTACTTGTAATATTAGAAAGGATTAGGATACATAAAGTTCATATCATCATGCTAAGTCGGGTAATAATTAAACATAACGTTTAATCGTCGAAGTAACTATCTATTTTCACCTTATACACATTGGATGAGGAGTAAGAAGGTTTTACTTTTATTAAATCCTTCACGGTTGTAAACTTTTTAAAGAAACCTCTCTTCACCCGTTCGTTTATTTTTTCTCAAGAATGAGATTTGTCATTGAATATCAAATGGTTCGTCTTCGAAGATTAGAAAATGTGCAGATGTTTGATAATCCTTAACATTTGACACTTTTGCAAAGAAATACGTGTCGGTGGATCTCTGCGATTCTATAATTTTGACGCATTTCACTCAGGAATACAGAGCTACATGACAAAACGAGATGCACTGTGTGAATGTCTCTAAGTTAATATATGAATAGACAATTTGCGCGCGTATCAAAAAATCACGATGTTTTAACTTGCAGAAACTTCGAACTTTCTAAGTCTACTTATTTCTACTTAGACCACATAGTCGCTTTCCAACAGGCCATTTGGTGGTCAAACCTGTTCATATCCATGTAAAAAAAGCCAGCTAAATTCCAAGCTTGCAGTGACTTTAAATTCTGAAAACATTTTCTCGACTGTCTATGAAATCCACTAAATACCTTATCAGTTCTATCCGGAAACTGAAGCCAGAAAAGGTCTAGCTCCGAGCGAAAATTATTCAAAACGCTTTAACCGGATCGACAAAAATAGCTTCCGTCTGGCAAAGCCAGTTGTTTGACTTTTTTTCTTTTAATGTATTTCTACCGGAAACAAAGGCCACACAGTAAAAGAGGCCAGTAATGAGAAAATGAGAATTGGATTTTCTTTGTCAGCCCCGGGTGAACCAGGCAAAGGCAACGGATAGAGCTCTTAATACATGCTAGATTATTTCTTACAAACGAAAGCAAATTAGTCTTAAAAATGTTCATATCCCTTTACTTTTATATTCGCTAATGCTTAAATAATCTTAACCTAATCTGTTCTCTAAGAGTAAAAAAAAACTTAGAGTCTAAGTTTTTTTGTGCGGGTGCAGTTGATACTCTTACAGTATACTTAGTCGTAATTGTACTTGTATTTCTAGTACGTTTGCAAGAACACGCCTACTCGTATATATGATTAGCGAGATGAAGATACGTTAGGTTGGCGACAGCATCCTGGGAAATACTGGTATATACGAGTACAGCGCGAAGTTTATGATAAATATTTTGATGTCTGATACAGTTGAGCTTTTTTGTATTTATTTAAATTAATTATGATAGTTTTGCTTCTGAAAATGATAATTATAAATATTTTAAGATAGCTTTGTAAAGCAGATAATCCATATTAGTATAGCAGCATCAATGTAATAAAATAATACATTATTTTCAGAATATTACAGTATATTTTGTGTTGATGATAAAATTTCAAAATTTTAGCACCAATATGACGGGAAATCTGTGTACAGTATCGTTCCGTCGATACCTGCCGCCAGCCAAAATGCATCGGAAACTCTCGTTAATTTGTCATTTTCAAAAATTAAGCACTAAGCTCGGACGGTGCGGGGGCCATTGTCATCGTGTCGCTGTTTGTACAGTTATACAGCAGTTATGTAGGTTCACACAAAATGGCAAACTTTAAAAAATTATAAATCAACGTCTGTTTTTCTTTGTTGTGAATTTACTGTAGTTTTAATATTACAATTACAATGTCATCGGTGATGTAATGTACTTATCTACGTAATAATTTCGAAGATTTTAACCGAACATTTGTTCATGTTAATGAAAAAAAAGTTCTTAATAGCTAAGCAATATTCAATATTGAAGTTTCCGGCAGCCTAGTGGTGAGACCGTCTGACTTGCGATCCGCAGGTCCTGGGTTCGAATCCCACGGCACGCACCTCTGTCTTTTCGAAGTTATGTGCGTATTGTTGATTACCGCCAACTTCAAACGGTGAAGGAAAACATCGTGAGGAAACCTACATGTCTGAGAGTTCTCAATGATCTTGAAGATGTGTGAAGTCTGCCAACCCGCACTTGGCCAGCGTGGCAGACTATGGCCTAACCCTTCTCACAATGAGTAGATGGCCCGTTCCCAGCAGTGGGATAGTTTGTACAAACAGGGCTGATAAAAAAAACAATATTTTTCGAAATATTAAGTATACATTTAAGTATTTATAAACTACCAATACTCAACAAGTTTCTTCAGCGAAAAATACATGCTCAAAGATTTTTTTTATGTAGAAATAGGTTTGCGCTTGACCGACAACTTGTTAAGCGACATTGCGGTCTACGATGGAGCACGCTTACCTAGAAACCAATTCACTCGCGATTTAAAAACATCTAGATTATACCTATCGGGAAAGACCTACTCAGGAAGTGTGTCCCACAATTGAACGACGAAAGTGGAACCAAGATTTTACATACCCCACGTAATCAACCTTTTTGCCGAATTCTTAAACACTCCCAATTCTGGGATGTAGCCAGTTTGAATCCCGTCGGATGTTGAAAATGTTTTAACTGTCTACACATTATACCACCATTAGTTAACTTGGACGGTGAACAATTCAATCTTTTCAAGATTTATTTTCTTGAAAGAGAAGTTTAAACTTTTTTCACTTAAAAGTATACTTTCACTCTTCACAAAACACATAAATATTATTTGCGTGACCTGAGTTACTGCGTATAAAAGTATACATCGTTATTTCGAAAAGGACGATAATGGAAGCAATTAAAATGTATGGCGGCTTAACTGCGATGCCCTGTGCCGAAATTAATTTATAGTCAGGCTAAAATAACCCTTGTTTTGCGACCCTCGACTGTAAGCGCGCTTAGCCTTCGTTTGTGTGCGTGTGATGCACTTATGTGTGCGTGCGTTTAAGTATTTAGAAGTAAAAGTGGTGAATTATGTACTATTAATATTTATACTATAAACAGTCAGATGAAAGCACAAAGACATTCAATGACAGGGGAAATCTGTCACCAAAATCATTCGTAAATTGTAAACAAATATTTATTAAATTTTGGCAATGAAATAATGTGATGAATATAAGTAAAAAATATAATCTGATTTAATCGATTGGATTACCTAGTCAAGGTGTAAGCATGGATTGTTAAACTTTATATAAAACACATATTTTTTGGGTACACAAAATTTTTGAAAAGCAGGTTTCATTATTCAATCATTAATATTTTATTTTTTTATTCATTTTTACCGCCATCTCTTTTCCATTTACGTCATGCACTTTTGAATTGAACTTTACACTGACACGATTAGTGTAGATGAACGTCAGGAAAACAGTCTTTGTATTTAGTACTAAATCGACGTGTATTTTACTTCAAAATAGGAGACATGAGGACCACTCTTACAGAAGTTTATCTGGCTCTATAACTGCCTATATAGCGGTTGAAGTTTGAATCGCCCTTGTTTGTTAGCACCCGATATTGGAGTAGTTTATACTACTTGGAGTAGTATCGGGTGCTAACCATCTTCTAAATGTGAGAAGAGTTATGTCATAGTATATCACATTTGCCAAGTGCGGTTTGGCAGACTTCATATCTCTGAAATAGACATGTAGGTTCCCCTACGATGTTTACTTTACCGTTTGGAATTGGTGGCATTTAGCTATATTATGACCACTTCGAAAAAATAACAAAAGTGCTCACTTTG
Source organism: Lycia hirtaria (assembly GCA_947563715.1). Taxonomy (NCBI): domain Eukaryota; kingdom Metazoa; phylum Arthropoda; class Insecta; order Lepidoptera; family Geometridae; genus Lycia; species Lycia hirtaria. Next base: position 28,496,767 of record OX387381.1, on the reverse strand, counting down.
GGATTTGAACAAAGGACCTGTGGATCAAGTTTTTTGTTTTAGTAAAATCACTCTTTGTTACGAAAAATTTCGTCGAAGGGTTACGAAAAAGTTTATTTTTCATTTTCCCAAGAGTTGTAGTATTATTACAAAAATATAGCTACTAAAGGAGAGAACACAAATCTAACTATATAATTGGTGAAGCCGTTAGGCAGTAGGAGGTAATATAGAAACATACAAACAAACATGCATAAATTCGAAAAACATAATCCTCCTTGCACAATTGGGTAAAATACCCTTTCCTTATTGCTTCAAATGCAAAACCTCCAAGAACAATACAATAAAACCACAATCCAGCACCAACAATACTTACAAGGGAATCAATTGCGAACACTGCCAATAGCACAAGGCGACCATTCTTAACATTCGCCACCAGCGACAGTAATTAAAGCAATTGTGAAATACGTTCACGGGCTCATGGTAATTTCTGGGCCCATATCAATTTATTGTCGCCCTAAAACAGGCAATTTGTCCCTCCCGTCCTCCCGCCCTCTCGTCACTCCCAATTAGCGGTCCAGTCAACGTTTTAATGTCTTCATACGGTCTTTAGATTGAAGTGTGGGGTAATTTGGAAAATTATTGGGTAGTATTGTATTTTGGTCGAGGTGGAACTCTTTTGAAGAGTCCTTTTATCAGAATTTTATCAGATAAGGTGCAGAGAGTGAATGCTGCTGCTGTCTTGTTGACCTATTCGCGCGTTTACTTTTAGTGAATTACATCTCAGACTGAATGATGAATAGTATTATAATATATTAAAAAAAAAAAAAAAAAAAATTATTTAAGTATTTATTAAGGTTATTTTTTAAATTTGATTTCATTATTTTATAACTAACTATTGTAATAGGTAAATAAAATTAAAAACTCAAATTAAAATAAAATATCTACTCAAAAAAAACATCAAAACTAAAATATTTTCATGTTTACGTATTTATTTCGGTTAAAGTAGTCATCATCATTATCTCAGCCACAAGAAGTCCACTGCTGGGCATAGGCCATGGATTTCCAGAAAGACCGGTTGGAAGCGGCCAGCGTCTACCTGCCACTTGTATGATATCTTCTGTCCACCTGGCTGGTCTTCCTACGCTGCGCTTGCCGGTTCGTGGTCTCCATTCGAGAACTTTTCGGCCCCATCGGCCGTCAGTTCTACGTGCTATGTGCCCTGTCCACTGCCACTTCAACTTGCTAATCCGCTGTGCTATGTCGGTGACTTTCTTAAAGTAGTAGTTATGAATATTATATTTTATAATAAAAATCCCAATAAATTGGGATATTGTTTTAATGATGATTGGGATAATAAATTGGGATATTGTTTTAATGGTGTTTTCTTAATTTTTTTTATTAAATAAATATATTAAGTGGAAAGAGACCTCTGCGAGATCTACTCTGACCTCTTAAGTATTACTTTCAACTTTGACTATTGACACGCATTTAACTATATAACTGAAATAATATCTTGTGTGTCTAGTATGTTATGTATTTAATTAAATTGAGTCAGTATAATGTTCAAGGTTAATTTAAAAGCATCAGTAAACAAAATGCTTACGTTGACAAGAACAGCATCAATGCAAGTAATTAATTTTGTTAAAATTCTGCATTACAGTAAATTTAGTACCTTTAACAGCAAAATGTCATTGAACATAGAAGAACCCTTCATAAATTCAATTTGATTCGCGAATAGCAAAATAAGCCAACGAAACCGCAAAACAACAGCTAAGTATCAAAGTGGCCAATTTATTTGCTTCTCATTAAAAGTATATAAAAGCGGAGACTGAAATTGGCTTCCACTTCAGCACTTCTTTAAAGAAAAGGTGCATCTGGTCAAAGAAAACTCAATAGTAAATATTTTCATAGACAGCCAATTAGAACCGACAGTCAAGCAACAGATAGGGGCTGTTCAAAGCAACGTAATTCTATTAAATGATTAAATAATTCAGGAAAGTTCAAAGAAGATGCGCTTTCACAAGCAAAACGAGGCAAATAACCTTGTGAATAGAGAACGGGGGAGAAAAATGTGGACGTATTCGTTTAAATGGCGGACAGGCTTTACATCACTATGATTGAATATCGATAAACTTTATTCTAATTTGATGAAATGTAAGTAACCTCTTTGTTGTATCAAAGGTTTTTCTCTCGCCTGTTTTATATATAATCGTTTGATTATTTTATTTAACTACTCTAGTTAAAGGCATATTAAAAAAACAAACATCTATTTTCTTGTTTGTAACGAGGAGAAATTAATAGTAGAGCTAATTACCGAACTTACTGCGTATAGGTAAGGGTTTGATGCCATATTTTATGACTTGTGGCTATATCTTATAAAATATCTTGGTCAGTCGGGTAAGACAAATATTTGGATTTTTTTAAATACAGAAAAATAATAAAGTAAAACATAAATAATATAAGCACACTACTAATTTAATTATTTTCCGTAACTGTCGCTTAACACCAGGTGAGTTGATGGTCAAGCGCAAGCCTACTTTCGATAAAAAAAATAATTGGTGACACAAATTCTGCCATATTTGGATTTTCTAATCGACAGATTATCTCTGATAACATTTGTTATGATGTCATAGTAAATCTTATTATAAATAATCTGTCGAATTTAAGAACATGGAGAAAAGTATCGATATTAACTTTCCACATCACTAGCACAAATCGCTGCGCATTGCCTTTCCTCGAAAAGGGGACGTTGCAATAAGGTGCAAGGGGCTCAAATTAGAGCAATTTAACTTTTGAACGTGTCCCACCCGTGTGGTATAACTATGTAAAGATAATTGAAGAGGTTGAGCTCGAAAGTATTCCAGTTATGTCTAACTTCTATCTTATGTTTCCTACTTTTGTCGAAATGAAAAAAAACTTCTTTCTAATAAGTATCCAGCATCTAAGTGCTTACTTACATTTTTAACGCAAACTTTTAGATTTTCCAACGTCAAAATACTGGCCGATGGCCCGAAAATTTTTCGAACATCGGCAAGCTTTGCGTTGTGCGACTAGCCACAAAATGGATAAAATACTTTATACAATCGGAGAAAGAAAAGACAATGGTTGCAGGCTGCTTCAAACCAGCTTTGGAATTCCAAGGGAGAGATTTATGTCCAGCAGTGAACTTGTTGTGGCCTAGGGGATTTGGGCTATCACACATACGTGCTAAATTAAAACTAATTCCAGTAATAAACTACTACAAATTAGTTCCAATTAATAAGATTTTAAACCCCTGTTTAAGTTAAACAAATTAATCGGAAACAAGTTATTTTATTCTGTTTTCTTGAAAATTATTTGGTCCATTTTCTTTTACTCTCAGCCTCTTCCCTTTATAATTAAGTGTTTTTTTTCCAAAACCGCGGCAAAAACATCCCTTTGAATGCAGATAAAAGATATTTTTTCCCTCGTCGGATTATTATTGGGGTAAATAACGAACACGATTCTTTTGATTTTATTATTATTAGGGAAAACGCGCTCGGTATTTTGTAATATCTTTAATTATTTTGACCTTTAAAACGAGTTGTAATCTTTTAAAGATATTGTATGAGTAATTATTGTGTTGTTTTTTTACCCGACTGCGTAAGAAGGAGGGTTAAGTTTTTCGAGTCTATGCATGTCTTGCTTGGTGGAAGTTACAACGTGGCAATGTTGCCAGCATCCTGATCACTTTTCCCATCACCAGTGGACTTTTAGAATAAGTTATATATACACATATATATATATAACATATATATATATATATATATTCTGTATATATGTTTTTAAGTTGCTTAGGCTTAAGGTGTAAATAGTATATGTATGTGGGTATGTTCATAATATATGTATTTATTAATTTCTTTATTACTTCTTACAGTCTAAGCTGCTTGATTGATTTTTATGTGCGAAGTGTGGTTAGATTTGTCTTCACTCCCTGAGTTTCAAAGGCTAAAGGTTATATTGCAACTACAATGTTCGAAAATATAGAAAAATGCGTTTTTACGTAACGTTCAAGGAACTCATTCTTAACAAATAAGTAGGTAATTAAAAAAATATTGTAAAGAATGTTTATTCAAATAAATTACCTATATAGTTTTGTGAATACTTTTTCACAAAAACATACACTCAATAGCATATCAAGCGTAATGTTAACATAAGTTACAGTACAACAATAGTTCTTATGAATTAAGAATTTTGGTTGAATGGCTACTGGCAACTAAATAAACAGAAGTACATAGGTTCGAAAAACACTACATTCCTTTGGTTGTCGGGTAAAAAGAAAAACTCTGGAAAGTTCATAGTATATGGCAGGCAGAATTGGTGAGAGTACGCACCAAAAAATGCAGTGAAGGACAACCAGCCATAAAGTAGAAAGTCATAGACGAGTGGCAAGAAAACATATCAGGTATTTTTATAAACCTATGGTAGGAGCATGTCTTGGAGTAGGCTCTTGCGGCGGAAATGGTAATGATTATGAATAAATAAATAAATATTTGTGGACATTTTACACAACACCATCTAGCCCAAACTAAGCAAAGCTTGTACTATGGAACTAGATGGCTGATAGAACACATATATGCTTTTTTTTTTGTAAATATATACGATACATAGAAACACACAGACACAGAACAAACATCCATGCTCATCATACAAATGTTTGCCATCGAACCCACCATCGAATCGTTTGGATCGAACCCACGACCTACAGCTCGGCAAGCAGACATACTGCCAACTGAGCCACAAGGCCAGTCCTATTTTCTATTATATTATTTCCTATTATATTATGTCCAGGTTTGCTATTTATTACGTTCATAATAATGTTTTAATTATCTTTTATGATATCAAAACCTCATTATTTAGTTAGGTCTGAGGTCGAGCTTACGAGTAGCGAAACTGGGAAGACAACGTATGAAATAAAGCAAGTTTAAATATATCTATATTGCAGTATTTTATCTCAACAGTAATAATTTTTACAGCTTTTAAAATAGAATGGGTATTTTATTTTCTTTTCCCAAGGCATCTTTAAGTATTACATTTAGGACCTACCATTCATTGAATCTTTATTTGAAACCCTGAAAAACTTTATCGTTCCAAAGTTAAAATTCTAACTCGGGCATACAATGCCGAATACAAAGTTACAAATTACGCGACCCGCATTCAAAGTGGATTTCGGAATTATTTCGATTTCGGAATCGAAAACTGAAACTGTCTGAAAAGTTCAGACTTTTTGGACAGTTTCAGTTTTTACATTTCACTTTTAGCATACGATTTGAATGCTGTTTGATATTTAAATCTATTTCATACATTAACGTGAATATTTAATGTAATAAAATATATGTTCATGAATGAAATTATTGAAATATATGTTCATGGAATAAATTATAAATTCAAAAATTATTTTTTGTATACAGAGAGTGATTTGACAGATGCAATTAAAATAATTTACTGTATCAATTCAGATTCTAATATCGTCGAAATGAATTTTTGATAGAGATAAACAGTAATATTTACCTTATATTAGAATAATTGTGCCTCTTGTAGGCCTCGTGGCATAGCTTGACTTGGTGTTCTCGAACGATTACCAATGTCAAGCAACGGACGGACCGGTCAGTCTTCGGATGGGTGACCGTGAGTGACATATCTTTCTGTGCGCTACCATGGGTCGGTTGACACGTTAATTTGTAGATAATTTTTAAATTGTAGGTCCCGGTTGTTTGTTCTTAAAACACAGCAATCGTCAAGCCAGGTCAGGGCCATTTCGGAGGCTTAATAGGTAACTGTAACACTAGGGCTGGCCACTCAGTCTATACGAACTTACTTACTTTTTATTGTCCCTCTTGATTTTACCGCTACATAATTTTTTTTATTGGAGTTTAAATACTAAGAACACGTTAAAACGACAGATATATCGAACTATTTGGAACATTACCGAACACTTTCCCGAATTTGACTTGTGAATTTAATTAGAATAAATATCAGTATAAAATTTTACTATGGAAATTAACGTGTTTTTCACACATTTTTAAATAAAAACTACGGGTCACTTTGAAAATACCGCAGAATGCGGTTGAAACTATAGTCGGATATGTCGGCTCAAAACAGTATAAAATTGTTTTGATGTGTATTCCTCCTCAACTCCATTTGCAAACAAGTACAAATGTAACTAGATTCGATAAGTGAAAACTACTAAATGGTGCTTATTTAATAATAGTTTAGTAAAATTAGATAAGTATCACTGTAAGAACATAAAACATAATAAAATACTTACTTCTAAGAATCCAAGAATCGATGAGATACGAATGACGTCATCACCATTGTTGACATGACTTAAAATACAATTGATTCACGTACGACAAAAACAACACTATACGGTAATGATGTCACTGAAACTGACCACTCGTAGTTGTCAGTTTCAATGATGGATATATTTTCTAGAATGTCACAAAACCGTTATTTTAGTCAGTTTGACAAACTAGGTTTTCGACCATATTTTTAGGGTTCCGTACCTCAAAAGAAAAAAACGGAATCCTTAAGGATCACTTTGTTGTCCGTCTGTCCGTCTGTCCGTCTGTCCTTCTGTCCGGGTGTCAAGACCTTTATCTCGGTAATGCGTGAATGTATCGAGTTGAAATTAAAACCATATATACAGATGCATAGTATTTTGCTGCAGAAAGAAAATAAAATTTCTCAGTTTTCATAAAAAAAAGTTACAGCCGAATATGTCGTAAAAAACGCACATTTCGACACTCACAGAGGAATCAAAACCTATGGGGTACTTCCCGTTGACCTAGAACTATGAAATTTGGCAAGAAGAATTGTGTTAGAGTACACATATAGGAAAAAATCCGAAAACTGGACATTTTTAGGGAACTTTATTGTTACTTAATTTTCATTCCCTATAAAAGCAACATTCTAGACATTCCTTCTATATTTACAAGCGCCCATAGCCGCCCATCAAGGCCCTTAGCCCATAAATCCACTCGTATTTAATGAGTTTCCTCCGTCGTTACCGCCGTTGCCGGCAATAACGGCCGTTATCATCGCAGGACATTAGACAAAACGTCGCTGAAACATATGTGACGTGGGGTAATGTTTCACGGAACACTTTTCGTTTTCGTAGGGGTTTGTGTCTTCTCGGACAATTTAATTCTAAGATAATATTCACTACGGTATTTCAGTATTATACCTAACTGTCCAAAAAATGAGCAGCATTGGACGTTTTTAGCGTTACGTAGTCAGCAAAGAACGCTTATAGTTTTTCTATGACTGTTTACCTGTCTGTCCATATGCGGCTTTGCTTAGAGACTATAATACTAGAAACATGTGTCTTAGTATAGGTACACATATTACGCTAACAAAATGCTTAAATAAAATATTTAATCATTTTTGAAGTGAACACTTCTTTAGCGGCGTTGGGCATTTTTGGGATGGGTAAAAAATGCTAGAATCAGGTCAGATCGTCAGATCGTCAGACGGACAGTCAGAAACCTATTCTAACGTTCTGCATTTAAATTTCATTATTGTATGTACAAGCGTACGGCGCGTTAGCGTGTTTTAAGAGTATACATCGCCATCTAGTACGTTGTTATAGAACTAACTTTATTATATGAAGTGTTCATACAATAAAGCTAGAACTCTGAAAGTACACGTAAACTCTAGATTGTTCTAACTTGCCATGGGAACCAGTTCTCAGGTAAATTCAAAACACAGGATAAAATTTTAGTTCTTTTACTTGTGTATCATCGCAATTCGGTGTGTCAGTAAATAGTAAATACCTTACCATTAGGCTATGATTTTGTCACGATGTAACTCACTTACTAACTAACTCAAGCCAAAAGATAGCTGTGAACTCTATTTTACGAAACATAAAATCCTCACACTACTATCAATGTAAGTATATGTATGAATTGGCAGTTAGTATTTGTAAAGGCTAATCCAAAAATTCGAGAATTATCAAAAACAGGTGTTAGTAACCGCCCCGTGACAATAAAATTTATTAACCCGATACTTCAAACTTCCTATGGGTTACGCAAACACTGAACTATCACTGGTAGGGTAAATGCCAATATTTTGAGAATTTATTATATTTTTACTCCTAACAAAATTTCTCTTTTTCATAGTTACAAACTTGATGGCTCGTTTCTCTATAGTATTTCATGAAGAGATTCTATAATTTTGCAGTACTACTCGCCGAGTTGAGTGTTACGTGTCAGTTTCCAGTGGATATCGACTGAGAACCATTCCAAATAAACCGGATAAGTGCGAGTCAGACTCGCCCACCGAGGGTTCCATACAAACCAATAGTAGACAAAAAGGGTCTTTTTTTTTTCTCCTTCATAAACCGATAAATATACATCGTAAAAATATTTAAAAATCTGTTTTAGCTTGTGCTAATAAAGCTCTTTCATATGATAACCCGTATGATACGGTTAAAGCACTTTAAAATATGGACCCTTCCTTGCATAAAGACCCAATTTTTTTGTGACTAAATTAAAAATGTGCAGTGTTCGGATTTTCCCTTTACGTGTACTTTATGACAATCATCATCATCATCATCTCGGCCATAAGAAGTCCACTGCTGGACATAGGCCTTCCCCATGGATTTCCAAAAAGACCGATTGGAAGCGGCTTGCATCCAGCGTCTTCCCGCCACTTGTATGAGGTCATCTGTCCATCTCGTGGCTGGTCTTCCTACGCTGCGCTTGCCGGTACGTGGTCTCCACTCGAGAACCTTTCGGCCCCATCGGCCATCAGTTCTACGTGCTATGTGCCCTCCCCACTGCCACTTCAACTTGCTAATCCGCTGTGCTATATCGGTGACTCCTGTACGTCTACGTATCTCTTCATTTTTGATTCGATCTCGTAGAGAGACTCCGAGCATAGCCCTCTCCATAGCTCGTTGTGCGACCTTGAGCTTCCTTATAAGGCCCATAGTTAGGGACCACGTTTCAGTGCCGTATGTCATCACTGGTAACACACACTGGTTGTAAACTTTCGACTTGAGGGACTGGGGTATATTGGACATGACAATGACAATGCTTCTTGTCAAATTTCACAGGTACAAGTCAATGGGAAGTTCCCCATAGGTCTTTATTCTCTTGCGAATGTCGAAATATGTGATTTTTGCAGCATATTCAGCTGTAACTTTTTTGATGAAAACTGACTGAGAGACAATGGATCTGCGTATACGGTTTTAATTTCAACTTGATATCTTCACGCGTTTCTAAGATACAGGTCTTGACAGACGAACAGATGGACAACAAAGTGATCCCATAAGGGTTCCGTTTTTTCCTTTTGAAGTAAGGTACCCTAAAAAACAAATAAAAATTTCGTGCGAATATTTAAACCTTATACTCTATTATTCATACTTAGTTTAATAATTCGAAATAATTGTTTGAATCTTACTTGTCCGAGTCCGTTTAACAACTATAATTCGAAACAATTGTTTGAATCTTACTTGTTCGAATCCGTTTAACAACTATAATTCGAAACAATTGTTTGAATCTTACTTTCCGAATCCGTTTAACAACTATAATTCGAAACAAATGTTTGAATCTTACTTGTCCGAATCCGTTTAACAACTATAATTCGAAACAATTCTTTGAATCTTACTTGCCCGAATCCGTTTAACAACTATAATTCGAAACAATTGTTTGAATCTTACTTGCCCGAATCCGTTTAACAACTATAATTCGAAACAATTGTTTGAATCTTACTTGTCCGAATCCGTTTAACAACTATAATTCGAAACAATTGTTTGAATCTTACCTTTCCGAATCCGTTTATCAACTATAATTCGAAACAATTGTTTGAATCTTACTTGTCCGAATCCGTTTAATAACTATAATTCGAAGCAATTGTTTGAATCTTACTTGTCCGAATCCGTTTAACAACTATAATTCGAAACACTTGTTTGAATTTTACTTGTCCGAATCCGTTTAACAACTATAATTCGAAACAATTGTTTGAATCTTACTTGTCCGAATCCGTTTAACAACTATAATTCGAAACAATTGTTTGAATCTTACTTTCCGAATCCGTTTAACAACTATAATTCGAAACAAATGTTTGAATCTTACTTGTCCGAATCCGTTTAACAACTATAATTCGAAACAATTGCTTGAATCTTAGTTGTCCGAATCCGTTTAACAACTATAATTCGAAGCAATTGTTTGAATCTTACTTGTCCGAATCCTTTTAACAACTATAATTCGAAACAATTGTTTGAATCTTACTTGTCCGAATCCGTTTAACAACTATAATTCGAAGCAATTGTTTGAAACTTACTTGTCCGAATCCATTTCATAGAACTCCCTGATTCCGGATATTTTACTTGGCACGAGTTTCTGATTCCATAAATTTGTTTGCCATTATTTGTATTGGTATTTATGTACTTGTTTTGCTTAAAACTAAAAATTTGATTCACCAAACTTCACTGTGGGTGAGTTCTTTTTTTTAGGGTTCGTAACTAAAGGGTTCCGTACCTAAAGGGTTAAACGGGACCCTATTACTGAGACTTCGCTGTCTGTCCGTCCGTCCGTCTCTCACCAGGTTGTATCTCATGAACCGTGATAGAGAGTTGAAATTTTCACAGATGTATTTCTGTTACCGCTATAACCACAAATACAAAAAAACATAATAAAATAAATATTTAAGGGGACTGGCATACAACAAACGTGATTTTTTGGTCGTTTTTGTTCGATATTGATAACGGCTACAGGTAGACGCTTGAAATATTCGCAGAATAATATTGAGCTATATTATTCACTTTAAATATAAGTAGTTAAATTATAATAATATTAATATTTAATTCCCATACAACATACGGTTTTTTGCCGTTTTTATAGATAATGGTACGGAACCCTTCATGCGCGAGTCCGACTCGCACTTGGCCGTTTTTTTTTATAATTACTAATATACTTAAATAAAACTAAACTAAAATAATCTAAACATCTGTTTCATTTGCCCGAACAGATATTAGGTAAGGTTCGTTTCTAACGTAAACGTTTCTGTTTTGTGATATCCAGAAACCTTATTCTTTACAAAGATTCAATTTATCAGTTATGCCAATTATTAGGTTCGCTTCGTTAGGTGTCGGTTCGTTAGGTGTCTGTTTATTATACACATAAATGTTTGTAAAACAAAGATTCGGTTATAAGACGAGTTGTCAAATGAACGTTCGGGATTTTGATAAAATGTCTCGTGGAAAAAAAGTTCGTTTCCGAGGAAATGATATTCAGGACACTGCGGGACATACTAACGCTTAGTCTCATTTTGAACATTACCGACAATAATACTCTTAAAAAAAATAATATGAATACTTTAATTTGTTTTTCCTATTGTTGCCTTTGTCTACGCATTATTAGACATCGCTATGACAGAAGATTTTTTCTTTGTCAACCCTTAATTTTTAATCGACTTCCAAAAAGAAGGAGGTGTCCCATGTCGACTGTATGTTGTTTTTTATGTTTGTTCAGCGATTACTTCGCCAATTATGAATTAATTTTGATGATTATTTTTTTGTTTGGTAGGCTATAATTATGTACTTCAGAGGTGGTCCCATATAAATTTTGTCAAAATCAGTTCCGTACTTAAATTTCTATAACAAAATAATTAGAAAAATATATCATCTAAGTAAACTAATTGCGTATTTTGAAGTAGGGGTTTTCAGTTTTTTTTAACTAGCTATAATTATTAGACGGCGTCACTCGTCTTCGTTTGAGACTGTCATTGATATGTTTAATAAAATGTATATATCTTTGGTATTAATTGGCATAGTTTGTTGGTAAGATCACAAGAAATGTTTTACATTTTTGCTGAACTACATGGACACAAACATGTAGATTTTCGAAATGAAAATACATTTTTTTATATATATAATTTATTATGGCTTGGTTACAAGACCTTTAAGCCAAAAAGTAGATACAAGTACGTATGCTGTGTTGCCATTGCAAGTGGCGTAGCATGGCTACAATCACATGGCTCGTTGGTCCGACGTAATTAAATACGCCGCAGAGCGAGTCAAGCTCTGTATCGCACCGGTAAATACGCCATTGTAAGTACACATTACGTACTGTGACACTCGTACTAAGAATTACCACAAAATATTACAAAATTAACAAGTAATCGTTAACTAATCAGGTATCTATGTTAAAAGAAAAACAAAATACCCGACTGCGGAAAAGCTATTTTCGCAGTCTAACTCACGATTTCGTTACGCTTTATATGCTGTTGAGTGTACGTTTTTTGGTGAGAAAGTATGCGTAAAATAAATGATTAGAAATGCGCATTCTATAGAACAATTCTAGTAAAACCATTTGTTTATTATGAAAAAGTTCGTTGGAGGTTACGAAAAAAATGCATTTTTTATTTTAGCGAACCATGTTGCTCTGCCGTAGACCACGACAGTCGCTTAACATCAGACGAGTCAGTGGCCAGGCTTACAAACCTATTTTAGAATAAAGAAAAGACGTAATATGAAAAATATTATCACAAAGTGACATTTTTATTATTTTATGTTCATCCCATGTTTTCAATATGTCAAGTAATTTATTTTTTTCTACGTCACATTTTGATAATGAAATTATTACCGTGTTATTGCAGATTTCTATAAAATTTGTTGTAAGCCTTTAAGCGTGTTATAAAATAAATTGTTCCCATTTCAGTCTCGAATGGGACTCTTGATTACGTTAATGATTTTCATTTTGTTTTTCCTACGAGTAAATACAAAATGAGTAAACGGTATGAGCTATATGAATTCAATATTTTATATTTTAAAAAGCTAAAAATCAATTAATATATATATATATATATATATTTATATAGGTATATATACTCGTATATATACAAAACAAATATAAATAAACAAATATTTATATTATAATTTATAATACAAATATTAAAAAAATATAAATAGGTGTGGTCAGAATAAAATTTAATTCAGAATTGAATTTAATCTATTTTGGAGCTGGTTGAACCAGAGTTGAGAATACCTACTATCGATCAAATTCTATTTGAAACATAAATAAAAACCGGCCAAGTGCGAGTCGGACTCGCGCACGAAGGGTTCCGTACCGTTGTCTATAAAAACGGCAAAAAAAAAACACATTTGTTGTATGAGCCCCCTTAAATATTTCTTTTATTCTGTTTTTTATTATTATGAATATGTATTTTTTGTTACAGCGGCAATAGAAATACATCATCTGTGAAAATTTCAACTCTCTAACTATCACGGTTAATGAGATACAGCCTGGTGACAGACGGACAGACGAACGTACAGACAGCCGAGTCTTAGTAATAGGGTCCCGTTTTTACTCTTTGGGTACAGAACCTTGAAAAGATCAAAATCGGTTCATTCACTTAGGAGCTACGATGATACATAAAGACACACAAATACACACATCAAACATACGAAACCCCTCGTTTTGCGTAAAAAAAACTAGCATATTATAAAAATAATGAAAAATCGGAGGACATACCCAATCAAATTTTTGGATAGACTAGAACTAAATAATTTGTGATACAGTTATGTAACATTTTAGACGTGTATTTAATAAAATTATAATTTTATAGTTTAAAAAACTCAAACAACTGACTTCAAAGTACGCTATTTTCGTTTACTTCTAATATTAGTAAGGATTAAGGTACATAAAGTTCATATCATCATGCTCAGTCGGGTAATAATTAAACAAGGCACTCAAGCGTTGAAGTAACTCTATTTTCACCTTATATACATAGGATGAGAAGTAAAGTTTACTTTTCAAGCTTACTACTAATTTAATTTTTAGAGATTATTCAATAAGTAATAAAGTGATGTTTATAAAATAATTATGGGACCAACTTGGGAGCTTTCTCTATACACCAATTCAGGAAACACAAAAATTGGTTCTCGAATGATGGAATAATTAGTGTATATATATATAATGAAATAAATATATATATACGGTACGAATTGATAACCTCCTCCTCTTTCGAAGTCGGTTAAAAACTGCTATCAAAAGCTGTAACATGACTTGCCCAGATTGCTTAGAATTGAAAACATGATTATGAAATGAAAAAAAAAATTCTCATTTCATCGTGCTATCGAAAATGTAATTAGCCATAACAAAGACATTCTCCAATTCTTTGACTAAATTAATATCTACCCGTAATAAACTCCAAAGAATGCATATTCTTTCGAGAAGTGAGGGACTTTTAATCTGGCTATAGACCCTTGAAAATTAATCAAGTGGGGGAGAATTCCCTTTACTCAGAAGTGTGATTCCTGGAGTATAACATGACTTAATTTTGAGTTGATTTTAGACGTGGCTTCATTTATGTTGGCATAGGTTTTGAGCTTTTAAAACATTTACTAAAATAACAAGAGATATTATAATTATAAGCTTTTTTTTTTTTTTTTTATTAACTTCCATGCTGTAGTGAGAGAAAAAGAAAAGCATTCAATGAACCAGCTGCTTCTATTCCGGGGCATACTGTAAAAGGGACTTCAGGAAAATTGTTGTTTATATAGGCGATGGGCCGATCCCCTGTCACTGCAGGCAGGCAACGTTACATCTTACCCTCTAATACCTTCTCAGCCCCTAATACCCTCTTCTTTCCATCTAATTGTCTAGCCATAGTCAAATGAGGCGTCATGGACTTATTGGTCATTCATTGATGCTCTGTACGGGAAAACAGGCATGATTTTATGTATGTAATTTTCTTTACTTGGTTGATATTTTTTCCAGTTATTTTGATTTAAAGTACCTGGGCGACCAAGCTCCGCTCGGATTTTTTATTACTGAAAATACGAGCAAACCCGGGTTCACTAAAAATGAAACCTAGCAAGATCGTCCTAGGGGATTTATCGTCCCTTAATCTACCTACAAACCAAATTTCATTAAAACCGTTGGAGCTGTTTCTGAGATTCAGTTTATATATATACCTATGTATATATACTGATGGTTCAGTCTATATGACTGAGACTCAAAACATTATAACATTGGTCAGTAATTTATTAGATGTTTCACACTCTGTTGAAGTATATTTGATAAATAATTAATCCGTGGTCAACGTTGCTGGTACATCATCGAACTATATTTCTTAACGATTACTGTATTAACCCTAAACTTTGTTGTGTACTGTTTGTTGATCTTAATAAACAATAAAAAAATATATATACAAGAATTGTTCATTTAAAGGTATTAGATATACTAGCGAATTGAGAATCTTGTTTAAATTGGCTTTAAAAATGGCAAGATAGAATAAGATCATGTCGACATGTTTGCGCTTCCAAGATACCGGCCTAGCCGAGTTTGGGGCCCACTGAGAATGCATAGCAATAGTAATTCTATTTCGGAAATAAATATTTACTTTACTTTTACTTTACCTCCAGTTAAACACTCGTTTAATGTGGTACGAGTATGATGTAACCAGCTGTTTGTATTGTCAACTAAGTAGTTTTGCGTATAGTTTTGGAGTTCCAAACACGTACTTATTGTTGGTATTCACCGCGAGTCAAACGACGCTTGGTTTTATCTTAGTGAAGAAATTGATCCATACTATACGACCCGATCATATTACGACGGTAAGGTTTTCTACAAGGTTCCGTAGTGACTACGAGAGAGCCTAATAATTTCGCCATGTCCGTCTGTCTGTCTGTCCGTATGTCACAGTTATATGACTCCAGCTATAGAGACTATCGACGCTACATAAAAAAAAAAAATTGGGGTGGCATTTCATACATATACAGAAGGGATCAAATTTGATTAAAGTTGCCGATTAGTTTTCTTTTAGATTACAGTATTAGCTACGTAATCCTACTATTTGCATCCGTCGACATGGTCTTGGCCACTTATTTTGTTGTGTCGTTGGTCGTGACGCTTCTTATCACGACCATTTTTTAAAGAATTGCGCTGACCGCCAAGTCGGTTTGTATGAAAAAAGTGGTTGGAAAATACCGCTTATCACTTTTTCATCACCGCACTAGTAGAATCGCGAAGCATAAAAATATCTGTCATAAACTAAGTATTAACCATTGCTTCACGACACGATCACAAAATCGTCTCGTGTATGGGATCAAAACTTGTATGGTTAATTAACTCGAAAAGTAGTAGTGCTCCAGTTTTCCCAGCACGTTATCGCCCCGGGCACTAAACTTGTTACACCGTTATTATTGGGTTTTCCTGCTGGAAAGGTCACCCCCGTGTCCCAACTAATTCTTTTGTTTTGACGTTTCCTTCACAAACTACAACGAGATAAACGTTGATTAGAGTAGACCTCGTTTATCTGTTTCTTTAAAAAATAAATACAAATAAGGTAGATTGTTATTAAGCAAACTATTTATTTTTAAATGTTTTCTTTGACTTTGGGTTATACAAGCAATTGATGTGCTGACATAAAATACATTTTTTGAATACCATCCAAATATAACGTAAGGTATCATTAAGAATAACTATGATCATAATTAAATTAAAATTTTATTAACTTATAATGACTGTCAACGTGGGTATCTTTGACTTTGCGTCAAACATTGTACGTGGCCTTTTTAGAAGTTTCTTGATCATTTTCTCAAAAGATTAGTATCCAAAACGACTGTAAATTAATTAATCTAGTAATTAGATATAAATCTGTTGGGTAGATACTAATAGATACTAATCTGTTGGGAATAAAATCGAGAACCTTCTAAAAAGGCCACGTACAATGTTTGACGCAGAGTCAAAGTTACCCACGTTGATTGTAAGTATAGTTTTTTCTTCTTCTAAAAATGGAAATAAAAGTAGAAAGAGCTATTTTACTGACGGTCATGATCTACGTGGTGCAATAGAAAACTTGCAGCTATGTTTGGGCTCATTTATTTTAGCTTGCAAACATAATGCTATGATATGGTAAACGGTCTGGTCTGGTCTGGTGACAATAAAAAATAAAAAATAATAAAATTCATTTATTTCAGGTAATTGAAACCCATACAGTTAAAAAGAGTAATTACAAAGAAAAATAAATACAAATACCGTTTTATAATAATAAGTCATAATAATAAAATCAATTGCACATAATTATAAAAATAAAATAATCACAATATTTTAAACATTTTCAAATTATATAAATGAATAAAACCAAATAAATAACAGTAACTTCATTATGTCAAAATAATACATTAATAATCACAATGTCATAAAAATAAGATAAAATACAATAATGTCATATGGAATAGAAAATAATAAAATAATAATATCAGCAAATAGTCAAATAAATAGATTACAGCTCGTATGTCAATACTTTCGCTTAGGCATCATTACTGCAATGTGTCTTTTACAACAATGCAAAAGAAAAGGACAATCAAGTCTAGACGCAATCATTTTCAATACAATGAAGTCGGGAGGTGGTCATAAGAACTCCAATACTAAAAAAAAAAAAACATCGAGTTAAGGCTCATTAAATTGGTTTTGTCTGGGTGCTACTCAAGTGCTAAATGATATCCAGGGTCAGGAAAGGATAGCCGGAAAGTGACCCAGGAACTTAAAATTAAAAATTAATGTCAATAAATTAAATATAACAAAAATGTTTATTTATAATAACCTGAACCTTTGTTTAAAAGAAACGTGAAGTAAAAAAACCAATTGTGTTATAAAATAACGAATTATCATCATCATCATCATCATCTCAGCCATAAGAAGTCCACTGCTGGACATAGGCCTCCCCTATGGATTTCCAAAAAGACCGATTGGAAGCGGCTTGCATCCAGCGTCTTCCTGCCACTTGTATGAGGTCATCTGCCCATCTCGTGGCTGGTCTTCCTACGCTGCGCTTGCCGGTGCGTGGTCTCCACTCGAGAACCTTTCGGCCCCATCGGCCATCAGTTCTACGTGCTATGTGGCCTGCCCACTGCCACTTCAACTTGCTAACCCTCTGTGCTATATCGGTGACTTTCGTACGTCTACGTATCTCTTTATTCCTTATTCGATCTCGTAGAGTGACTCCGAGCATAGCCCTCTCCATAGCTCGTTGCGTGACCTTGAGCTTTCTTATAAGGCCCATAGTTAGGGACCACGTCTCAGTGCCGTAAGTCATCACTGGTAACACACACTGGTCGTAAACTTTCGACTTGAGGGACTGGGGTATATTGGACGAGAAGACGCTTTTAAGTTTCCCGAACGCTGCCCAGCCGAGTTGGATACGACGATTGACCTCTCTCCCAAAGTTGGACCTGCCTAATCGGACCGTTTGTCCTAGGTAGACATATTCGTCAACAACTTCAAGAGTGGAGTTACCCACAGATATTGGGGTGGGCACTACATGGGCGTTCGACATAACCTTCGTTTTGTCCATGTTCAAATAACGAATAGCATACATCAATACCCAAAACTTTTTTTCCATTTAGTTCACTTTTTTTAAGCAAAGCTTTTTTTTTATTGTTGTTATTAAACAAATTTATCTTTAAAATCCATCAATTTTAATATTAGTGCTCCTTTTCCTATACGAATATTACAAGAATTTGCTAACCTTAATAAATTAAGATTTTTCACTACAAGTTATCATCACCATATTGAATCATATTTTGTCGCTCATATTTTTGGAAGACTGTCACACGAAAATAGCTAAACTGCGAGATAACAGTTTGGAAGCATCGCAAGGTGTTGCCCATTTTTCAGGCACGCATGAGTTGAGTCCGCCTCTATCTGCACGTTTTTTTTTGGCAATATATGACTGCAATATATTTTCACTCGGTTGTTTTAGAAGTTACGAGCAAAATGTGTGACAGTAGTTCATCTCGACCCGTATATTTTTAACCGATATCCAAAAAGAATTGTATGTTTGCTTAGCGATTATTTTGTCAATTATGAATTGTTTTTGATAATTATTTTTTGTTTGATAGATCATACTTTAGAAGTGGTCCAATTTTATCAAAACCGGTTCCGTTTTGCTTTAAAAGAAAATAAATGGAAAAAACATGTCGCTCAAGTTAATGAAAATTGCGTATTTTGAAGTCTGTGGTTTAAGTTTTTAAATTATAATTATAGTTTAATAATTGAAACAACCGACTTCAAAATACGCAGTTTTGCTATTAAAATATGGCTTTACGAAATTCAAATACGCAATTTCGTTTACATGGATGATATTTTTCCCAGGTATTTTGTTTTAAAAAGCAAACTCCTGAATCGATTGTGACGAAATTTCTAAGGACTAATCTGATAGGATATACCTACTTTCAAATAATTTTTGAAATTGGTTTATAAATAATGTTGTAATACATACACACATGCATATAATCACGGCTGTTTTCCCTTACGGGGTAGGCAGAGCATCAAAGACCAACAGGCCGATGGGAATAATCGAATTGACGCCACATTTGACCGTTGTTAGAGGGTTATATGGAAGGCAAAATGGTATTAGAGGGTTAGAGTGGAATAAAAGGAAAGATAATAAAGTAATTAGGTAAAAAAATTAAAAAAAAAAAACGAATTGAGAAACTCTTTTTTGAAGTCGGTTAAGAAAAGCGTATGTACTGAGAGAGAACCTCTTAAAGACATTAAATTTGGAGAGTGTCTTCTTTCTGTGTTCCTTCATCCACTAAGAAAATATTTCGGTATCGCGGAAAAAAAAACGAGATTCAGTTTTCCTACGGGATTTTGTACATTTTATAAGTTTTTATGACTCTACCTTAGTAATTGAACCACGTAACCTTACCTACTGACTGTATAGTATTGAGCAGGAAACACAGGGCGACCAGACAATACACTGATATGACGAACATGTACCTTTATTTATTATGTTATGTTACGAGAGAGCATGAAAGGTTTTCATTTACCTTGTCATGCAAATATTTGTATTTTTTTCAGCGCTACGTTATATTTTTATTGCGTCGTATTTCCATCTGGATATTATGATTGGATACGTTTCTACTGTTTACCTTAATTAGCTTAAAATATCTCTGTTTTCCCCATGTAGAATAATAAATAATAATAAATAAATAAATATTTGTGGATATTTCACACAACACCATCTAACCCAAACTAAGCAAAGGTTGTACTATAGAACTAGATAGCTGATAGAATACATATATACTTTTTTTTGGAAATATATACATATGATACATAGAAACACCCGAGACACAGAACAAACATCTATGTTCATCACACAAATGTTTGCCCTGCGAGGGGATCGAACCCACGACCTACGGCACAGCAGGCAGGCATACTACCAACTGAGCCAGAAGGCCAGTCCTTTATACCAATATTATATTATTATTTATTATACTTAGTATAAATGCAAATAAGCGTTTGTTGATGTATTGGTTAGCTGGGCCTCCTTTTAGCAATCGACTAATTGTAATGGTTTTTGCATACTTCATATTAACTTAGGTAAATTAATGCTTAGTGTAAATCTTTCAAGCGTAATTTGAACCATTCTGCCTAAATTTCAATTTTGATAACAATACATAGGATTTTCATATGTGGGTACATAGGGTTCCAATCATAAGGAAAACACACTATGTACACATATGTACATATATACCCAATTTAATTTATTTTACTAGACGAAAATTGTCTTCAAAAATGGTTTATGACTTTTCAATATTTAATAATTAAACGTTGGAAAAAATAATGAATTTTTATGTTTGTTTTTAATTTACAGCTAGCAAAAATGTTCTACCAAAAAGTTTGCAACATTTTTTAACTTGCACAGGAATGTTGAAAACGTCGGTCATAAGAATTTTGTGGAAAACCGTCTGACCTTATTCCGAAAAGTTTTTTCCCTAAAGCAAGATTGATGTTTGTAAAAAGTATTTTTCTAAAAGAAATGAAAGTTCGGGCTTAACGGATTCTTAGCGGGCGAGAATACTCTTATTACTTTGAAACTTAAAAATTCGAAAGCGTTTGTCGGATTAGAAATTTGGACTTTTTCGAGATGGATGAATATTTTAGTGTTTAAAGAGAGAGAGAGTAAAAAAGTATTTTCGTTTTACCATTATTATTGAAAGTTGAATGTTTGAGAGCTTTAAGAAGGCGTATTTTTTTGAAAATAAGTTGAATCAATTTGATATACGCTAAAAATAATGCCGATGTTTTCAGATCTATTTTATTTATTAAAACAAATTTTGGGTATTTCATTATATAAACGAGTTATTACGCTTGCCCATATAAAATCCCAATGCCACCTAGAATGCACATATAACACTCTTATGAACGAGTGCATGAGAAACTTGTTAAATACGTAGGAACCGCGATGCACAGAGTAAGACAGACGAGTAAGAAGAAGTTGCAACTTCAAGCTCGGAACAGCACATACATTCATACTGCGGTTTCCCTCGTGCTCGTGTCTTCAGTAGAGACCTAAACCAAGATAACGTCATTTAAAAAGTTCTTTTATTTCCGATTTCTCCAACAAAAAACAGTGAAAACAGTTATCACGATAATCGAATATACAATACCGAAAGCGTTCCAACAGGTCACGTACAGCGGCGTCAGCCACCGGGGAAGTAATTCGGTGTTATTACAGCGGCAGATGTTTTCTGGCTATTTTTCAATCTAATGTCAGCTGCCTTGTGTAATGGTGTGTGGTAGATATTGTGTTTTTAGAAGTTTTTTTTTCATGAAACGAATGTCTTAATTTGTATGTATTTTACTAAACCCCGACCCAAACAGAGGGGTGCTTTAAGTTTAATCTGTATGTATGTCTGTGGCGTTGTAACTCTAAAATGGGTGAACCGATTTTGATTTAGTTTTTTTTTATGTTGAGGAATTCGTCGAGAGTGTTCTTAGTTATGTTTCATCAAAATCGGTACAGCCTATTATGTCGTGGTTTTTAGGGTTCCGTACCCAAAGGGTATAAACGGGACCCTATTACTAAGACTTCGCTGTCTGTCTGTCTGTCTGTCTGTCTCCAGGCTGTATCTCATAAAACGTGATAGCTAGAAAGCTGAAATTTTCACAATTTACTACTTGGAATTTCGTTGATTTCTCGTTATTTTATAAACAGAACTAAACTTTGCAGTATTATAGATGATAGTACGGAACCCTTCGTGCGCGAGTCCGACTCGCACTTGGCCGATTATTTATGTTTTCTAAACTTATACATGTTTACAGTACGAGGTAATTCAATAATTACAATACAATCTGATCTGATCCACATATTTTTTTTTAAATCTTATGACGGCTGTTCTTTCCCTAACCATCGCATTATATAACATTGTCATTCGTAAGACATCTCATTCCGTGGAAGCTGTAAGCAAGATGGTTAGTAAAAAGATCGGCTTAATCCATAAAAATCAATAATTTTTTATGTTTTCATCCAAGTTTGATATAATAATTGGCAACTGCCTAATAACTATCTAATAAGTATGCATATTACACATGCGTAGAGCTCACCAATGTTAAGCAACAGACGGATCGGTCAGGCGTCGAGTAAGTAACCGTGAGTGGCTACAACATTTATTTGGCATGAAGATCACTAGAGAGGCCTCATCAGATAAGCCGAAACTGATAATTGGTTCTCAGGGCACAAAGCGAGACGAAATGAGACTATCGAGGAGCTGGATAAGATGTTTAAGCCTGAGGTAGACAATTATGGCTGAAATTATCATGATTACAACATAATATATGTGATGCGGTATATTCATTCTCCTCAATATTTAAACACAAGCGTAGCGTAGGAAGACCAGCCG
Organism: Lycia hirtaria; assembly: GCA_947563715.1. Classification (NCBI taxonomy): domain Eukaryota; kingdom Metazoa; phylum Arthropoda; class Insecta; order Lepidoptera; family Geometridae; genus Lycia; species Lycia hirtaria. Next base: position 28,474,128 of record OX387381.1, on the reverse strand, counting down.
CAAGGTGGATAAAAGATATCATACAAGTGGCAGGAAGACGCTGGATGCGGGCCGTTTCCAATCGGTCTTTTTGGAAATCCATGGGGGAGGCCTATGTCTAGCAGTGGACTTCTTGTGGCTGAGATGATGATGAGTACTTAAACGAATAACTGGACTAGAAAATATGAAAATGCAGTTGTAATATATTTTATTATACAACACTGCATAATATATAGTCACGAACACTTTTTATAATGTTTTCCCGCAGAAGCTTCCTAAAAACATTTTCTTTAGCAAGGAGATCATACAGATTGTAGCATCCGATACAATTGCAGAGGTCTCTAAACTTCTTTTGTGAAAGGGATTGATAGCCGAAGATGTGCCGATCACAAAGCGAGTAAGATAGGGCTACCACTGCATGGAATATAAAAGGAAACAGATTTTATGAATTAAAAAATATACTTAACCATCTTGGCCCACTTTGTTGTTTATTATCAGATGAGCTGTATTCAAATGCTTAGCCTGTTGACCATAGAAAATTTTCTTCATGACCTGAAAATGTTTTTAAATTCATCAAGAACCTAACGTCCTAATAACTATAAGGCGTGTAGCAATAGATCTTAGAGATAAAGATTTAAGAAAAGAAAAAAAATGTTTCAATTATAGGAAAGTAATGAAAAAAAAATCTATCAAGCATACAAACAACTATGTGCTGATTTAGTACTCAAAGATTAAAGTTCAAATCAAATTTAAAATGTAATGTCAAATGTTTGTTACACTGAAAACGATTAATATACATTCACGATTTAGACTAAACTTTAAATTTATGTACTTTCACAAAAATCCTATCTATAAATTACTAAAAAATACTTTTTTGATACATTAACCCAAAATATTTATCTGTCATCCGATACAAACCTGTAGATACTACTCGGTTCTATCTTGATCAAGTACGTGCCAATCATGAGCATTTAGACCTAAGCTTTTGTCATTTACATTTGTAATATAATCAAACGGATGTTTGTCCATAGAGCGAAAATGGTTGCTTGCAAATAAGCAAATGCAACGTTGAGCTTGCAAGTTCTAACTAAGCGTAAAAGCAAATTATGAAGGTGTGCGTATGAAATGAGCAGTAGTAGGCCGTTTGCTTACATTTTTTGTATTTATTTCTTGTATTTTGTTTTTTAGACGTGACAACATATAATAAATCGATGAACGGCTGCACGCACGAAAAGGATGACTCATTGTCCCGTTACGCTCATTGTAACGTTTGCATTTCATCAATGTTTTGCTATTACGTTGTCACGTTAAACTATCGTCCGTAAACCGACTTTACAGACAACCAATTTTATTTTGTGAATTTATATTTTTATAACTTTTCAACAGCGAGACAACCCTACTGTCCGAGATCTCTGCGAGTACGATCTATCAATTTGTTTAATTGGATTCTTTCTTTGTGTATTTTTTTCTCTGCAAGCAGGACCTATTGAGATTTAATGCTATTCCTTTTGTACGCGAACATTCTCTTTGATTTGTTTGATTTTGTACAGCTTTGTTTGCGGGATCTAATTATAAATGTATGAAGAGTTTGTGGGATCATTTTAAAATAGGAAGGCATTTTAAAAATAGCTATGACGAAATATATAAATTTATAAGAAAATAAACCATTTTTAGGGTTAGGTACCCAAAGGGTAAAACGGGACCCTATTACTGAGACTTCGCTATCTGTCTGTCCGTCCGTCCGTCTGTCTGTCACCAGGCTGTAACTCATAAACCATGATAGTTAGAGAGTTGAAATTTTCACTGATGATGTATTTCTGTTGCCGCTACAACAACAAATTATACTAAAAAACAGAATAAAATAAATATTTAATCGGGCTCCCACACAACAAACGTGATTTTTTGCTCGTTTTTGCTCGATATTGTAAACAGCAATAGGTAGACGCTTGAAATATTCACAGAATATTGAGTTATATTATTCACTTTAAAAACAAATAATTAAATTAAAATAAAAAAATTATTTAAGGGGGGCTCCCATACAACAGAAATGCTGTCATGTAGCACAAGAGTGCTTGTCAAGACTATTCAAACAAGTCCAAACTCGACGGTTTTATCTCGTTTAGTTAGGAGTTCCGATAGCCACCTTCCGACGCCATCTTGACACCAGCTTCATGGTACCATATTATTGCATTGTCACCGAAGTTGCGTAAGTAAACCAAATTTCAACCTAATCTAACGACAGGAAGTGGTTCTAATTTAACTCGCAAGATTTGTCCCATACTAACAGGGCAAGTAGAATAAAATCTTTTAAAATGCACGTTGGTCGTGTGCGTGTTGACTGACTTGCATATATCTGAAAACATTAAATAACGGGTATGTTTATTGGTGGTTGGTGGATGGTTTCTTTAACTGTTTGAAGCTAGCAAAATAGCTTAACGAATATTCTCATAGCAATGTGCCTTGGGATCTGAATCCTGATCTCCATAACCAAAATCAAAAGATATCCGTGGTATACTGCCATGAATTCAACAAATAATCACTTTCTATCGCCGATTCAGTAACAATGACTCTTTATTCGATGTAATAAGAAACGTATCGAGCTCCAGAGAGAGAATACGCGCCGAAGTTATTGTTTGCCAAAATTAGCTGTCTAACAGATTGATGTATCGTTTGCCATGAAAACGGCAGTGTGTAGGAGAAATCTCCTGATACCTTCCCGGGAAAATTTCTTTCCATGAAGGTGAGTATTTCTTTTAGTAATAAAAAATCGGATAATGAACAACTTGTTTTTGTCAAGCGCATAAACGCACTTCGATGTGAAATGCGGATAATTGTGAATGATGTTGATGCAACAACTGTTTTACTATGGAAACTAACGTGGTTTTCTCACATTTTTAAATAAAAACTACGGGTCACTCACGTCTGTTTTGAGCCGAAATATCCGACTAACTATAGTATTAACTATAGTTGGATATTTCGGCTCAAAACAGACGTGAGTGACCCGTTGTTTTTATTTAAAAATGCAACAACTGGTGTTGAACTCACTCGTAACATTGATTGGCGTTAGGTTGAACATCAAGGCGAATTCAAGTCTTTTTTATCCACTGCATAAATCGACGAGAAGCACCTTTCAACAGATAACCTGGAGAAGTTTATATCACAAGAAAGAAAAAAAAAACAATCTCGACACAAATATTTCACGAGTTTATCTCCATCCTCATTACTCAAGAAGCACATTTTACTTTAAAAACAACATTGAGTTTCGCAACAGCGCCCCCGAGGGCAGGATCCCAACTACAGTAAAACATACAAATCGGAGAGCTGAAAAGAGCGCTACTATCGCAACACCTAAAATAAACTTAAAATGTAATTCGAAATATTTTTAGTTCCCTTGTTTGACCACTTCGTCATTAAGTTCGTAGCTCTGTAAGACTTGAAATGACAACGCAAAAGTATTTAAAACTTTTTAATGTTCGTCCCAAAACCCAGAGGTCTGTTTTCGTCGGTAAACACGTACTGTTAATGTTATATTTTATTTTTATTATAATTTGAGATGCCAGTCGCGGCTTCAGATAACGAAATTTAGGTCAACGAGTGTTCTGTTGTTGCTTTAGTACAATTTTCCTTATGAGATTATGAAAAAAAAACGATATTTCTATTTTTTAAACCATGTAGGTAAATTACCAAGATCGAAGCTGGAAGAAATAAATAATACATGAAAAGTAAAAATAATAAATTTCGCTTTCAGATGGTATATTTTACGCAATTTAAATAATTTTCATCTTATTAGCTCGGAAAAATCACTTCTAATGCCTAGAGTAAACGTGGAAAAACACATTTTCCCCCTAGGGCGAAAAGTAATTTCAAAATACCAATGTGACGGAGTTACACTTTTTTCAGTAATAAAACTTTTCAGTTTCTTTGTATAATCCTAACTTTAAAAAAAGTAAGTAAGTTCATATAGACTGAGTGGCCAGCCCTAGTGTCAGAGTTATACTAGTTACTAATATTATAAAAGCAAAAGTAAATTTATTTGTTGGACCCAAACGGTTTGAGCAAACGTTTGGTTTGGATGACAATAAATAAATATTGTTGGACATTTCATACAACACCATCTAGCCCAAACTAAGCAAAGCTTGTACTATGGAAGCTAGATGGTTGATAGAATACATATATTATATACTTTTTTTGTAAATACATACTTATGATACATAAAATCACACAGAACAAACATCCATGCTCATCACACAAATGTTTGTTTGTTTGTTTACATAAGTGACATCATTCCAATTCCATTATGGCGGACTTTTCAGTTCGCCACGTTTCGGTCTACGATAAAGCGCATTTGTTTAAAAGTATTCCATTCGCTCGTGCGTGACACTTAGATTAAACTATTTTATTAATAAATATTACCTATTTAAACATTATCCACTTTTTGGACATTCAGGAACATAGAAAAAAATTCTGTCAAACTGACCATCATTGTAAAAGAAATCGCCAAGTCGGTTTGTTTTTCCCATCTGCCCTGTGGAGGGATGCCCTAACGAGAGAACTTGTACGCTAATGTTTCTTTAAGCACTTCTGCGTGGCCATTACTGAGGAGGTGTGCAAGCGCTGCTGGAGGAAATAATTACTGCTGAGTTGTTCTAATCCAATTTTATGTTTATCCAATTAAGTTTTTATATAAATATATCGCAAATGGAATTTGTATTATTTATTTGATAAATAGAAATTCTTAATCATAATACATTGCAAGTTAAATAAAAGCTTTTAAAAAGAGTCATTTTATTCACAATATAATCAATATACTATGGTCAACGTACTATGGTATGGTATTTTTTGTAGTGAGTATTATGGTATATACTTAATACTCGTATATTAGGAAAAATACTTGATTTCCGTGACTTCAGAAGTTTTTTGAGGAGTACCTATTTATGATTCAGTACCAGCTCCTAAAAAAAACGACTACCTATGAGCAATTTTTGCAGGCTAACTTACGCTTGAAACGTTGCAAAATATGAAAAAGAGTATGTAAAAGAAAGTATGAGCAAAATCAAAGTCAAAGTCACTGCAATGCAAAAAGCATTCTAAAATCACTTTTTGGTTATGAAGAAGTACGTTGGCGGTTACGAAAAAGTGTTGTTGTGAGAGTTTTCTTATTATTAAAACAAAACATGTAGTCTATAACATTCAGGGAATAATGAGGAATCAAACTGGCCTTGTGGCTCAGTTGGTAGTGTGTTTACGTCTACCTGCTGAACTGAAAGGTCGAGGGTTCGATCCCCACCCAGGGCAAACATTTGTGTGATGAGCATGGATGTTTGTTCAGTGTCTGGGTGTTTCTATGTATCATATGTATGTATATATTTACAAAAAAAAAATATATATGTATTCTATCAGCCATCTAGTTCCATAGTACAAGCTTTGCTTAGTTTGGGCTAGATGGTGTTGTGTGAAATGTCCACAAATATTTATTTATTTATTATTTATTAAAAAAAAAAAGTCACTTTACAAATCTAAATCGGTCAAGCCGTTTAAGCTGTATAGGAGGTAATATAGAAACATACAAATATACATTAAAAAAAATTATTCAAAAACAACCCTTTTTCTTCCCAAGACTCCCAATAACCCATGTACGTATATCATACTCCATAGAATTGCCGTATGTCGTTTCTCACGTTTATGAGAAAACTCAGAATGGGAACAGATTAAGAAAGTTTCTCCGCGAATCCCGGCGGATGTAATGAGGTTTGTCTGTTTAAATTAAATACTGGGATTGAATCCGTCTCTGGCTCTTTGTGAGGATGGTTACGGACTCGGGTTGTTGAGACCGACGTAGTTTTAGTGGAAACTATTTTATTTTGTGTGAGGTTGAAACAACAAATTTGTGGATTTTTTGGAATTATTTACTTAAAATGCAATGCAAAGATATTGAAAAATTATAATACAAATATATTTGAAAATTTAAAATATGTTTTATTACAAAATTATTAAAAATGTATCTTCACAAGGAATAACGTCCTTTAAATTTAATATTTTTAGCCTCTGACCCAAAAAACGGGGTGTTGTAAGTGTAACATATGTATCTGTGTGTCTGCTTATGTCATTGTAGCTCTCAAACAGATTTTTATTTAGTTTTTATTTTGTTTAAAAGAGGATTTTATCAGGAGTGATCTTAGGTATGTTTCATCAAAATCGATCCCGCAGTTATACAAATATTACAGGACAACTTACAAAACTAGTCTGATGGGCGGCCTTATCGCTGAAAGTGATATTTATGTGCAGGGTTAATAAACAAATGTCTAAGCGGCAACGTTGATTTGTTATCTCAGTTTATAAAAAAAAATAGTCCGTATATATAAGTTACCGAGTGAGCGAAGTGAAAAATATCCTTTTTTTACGCTTGGTATATCTACGGTTGATCAGCAACTCGTCGATCTAGAAGATACCTATTCACTCTAGCCTTGAAAATTGTAGAATACTAGAGATGGCGACAAAGAATTCCATCCCTGTGCATTACGCATCGAGAACGTGGACCGATATCCCTGAGTAGGTACGGATTTTTTGCATTTCAACGAGAAATTGGTGGTAATTCGTCGACTTTCTAGTCCTGTATCTCAGCTATCTCGCATCAACTGGCAAATATTTAATACTGTACAGATGTTTGTTGGTACTCTCAATACATGTCGTATTTTTCATCTCATCTCTACGAATCTGTATACCAAGATTACCATTTTATAAAATGTTGTCTTTTTACTTACTTTTTACGTAGTTGCTAGAAATGACTGGTAGGTATTTACTCAATTCTTAATAATAATGAAATATGAGAAAAATCATTCAACAGTTTATCCTAAGAAAAAGGTCTTGACAAACGGACAGACTGACTTCAAAGGGTTCCGTTCTTGTCAACTGAGGTACGGAACCCTATAATAATCATAGTTTAAAAAACTGTAAAAACCGACTTCAAAATACGAAATACAATACATAATGTACGCGACTTGTTGTTTACTTTTCTACAGGCACTTGGATGATATTTTACCAGTTATTTTATTATAAAAACCAAAGTGAATCGATGCACGATTTTGATAAAATTTATATGGGGCCACCTCTGAAATATGACCTACCAAATACAAAAAGAATCATCAAAAACAATGCACAATTGGCTGAGTAATCGGTGAACAAACACAAAAAAAACATACAGACCGAATTGATAACCTCCTTTTTTGGAAGTCGGTTAAAAAGGACATCTATCCCACCGACTGTACCTATCGCAACTAAATAATTATCAAAAAATGTTAATTTAATGTTTCTTGAAAGATAACCAAGTTAATATATAAATTTAGGCGACCTCAATTCAGAGCAAAAAACCTAAAATCTGCAAATATGAAATAAAGAACAAAGAACCTACTCTGACATTTTCTCATATCTCAACATCAAACAGAGCGTTGCTTGCGGCGCCCAACTATTTACGTTTTCAGTATTTTCCCAATAAATATTTTCGCGATCGTAAAACTTTGCCAATTCAATTATTGGGCACAAAAACAAGCCACTGTAAAATAAACCTTTTGATGTGTTCCCCCGTACAGAACGTATTGACATTATTTCGTTGTATTCCAACAGGGCTGCCCTATGAAACTGGTTGAATTTTTTTTATTTTTACCCGACTGCGCAAGAAGGAGGGTTATGTTTTGCGAGTTTACCTATATATGTATCTAAGTATGTATGTATGTTTTTATATGACAATATAACAATGGCCTGAAGCCTAAACGGCTTGACCGATTGTGATGTGCGAGTTGTCGTTAGATTCGTTATTTTTTTGTAATTATACTATTACATCAGTTGCGAAAATAAAAAAATATGCATTTTTTCGTAACCGTTCGTTCGTTTGTTTATTGGATAAACAAGTGATTTTACTAGAATTATTATAAAGAATGCGCATTTTATAATATTTTACGGCAATTTTACATTCAACAGCGAATCAAGCGTAACGAAATCAGCATAAATAAGTTAGACTGCAAAAACTATTTTTCTGCAGTCGGGTATTTTGCTTTTCTTTTAATATACATACTTGTTATTCTTTATTTCTTAAATTTTTTAATACTACTATCAATTGCAAGCCATGATGTCTCTGAAAACCGGCCTTCAATCTGTTATCTATCTATATCTATATACTAGTAGTTCTACGAACAGTAGACCTCGCGAGAGAGCTTATTTGCCGTACCTTGGGCCATCTGTACATAATACCTACACAAAGTTGGCTTAGGAAGCCGTATTAAAAACGAAAGAAAATTTGGCTGACTGATGCAGAGACGCTTCGCTCGCTCGATCATCAAATAATTTTATAAATGGAGAAAACATAAAATCAAGAAAATTATTCAGCGCTAAAATGTAATAAACACATCCACACGCCCCCTTACTATTACACGCAATCTCAAGTTGTTTTTTTTTTATTCATCGATAGGCTTGCGCTTGACCGTCAACTCACCTGGTGTTAAGCGACAGTTACGGTCTACGATATCACAACAACCACTTGACCAATTCTTTTTATTTTTAGACATAGACATAGATAGAGATTTATTGTGACAAAAAACATACCACACAAAATAAATATCATTCAAAAAATATCATAATCATACACAAAATACCTATATAACATGTTTTTGTCACAACCCGGTCCCAGCTCAGCATAATGCTAGTTGTAAACAACCAGCGCTGGTCTTCCGCCGAGACCGGAACGTAACGTTAACGTTACGTTACTTTACGGAACGTTTTACGTTAAGTTGTAATAATTATGTACTTAATCTATCTACCAAATATCATTAAAATCGGTTGGTAATTAGCGCCGCAATAAACTTCCCCTCTTTTTAAGAGAACCACCCCTCCTATCAAAAATCACAGACGACAAAACAATAATAATCATAGAACCTATACGCCAAGTTTCATCAAAATTGGTTCAAAATTACGCCCTGTACGCGAGTACGAACATACAAACTCACAAACAAACTGACAGACGAAAGAAAATTTGTCCAGTTGATGCAGAGACGCTTCGCTCGCTCGGTCAATTACCTTCTACAGCCTAAACAGCTTGACTGATTTTGATGTGCGAGGGATCCGTAGATTTGTCATAGGCTATATTTTAATAATAATAATACAACTCTCGCAAAAATAAAAAATATTTCGCTTTTTCGTAATCTCCATCGAACTTTTTCGTAAAATATAAGTGATTTTACTAGAATTATTCTAAAGAATGCCGATTTACTCGTATAATAGTCTTTTATCACAACGACTTTGCGAATATTTTCTCGCAAAAAACGTATACTCAACAGCGTATCAATCATATCTAAATCGCAAGTTAGGCTGCAAAAATCGGTGTTCCGCAGTCGGGTGTTTTTTTAAAATATACATACTTGCTGTGTATATTTTTGTTCAAATGTAAAATTTTGATGGCATGGCAACCCTACACATTATTGTCAGAAATATCTTGGTTGAATTTTAACCCGTCACTGGGGGCCGGCAGTGCACTTGGCTGGGGTAATTTTATCAGCACCAAAAGGTTTTATTCGTATATCAATCAAGTAATCGAGTGCGTCGGCAGTGTTAAGTTTTTCGAAAAACAGGACAAATATCCAGATAACAGAGTTTTTACTCGAATAAAAGCTAAATAAATAATAGTACATTGCACTTGTTTTGTCGTAAAAGTATACAATATACAGCATATAATACTTATCAAGTAAATAGCTAACTTTTTTTATATAGAAATAGGTTTGCGCTTGACCGCCAACTCGTCTAATGACGTTGCGGTCTACGATGGAGCGCGCTTACCTAGAAGAAACCAATTCACTCGCGATTTCCGGTTTTTATTTCGTAAAGGATAAAAACTCTCTCAAAATCAACCCATTAAAATCGTTAGAACGTGCTACTTTATTTTTACCGACTTCCAAAAAGGACTAGGTTATCAATTCGACTGTATGTTTTTTCTTTTTGTATGTTGGTCAGTGATTACTTCATCAATTATGAATTATTGATTTTGATGATTCTTTTTTATTAGTGTCATGATTTGAATATTTGTTGTATGTGGTGTGCGGTGTTTTAAGTGTTGCGGAGTGGCAGCACTGCTATTTTCTTAATTTATATACTCTGGAGAACGGTGATCGAACAGAATGAACGCTACCCCGGATGATGGCGTGATGTTGTAATTCCGGGGAGGGGATATATCGCGGGCGGACGAGCGCGAGCGGCCCTTCGAAAAAGTAGTCGCGGCGTAACTCGGTAGTAAAAAGGCGGTCTTAGCGTCAGACCGCTCAGTGCAGTGAAATAAGTGCAGTGTTATAAGTAATAATAAAGCGTCATAAAGTTCAGACAAGGAGTTTTCTTCATATAAGGTTATACTTCAGAGGTTGCCTCATATAAATTTTATCAAAATCGGTTCAGTACTTTGGTTTTTATAACAAAATAACTAGAAAAAACATATTTTTCTAGTTATTTTGTTATAAATCTAAGTATAAATAATTTCTTATTTCGGAGCCAGTTTTTTCCGTTTTTAAACTATAATTATATATTTTTTTCAGCGTACCAGTATTGCTGTTTGTAAGTACAATATTAGTTATGACTAAATAAATTAAAAAATAATATTAAATAAATAAAATGGCTGTTTTTATGCTTATTATTATATAAATTTAAAGAACATGTTTGTATAATTTGTAGAATTTGTAGAATTGGATACTCTGGTGTTTTACTACTACAATTCTACATTTAAACAGGCAGCATAAAAGCAAAAAGAATAAATAAATGTCTGTTTCGGGAACCTTAAAAAATATTGTTATCTATGTATAACTACGAATTTATTTTTTTGAAAAGCTTAACCTACATACATAAACGTAACTTTAAATACAAATACAAATACTTTATTGTTTTAAATAAATCTCACAGTAATAAATTGTAACCCTGTCTACTGCTTTAGTAATAACTGTGTTACAGTAGACAGTGTCTTCCCAGAAAGTTAAACAATTTAACAATAACTTATTATCTAGGATAGTAGTAACATAACTAGGTCTAAGATATGTTTATTTGAGTTAAATGCAAATAATATAATATTTAGTTCGTATATCTTGGGAAACTAATAATTAAGTTTAGGAAAGGTACATTACAATGTAACCTAATTTAATATAATATAATCGTATATGCTTAGGGTTATTAGTATGGTAATAAATTTACTTTTAGCCATATTTTAATCAGATTTGGTTAAGTCTGTGGTAATGTCTGTGTGTGTGTGTGTGTGTGTATGTATTTATGTGTATGTGTGATAAGTGGGGGTGTGTGCGCACGCATGCTCTTGATGTGTGTGTGTCTGTATGTGTGTGTCTGTATGTGTGTGTCTGAGTGTGTGTGTGCGTGTGTATGTGTGGAGGAGGTGGGGTGTTTGTGTGTGAGGGAAAAAAGGGGTGTGTATGTGATTAGGGGGGGGGGGGTGTACGTGTATGGTGTGAGTGTTAGTGGGGAGGGATGTGGGTGGGGGTAAGTTTGTTTGTGCGAAGTATTGTATGTGAGTTGTGTGTGTGTGTGAATGCGTATGTGTTTGTGCGTGAGGATTTAGAGCGAGTATGAATCTTCATCCAATAATTATAATAAGTGTTATTATGTAGATTAATTTAATGAAGGTAGGGGAATGATTATTCTATTCTTGTCAGTAGAGTTTCTAAAGTTTTGTAGTCATATTGACTATGACTTTCATTTAAATGTCCTAAGCCTCTAATAACACGTACGTTAAAACAATATAAGTACTTACCTACATAACAAAATACCAATAACGAAACCTTTCACAGCAAAATTAGTGTTTGACCATTTCGTACTAAGCGGAACGTTAGAGTATGTTAAATTAGATACCCTACTACTTGTCCGCGATGGTGATAACTCTTATATTTTTTCTGTATCAACTATTACATTAAAGAAATCAGGATTTGGCGAAAAAAACATTGTGATTTAAAATGTGATATTCATTTTCTAAGGAAATCTTTGTTACAGTTTTGGCGCAAATATATAAAAAAATATTTCGATGTATATCAATAAAAAATTGTACCTGAAAGACTACGACTTTAATCAGTCGTGATCAACAATTAGCCGTAGCTTATTTTTATTGTGGTTATGACTTGTTCATACAAGAAAGTAGTATCCATGGTCATCCATGGATAGTCGCATTATTTTTTAAAATCTAGATAATCTTGACTGGGCTACTCAAAAGTGCACAAAATGTACAACGTCGTAGACGAGAGGACTCTTAGAGAGGTCGAGGTTAGAGGGTCATGATGTATAGGTTTTTCATATACAGCTACCGTGTAGTTTTAAGGTTCCGTAGAAACTACGAGGAACCCTTATAATTGTAAGCCCGCCATGTTCGTGTGTGTGTCTGTCTGTCCGTATGTCACAATCATTTTACTATCACAGACTATCAGACCTACATAATTAAACGAAATTTGGAATGAGGATGTGTTCTTTGAACAGCTACGCAATGTCGTAGTAAAATTTATATTTAAAAAAAAACAACGGGTTGCACTCCGGGAGTGCCGGCAGCAGTGAAAACTAAAAAATAAAATATCAAAAAGACTGACTCGTGAAGGATTTGAACCTCTGCCCTCCGATTGAAAATTGAAATTTATATCGGTGTTCTAACCTATTGAGCTAACGAGTCTTACTTGCATGTGACGAAAATAAGCATTCGGCGCAACTAAATGACGTCATGCTAGAAGGACAAACTTGTACACACAATAATGAACTTTAAATGCAGAACGTTAGAATAGGTTTCTGACTGTCCGACTTACGATCTGACGCGAGCTTAACATGTTTTACTCATCCCAAAAATGCATAACGCCGCTAAAGAAGTTATCACTTTAAAAAAAAAAACAACTACAAAATTTAGTAAAATAGATGAAAATATTTATTTGCGAAAAACAGAATTCGTGGCCCTATTTACTTGGCGAAAAACATAAGTAGGGGCTTTGTATTTGGCCGCAAGCGAAATGGACTGAGCATCCTAAAACCACAACACTACGAGCTTGTTTAGTTTTAAACTACAAATGGATATTTGACATTGAATAAATTTAATGTAATTAATTCACTAGTTTTTGCCTGCGGCTGTACATGTTTTAAAATGTTGTTCGTTATTCGCTAGTGTATTTTCCGTACCTATAACGTATCGATACATTTAAACCTTATCTGTTAGCCAATTTTAATTATAGCCCTCTGGTTGATTTTTGTTTATAAAGTTTATCGTGTTAATTTTATTCGGTGCTAAATTAAAAATATTATTCCGCAATAAAAAATATTCTAGAGACAGCGTTCAAAATTCGATTAAGCACGCGTGTCCTGCTGTATTCAGCCAACTCAGTATGCTAGGTCATACTTTGTATCAATTGCCTTCTACTTGAAATTGATATTGGGCATGATATTGTCACACTTTCGCAGTAAAAAAGGACACAATTTTTCTGCTATTATGCCTTTCGTTCACTATTTCTGCTGCTACATTGATAGGCCGTCACGGAAATGGTGGGTGTGAGAAAAAAACAACTAGGTACCTCGCAGATCTTCAGCTTGATGGTTGGATGACATCACCTAGCCAGGTGGCAGTAGATGGGGCTGGCATAGGACTTTCACATATTTAACGAACGCTGTTGATGAACATTGATGACGGTGCATTTTAACTTGCGTACAAACAAACATACATTCCCACATTCACTCTCAGATCTGTACAGATTTATTCAGCCACATACATTGCCAGTTACAGTCGTTGTTGCTAATGGCCACGTTATGAAATTTTAATTGACTACATAAAGAATTAACTGAATAGAGGTCTGTTTATATACAGTCCGTTTCATTTCGCCAACATTGTTTGAAATAATTATAATACATTTTGCATTATGTTTACATTTTGCATAATGTTTTTTGGACAACGTTTATTTATACAAAACGTATCGGTCTACGTTTTGCCTGATACACATTACATTACTTTCATAAACTATTTTATTTTCCCAAGTGTAACACATAGGCACAGAGTTATAGGTACTACTTATTGTACTTTTATTTCCCGATCCAAGAAAGGGTGCAATAAGTTTGATGTGTATACAAACACATAGATACAAATACACAGATGTGTATATGTATGTGTCCAGTATTTGTGTATCTGTAGCCACATAATTTAGTGTTCGTGATACGTGATTATATGTAGAATGATAAGTCATCTTTAGGATACGTTAGCATAAATAATAAGAGTATGACTGATTTATATAGGAGGCCTCTAGCACGTAGTACTTAGTATACTTATATAAGCTTAGTTATTTGTTGCAATAAATTAGACCGATACCAGCATGTGTCTCCTTATCACCAACCCTCCAGCCTCCGGCATATATCTGTCTGTGGAACCATAGTTCCTAGAAGCATGGACCGATTTTGATTTATTTTTTTCCTGTTTGAAAGATTATTTGATCGAGTTTCATCAAAATCGTTTCACCTGTTTTTAATTATTGAAATGAATCAAATTTTAACAGATTTATCGCGTATATTTTACATAATTTTATGAAGTGACGTTTCGAATATTTTGCAGCGTCCGTGCTCACAGGTGAGGTGAGGTGGTTTGATTCATTTCAATGAATAACAATTGTGAAACCCTTAGAAAACAATACGTGTTTTTACCCGACTGCGTAAGAAGGAGGGTTATGTTTTTCGAGTGTATGTATGTTTGTATGTTTCTATATGATCGCCTACAGCCTAAACGGCTTGACCGATTTTGATGTGCGAGGTGTCGTTAGATTTGTCTTCACTTCCAGAGTGTGATATACTATATTTATTTGTAATAATAATAATACATCTCTCACAAAATTAAAAAAAATGCGTTTTTTCCACCGAACAACGAACTTTTTCGTAATAAAAAAGTGGTTTTATTAGAATTATTCTAAAGAATGCGCATTAGTAATCATTTAAGCATATCAATCGAAAAGAAATCGTAAGTTAGACTGCAAAAACTGCTTTTCTGCAGTCGCGTATTTTGTTTTTCTTTTAACATACGTACCTACTTGTCAATGTCGGGGATATTTATATTTTCTAAGCTTATAATTATATTTTTTGTATGTCTACTAGGTATATTAAAATAAACATTTCCCCAGTACCATCCCTGTTTTTACACTAAATAAGTAAAGAAAATTTTCTTTCCCAACGTCGCGGTGTCACTGTGCTCCAAATAAACCCACAAACTTGGCAAATTGCGTTTCACTTGTTTACTGTGTCCTACGGCGTCGAACTCTTTACCTTTGTTCGCCGAAACTTTGTAAAACTTTGTTTGTGTTTTATACTATGCGATTTTGTAAAAATTTACATATTTCGTTATTTTGAAAATTAAATCACGTAATTATTAATTAAATTAAAAATTAATTAGTAGTAATTACGTAATTAGTAATTAAGGTGTTTCCGGCACCCTAGTCGGGAGACCGTCCGACTTGCGATCCGCAGGTCCTGGGTTCGAATCCCGCGGCACGCATCACCTCTGTCTTTTCGAAGTTATGTGCGTATTGTTGATTGCCACCAACTTCAAACGGTGAAGGAAAACATCGTGAGGAAACCTACATGTCAGAGAGTTCTCAATGATCTTGAAAGATATGTGAAGTCTGCCAACCCGCACTTGGCCAGCGTGGTAGACTATGGCCTTACCCTTCTCACAATGAGAAGATGGCCCGCGCCCAGCAGTGGGACAGTTTGTATAAACAGGGATGATCAAACAAAAAAATAAATTAACTATAATTTAAAATAAATACCTACCTACTTTTTTAATTTCATATCCATTTTTAAAGTTAAGAAGTAATGTTGGCGGAGCACATGAGTGACCCGTATGAATCCCGACTGATGGTCACGTAGAAGGAAGTGGGAGAGAGCTTTGTCCAACAATGGGGCAGTAGAAAATAGATAGATAGATAAGTAACTCTTTATTAAAAGACCACATTGTACAAACATATAAAAAAAAAATACTATGGCTAATCTTTCAATAGGTGGCCTTATTGTTTAAAGCGATCTCTTCCAGGCAACCATGTATGGAGTAGGATAGGTATAAAATATACTGTATACTTTATCCCTAACATTGACTTTAAAAAAAATATAGAATCAAGCGCTATTTTGCGGAAATACATATATTTACAAAAAATAAAAAAACAATTTCATATATTTAGTGTGAGTGAAATACATTACACAAGTTAAATTTAAGTTTTGACCTTTTTGGAGACAACTATTGTATGGAGAGAGAAGTAGGTAATAAAAGTTACGAAATCTGCTGTCGTGTCGTGTTGTCTAAATACCTACCTACACTGTACTTATGTTTAGCTATTTCTTCACAATTTCAGAAGAATAATGCCAGAAGAAAAATATTTAAAAAGTTATTAATGGCGTAAGTTACTGTTGCAAAACAGAGCCGGCCGTTTTGTTGGCGATAAGTCTCCTCATATTTCTTGGCAAATGTCGTTGAAGAGCTTCTTGTTTGTATTTTGTAACGGAGGAAAATGTGCTGAATATAAAAATATACAGACAATAAGGTTGATAAAAAATAAGGGGTTTAAATTTCAATGAATGTTATGTTTAACCGACTTCCAAAAAGAAGGTGGTTATCAATTCGGTTAAAAAAACACACACACTTTTTTGTTTGTTTATTCACAGATTACTCAGCCAATTGCGCATACATTTTGATGATTCTTATTGTATTTGGTAAATCATAGTTCAGAGGTGGTCACATTTAAAATTTTATCAAAATCGATGCAGTACTTTGATTTAACAAAATAACTGGTAAATTGCGTATTTTGAAGTTGGTTTTATCAGTTTTTTTAAGATTCATTTAATACATAATATTTGTTTTACTAAAGTCCAAATACACGTATAAGTGTAACAGGAATTTTGTGTTTTTGAAAAAATAACAATTAAAGTTTCCTTACAAGCAAGTAGACCTAGTTCGCCAATAGAGTCAGTACGTATAGAGGACCAATGTGGTATTGAGGACACTGCTGTTAATATTCCGTTATGTTGTTGAATAGAGACGTTAGTTCTCATTTCTTGACACGATTGTACTATGTCTAAACAAACTCTAATTAGATATATGCATCATTGCTAGATGACGCTTAGATGATTTGATAACGATAGCTTAGCTCACATACGAACACTGAAGAAGATCGAAGATAAATATTTAATTTAAGTTAGTATACAAGAATAAATATTAAAAAATTCAAAAACTCGCGACAAAACTAAAAATGGCTGAAGAGATTTTGATGTAACATAACTAAAAAAACTCGATAAAATCTTTTTTCAAAGAAAAAAATATATGATAACACAAGAGTTATGTACCTGACTCAAAAAACCATAAATACATATTTTTATTATTTTCAGTTCTTATATAGAATATTTATTAGTCATATTTCGTCTACTATTATTTTTATTCTTTCAATATATCCTATTAAATTTTATAAAATCAATAAGTTACATCATTTTCGATCTTGTATCTTAACAGTTTATTAATTTAAACATCGGCCTACTTAATTAGATAAAACGTATTACGTCCTCTGAATGTTTTGGACGTTTCAATTCAAGTTTTGGAAGAGAACGGAAGGAAGGTTACTTTGTTACAAAGATATAAAAGTGGACTGGATCGTTTAATTATGAAGTTTTGTGAAACTTAGAAGGTTGCCTAATTTGATTCCATCGTTTCGAAAGTTGAATTTGCTAGAGATTCACGTTAAGAAATGTTATATACATAGAAGATATTATAAATAAGATCTGCAGCGTAAACACGTATCTTGATTCTATTTGCATAGCAACATTTTTTTTCTTTTGCCAGTGTTAAGTATTTCGATTTGGTCAAGTTTCATGAATAATAAAACCTATATAAGTACTAGTTATATTTTACCTACGTCCAGTAAACAAGTATTTCACAAGTTCTAGTCATGCCTCTGTAGATGATGGCGATTTTACTGCATTCTACAGCTTTCATCGAATTTTGGCGACAATATGAGAATACACGTTTCACTACTTCATTTCATTTAGGCGTATATGAGCACGCACCTTAAAACTAATCAAATAAAATACCACCATTTCTTCGACATAACACAAGATTAGAAAAACAAAACAGACCGATGACGTTTCTTTCCCACATTCCTGCCAAAAAACAAAATTCTGTCCATCAATATGGAATAACCATAAACTAATACGAGTACATCAAACAAGTTACCCAAAAGGTAAGTTCAAGTAACTAACTTGCCCAAGATTAACCCGATCGTTCTATCCACTTAGAGTGGCTTGGGTAACTTGGCAGGTATGTGGTAGGTACCAAGTAACAAAGTGATACAACGTATGGAGATCAAAGGTTGAACTTGACGCATCGGTTCAAGTAAACAGCTGCAGGGATCAAACAATGAGCTGTTCCAGAATAGTTGCCATGGGACTAATGGTATACTGAAACTGATTTGAAACGACTGAAACGTTTCTACGGTATAAATTGTTTGAAACTTATCAATAGGTCTTAAAATATAAATGTTTTCGCTTAACAAGGTATGACTGAACTTTTCCTGAGTATCGAGCAGTTTCCAAGCTGACTTTGGCCTCGCTAACACAATTTTTTTTATATTCCGGTCAGCTTCTCCAACTCTTTTTTCCTGAAAAACATAATTTTTGGTCACTTTGTTTTTTAGTTTCTTAAACTATAATTATTTCATATTCATATTAATATTTCCTCAGAGTCATTTATATTTTTTTATGAAATAGTACAATTCAATTGAATGACTTTTTTCCAATTTACGGTACCCAAATCATCATTATCATCATCATAATTATAAACTTTTATAAAACATAGGCAAAAGAATAAACCTATATAAAACTAAAAACATAATCATAAACCTGTAAAAACATAACTAGTATAATCATAAACCAACTTTATCGAAAATCAGTCCTTCTCATTGAACTCTACTCAGCCCAAAAATTTACTCGCTCTTAGAACCTAAATAGACAACTAAAATTTTAAGAGCTTGTTAGCAAAATAATGAGAGAAACTATCACTTCCTGACGTCAGTCACGCTCTATCATGCGGTGAAGGAAGGGTCAAGCCTGCGCGTGATGTATGAATAGAATCGCCCTTCTTTGTTCGGGTTAGATAACTCCAGGACTCGTATTGTCGCTCTAATACATTAATCATTCAAATTGCCCTGCGGTTAGGCCTCAGAGATGGAACTCGGGTCGACACAGCTATCCTTGTACTCTCGAGATTATCTCCATCATCCTCACTCTTGTAGATATTCCTAATGGGTGTAAAAGTGACAGTGATAATTTCGAATAGGTTAGGCTAGGTTGAGTTGGCACCAGTTGCAGTTAAAAGCTGGAAAGACGTATTTCACGTGACCGCGGTTTCGTGTGTCGGTTGAAGACATCTTTTGAATATTCATGGGGTTCCATTTTCTATTTACAAATAATTTGAAGTTTCGTTTGTGGTGGAAGCTGATTAAATTAAAATGGTTATGGTTATGGTTGTTTTTTTATTTTTGTTGTTAAGCAACAAAGTTGTCAAAGTACATTGTTTTAGAATAAATAGCATAAATTAAATGAGGATTATTGGTAGAAAGGACGAAAGCGGCATTTCTACGTCGTAGTCGTTCCCTATCACACGAAATTGAAAAGTTATTAAAATATAATTATTTATAAAAGATTAAAGATTTTTGTATTTGTATTTTTTTTTTTTGTATAACCAATATATCAAAATAAAAACGATTTTAATTACAAATTACAAATATTAAATCTATCTAATCTATTATTTGGCTAGATACTTACACAAATAATAAAAAAAATAGATACCTACTATACACATTTACCTAATTCAGGACAACATTCTCAGTAAGCATAGAGACATCATGGAGCCATAGACAAAGATTATACTTAATCATGGACACTTCGGACTCAGATATGAAATAGACTAAATTCCAACAATCTTATAGACTGAGAATTGAATCCAGGAGTTCCTGCTGATGAGACTTATAAAAAAATCAATGCTTATAAATATAGAATAATCGTTAACATTTAACATAATGACCACCACTTGATAGCAGGCTTAACCTTGTATCCTCAAGTCTTCTTATGGTTATATATATAACATACGTTTTGATAGAAAGTAATAGACATGTCGGATTGTCGGCACTATCGTAGCTTCCGTCTGAGTGCAGATTTTCTTGAGGGGATCAAGAGTTCACGGTCCATATAGCAACCAATTTCCCTTTATTGAGATAAAAATACAAATAAATTCAAGTATTCCAGCGGCGTATCAGAACAAGATTATAGAAAATTGACATGTAAGCCTTGAGCTTGTCTTTTAAGTAATCTGCATGAAGATCATCATCATCAACCATTTCCTACCGCCTACTTAGTACCAATTAAATTGTAGGTGTTCTCACTAAAGCGTCACATTTTGCCAGTCTCTTTGAGTGAAATGCTCTCCAAGTACTATTTTAGAGTTCCGTGGTTAACAAGAAACCAAATCATACACAATTCCGAAAACTTAACCATCCTTAAACAGTCAGGTGAAAAGAAACATCTTATTGCAAAATAAATATTTCAATCAATCTGATTTCATGAATCATCAAACAGAGTGGATCTCCATTTTGAAACACCGATCCCCTTTTTGTCGCGGGATTGGGGTCAGGGGTCTAACCGTGTCCGATGGGTAGCCAGCTCATCCCGGATCAATGCAGGAGACGACCTAAATGGAGATTTCACAGACGATTTCCGCCTTAAAATTTACCTGTTTATGAAGCCTTGTAAGGTGGGATGTGGATACAATAAGACGTAAGACATGCGTGAAAAGTAGACAAATATGGATGCTTCATTTTACTAATGCTTGTTTAATATATATTAAGCTACTTTTTAACCGACTTCCAAAAAGGAGGAGGTTCTCAATTCGTCGGAATCTTTTTTATGTTTGTTGTCGATTACTCAAAGACCACTGAATCTATCTGAAAAAATGTTTTATTTGTTTGAAAGGGTATGCTTTACAGGTGGTCTCATAGAAATTGTATCAAAAAAGAAGATAGAGAATTTAAGACGTTGATCAAAGTTAAGTAACGTTTTTCGGTAAGGCCACAAATCTATAAACAGATTTTGTATGGGCGTAAATCTACGTGCAACGTGTTGCGAGGGGCTTCGTGACTGAACTACGTACTGCTGGAAAACGGTGATTGTGATATAATTAGCTTATGTCTTCCGGTTCACTGCTATCTCTGTATCAAATTTCACAACGATCAACTCAGCCGTTTTGTCGAGAAAAGGTAACAAATAGACAAAGAGACAGAATTACTCTTACTTTTATAATGTTGGTGAGGAATAGGCTTTAATTTTTGAATTAAAAAAAAATGTTTGTTCCTGTTTGATTACCAGCGTAAATAAATAGTTGTAAAAATTTTAAAGTTGGAATATAATCACTGTCTATGGAATTCATCTTAATACTGCGTTTAGAACTCGTAGTTACACCAAAGAGAATGACAGTGCGAAACTCTAATAAAGTTTTTTTTTAGAAGAACAAAACACAGCAGAAGTAGAAACACGTAACAACAATAACAACAGCCCGAAACTTTTTGTTCACAACACGAGCGATTATTTTCTTGGCAACATTAACGGTGGGGTTTTTTCTTCATTTTCCCGCGGTAACGTGACGGATGCCCACGGCAATTAGTGTCCGGAAATTGCACAAGAAAACACCAGCGATCCATCACCTGCTGCGAAAAAAGGCAGAAATCTCCGTCGGCTAAACAAAACGTCATTCAGGGAATACGATGACGATGCGTATTTTGGACATTAGGGATATACTGTTTCGGACAAGCTTTTAGGATGGATCAAAAATTTTGGTGCGCGGTGTGTTTGAATTATAATTTGCTACATGTAAGTAATTTTTTAAAGATAAAGATAAAGATATATTTATTTGTCAAAACATGTGTACAGGTGCAGATGTCAAGCGTCAATATCGGTCAAACATGTTTTTACCACATAGGGTGTACAAATATGAGAGTGAAGTAGCTTACACTTACATGCTTAAGTCATTTTAGTTACAATATCAATTTAATTAGTTACAACATCAATTTCATTAGTTACAATATACATATTTAATTTTATAGATTCTAATGTCAGTAGTTAATATTAATTCTTATTGAAATCAAATTTATCCTGTAGGAAGTCATCTATTTTATAGTAGCATTTAGCAGTCAATAAAGCTTTGAGTTTCTTTTTAAAAAGGCTCGTATTAAGGTCTCTTATACTTTGTGGTATCTTATTGTATATCAATGGGCCCATTCCAAAAACACTATTTCTAAAAAGTTTTGTCTTACTGTATCGAGTTAATAATTTATTGTCACGGCGGTTACGAACGACTTTTTTTGATAGTGCCGGAAATGTTTTTGGATTAGCCCTTACAAATACTGCCAATTCATATATATACATTGATGGTAGTGTCAGGATTTTATGTTTCTGAAAATAGGGTTTACAGCTATCTGTTGGCTTGAGTTTAAACATGGATCTTATGCAGCGCTTCTGATGCTTAAAGGCTTGGGTTTTGTCTGTTGAGTTTCCCCAAAAAACTATTCCATACCTCAAAACCGATGCAACAAGGCCATGATATGCCGTTAAAATAGCTTCAGTACTAGAATTATATCACTTACTTCACTTACTTTTACTTCAGTATTAGTATTAGTTGTGTTTGTATTATTCAGTAGTAGTATTTTTAGTTACAAACCAGAAGATTGTAAATGTTGTTTTGGATTTTTGAAATCTTGAGTGGGGTTGACTTGGAACTTGAGAATTTGCGATGACGCAGCGTAAGTGACATTAGGACAAAGACAATTAATTATGTAACTGGACGTTTAAGCAGCAATGACTACCCAATTACTCGTATACACAATTTGTTGTATGCAACTGGATTACAGTGTTCCCACTTGTTAACTATGTCCTCCCCGCAGAGTAGACATGTCTACAGGTGGTCGTTAAGGACTAACGGCAGACATACACACATATATACATACATACATATTTACATATAATCACGCTATTACTGGGTAGCCTATTTTCTATTACGGGGTAGCCATGTAAGCCACGAGATCGATTAACGCCACATTTAATTTTGCCCATGATTAGAGGTTTGGATGGAAAGGAGAGGGTATTAGGGGTTAGAAGGAATTGGAGGGTAAGATGTAATATTGCATGCATGCGACGGGAAAGACAATTTTTCTTGTAATTGTAGTTAGGTAGGGTAACTATTAAAGTAATCACAATGATTGCGGGAGTACAACATTATTATTAAACATTTAACTCATCATCATCATCATCATCTCAGCCATAAGAAGTCCACTGCTGGACATAGGCCTCCCCCATGGATTTCCAAAAAGACCGATTGGAAGCGGCTTGCATCCAGCGTCTTCCCGCCACTTAACACAACACATAACACATATTTTTGACATTTAACTAAATAAAATAATTTTTTAGATTTAATTTTTCATTACATTACTAACATTAATATCACGCCAATTTTGCTATTAATAAATAGGTGATTTATTGCTTACTTTATTTTAGAAGTTTCTTGAGTAAGGAAAAATGGATTTCTAGAAATATATGTACAAGTAATACGATGTATTAATGCTAAATAAATTGTCGTGATAATATAAAAATAAAACCGGACAAGTGGGTGTCAGACTCGCCCACCGAGGGTTATGTACAAATTAGTAGATAAAAGGGGGAAATCATATATATTTTCCTTCATAAACCCAAAAATATACATATTAAAAATATTTAAAAACCTGTTTTAGATTATGATAATGAACCTCTTTCATATGATATCCCAAATGATACGGTTAATTCACTTTAAAATTTGGACTCATTCCTTGCATAAAGACAATTTTTTTGTGATTAAATTAAAATGTTCGGATTTTTTCCTATATGTGTACTCTAACACAATGCTTCTTGCCAAATTTCATAGTTCTAGGTCAACGGGAAGTACCCCATAGGTATTGAACTTTTTTTACGAAAACTGAGAAATTTGATTTTTCTTTCTGCTGCAAGAGACTATGGATCTGCGTAAGTATATGGTTTTAATTTCAACTCGATAACTTCACGCGTTCCCGAGATACAGGTCTTGACACCAGGACGGACGGACAGACCGACAGACGGACAGACAGACAGACGGACAGACGGACAATAAAGGGTTCAGTTTTTTTCCTTTTGAGACACGGAACCCTAAAAATTACAATGTCGCAAACAGTATAATCACAATATGTTACCTGACAAGGCTACAATGACATTTTTTTTTTTCTGAAATTTGAATTTTTAAAATTTTTGAAGTACTACTATACTACTGCAGTAATGCACTTAGCATTAAAGTATTTTTTACTCTAGTGCTGTTAAGATTGTATATTATACTGTGCCTATAGAGTCAAACTTACATCATATCACATATAAATTCATGTTTTTCACATATAGGAAAAACTAATTTTCTCTTTTCTATATTAAGGATCTCAAAGAAAACAACTATGTACAATATTTGTACTCCATTTCATTTAAATAAATAATGTTCAGGATAACTCATCAAAATTGGAAAAAGATGTTATGAAACCATCTAGAAACGACTACAGAAAAATACAAGAAACTCCGTCTGCCTTTTTTATTTCAATCAGACGAATATTTTGTAGGTATTTTTTGTAGAAACGACATTAAAATCCCCTTCCAGACGAGGTTCAGGGATCTAATATTAAAAGATAACATCTTGACCCGTGTTATAAAAATATTTGATTGGCTTTAGGGGTGAGTTGGGTCATTTTATTATTAGGAAAGATAGTTTTCTTGCGAGATTGCTATGTTTACAACATAGCTGAGTATTCATATCTACAAACATAAGGTGGGTGGACCATATATGTATAACGCTCGCTTCCCCTTGTATCACTACGTGTGTAACTAAATGACATACCTCTTGTAGCTGAATTAGTCATATTTTTGTCGAGTTTTTGTGTTTGATTCCAGAGTATCACAGGGTATTTATATAATTAATGAATATAGTTTAATAAATTGAAATAACCAACTCCAATCGAAAGATAGTTTTCTTGCGAGATTGCTATGTTTACAACATAGCTGAGTATTCATATCTACAAACATAAGGTGGGTGGACCATATATAACGCTCGCTTCCCCTTGTATCACTACGTGTGTAACTAAATGACATACCTCTTGTAGCTGAATTAATCATATTCTTGTCGAGTTTTTGTCTTTGATTCCAGAGTATCACAGAGTATTTTTATTATGACTGGCCTTGTGGCTCAGTTGGTAGTGTGTTTACGTCTACCTGCTGAACTGAAAGGTTGTGGGTTCAATCCCCACCCAGGGCAAACATTTGTGTGATGAGCATGGATGTTTGTTCTGTGTCTGGGTGTTTCTATGTATCATATGTATATATTTACAAAAAAAAAAAGTATATATGTATTCTATCAGCTAGTTCCATAGTACAAGCTTTGCTTAGTTTGGGCTAGATGGTGTTGTGTGAAATGTCCACAAATATTTATTTATTTATTTATTATTATTTATTTACTTATGAATATAGTTTAGTAAATTGAAATAACCAACTCCAATCCACGCGCTTTTGAAGAAAATAAACTTAAATATTCGCAGTTGAATACTAAATTTCTACATAAAAGTTGATGATTGTTAGAATATTTTCAACCGACTTCCAAAAAGGAGGAGATTATCAATTCGACTGTATTTTTTTAGTTTTTTTACGTTTGTTACCTCATAACTTTCGACTTGGGCCGATTTTGATGATTCTTTTTTTATTTGAAAGCTGGTGCTTCCCGTGTGGTCTCGTTTCAATTTGGTCCAGTTTAGACAATGGCATCCATGAGAAGTCGGTTGCTTCAGTTTTTTAAACTATAATTATTTTACCAGTGTTTCTATTTGTATAAAAAAATCATCAAAACTGGTTTACGACAGGTAAATATTGGTTAACATACATACGTATATTGAAAAACCAGTCGAAATGAAGAAGTAGGTACCTACTATTTGAAGTAGGTTAAAAATAGAAAAAAACGAAAATATGTAAAAAAAATAATTAAGGTAAATATGCAGATACTAAAAACGTTTATAATTAAATAGTTTAGAAATATTAAAACCTTTAAAAAAGAAACACGAGTCTGCCTCAAGTACTAAATAGTAGTAGCTTAATTAAAGATAGAACTTAACAAATTTTGGTTTCTGAAGTCGCATGCTGTAGAATATTTAAGAACAATACGGCAGGTATCTAGAAGATTTTTTTTTAATTTCTTGTTTTTGACCCGACTGCGTAAGAAGGAGGGTTATGTTTTTCGAGTGTATGTATGTATGTATATTTCTTTGATACACCCTAAAGCCTAAACGGCTTGACCGATTTTGATATGAGTGGTGTTAATAGATTAGTCTTAGTTCTGAGAGTGACACCGGTAACATCAAAATCATAAGTTAGGCTGCAAAAACCTCTTTTCTGCAGTCGGGTATTTTGTTTTTCTTTTAACATTGATACTTGTTTCGTAAAATAAGTGTAAATATAAACACTTGCTTACTCTAACAACAGCCTAAACAGTAGACATTTAAGACTACCGTGAAATTGTATTTACAGTGTACCTAAGAGATTCTGAATAAGTAAGTAAAACAAAGTGAAAAATATACCTATTCTTTTATTATGGAACTCTCGCCTCGTCCATTCAAACAATTCCTAATATCTCTTATAAGTAAAAGTGACTTTTAAGCGGAGAAAAAAGAATTTTTATTTAAATTTCTAGTAAACTTTGAATTGAGTTTTGTTGAAGCCATAATATTCGTGAATAATTCATACAATAAAGATTTATTCTCTTTGCTTACTCTGTGTATCGTTAGGTTAGGTTATTCTGCCATCTTTGTATCACTTTTAATCGGCCATTACAAATGATATTATAATTATTCTATATTATCACATTAATTTAAGTAACAATAATACGCCTTGCTGCTAGATATCCTAAGAAGTTGCTTGTATAAGTAAAATTGGACTTCTAGGTACTCCATCTAAATACCTTTAAACGAGCCATTCTTGTATATATATATATATATTCTGGATCTCGGAAACGCCTCCAACGATTTTCATGAAATTCAATTTAGGGTTTAGGGGACGATAATATTTTTTTTTAATATAATATTTAATATTAATATTTAATTTATTTTATTTAATTTAAATTTAGTATGTTAAGGGGTTTCGGGGGCAATAAATCGATCTAGCTAGGTTTCTAAGGCTAAGAAAATGTCGTTTTATCCGTGTTTTCAGACAATGAAACATTGCTACAATATCATTAGAATACGAAGGTAAATTTCGCCACATTTACAATAATATAATAGCTCAGGTGGGGAGTTTTTGGCGGGAGCGTCTTAGTAACGTGTTGTTGCTTTGTTTTATTTTCGTAAACTTGTGTTATTTTGAACATAAATGCTATAAAAATGGTGGTGTTTTATTCATTAAGTGTTCGATAAAGTGCGTGAGTGTGGGCAAGTGAAATAAAGCAGTAAAACGTGTGATTTTACGTTGTCGGCAAAACTCCATAGAAGCTTCTAGTAAAGTCGCCACCACTTTACTGAAGCAGGACTCGACATATAAATTGACTGTATACGTGACTTAGATTGTGACTAGAACATTTACAACTTGTTTTATTCAAGAAACTTGAAAAAATCCTAATACTTGACACTGGCAAATGCTTTAATGCGGGTCCAATACAAAAAAGAAGAAGAAGCTCAGGTGGGAAACGAACGTTTCAGCATTCCAGAAGACGCCGGTTCAATTCCAGACAGATGATATTGTTTTTTCCTCTTTTTTATCAAGATCCTTCTTTTGTGAGAAAAATTATTATAAAAAACCGAGTAAGGCTCAGGCATCCAGGTAATAATATATAATTAACACGATATATTATTGGTAAACAGAATAATGCTCGGAGTCTCTCTACGAGATCGAATCAGATATGAAGAGATACGTAGACGTACAGGAGTCACCGATATAGCACAGCGGATTAGCAAGTTGAAGTGGCAGTGGGCAGGGCACATAGCACGTAGAACTGATGGCCGATGGGGCCGAAAGGTTCTCGAGTGGAGACCACGTACCGGCAAGCGCAGCGTAGGAAGACCAGCCACGAGATGGACAGATGACCTCATACAAGTGGCGGGAAGACGCTGGATGCAAGCCGCTTCCAATCGGTCTTTTTGGAAATCCATGGGGGAGGCCTATGTCCAGCAGTGGACTTCTTATGGCTGTGATGATGATGATGATGAAACAGAATAACATCATAATATTGTAAGGAATCTTAGATTGTCGCAAAAATAATGACCATAATGATAGACACGTGAATTGGTTACAAGGACATAATTGCTTGAAATTTGAATTTCACGCCGCATATGTGTCTTACCATTGTAAGTGAAATTAATTTCATTACGATAAACTTCAAAACCGGTAGATCAATGACGATCTGAACAAAGGATAACTCCAATCCTGCCTCTCCTATGTAAAATGCAAATAAAAGTACCCCCCTGAAATCAATACGAATCCGATGTACCTACTGTTTAAAATTCACCACGATTCAATTCTTCAAAGAGATCATTACTGAAAGATATGATTTACATACAGAAATTATATGGGCTCCTGGATAAGGAGGAAGATTTTGTTTTGTTTTAGTCTGACATAAAAATAAACAAGAATCTATATGAAAAGAAAAACAAAATACCCGACTGCAAAAAGCGGTTAATGCAATTTAACTTACTATTTCGTTACGCTTAATACGCTGTTGAGCGTAATTTTTTTGTTAGAAAGTATGCGTTAAATGATTATAAATACGCATTTATTAAAATAATTTTAGTAAAATCAGTTGTTTAATACGAAAAGTTTGTTGGAGGTTACGAAAAAAACGCATATTTTTTTTTTTTTTGCGAGAGATGTATCATTATTATTACAAAAAATATAGCCTATGACACTCAAGGAGTGAAGGCAAATATAATGACATCTCGCACATCAAAATCGGTCAAGCCGTTTACGCTGTAGGCGATAAATATACATACATCACCACGAAAAACATAACCCTCCTTCTTACGCAGTCGGGTAAAAAGAAAATAGCTTAGAGATTACAGAAAACTATATTAAAAAATATATATATTAAATCTGTGTTTTTTTATTACTTTTTTTTTTTTGTATATTTTATATATATTTGGGGTAAAATTATGGAAAGATCAAATGAGATTAGGATCACCGCTCTCGTGTTGGTTGTCCATCGCTCATAGGTCTAGTAAAAATAAATCCGTTTGTATGGAGCAGATCACAATAAATGCACCTCGGGGGATTCTTTGAAATAATGATAGAAAAATACCTAAAAAACATAGATTCATATTAATCCCCGCTTATAAAGCGGGCATTATTGTGGGAAGTAGCTGTCTTTTGCGAATTTACTTATAAATCTACTGTATTTCCGCTTAGAGGTCTTCAAGCTGGTCTCTTGCTTACTTCGAAGTTTTCAAGGTGGTACTCTTATCAGCTTCGGTGTCTTCTAGCTGGTACTCTTATCAGCTTCGTTGTCTTCTAGCTGGTACACTTGAAGGTTTCGATGTCTTCAAGCTGGTACTTTTGTCGACACGTGTTTCACCTTGAAATAAACAACTTAGATTTAAGTTTTTGAATGCGACAGCGTGCCAGAAAATTTATTATAATCGTCGCCAATAAATCAAGGATTAACTTTTTATATAGAATAGCTCTACGTTTGTCCACCATCTTGCCTGATGGAAAGCGATGCTGTGGGTGAAGATGAAGCACGTAGCTAGACTTTCTTTTTCTGAAGGTGCTTTTTGTACTGATGTATTCATTATATTAACACACTTTTATTAGCTTCATACGTATGTTAGTATGTATGTAATGGAAACTTTGAACATGATTTTGACCCCCTTCAAAACGTCAGATTAACTCGAAATTTGGCATACTTATCATTTATCAAGGACCGATGACAATACAATAATTTATTTATTTATTTATAAAGTTCACCTTCACTGTGTACATCTATACATTGACAATAAAAAATCATACAAATAAAATACAGCTTCATGTCACAATTATTACAGGTGAAGTCAGCATGCATTAATAATAAACGAAAAATAAAAATAGTCATTCATTTGGTAAGATTAAGTGTTTTTAGGGTTCCGTACCTCAAAAGGAACAAAACGGAACCCTTATAGGATCACTTTGTTGTCCGTCTGTCCGGGTGTCAAGACCTTTATATCGGGAATGCGTAAAGGTATCGACTTGAAATTAAAACCATATATGCAAATCCATAGTATCTTGCTGCAGAAAGAAAAATAAAATTTCTTAGTTTTCGTAAAAAAAAGTTATAGCTGAATATGTCGTAAAAAACGCACATTTCGACACTCACAAGGGAATCAAAACCTATAACGGGGTACTTCCCGTTGACCTAGAACTATGAAATTAGGCAAGAAGTATTGTGTTAGAGTACACATACGTGAAAAAATCCGAAAATTGCACATTTTTAATTTAATCACAATAAAATATGCAAGGAATGAGGGCCCAAATTTTAAAGTGAATTAACCGTATCATGTGGTGTATCATATAAAAGAGTCTCATTAGCATAAGCTAAAACAGGTTTTTAAATATTTTTACAATGTATATTTTTCGGTTTATGAAGGAAAATGTAGAAAAAAAAAATATGATTTCCCCCTTTTATTTAGTTTGTACGGAACCCTCGGTGGGTGAGTCTGACTCGCACTTGCCCGTTGTTTTAGTTTTCTTAACTATTATACTTATTTTATAGTTGGAAACATGATTGAGTTCCAATTAAAAACTTGCACCATTTATTTTATAAAGTTTAGTATCGTGGGAAGTTACGTGAGCGGAACTCAAACACAAGTTCGATGTAAACAGCGAAGCTCCAACGGTCAGGTTTAAAATATGAATATAAATTGAGAAACTTTAGGGTTGTTCAAACCGACGCAACTTCAAAATTATTAACACGACACTTGACCAGATTTACGTTCTATGAATCTGATGACGTAATTGGACTGCGGTTAAAAAATGAGGTTACTTTTAATTAGCTTCACGACTTTTTAGGATTGCTTCTGTACAAAACTTAACGAATAATTTTTGATCTAAGAATTTTGAAAATTCAGATAAATTATTATTTTACTATTCACATCAACTATTTTATTCTACTATTCTATTTAACTATTCTCATTAACTATTTTATTCTACTATTCTATTTAACTATTCTCATTAACTATTTTATTCTACTATTCTATTTAACTATTCTACTATTCTACTATTCTATTCAAACTATTTAATTCTATACTTTATTCAAATTTTATGTGGTATACTTTAGTGTGGTACAGCGGTCATTGCAAATTATACGGAGAAGCTGATTTTTTATGATTTCCTAACAATTTTTGAAAAAAAAGTGTAATTTATGTTGTATCATGGAATAATTCATAATAGATATAGAAAAATCACTATGTATGTTCTACATATACGTTCTACATTATATAATCAATTAATTAAAAAACGCAAGTAGACACTTACCAAGTGCGCCTTATTTTATCGTATTGGTTTTATGTCTTCTAGTGCGTGGTAAAGTACTAAAGTGTCTGGTAGGTCATAAATACTAGAAGCAATACCTAAATTGTAAAGTGCGTATGTGTAATATTATGTTAGAGACCAACAAAGCGGTTGATGTTTTCTTTTGTTACGATTGCGAGAAATAGAAAAAAAAGTTTACTTCAAAATAAAGGATTATGTTGAGCGGCCTGGTAAGTGCAAAAGATTTAATGAATGCAACAAATACTAATTAACACGATTTTAAGCATCATAAAACTGCAGAAGACATTAAATACAACATAAACTGTATTGTTATGAGTGATCAATGATCAAAGTTTCTAGGCTAGACAGAGCACTTAACAATGAAGCAGACGGCTAAAGTAGAAGAAGACATAAGGAGTTTTGGCGGGATCGTGCAAAAAATAAATAAAACCGGCCAAGTGCGAGTCGGACTTTTACAAGAAGGGTTCCGTACTATTATCTAAAAACGGCAAAAAATCACGTTTGTTGTATGGGAGCTCCCCTTAAATATTACATTTATTTTAATTTTTAAAGTGAATAATATAACTCAATATTCTGTGAATATTTCCAGCGTCTATCTGTTGCCATTATCAATATCGAGCAAAAACGAGCAAAAAACCACGTTTGTTGTATGGGAGCCCCCTTAAATATTTATTTTATTCTGTTTTTTTGTTTTGAACAAATACTAAATAGTAATATAGCGGCAACAGAAATACATCATATGTGAAAATTTCAACTGTCTAACTATCACGGTTCATGAGATACAGCCTGGTGACAGACGGACGGACGGACAGAGAGACAGCAGAGTCTTAGTAATAGGGCCCCGTCTTTACCCTTTGGGTATGGAACCCTAAAAATATGTTATTGCGTTTTTCATTTTCTTCTGCGGTTTTTCTTGTGATAAATAGTGTTATTTTATTCTTTTAGTGTATGATTACATGCAAATTAAATATTGAAGCAGAACGTTGGCGTTAAAATTTTAGGAGTTTCCAGTAAAGTCACCACAAATACTGAGACATGACTAGACAGGACTTTTTATAGGATTAGGACATGTTTTTTACGTTAGATATAAAACTCGCCTGATGTTATGCGACTATGTGGCCGAAGATGGAGCTCGCAACTTAAAAGGCAACCAAGGCATCATAACATGTTTGACTTAACTTGAAACTAGAATAAATATTAATCATCCACAGCCTTCTCTAAACTACTACTGAATCGGGATTTAGTAGGAATTTGAATCGCGATAGTTTTTTTTTTTTTGGTTTTGGTTTGGTCAAATACTTGATAATGGAAAATGCGCTAATTGCGCAAACTTTAGCAGTGGAAAACAGCAATGATCAGGTTTATCAGACGTTGCATTTTTCCAAATAAGTTTTATGTTTTAAAAGTTACCCAATAAAAGTTTCCTTCTGTATTCTGATCACGGGCGCGTGTGTGAACAGTCGAGACGTTGGTGAGTTTATTTGAGTCTCCAATCAGCCTCTGACGTTCGGAGCCAAAGCGTTCTCTAGAATTTCGTGGAACACCTACGTTTGTCTTTTTACTATTATATAGCTAGAATATCTACGCGATGAGCTATTGTGATAAAACTTGAAATTCTAGTTAAAAATTAGGTAATATCCAGTTAGGTTAATCCACCTTTCGTTTCATCTAACACAATTATTGTGTTTGGTGAACCGTTTTTAATGTAAATGTAACTCTGTATTTTCGTGAAAAAAAAATAGTTATTTGTTATACAAGAGTGTAAAGTTGCGTTTTAACTGCGTGCTCAATTTTGATGACCAAGCAAGCGAAGGATTCTAAAATTGAATCACGAGCACAGCGAGTGATTAAAAAATTAGAATCCTGAGCGTTAGCGAGGGAATCAAGAGAGCACGAGGTGAAATTTTTTTGCACTCGAGTGCAACACGTAACTTTTCATCCCACCTCAGCGAAGAAATGACTAAATGCAAAAAAATAAAAACATTTACAATCACAAGATACTTTTATTTCAGTTTAGGTATTAACTACTACATTATGATAGGTAAGTAATATACAGAATAATCTTTAATTTATTACAAATAACACTTAGGTATAATGGTTCATGACCAGATGAGGCTCTTTTAAAAAATGCCACTAATTTAGGATAGGTGTCGATATGTTTGTCTTTTTTCATCTTTATTGTTGCTTTTAGCATTGAATCGTAACTACTTCATAGAGTGCTTGATTCCTAGGTCTCGGATAGTTCAATAAAATATGCCAGCAAAACGTTTTCGGAGAAAGTTTTGGCTCCTTTAGCTAGTCGCCACGTGTTTTTTTTTTACGTGTTAAACATATCGTACTGTTTCAGATACTTCTCGCGTGATTTTTGAGGGAGAAAGCTCATCTGCGCATTATAAACAGTTTCAGTAAATTCTGTTGGCGTCAAATAAACTTCTTCGTCGCTAGAATCACTAATTTTAGGTTTTTCCCCTGTTTTCCAATTTCTTGTTTTTAACCTAAGATTTTAACACTATGTCGTGAAAAGAAAATGGCGCGCGCAAAGCAAATTAAAAAAAAAATACACCAAGAAGCTTCCAAGTCTTGAGTTTTTAACAAATTAAAAAAGGTTGTATGATAAATTCGGCACCATGGAGGTAGAAGTAAATAGGTTTAATGCTGTTTTGAATTCACAAACTCAGTGCACACGATGTTCTAAATTTGAATTTACTTTATCCTCTAGAGGAAGAAAACGGCTTTTGCGCTCAGATATCGAAGAGCAAAAATACTTTTTTCCGAGATGGAGGGGATGAAAAAGGTATGTATAATACTATCTCGATTATTTAAGAACGTAATTAATATAAAGTTGTACAAAATGCAAAAGCTACAAATCATGTATCATATAAAATAAGGTATGAAAATTGTCAAAACAACATGGATACTTTTTTTTTCATCTACGTCATATGGAGTGTCATTGCATAGATACTCTTAATTCAAAAATATTGCAGTTGTGCAAAAACTTATTTTCAATAAAATTGAGGGATTAATTTACGAAATATCAAGATTTAAATTATTTATATTTGTGTCAAGTAGCTTGTATATGACGAAAATATAAGGAAAATTATCAACTATCATAGCTAAGTATGTTTCACAAATTAGTAGTAGTCAATCAACTTGAAAATGCACTTAGAGAAGTGAAAATTAAAATTTCATGTAAACATTTAAAACGTTAAGAACATACGAGTTCTTATTATCAAACAAGAAGCCTTGTTTTAAGTCCATCTATTGTGATGTAAAACTACGAAATTAGGAACTATGCGTGTCTCGACACGCATTTGGCTGGTGTTTATTCATATCAAAATTAAACACCTTTTACATTTTGGAAGAGAAAGACAAATTATACCTAAATAATATGTTATGATGGAAACTTGGTATTTATCCAATGCAAAATGTTAGTAAAAAAAATGTTTTATTATTAATCTCCCACGTCAATTTATGGTAAAGTTATATTAGATCGTATCCTGTTAAAGCAGCAAAAGTCAGAAAATTTTATCAGAAACGTAACAAGAGTAATTTATCAAAAGATAATATAACTAGGTCAATACCTTGCAGGATATTTTTTTGTCGGCGAGTCATACATCATTTTACTTGACGGCCAATTTTTTTGCAATCTAATTTATTTTCTCAGTTTCTGCTCATTTTTACCTGTTACTGTAATTTTTGTATCCATTTCTTGCGGAAATGGATAATATCATACAGGGTACAATAGGCGCAAAATATATTAATGTTTTGGTTGCGTTTTTAGAAATAAATGTTCAAGTATGTATTACTTAGTTAGCTATATGTTTACCTGCCACTGACTGTTTATTTATATCTTGTTTGAATTAATTTAAGTAAGTAACTTCTATTAATATATAGTAGTTTTGGTAATAAAAAAAATCCAATAGTCCCAAAATCCCAACTATTTTTAACCGACTTCCAAAGAGAAGGTTCTCAAATCCACTATATTTTTTTGTGTTTGTTACATGATTATGAAATTTGTGAATTTTTGACCAACTCCTTTAAAACTGTAATGTAACTGTATTTTTGTCTTTTATGACTGGTTTGGTATGTAACTATTTATATACAACATTTTAAAACAATCTAGACCTTTAATCATAAAAAAAAACCAATAGTCCCAAAATCCCAACAACTTTTAACCGACAGACAATAATAACGAACAGACAGAGAGACAGAAACTGAGTAACTTTCACTTTGATAATATTGGTTAAGATTTTTAAAAAGATATTTAACACAAAAATAGTTCGATTACCATGAAGGACAAATTATTCTAAATGTTTATACGGAACTATTAGTGCGAGATACGGAGAGAAGTGTCTCTGGTTTTTATTTTATAAAAATAAGTAATAGATAGATGGCCATTAAGATTATACAAATGTATAATTAGATATTTTTATAAATGTAAGTTGTATATCTTTATTATTTAACTTGTTTAGGTTATTTTAGTTTAGTTTAGTTTTATTTAAGATCAATAACGTGTATTGTACAGGTTTAAGTTATTCTATACAAGATATATAAATAAAGTTATGTTTAAAAAAAAGTAGATAACCTATTAAAACTATGGTATAAATATTTTGTCGATACCTTGTTTAGGACGCTCATAAAAATACAACGTAAAATTTTACTCAAATCAAATCAGCGACCCAAAGCTATAACTATAGAGGTACTTGGGGAATGTTTGCAAGCCCCAGTTAGCTAACCAAGGCGTATGCGGGTCGCACCTAATAAAATTAAGCATTTGTTTGAGTTGGCAACATCGTTAAGGTGGCAATATCGGTCGATACCACTCGCATATAATGAGTCAGGTAAGCGGTTTCGAATCGCTGACAGGGACCTACCTAAATAGGTGTTTTGTTTGGTAGTGCTGTGCCGAAAGTGGGTTAAACGTATTTACTTTGGGAAACTGAAAGGTGGTAGAATCCTCTTCTGTTTTCCTAAGTTTTTGATTAGCAAGAGAAAGTTATAAAATTTAATATAGAATTATTAATTTATTTAATAGTGATTCAGAAACTTTAATCTGTAGTTCGACCATCATCCGTCTTGCTTGCGCATACCAATACATTTGAAGATATAAAATGATTTAAAAAATTGTTAACGTAAAAAAGATTTTCAAGCATGAAAATTATTATTAATTTAATAATATAATAAAATAAAAAAAGTTGAATAGACATTTTAATTTTAACAATTATGGATTACTCGCGTCTATTTTTGAGTCGAAATCTTTGACAATAGTTTTAAAACCGTATACTTACGGTGATCTCTTTCAAAACAACCAGCGCAGACGTCACTCCCAAAAGACGTCTCGTCTAGCACTAAGTACCAGACGTCCTTTGGGAGTGAAGCTGCTCTGCTCTTTTTGAAAAAGACTGCTATATGTGGTTGAAACTATAGTCGGAGATTTAGACTCAGAAATAGACGTAAGTAACCATAGACGAGTCATAATTGCTAAATTGAAAATACGTAACAACCACGTCAGTTTTCATTGAGTATACATTTACAAAATTTGTGAACAAAAAGTCCTTTATCAGTGCGGCCATCGCCAATACCTTTTAATTTAGGCAAATAAGTCATGACCAATATTAATGTCCACGTGGCGAGAAACGATTTCAGCCTGTAATAGGCTTACTTGGTTTTATTACTTGCTGCAGAAATATCGTTAGGAAAGCAATTTTGGCGTCAGATATTGGCTATTAGCGAAAGCGGTAATGCCTCCTCGATATTCATGTAGGTATAACGATCCAACTTAAGCGTGTTTTGGGCTTAGTTTGGATAAACGCGTATTGATTCTGGGGGAAGAGTTGATGGATCATTTGATTAAGGTGTATTAGTGTTAAATAAAATGATAGTTTAAAAAAAAAAAAAAAAAAACAGTTGTTGCCCGAACAAAATATTTATAACGCTAGTTAAAAAATACAGAAATAAAGATATATTTTTTTTCGAAAAACTCGTGAAGTTATTTCCAAGGTAACTGATTTCGTCAAGCGTGGTGAAAAAAGTATTATACGTTATGTAAAATCATACTTGTTGGCTTGAGCATCTTCTCATTTGTTGATTAATTTGCATTCATTTTCTAGCTAACAAAATCCATAAAGTTCAGAAAATTTATGGCATTGTTTTTTTTGTCATATACCAGTAATCTAGATTTTGAAAGCTTACTAGTTTATTTTATCGAGTCGACAATACAGTAAAATGTGTGGTGGACAAGAGGCACTTGCATACCACGTTAACTTCAAAAGTTATGGAGTTCTATATTATTAATATTTTTTTTGGATGAGAGGTTAGACATAATAAATGACTAACAATTTTTGTAATGAAATAAAATATGAAAATTTGTATTATTTACATAAATACAAACATTACAACAGGAAAACGTCAGTAACTAAGTGAGAACTATATGTTAGTGATGTCTGTGGTAGAACAACACAAACAAATTAAAATTTTGATTCCCGCACTAGGCTAGGCCTGTGTCGCGGAAACCAAATTCCATTTCCTATAGGTATATGTTATATTGCCTCTAGTCACTTAATAACCAATTAATTACAGTAATTTAGAAAATTATATACAGTATTTTACGCTGCTTTAAGTTTAATAACAATATAGTGCCAAGTTATACTATTGTTGAATATATCAGACAACCAGCTCTTCTACTATAATCACATTAGTTTACTTGACGCAGGCACCGTGACGTCAGAGTGCGCATTACGGAAGTGGGATTAGGCAGCTGAACTATCAGCAGGTAGCATTAACTAAATGACCTGAAATACAATTTGTCATGCATTAAGTTAACCCGTTGACTGCATCTGCGTTATAGTGAAACAGCGGTTACCAGCTTACCAGCGTAACTTAGTCCGCTAGTTGAGTCTTAATATGTCAATTAAATATAACTATGTTCTGCAGTTCATACAAAATGTTATGTTTTTACAGTTCTCTACTTAAAAGGCCCAAATGGAGCTTTCATTCATGATTGAGCTCTCGTCCAGTTCTGGCTCTTAGTTGCTCATCCATCCCTCTCTGTATCCTTATTACAAGGTTCCAACGTGTAAATGGTTGATGCTACAGTAAAGCTACACTTTATATATATTTTTTACCTTAGATTTACGGTTGACCACCAATTCGCCTGTTGTTCAGCGACTGTGTGACTTAAGATAAAACTTGTTGACCTTGAAGATATACTCTAGCCTTGAAATTTTTAAGATCGTAGTTCTCAGAAAATAGGGTATATAGAATTCTAAAGAAATAGTGTAGTTCTCAAGAACGTAGACCACAATCGTTGGATACCTGGGCATTTTTGTATTACAGTGTGAAATGGGCGATATAGCCGATTTTGTGCCTGTCCATAAAGTCATATTTGCAATATTTATGTATCTACATATTTATAGACACATTGTCAAATAGGTATGTTTTTTTTATATTAATGAGCTCGCAATCTGGTACAAAGTTTGTACGTCTACCATGTCACACCGACACATCAACATACACGATCGATGGGTAAAATCGCCTTCGAAAAACGTTTCAAGCTAAAGTCAGATAGTTAAGTATTTCAATTTGTAATATATTGACCATTATCGATCACTGTTAAAGGAGGTCGGGTCGTATCTCATTAACTTCTTAATTAAGGGCCGAGAACGTGATCTGGGCGTTAATTTTTAGATTTTCTGCCCAAAAACACTCGGAAAACTGGGATAAAAGTAAGGAGTTGTTGTTTTGTATTTGAACCTACACTAAACCCGTTTTTCTTCTTTAATTGCTTACTAGGTAACTTAAGGAAAGGTAAAGAAAATATTATAAAATGAGCATGAAATACTAATTTTATGAAGGAGTGAAAAGCTTGAGACTTTTTTGTGACTGATTCACATCATCTTTGGACTATGAACCATATTATTACTATTGCCAGTTGTGAAAAAGCGAGTATCATAGAAGGATGGCTTATGATGTTATTTCAGAAGTTGTTTAACCAAAGTCTAATAATATGAATATTTCACTGTTGATTGAAAGAAGTCTTTTAGTTTTTTTTTAAGTTATACATAATGCTTGTTAAAGTATAAAACTTTAAAAAGCCATAGAAAATTTAAATTATTTTGACTGGCTAATTATTTAAATCTAATAATATGACCATTTCACTGTTGATTGAAAGAAGTATTTTAGTTTTTTTTTTAATTTTATGCATAATGCTTGTTCTTTCTTTGCGTATAGAATAAAAACACTAATATAATTAGTAGGCACCTGTTAAAATATACCTACAAATGACGAGAGTTACGAAGTATTAAACTTTAAAAACCATTTAATAAAAAAATAGTTTTGTCCCGCTAATTATATTGTCCCGAAATTGGGTATGCGGGGGCCGGGAGGCCATTCTCAAAAATATACCTTTATAAGCGCATGATCGACGCAACGCATGACCAAAATGCTGGTCCGCTTCTGGCCTAACGCATATACATTTCCATTCAACGTGGCAACACTGTTAGCATGCTGGGTACGCTGCCAGCTGGTAGTAGGTTTGAGCAATTGAATAATATGACGATGGATAAAACCGACAAGTGTTACGATTTGCTAGTGCGTAATGCACTCGTAATGGGTAATTCACTCGTAATTAATGACCTCGTGCGTTCTTTATTTTGCTCAATAAGTGTACTCAATAAGTGTACGTAATATTCAATGTATAGCAGCAATATTACGCGATTCCAGTTTACGCGAGCTCTATTGCTCCCAGAACAACCAGTATGAAAATATATAAAAGCAACGTTTATTCGGGAATTGAGCGGTCACGATGGTTGAGCGAGCCAATTAGCGTGGTGTGTCGAAATCTGTCGGGGTTCAGTCAGTTCACGTTTTAATTTGTTCTACGATTTCAGACAATGTCGTTACATTGCAATTCGCTCAGTAAGTCTATGGAATAGGTTGACTTGTAATTTCTACAGTATAAAACCACCTAAATATGATTTATATCGATATCGGTTTTTTTTTGTATAGTTGGAACCATACGATAGATAAGCTTTTTATTGTACACCATTGAACAAATACAATAATTACAGACAACATACAAAACTAGTGCGACAACGGGCGCCCTTATCGCTTATAGAAGTCAAATGGAATGCGAGTCGCTTTTAGCTCGGTGAAGGAAATTTTAGCGAGTCTTTTAATTAAAAAAAAAACAGTTGTTTCTCATAACATACTATATATATTTTTTTGTAAAATATATTTTCTTTTAAATAAACAAAATAAAACCAGTAGGTACCTATTCTCCCATTATCCCGTATTTCCAAAGTACACCCAAACAGCAACTTAAAGTACCTCCGAAACTTTACAAAACGGAGCATTTAACGTACGACCCGCAAAAAAGGAAAGAACCTAATTTAATTACGCGCTCCGCAGAACATTCCCATACATAATTCGTTTCTCTAACGACCATAAGTCCTCCGACTATCCGACACGTGTGTAGTTACAGAAACATCTCATTACAGCGTTCGTTCCCAGCAAATGGGGGTTAATTTCATTAGCGCGGACTCAACGAATCGTGTGATAACTTTAGTGCCGTTATATGGAAGGGCGCCCAAGGGATCAAACTGGCTGT
Source organism: Lycia hirtaria (assembly GCA_947563715.1). Taxonomy (NCBI): domain Eukaryota; kingdom Metazoa; phylum Arthropoda; class Insecta; order Lepidoptera; family Geometridae; genus Lycia; species Lycia hirtaria. Next base: position 28,432,892 of record OX387381.1, on the reverse strand, counting down.
GTACGGTAACGCCGTGACGTTGATGTGTGTTTTCACTCTGTTCTGTTTGTTGTTTTACGTCTGATATGATGAAGTAGTGGATTACGTCAGCTGTGAATAATTAGGAGAGTAAACGTTGACGTTTGCTGAATGCTATGTAGATTTTCTGCTACCAGTTAAGTTTGGTAAATAGATAATGCGGAATATAACTATGTGCCTACAATCTACATACAAAAATATATTTTTTTGAATTGGGATCATAAAACAAGCGATTTATAAAACAGATTAAGGTACGTCACGCATGCGGGGGAAATTCAAATTTCAATCAGTTTTTGTGGCCTTGTACCCAGCTTAGTTAATTATTGTTAGTATTCATAATTTTTGCGATAATTTAAGATTATTCTTTATATTTTCACGTCAAATTAACTATCAAAAAACAACGGGTTGCACTCCGGGAGTGCCGGCAGAAGTGAAAACGTTAATAGAAAGAGAGGGGGATATTATTTCCTCTCCTACGCTCCGCTTTTCCTTATACAAGTACCTACTGTATTGCTAAAAGTGGTGAAAAAAAAAACACGGGGAGTGTTTTTTTTCTAAAACGAAGTAATAAAACTTGAAAACGATTTAAATATGTAACTTTAAAACTATAATAAAAGCCTACAAAATATATTCATGAAAACACACATACGTAAAAGCTCTAAAACCATCCAATTGGCTATTTCTCTGCCAACACAAAGGCGCAGAGAGCACGTAAAATCCAGACAGAGTATCAATACCCTCTTCATTACCATAACTGATTGGAGAGGCCTGAACATCCGCGTGCCAATTACTGCGTCGAACCAGTCTGTGTCATTACTGTACGGATATTTTAATGAAATTAGTGTAAAATAATCAGTTATATATTTTTAAAGTTATGCGCTTGATCTCCGACCACATCGTCGCTTTCCAACAGGCGAGTAGGTGGTCAAACGCTGACTTATTCGTGTTAAAAAAAAGATGTAGATGGTTATATGAAAACACACATATTTCCAATATACGTATTAACATATATACACCAAAAAAAATCTCCATCTTGAAAAGTCGGCAGAAAAACAACCAAATTCAAAACGTATAAATAAATGCCACTTATACTAAAATTGCTACAGCTGCGTTGAAAATAATATTTACGAATCAAATTTATGTACTAAATTTCGTAAATAAAAAAAAACATAAAAATTTGACATATTCATTATTTAGTAATTAACTTTTCGATTCAACAAATTTTATTTATATTTAAATAAAATAAAATGAATAATTTTACTCTAAAATATTTATTCAGTAAATTATTAATCAAAATGTTATTAAGACACCGGTCAACAGCTAATTGAAAACTTCTTACAAAATTACCAGCGTGACGAAATAATTAGAAGCTGTTAGAATTAAAGGAAAATTAAAAGCATCTTGAAATAAGTAAATTTAAAGGTGCTAATTTTCTTGATAATTATTATTATGAAATTTTGACCAAATGATAAAAAAAAATACGAATACAAACAATCGAAATCAATACTTGAGAAATATGTTAGTGATGGCATATTTAGGTAGTACTAAAATAAAATTGACATTGATTATGGTTTACAAATAAATATAAAATCAATTAATCCTATTTAATTAATATATTACTGTATTTTATAGGTTTAATTTGATTTGATTGAATTTTAAAAACAAATATTGCATCGCTATACATACGTATATATAGGTATATATAGCGATGCAAACCGGTTCCAATCGCTCTTCTTGGAAGTCCATTGGGGAGGCCTATGTTCAACAGTGGATTTCTTATGGCTAAGATGATGATGATGACGATGATATATGATGATAGCTTTTTTGTTATGAAAACTAATGTGGTTGTTACACATTTAAAAATGATGATATATAATAGCGTTGAGTACCTAAAATTAATATTAAGTACTTACATATTCTATAAATAAATAAAAATACAAAATAATGGTGTGTTTTTGCTAAATATTTCAGATTAATTAGGATTAGCCGGTGTTTAGACGCGGGTCTAATTTGTGCTAAGCCCGAGGGAGCAAACTTTGGCAGACTTCTTTTTTCTTCCCGACGTTGTTGGGAGCAGTTTTGTTTCTCTAGTTGAGAATTACTTATTTTTCTAAATCGTACTAAAATAAATTCTTGGTGTATATATATTATTAAGGCGAATTTTAGTGATTATGTAAATAAATATATATGAATAAATAAACATTACAAACTCAACTAATTTAAAAACATTGCCAAATAAAGATAGGATATAAGTTAGGATCAAGGACTTTTTCGCTATTGGGTAAAAGATTAAAATGATTTACGTTTGATTAAACTAAAATTAAAAAGAAGAGCATACTTCACGCAATTTTTTTATAAAAGTATTTACACTTACATAGGAATACTGCTATAAAATTATTAGTTTTTCTGCAGAGTTTTTATTTCAAAAGAGATCCACATTCGACTATTACCATGGCTGATTGTAATCCATATATTATATATTGTATATTCGAGGCTGGAGAATTAAATAAAAAATTATTTATTCTACCCTTGAAACTTCAAAGTTCTGTGGAAACAAGGAAGATGGTAAGGAGAAAAGGTTCATTCATGATGCGTACTAAGCAGTACTCATTATAAAGACGTAACAAAATTATTATAAATACATTTTGTTACTTACAAATCTTTCTTTGTGTTTCTAGAACTTGTATAAGATTTTCTATAATTCACTACCGCTGAGAGTAAATGTTGGGATAAGAAATTAATTATTTACCGCTCCATTATACTTAAGATTTTTCCGACATTGTTCAATACTGATCCATTAGAAGCTTTTCAATTTGACGCCATCTTTTGTTAATGCGTGTTTATGGGGGGAAAGTAATGTGATGAGTTTTTTTACAGGAAAAGAAATAAACTGCTTTTTTGTCGGAATTATCTCTTTGTGTCGCCTGCAAGTTAGGGGTAACATTTTAATAATTTATTTTTAAATAAACAGCGGTAAACAGCATTTTTCCAAGCTTTACATCAACTTGAATTGTCAGTAGAGGGCTAATTTTTGGTTGCTAATGAATGATGAATAAACCAAGAAACAATAATAATAATGAACCAAGTACTTACCTAATATAATTCTAAATCTGTATTCTCATCTGGATCTGAATTTGGAGAAATCTCAAAATGGATCTCAATGGCTCTAGATCATTTTTTATGTATTTCTACCACATGGGTACTAAATTAAAGGGTTTACTGAGGAGAATACATTATTTTGTAATTATTTTGATCGAAATTAACGCCTAAACGTCATAATTGCTAGGTTTGGATATTTATTACGATCAAAATAACACATAATATTCATAAAAATACTGTTGTCTTTGATTTGTACATTTTATAGTCTTCTTATCAAGCTAAAAATAGAATACTTATCGAAAGTACTTTAATAATTCTATATCTAAAAAATCGGCCAAGTGCGAGTCGGACTCGCGCACGAAGGGTTCCGTACTATCATCTATAATAGAAAATCGTATAAAATAACGAGAAATCAACGAAATTCCAAGTAGTAAATTGCAAACTTATAGGTAGTAGGTTTTCGATACACATCCGGGCAGCACGGCGACGCTCGCGCGAATACGCGCGGCTATGGCTCGCTCCGTGATGTTACCTCTCCCGCTACCCGCGCGGCCGTTGCTTAGCAACCGCCTCGCGCTCGCGCCACCACCACACCGCGGCGCGGCGCTCGCACCGCATTTAGATGCACGGATTATTTTCATTTTGTGAGTTTTTATGTATTAGATTAGGTATTTATTTTTATAGTTAATATATTTCTAAATATTTACTTACAAATATTCAAGTTTCTACCTGTTAATTAAGATCGAGTAAAAATTGCTTAAAAATTACGTTTGTTGTATGGGAGCCCCCCTTTAATATTTACTTTATTGTTATTTAATTATTTATTTTGAAAGGTAATATACTAGTAAATATTCTGTGAAAATTTGAAGTGTCTACCTGTTACCGTTTTTAATATTGAGCAAAAAAATACGTAAAAAACACGTTTATTGTATGAGGACCCCCCTTAATATTTTAATTTTTAATTTTTAGTATTTGTTGTTATAGCGGCAACGGAAATACATCATTTGTGAAAATTTCAGCTTTCTAGCTATCACGGTTTATGAGATACAGCCTGGAGACAGACAGACAGACAGACAACGAAGTCTTAGTAATAGGGTCCCGTTTTTACCCTTTGGGTACGGAACTCTAAAAAGGTGTCACGTGTGAGCGAGACTGCGATATCTTACTTTTTGCCTTAAATCATTTCGTAACAACAAAAGTTATAGACCGCTACTTAGTTTTTAATAGACTGTAAGGTTAAAGTTTTTATTTTGATCATAATATTTTCTTTGTTTATTTTTATTTTGTTGGTTGGGAACTGCTTAGTTTATTCAGAATAATTAATAATACATTATTCAAAATGTGACTAATATTTTGAGTGTTAAATTTCTTTAACAAAAATAAAGATGTCAAAAACTTCATGTAGCAAGGAGCTAACTCCTCGCCATCTCATTTCCGACCTAAGTATTCTCTTTATAGTTTTCGACAAGTTTTCGACGTGATTCTGTACCAACAGCTCTTAGACAAAGAGCTTCGAGAGGAGTTCGCTAAGTCTTCCTAGAGAGCTGCAAAGTCGAACCGCAGGAGCTAAAATACTAATAATAACTTAATATAATGACTCCGTGCGGTGTCTTTTAAGTGTCTTTATTTTTTATTTTTAAAGATGTTTTTCTTTAGGTATTTATCAGACTACCCAGAAGGAAAGGTTTTTTTCGGTAATATGTAGGCAAATTGGACATATTCTACTGGCCTTGTGGCCCAGTAGACCAACTGAGCCACAAGGCCAGTAGAATATGCTTGCTATGCTTGTCTGCTAAGCTGTAGGTCGTGGGTTCGATCCCCACCCAGGGCAAACATTTGTGTGATGAACATAGATGTTTGTTCTGTGTACAGATCATAAAACAAGCTATGATCTGTGGTTCTGTGTCTGGGTGTTTCTATGTATCACATGTATATATTTACAAAAAAAGTATATATGTATTCTGTCAGCCATCTAGTTCCATTGTAAAAGCTTAGCTTAGTTTGGGCTAGACGGCGTTATGTGAAATATCCAAAAAAAAAAAAAAAAACTGTTTCTAAATTGTCTCTTAGAGTCTAAAATAGGTTTTAGCATTATCGATGTAGCGTCGTTTGATTCGTTTTCATTTTTTGAGTGTCATACCACCCATAAATTTTGTATTTTTGACCAGTCGTACTAAACGGACTTACCAAACAGTGTAATAAATTTCGAGTTTCTTTGATTCCTATCAATTTATGAAATGGTTAATATTTTCAAGGTCTAAATCTGTGTCCTTCATTCTCGACCACGTTATTGCTTACTAACACGAGTGTCAGAGTTCCTCTACCATGTGAGTGATTATACTGAAAATTCTCTATTATTGCAAATTTCCAAGATATTCCTCCTATAACTTCATAGAAACGGATAAAAAGAAACATTTAGTAAGATCATTGAGACGGAAGTGAGGTCTTTGAGGGTAGATAATAACGCTTCAGACGCAGCCGTTGTCGGCCGGCTCTGGACAGGATTTGGTGGACCGGTGACTATTCTCGAACTTATGAGTTGGTAAATTGTGACAATTATACCAAACAAGGGAGAACCTTGTATGTGCTTTTTTATGTTACTCTGTGATGAGAATAACACATTTTCGTCTGTTGTTAAACGTCAATCTTGCCCGTAGCGATATAATACAACCGAAATATTTGGACCTTGAGTGTTCAAAACACTTTGTGGCAATGAATTGCGCTCTCAACTGTGACATGTTAAATCTTATTATGCACAGAAATTTTGTTAGGAAATTCTCCGGAGTACAGTAATGTTTGCACTACTTTGTAGTGGTTGAATAACTAAGTTGTGGTACTTCCCCAGGTGGAATGTTGCAAAAAGTTCTAACACTAAGTACCTACAAAAAGTGGGATTTAGTTTATATAATGTTTTGGTTTCTTTCGCGCTGAAAGATGTGGTGGCAAAGCTTGTAAAGCTTATTTCCGACTATATGTTAACGTCGATCTGAACAGAAGGCATTGTATACTAGTACAAAGACTGAATGATGAAATATACCTTGACTCGAAGCTTTAAATGCAATGCTTAACAATATGTAAAATCTAAATTGTCCAGTAGGATATTGGTGAATCCATGTAGCTATAATAGAATACTAAATTATTATCGTCAACTTTTATTGAGGAAAAGTTACGAATATGAAACAGAATACTAGGAACGATATAAACAAGTTGTCATCTTTATTGTATTGTAATTGTATTATACTTTTGACATTATTATTATTACATTATATTTTGACATTGCTTCATTAATTATTTGACATTGTTATTATTTTAATTTTTGAAGTTCATATTGCAATGATATTTTATTTTATTTGTTTGTACTAAGAAACAATTGTGTTATAAATTTAATTAATTAATTTTTATTTACTGTAGATACTTAGGTATTTACGACAGAATTTTTATATTAGGTTAAGATGACGTGTAAATAATAATATTTTTACGAATAAAATGAATATGAATATTGAAAATGTAAATGTACACCTTCAGATTAAATAAATTCAAACAATTTATATAATACAACAAAAAAATCATAATTGTGAAATGATTTTTAAACATTTGACTGTGGAATGAAAAAACATATACTAAGACTAGAGCAAGAGGCGTAATTCCCGAGAGTATATCTTCACAAATTAGAATAAATAACATTCTTTCCTTACGGAATAGACACTAATATCGAATATAATCTGAATGAATTTCCAGAATAGCCACCCCCAAAGGGCTGTCCGTGACCGTACCGTGCTTTGTTCTTGGATTAACCGCAGCTTTATCTACAGTGTTATCGGTACCTTTGACCCGTTGCCGGATTCTAGCTTCAATTGTAACCGGCCATGTCCGCAGATCGCTGCTGGCGGTGTCTTTGTAATGTTATCGTCTTTGGGTTATATTAGTTAATGTAATATTTAGTAGTTTGATATAAGACAGTTGACGGGTTGTCTTAAATTTGAACAACTAACTTTTATTAATATCCCTGTCTTTATTTATATTTACACATTGCTGAGTAAACTTTTTTACCACGCCAGTCTTTCCTTCTATTCCAATGGTTACTTAATCATTTTTTAACGCCCGTCCCAAAAAAGGGGGTGTTATTAGTTTGACGTCTTTATCTGTATATCTGGGTATGTCTGTCTGTGGCATCATAGCTCTCCAGCGCATGAACACAATCGATACAATCAATGCATCCTTTCTTGTTCTCATACCTCATACTCTTCACAACGAAGGCACTCTCCATATTACATGTCCATAGGACCAGCGGCTTGTAATGCACATTGGCTGTTAGTCACTACTAACTCATTATCATCTCATCCACAGCCTTTTCTATCCCACTGCTGTGTATAGGGCATCTTTCTATATGCTGCAAATCATGGAAAATCACACAAACATACACACGTCTACTCGCGCACTAGCGCAAACACTCTCTCATACACACACACACACATACACGCATTCTCCACTCTCCTACACAATCATAAACGCGCACAGACGCTGGCACTCACACATACTTAGAACACACTCTTTATCGAACATAACCTCACTGCATCTAGTGGGTTGAAAATGATATTTTGCTATTTTTATATTACTTAAACAACTTAGGTATTATGTATTACACTTCCACACTCTCATAAAATGAGTTTAGTCTAATAGCTGTGAATCTTATAGGAAATAAATAAAGAAAATATTTTATTTTTATACACCATACACTACAACGAAAAGAGAGAACAAAAGTAAGACTATTGAGCCTAAAAAATATGCAGTTTTCGCTGTACTGTAGTATCAGGCGTATCAAAAAAGGTAAGTGCTCAGCGATAATGTTGCTGAGCGATCAGCAGCGCTGATTTTCAGCACTAACCTTCCGACACACACACACACACACATGATTCTGAAGTTATTAACAGTATTGCAAATGAACATATAAATACGTATATACATAGCAGTTTAGTCGTGATGTTAAAGACTGAGATGATTTACTGAGATAATTCAGGGCAAAATAACACAAAAATAAATAAATAATGAAGTACATAGTATATGGTAGATACCTACATCTTTTGAATAATTATTTACAGGTAACTATTACCTTTTTTTGTAAGTATTAAGGAGGAGCCTGAAACCCACGACACCCTAGTGTGGGTTTAAATGCACACCGTTGTAACTGTAATTTTATTTAGTTGTTATTTTCATATTGTTTGTTCCTCGGTGTCTGTAATTAGCCCTAGCATTTTTTCCAATAAACTTCATTTCATTTAATTTTGCCATCTTCCTCTGTCCTGTGTCTATCGGGTCCAGGTCAACCCGCGATTATTACTGTATAATCGAACTCTACTAACCATTTAATAGAGAATATATTTTCAAATCTCCTTTTTTATTTACTTCGTAACAATTTCCACTCTATACGTTTACTGCTTAAATTTCACTTACATAACAAGTTTGTTCCACCCAAATTAATTTTCGCGTTAACATTTCTCCGGTAACATTTCCCGTTACCATCCGCCGTTAGCGTTAAACACAGAAGTGCTTACGACTTTAACTTTAACGATAATGTTTCCAGTAATACTGTAGATGAACCCTGAATCCCCGTGGAGCCCTAAACTCCTACAATACATGCTCTCAATTACATACATCCGTGTATGTATAATGTGTTGTACGCACGTTGCTGTATGTATTTTGAAGATAATTTCAAAGTTTGTTTGTGAACAAAATCTTATGGAATAGCAAAAAAATATAGAATAATTGTTTTATTTTAATATTTAAAAAAAATATTATCGGTTCGAGTTCAATTATATTCGAATAAAGAGGTTTTTAAGAAAGTTGAAGGCTGAGCTTGCATGTAGTCAAACTATAACAGAGCTTTATAGTTGTTATTGCATAATAATTATAGAAAAATATTGAAAATTATAGTAAGTAAGTATCGAAACATTCCATGATGCCTACTTTTTTTTAACCGATTTAAGAATATTAGGTTCTATGCTCGACAGTAGATATGTGTTTTTATGAATGTTCATTGTTCATATTGTTCATCGATTTATCCGTCAATTATGTACTTCAAAAAATATTTTTTAAGACTTCCTAAATACCAGATGTTTCCCATAATTATATTGATCAATTTAGATTCAGTAGTAACCATATCCAATTACATGATTACTTTTTTCGAGAGAGTGCTAATGTAATTTGGTTGTTTCAGTTTATACTGTAATACTTGTTGATTTTTCTGATAAATATCAAGATTGCAAAGTGAATAAGAAAAAAACTAATAGATAGCCGGAAGAACTAAAGGTTTGCATGCGTCAAAAATATAATTTATAGAAATGTGAAAATGTTATAATGATAGACACAGAACAATCCGCATGGCGTTGCTAGTCAAGCTAGACATATAAAACACTGGTTGAGCTTGTAACGTATTCACATGCGGCTAATAAATCATACGTATGCGGTTTCACTACCAGTTTCAATTTAACTTTTCCACCAATGAGAGAGAGGCGACGAGAGGGATGTGACGTCATCTAGGTTTCATAGCTGCTAGTGAATAAGCTATTTTAGTGAAGAATCAGTAATGCTTTCAAGTTAAACTGTAAATAAGAGAACAATAAATTTACAAATTCAGTATTTACATAATATCAGAATTTCTGAGACGTAGTGAATTGCTGATATTTTAATAAAATAATCATTAAAAAAATATTTAAAAACAAGCTTTTATTTAAATGCACTAAAACGAAGAAAATGAGTTTTGAATGCTTTTATTTATATCAATATAAATTTTATAGTTTAATAAAATGGTGGGTATGATTGCATTCAAAATTTATTTTCTTCGTTTTAGAGCATTTAAATAAAAGCTTGTTCTTAAATATTTTTTTTAAATAAAATTTTATTTACTAAACTAAAAAGAGTGCTTGTCAAGAATATTCAAACGAGTTCAAACTCGACGGTTTTATCTCGTTTAGTTTAGGAGTTCCTATAGCCACCTTCCGACGCCATCTAGTGACCCTGGATATCACGTAACACAAGAGTGCTTGTCAAGTCTATTCAAACGAGTCCAAACTCGACGGTTTTATCTTGTTTAGTTTAGGAGTTCCTATGGCCACCTTACGACGCCATCTTGAGACCAGCTTCATGGTACCATATTATTGCATTGTCACCGAATTTACGTAAGTAAACCAAATTTCAACCTAATCTAACGACAGGAAGTGGTTCCAATTTAACTCGCAAGATTTGTCCCACACATACTAACAGGGCAAGTTAAATAAAAGCTTTTAAAAAAAGTTTTAATTATTTTTTATTTCCCAATAAGCTAATCACCATCCAGAAAATCAGTTGGCAAGCCGGTTGGCGTGTTTCAGCAGCCTCACTTTCCAGCCAGAGCCAGTTCTTATTCCATGCTAGATACGTTTAACATGGACCTTGACATTAGTGAGCTGTGGTTAAATGACACTGATTCGCGATTAATAAAAATTATCTCTTTGAATATTCATTTCATTTATTATCTCTCCTCTTGCTAAATCTGTATCTATATGTATTTATATATGTATATATATATAATATTATATTTATGTTACATACATATATATCTGTTTATATTTTATATTGTTAAGTATTTATGTATTTATATATATTATGTTTTGTATAAGTATCTATGACACGATTATGTTATTTAATATGTACTGTACACCACAACCTCCTTTTCAAATTGCCTGTTTCCTATACACCCTAAGGTTGCCTGGAAGAAATCGCTCTATGCGATAAGGTCGCCGTTGTATTTTCAACTCCGATTTTTATCTATTTCTAAGTTACTCTGTATGGATGTACAATAAAGTTATTCTATTCTATTCATTTAAACTTTTCGGAATATTTTTATATGCCTATATTTTATGCGTTATCGTGTGGACTGCTAAGCTATGGAATACGTTTCCTGAGGAATATTTTTCCAATATATTTAATTTAGGTTTCTTTAAATCGGGAATGAATATATTTTTTTAGTTAAACGAGCTTCATCGTAGACTTTAACTTTTTAATATCAGGATAGTTGGCAGTCAAACGCTAATCTATCGTGGATATAAAAATGTTTTAACCCCGCCGTCCAGAAAAAAAATTGTGTTAGTACCTACTAAGAATTTGTGAAAGTGTTCTTTTTTATCTTTACTTTTTAAAAAGCATAATTGCCTTTTCGTTACATTTTTGTGTGTATATTTCGTGAAAGGTTCGCTAATGTGAACCGATTTTGGATAAATAGCATATTCGCCATGCTACTAATTGACTTTTGATGAATAGTCAGATTACGATAAACGTATAAACAATGTTGGTAGGTTTTTTCTACGGGTACGAAGTCTCGATCGTTAGCTAGTATAAAATAAATTCATTTTTGTGTTGAACAACAAAGTGTATTGAAATATTATACATATAAGTAGTAATACACGAACCCAGATTCATGGATGGATCCAGATCTATTTAGATTTTACGGGAAAAGCGAAAATCAATATGTTTTAAAACAGCGCAAGTATAGCATCCTTAATTATAAACTCTACGCATGTCGTGATAAGGTTTGAATTGCTATGGTCATGGCAGGCTGTAGGTGGTCGGCAGGTAAACAATGGCTAAAAGCCGAAAGCCGCATCAGAATTAAGCCCATTACAGCAGCACCGCAACAATCGTAGTGTTTCCGGTGTAATGCACTCTCCGACCGCACCGTCCATTCCTACTCTACGTACACAGTACATATCTGTATCAGAACAGCTAGATATTAAATAGAGATATGAAGGTTGAACATACAATTGTCATCATTATGTAGCGCATTTTGACGTGATAACGTCTTATAAATCGATGAACGCCGGCTGCACGCACGAAAAAGCATGACTCATTGTCACGTTCCGCCTGAACCGAGCGTGCAAGCGAGAGCGTAGAACTAGTGATAGAGAGGCACGATCGGCCTAAGCGTTCGGCTTGTGACGCATTCGAAATTCACGTTTTCTAGTCTAGACTAAATACCACAACACGAGTTACGCGTCGTCGTTATTAAGCGCGTGCAATTAACGTGTCGCGAGACGCTACCAATTTGTCATGGCTGGTCGGGCCGTAGGCCTGCTATGCTACGGTGCTCCGTGCGCTACGAAACTACTAGCTACGCTGCTACGGACTATAGCACTACGAGAGGTATGAAATAATTTATTAGTGATGAATTATTGTTTTATTTATATTACATTTATTTATAAGATTTTTATGATTGAAAATACGAGCAAACTCGGGTTCACTAAAAATGAAACTTAGCAAGATCGATTTATCGTCCCCTAATGTACCTACAAACCAAATTTCATTAAAATCGTTCGAGCCGTTTCCGAGATTCAGATAGTATATATTTAATAAACGAGCAATTCTTGTAAACAAAAATTGTTCGTTTAAAGGTATTATTTATATACTTACTATATAATATATTTTTTTACCAACAACCATTCAAAGACATGAGGGCCTAAGACGCCATAAAATAACAATTATAGTTATAGAAATTGAAAAATCAACTTTAAACCGCAGGCTCCTGAACATAATGTTCATATAATTAGAAGTCGTTACAAAACTATTAAACTGAATATATTATAATGGGACTACCTAAATAAAAAAAAACGGCCACAAAGACAACCAAAACCAAACCAAAAACAACAAAAAAAAATTTTGAGAATCTCTTTTATTACATTTCTAAGAAGTTAATATCACAAACTAAAATAAAAGAAAAAGGTTACCTAAACAATATCATTTAAAATAGACGATTGCAACAAAACCTTCACGTTCCATCGATCCACGGGGTGTGGACTAAATATAAAGTTCAATAAAACTCCCCTATCCGATAGCAAGTCCCGGATTTATCGCAGCTAACCCCATGTAAATAAATAAACTGAAAAACTATGCATTTCTTATAAGGTTAGGAGAACTATCGATTCCACCGGACAAACTCTTTGTTATGATTGACGTTGTGTGGATATTTGATATATTTATATTTATTTTTGTGTTACGCCAACTTGTTAAGTAATGTTTCGGTCTATGATGAAGCCTAATGGTCAAAACAGATTCATTAACAGCTAAAAAAGTAAAAAGTGTACAATCATATAAAAATTGTCTAAGCAATTGATGAGATACGACAAATTAATTCATAATCATGCATAATGCAAGTCGTGCTGGAAAGTAAATTTTATTGTTGTGTCGTATTTAATTCGATGTCGTTATAATGTCTTGATTGATTAGGAAATATGTCTAGATTTGACAGGTCATCCTAAGCTACTCAATATTTTTTACCATCCATCATCCATAAAAAGAAAATTATCATTCTAAATAGAAATTGATCTTAATTTTTTTTAAAGAAGTAAAAATAACTTTATAAAGTTAAAAAAACTTCATTATTGTAATACTGCAATACCGATAACAAAGTACTTCCGATATAACATACTTTTACAACCTCCAATTTAAAGTAACGCCGCGCTCGCAATTTATCTAAGTCGTAACTTCAATCAGATTAAAGTATACTTAAATGTAGGTAAAAGTTCAATTTAGGGTAACCGGAAAAGAAGTATGGCGCAAGGAGCTTCAGGTAGCGGGTCTCAATTCAATCAGTTCCCTTGGTGCCTTTCCCAGATCCTGATGAGATCGGTAGTCAGAATGGGTTGACTCAACTCGAGATGCTAATGGAATATTTGTGTCGGTTTTGTGTTGAATAAGGTGCAAGATGCGTGTGAAATTTGGAAAATGTATTATTGTGGAAAAGTAAGCGGCTGGGGTTTGCATAATAATATATATATTGAAAAATATAAACAGAGTTTAACTTAAAAAATAGTGTAGTACGGAGATGTTTTAATAGATACGTTTCTTAAAAAATATAAAAATTATTTGGAAAATATATTTGTTATTGTTAAAAAGTAAGCGGCTGGGGTGTGCGTCATTATAATACAAATTGAAAATATAAGTTTAACGTAAAAAATTATGTAGTACAGAGATGACTTTTCTAGATACATTTCTTTAAAAAATCAAAATATTATAGCATTTCAAGTGGTAATAAAAAGTCTAGGTACTGAATGTTCAGCAAATCGATGACAGACCGACGGTTTATTTTTTATAAAACTGTAACACTCAATTGACTCGTCAACCTGAGTTATGTGATGTTAAATCTCGCTACGCTGGGAAATTTTGCTGGCAACATACCAAGATACATGGTTTCACACTACTGCTTGGTGGAATAGCTTGCAATCGTATGGTAGTTTCTGCTATAGTATCCTACCGTTACAAAAATGCTAGTTTTCCTAATAGATTGTGAAAACTGTAGCTCACGAACAGTTATAACATTTGATGTGTCACTGCTGCTTTATAGGCTCAAATTATAAGTATAATTTTTTCTAGAGAAATAAAGCAACAAGCCTATTCTGTTTTCTCCCAGTAGATCCAGCTTAAAGCAATCAGTCACCCATGTCCTCCAATCTGCGGGCTTGTTCCAGTATTGGATGAATAATCGGACGACTCGATAACAACCGCTAAAGATCGGACATCAAAAAGGCGGGACGGACGCGCACTCGATTTGTCAACATCATTGCGGTTATCCCACTGTCGGGACAATAAATTGAATGGGATTTAAAGGTGCGGCGTGGTTGAGTTTGATTCTATAGCTGTTTTGTATTTAAAATTTGAAACAATTTAAAATTAAGTAAAAAGATAAAAAAAATTACATCTTGCGAACAGGAGACTTTGTGACTACTTTTTCATATCAGATATGCTAAAATAGTTACACGTTTGGATTACTAGATGGCGTTCAAATCCCAAATGTTTACCAAAGTTTCGTTTACAAATAAAAATATGAACTTGTCGATTTCATTCATCATTATTTATTCACTTGCTTGCTCAGTCTAAAATAAATCAAGAAAATAAATTAATTTAGTAAAACTATATGGAGGTGTCAAAGAACTTATGTGTTATAAAATGACACGAACCTCTACAAAGCCGATTTTTTATAATTTCTTTAAAACGTATATTTTAAAATTAAGAAGATTAAATACTGTCTCAAACCTATCTAGAATGGTATTGAAATGGTTACGCTTAATAAAAATACTATTAAAAATTCACCTTATAGGTGAAGGATATCTGCAGTTTGTACTCCAGCCCTTGGGTAATTTCGAGTAAACAAAGGACAAAACATGTGTTTACGTACAGCAGAGTAAAGACAAATAGATCACCACCATATTCCTCACACCCCTGTAAATCCAACTGAAACATTTACGTCACGGCCCCCGCGGCTACGTGGATGTTCGTGCATGAAGTTATGTGTAAAATGCCACAATTATTTATTTATTTATTTATTTATTTATTTATTATCGAATAATTATTAAGTCACCAATAGCTGCGCCCCGTGGTTTTATCTGCGTAGTTATTAAAAATATTGATGATGATATTTAGAAGTAGCTTATGTCCATTTCCAGGTGTACAGCTGTCTCTATATCAATTTTTATAACAATTAGTTCAGCCGTTTAGTAGTGAAAAGGTAACAAACAGATAGAGACCGACAGACAAACTCACTTTCGCTTTTATAATATTTGTTATGATTAGTATTAGCCACAGACATATTGTTTATTAGTATATTTTTATTATAATTACTAGTGTAGCGTATATTATAATTACTAGAGTGCTGACGGAAACGATGCGCAGTGTGCCTACCCTACCCGAGCTATTCAATAGCAATCATGTTATGCACTGCGCTGAAATGAGCGTTGTGATTATTGGAAAATACAACACTGAGTATTATGGCCCCGTGCACGAACGACCGAGTACATAGGGGTAGCCCTTTCGGACGTTGCATCCGGAATTCGATAAATATATCCATGTATTGGTTTGTTTTCGTTATTTATAGGGTGCGGAGTGCAGCCATATTAGTCCGGGCATTATGAAGCTGTGATATTTTAATTAGTAAGGACTGTAATGTGGTGCATGATTTATCAATGAGGGGTGAAGCGATGGGAAGAATAAAACATTGTTTTATGTTTTAATTGTATTATATTATGAGAGGTTATGTAGAATAATATACTGAAGGTGCAAAGCGCAACGGCAATCGGCTTTATCGTGTGTGTAGTGTGTACTTTGGAAAAGACCGCCGAAAAGTAAAAAAAAAATACATAAAATATCCTAAAGATCTAGAATTGCCACGATTGTGGTTCAAATAATGCTTTGCTATAAATACCAACCTCGAGGTTGCATCGAGTTATGGCCGAGCAGCGCATTTATACAAAGAAAAAGACGCAATAGACAAAGAATAGGTTTATCGGTCACCGAAAAACATACTTTAAAATTGGCATATTTTTAAAGCTATTCCTAATTTGAAATGATCACCTAATTATCATAAAATACAAAACCATTTTCTGGGTCATGAAGAAAAATTGTGCCCGAAATGGTCTCTACCCTACATATAACGGCAGTGGACTCCTGGGCCCTATGATTCGCGAGCCAGGTTCCTTGCATAAGGAAGGGATCTGGCAAGGGCACGGGACAAGTAATAGCGCTTATGGGACTGTCCCGGCCGTTTCCTTTGCCGGTCTCCGCCAGTAAATTTTCAGGAATTATAATTTAAATAGCTTTAGATCATGCTTGTATTTGTTAAGCGAGATAAGCATAAATAAGAGAAACTTTTAAGCTGAATAAATACTATAAGGTGAATTTGTTACAGATCATAACAATAAAGGGTTAAAAGGACCAAATTGTAGAAGATATTTATGTATAAATAGTATTGTATACACTCTAGAATCATAACCCTCTTCTTGTGTAGTCGAGTAAAACTCAAGAATGTTATATAAGGCGTTGTACTAATAGTTATAAACAGATTTTACAACGAAACCTTAGATCACAAAAAAATAAGATTTTCAATTTTTTTAAAGAAAAATCAAATGAAAATTTTAGTTTCGGTATGGGTCGGCTGATTTCATAGCGATTTCTTGTTTGACTCCATAGAAATTTATTTTTAATCATGAGTCTAACTCTGACTATTTACCTACTAGTAGTGGGTTTGAGCATTTGGATTGTCTTTAGACCTTTATTGGTCTGGGGTAATCGATTTGTTTTTTGTGTAGTAATTTCGTTAGTTAAGTAATAAACACTTTCATTAAAAAAAAAACTCTAAATTATATAATTTACTGTAACAGTCTGTAATTAAGGATGTAGAATGTTCTGAACTTAAAATAGAAATACAGGAATGTTGTGACAGGCATTAAACAATTACTTCCAGTTTATCAATAGACAGTCAGCTAATAAACCTTTCACAAGCCATTCAAACACGAACAAAACCAAAGCAGACCGGATTCACTTCCAAAGATTAATATATTCCGCAAAATGAATTATGTATAAACTATTGTTTCTATTCGCAACTGGAACAAAAACAACGGTTGTTAGTGGCTCTTGGGGTACAAGAGGCTTCGCAAACTATAATATACATAAATATCCATGTTGTTTCAAGTGTAGACAACAATATTAGGTGATAATTAACAATTAACTGAGAAAACAACAACAAAAACATGTGTTATTGGTTAAAATTATATATATATAAGACAATATGATCATTTAAAATATATCTGTACTTTTAGGTGAATAAATTAATAAAATGCGAGAAGATCGATTTACTAAGAAACAACAACAACAAAAAAGGCTGAACCGATTTTAATTTACCATAGCTTGTTTCTTTTTGTTTGAAAGGCGAATTAGTCAGGAGTGTTCTTTCCCGACAAATTCACCTATCAAACAAAAAAAAACAAAATCAGTTCATACGTTCGGGAGCTACGATGCCACAGACAGACATAGACACACCCTGTCGTTCTTGCGTCGGTAGTTAATAAGTGAAAACAACAACAAAAACTGGACAAGTGCGAGTCAGACTCGCCCAGGGTTCCGTACAAACTAAAAGATAAAAGGGGGAATCATATTTTTTTAAATATTTTCCATCTTATACCAAAGTATACATCGTAAAAATATTTAAAAACCAGTTTTAACTTATACTAATTAAGCTCTTTCATATGATACCCCACATGATACGGTTAAAGAACTTTAAAATTTGGACCCTCATTCCTTGCTTAAAGACACAATTTTTTTGTGATTTAATTAAAAATGTCCAGTTTTCCGTTTCCGTTTTTTTCTATTGAGGTACAGAACCATAAAAACGAGGTTTTTTTCTCCTGAGCTGCCAGAGGCTTTAAACTATAATAATATACACATATTGATGTAATTTCAAGTGTAGTTAACATTATAACGCGAGAAAGAAAAGCGATTGCTTGTGATTAATTGCTTTTGGGTTACGAGACGCTATGAAAACTATAGTATATAACCTCCTCCTTTATCGAAGTCGGTTAAAAAATAGTATTTACTATATAAAGAAAAATAAAAGAAAAAAATACTCGACTGCATAAAAGCGATTTTTGCATGATAATTGTTATGCTCGATATGGTTTTGGGGTAATATGTATATCAAAAACAGGTATGTGCAAAGCAATTATATAATTTGTTCAGTGTTTTATAATTACAGCAATTTTAGTCCACTCCAACAATTTTATTTACTTTTCACAGAATAAGACGCTCGAATTTCTCTATCGGACGTCCATATCTTCATTTAACTAGTGTCGATCCATTTTGTTACTCCTAGGATACAAGGAGCAAAGTAATGTGCTACTTTTTGATACATAAGTATCGTAATAATATAATATAATAACAACCAATAATTCATAACCAATATTAATATATCAATGATTTGTTTTTCATTGTGAAAGATCATGATCTCTATGATTTTTGTCAAGGATCAACATTTTTTTTTCGATTGCGATTACTCAAGTACGTTCATTCTAAAAATAGTCCTTATTGACAAATACAACGTAGGTACTATGTATGTGATGTACAAATACAGTAATTTATAGTTTACTCAAACAAAATACGACTATAATGTTTGTTGGTGACTCACGTCGAGAATTCCGTTCGTCCGAGAACGTTTAGAATCAAAGTTTTGCAACAACACAGGATTTGTGGACGTGCTGTCAGTTTATTGCCTTGCGTGTGCTCGGAATTTGTAGCTGGACAGTTTGTGACAGTCAGTGTGTGTAACTTAGCTAAGGTTATCTTACTGCCAACGCGTTAGTGATCTTTGCACTACATTGTCAGAATATTTTTTTTGTAAAAATTTGCAGTATTTTACACTAATGATTTTGAAAGTAGATAAATTATCTTGTTTTTTTTTTTTTTATTTCTTGTGAAAGTCAAAAGTATCGTGTAGTAATAAAAACCTATTGTTACTCATAAGAAAATATTGAGTAAGTCTGAGCAGCACTGGCGTCTCTTTGTTGTTACCCGGCGAAGAAGACCTATAAGACCATTTTACATCTTGTTGGTTAATGGAAAAAATGAGCGATATAAGTCCAATGGTTTGGAAGTTTTAGCTGTACAAAATACGGAGTTTTGTCGAATGTGGAGAGAGGTTTTACGGACGAAACTGTGGCACGTAAAATTAACCGCAGTAAGATAACTAGAGCGGAAATGCATATAAACCAGCCTTTCTAAAATATATAATGTAATGTAATAATAAAAACCAGGCTAAAATAAATAATGTAATATAATAAATAAGTAATACTTATTCCAATAAAACGAAATCAAGCTGATTCTGAGGATATGATTTCTTGGGTAGGCGAAAACAAAAAAATAATCTTTACAATCAAAATCAAGTAGGTAGTTCACAGATTATATACCAAGACCGAAATCCACCGAATCACCAATTTACCATCTCAACACTCCGGAGTATCCAATATATCTAAGATATCAATAGGTTTATCAAACTACCCTCTCTAAGCCACACATTAGTGGATTACACGCGAAAGCTCTCCCGTTTCTAAGGCGACCTGTAATCGGCTTTCTGACCCTTTCTCCAAAATAGCCCCGTGTATCCGCTCTATGAATAAATGGCAGCGTTATGAATGAAAAGCTTGAAAAATTTGTGACTTAAGTTGGTGTTTTGAATGTGAGTTGAAATGATACGTTTTCATTTTGAACTGTATTGTTAAAACGTTAAAGATAAAGTTAGAATATTCGGCACTATCTCAGCCATAAATTACCAATATATAAGTCCACTGCTGGACTTAGGCTTCCCCATAGATACCCAAAAAGATCTGATGGAAGCGACTTGCATCCAGTGTCTGCCACTTGTATCGGGTCATCTGTTCGCAGACCTTGTGGCTCATCTTCCTATAAACGCTGCGTTTATTCGAGAACTTTTTTAACATGTCTTTTGTTTTTCTTTTAATATAGTAATTTTTAATATTTTCTTTTAATATTTGTAATTATTGTTGGGTTTTCAATCTGTCCAGCTTGTAGAAGATAATATAGAAATTCAATATACATGTCCACATTTTAATCCCATTTTATTTAATGACATTATTTATTGTAGGTATATAATCGGAGAAATGCGTTCCTTAAGATATAATTGTATGTAACATTATTTTGTATAAACTCATAATTCGGATCTGTTAGTTCATTTATAATTGTATATTTCGGATGATAGCTGAATTGCAATTGACTTGCCTAGTATAGCTGATAAGTTGTAAGGCCAATAAATAATTCTGATTCTGATTCTAAAACATACAGGGGCTAAAAATAGAGGCAACATACATACCTACTATAGAAGATAAAGTGTTACTAACAAAAAATCCTACGTACCGTATGTAAACTCACGTAAAGTTACGTGCCACGTACGACTTCTTCCGGTAGTTTGCTAACGTACAGTTTACGTGGGAATCAAAGCGTAACTCACAGGTAGTTGCGGAAAATGCCCTGTAAATAATAAACGGATTTCGGGCACGTGAAAGCCTTTTCCTCGTTATGTTTTCCCTTTCAACGCGTTTGCGTGCTCTGTTTTTGGGTTAACTACTTATCTATTATTGGTTAGTTTGGTCCTTGTTTTGGAAAGTTTTGGATACGATCTTGCTAAAAATAGCCGAAGTTTTCAAACAATTCTCGGTTGTGATACTTGTGACCTGAATTTCGTTCAGAATTAATATTGTTCAGAATGTTTAGTTTTGAACAATGAATTGAATATATAATTATAAGTTAAAAAATTGAAAAAAACCGACTTCAAAATACGCAATTCGTTTACTTGGATGATATTTTTCAGTTATTTAGATAAAAAAACTAAAGTACTCAACTGATTTTGTTACTGACGTTCCGGCGTCGCCGCTGCGACGACGGAATGTCACTACTTGTAGTAACGCTGCGACGACGCAACGCACCGTGTGGATTGGCTGTAAGGAGTAGTATGCAAGCGTATCCATCGGATGGAGGGGCAATATTTACAGTTAAATTTACGATAACAAAAATAACATTTAATGTTCAATGTAACGAAAACAGTGCATTGTCGCGCATAATTTTCAATTTCTTAAGTTCGTTCAATATTCGTTTAAAACAATTGAATTCTTTGTATTCATCAGGACTTGCTCGTCGTAGGGTTTTTTTTTGTCACATGATTTAGTAAAATTACGATTCCGTCAATTTTTATAATGGCTATAAAAACACTTCGAATGAATAATTGAAATCAATTTTAAATTTACCTACATAAAAAAAAAACTTACAGTCAACGGAAACTTTATAGATTTTAAAAAGAAGTTGAGAAGGTAGCGGCGTGAAACTGCTAGGAAACTTAAAAGCTGGTTAAAGTCTGCAAACACACACAGGCCAACATTTTAGCTAGCTTTAAGTTTCGTGATTTTTGGCTTACTGGTTGTTACAAACACCCTCCAATTGCATAGTAACTAATCAAACGTTCACAAATGCTAGTCTTTCTAAATTGGCTTATTCATTTAAATTTTGAAGTAATTAGGTAATATTTTCTTAAACTATCACGGTCATTCATTAAAACACTGTTATTATTAACGCGATATTTACCGTGGTTCGGTTAATTTTGAGCTCCCGATATTTCGGCACAGATATTTTATCCCGATATTTTATTTTTCAGTCGCTCGTGAACATGGTGCGTGTAACTGTACCGAAATATCGGGAGCTCAAAATTAACGCGAACCACGGTAAATATCCCGTTAATAATAACAGTGTTTTAGGTAATATTGTTTAACAAGTCATATTCATAGAGAGTCAAGCGGCTAATTATATAATAAATACAGTGTTAAACTAGTTTGGGAACCAGAGGCTTCAAGTTTATCATGTATTCTCTTTTTAACTTTGTAACAAATAAATTATTTGATTTGATTTGATTTAATTGATGTATCAGAAAAGTAATGGTAAAATTACTGAAAGTAGTAAGCGCTTCACTTACTACCTAGTTCATGGTTGCCTGGAAGATATCGCTTTTAGCGATAAGGCCGCCTGTTGTTGCCCTAGTCTATTTAAGTCCTTTGTTATTACTTTAAAGGTGTGTACAATAAAGAGTTTATTTATCTATATAAATATCTACTAAAATTCGACTGTATTTTTTTACTTCGAGTAATATTGACATAGACTCATCTATTCGCAATCTAAACCATTATCAATGTAAAAAAAAGTTATAGGTAGAAATATTAAAATACACCTACTGAATCTTAAATTAACCTATAGATGAATGAATTAAATAATACACATTAAGAAAAAAAAAATATATATACACAGAAAACAAATAAAATAAAAACTTACTCAATATCTACTTATTATTTCATTTTCCCACGCTTGTAAATTTAACACTTAAAATAAAATACCAAAAATAAAATAATAGAAATATTTTTTCTCGTGTCATATAAATGCGGCGCTTAAATTGCATTCTCGTCATAGATAATTTTAAGATATTCTGTGTTCTAGTACCTAGACAATGGCAGGCCTGTCAAATTTTGATGCAAAATTTTACCATGGGACTTCAGTGGCGGCGCGTACTCTTGATACTGCACAGGAATAAAACTCCGTCACGCCTACTCTAATTCCTGACAGATACAATCGTTAAGGCATAGGTATTCAAGACTAGAGCGAATAGATAAGTAATTCAACCTCGGTTACATTGGCGCCTACTATTTGTTCACGCTAATAAAAAAATATTTATTGGTTTTATAATCAAACCGAGATGGGCAGATGACTTCATACAAGTGGTGGGAAGACGCTGGATGCAAGCCGCTTCCAATCGGTCTTTTTGGAAATCCATGAGGGAGGCCTATGTCCAGCAGTGGACTTCTTATGGCTGAGATGATGATGATGATGAATCAAACCGAGCAAGCTAGCTAATATTATTACCCATACATTTGATATTTTAAGTCGACATCAGACAACACGTTGGCAGGCACTCCGGCGAAATTGGAAGGGAAAATAAACAGAAAAGTTCGCGAAGATTACACCTTCACTTGAGCAGTGAGTCTGATGCAAACACGGTTTGGCAAGATCCGCTTCCGAAACGTCTACTTTCTCTATCTACTTACTATCTACTATCTACAAATTTTCATCAAACTTGTGTGTGATTTTTTTTCAGCAATAAAAAATGTTTAAGTGGCTAATGAATATAAAACTAGAATATTAATATCATACCAGCAGTGGGACAGTTTGTATAAACAGGGCTGATAAAAAAAATATTATATCATTAACCCACATCCAATATTCTGATGGGCATTGGCTTCCCCGAGGCAATTAATTTAATTTTGTTTTAGATTTTTAGATATGTAATACTATTAATGTCTTCTGAGCTTCTAGCTACTGATTGAAACCTACCCTCCAAAGACGCAGAGGTGTCCCGTAAACGGCGTTTTTCTGTAGTATATTAGTACCTTTATGGCGTTAACACATCATATTATGTTTTATTTCATAAAGAAAGCTTCGTAAGTAGCTTATTCTACAAATTAGGGATTTGTTCATAATCAACAACAACAACAATAACCAATAACAATAAATACACATACCAATAACAATATCTATTATAAAACAACGTTGCTGTTTATGACATGAAACTGCCTTCAAAATAAATTTTAATAAGAATTCAACGTTACAGTTATTGAAATACTTAGGTTAAATATATCAAAATTGACTGTAACACATTAAGACAGATTAACATACATTTTGATTTCACCCATTGAACAAACCAACTCATGAAAGCAGACAATTAATCACGGCGAGACAACACCGGTTCCTGAAAAGCCCAGAAATCCTTGCGGGCTGCGCTCAGGTCAGCCCCCGCGGGATGATGAAGGCTAGCAATTTGCTGCGGGCCCTTTACTGTGACAGATGGGCGGCCGTGTCACGTGTTCTTACGACTGATGAAAAGTTGGACTGAAGCTGTATGTGGCATTTTGATACAATAAACTTAATAATAATATTCCTTAAACCAAGATTAAGAGTCTGCAAGAAGATAGGACTTGTGCGGAGTTGCGCCATCGCCAAGCAAGCGGGCCGGGTCTATGCATCCAGACAGACGTTTGCCTATTTTACGGTACAATGGAAATCATCATAATTATCACATCAGTCACAAGAAGTCCATTGTTGGACATAGATCTCCCCCATGAATTTTCATAACGACCTGATAGAAGCGGGTCGGAAGAAATTCGTAAATGTAAACAAGTCACAGACATATCACAGCTAATTAGCAAGTTGCAGTGGCAGTGGGCAGCCATATAGTACGTAAAACTGATGGCCGATGGGCCGAAAAGTTCTCGAGTGGAGACCACGCGATGGCAAGTGCAGAGATAGACAGACAATCTCATTCAAATGGCAGGAAGACGACAAAAATACAATAATCTTTAAATCATTAAATGTACACTCACGAAATAACGAAATACGTCAATATTACATAAATGGTACAGTCATACATGGTAATGTAGACTCTCGCTCGTTTCTTTAGTTTGGTAATTTATTGCCAGGAAGTTAGAAAGTGTCTTCCCTAAAGTCTTCCGACATAAAGCGTTTCTATCATAATAAATATAAATGTAAATATATAATATCAAAATATATTTAAATTTTTATAAATTTAATTCTAGAACATAAAATCTCAAATAGAGCAATGCATTAGCGATAGGTACATCTAACGTTGCAGTTATCCATAGGTGATATATATATCAGGAAAAGTTACTCCGTAACTTTTTTATACGCTTAAACAATTTTATTGAAATTTCGTACTAATGTCATCATTTAATGCGAAGTGTCGCTTCAGGCAAACTTATAATATTAAGAACCAGGCGATATCTGGTTAAAACAGATCTAAATACCAAAGTAAGTTTTGAATGCCGCATCCATCAAACGAAAACTACATCCGTGTAACCATTTCAATTCAAAGTAGAGCTCATTTACTAAAATATCCGGACCATCTGCGACTTTATGGATGTTACGGAACGTATTTTGTCACTACGACATAAGTGGCGTAAGGGGTTTTACAGCTAGATTACGTGTAAGTTATTTAATTTACTAGGTAAAACATAATTACGTGATCTTTATATATTAGAATTTGTTTTTGTCGTTTATAACATCGAAACTTCTCTTGTTTTCTTAGTTTCTTTTTAACACGCTTTTATTAGGTCGACCTGTATGTAACTATGTAATGAAATCTAAGGTAACTAATTTAACCATCTTCCAAGGATCGTAGCGTCATGAAAATTGGCAGCTGTATGTAGTTCTGATGACAATACAATAATATGGTACTGTCGAACTGATCTGATGATGGAGCCGGAAGATATGAACTAGAACTTCATGATGGAACATCGTATCATAGCTGTGTTTGGATTTGTTAGAAAAGTCTTGTAATGAACTTTGACCATAATAATTTGTAGCGTGTTTTTTAGTTTTTTTTAACTGTAATTTATTTATAATTCAATTTTTTTTTTGAGTGGTAGGTATAACTTATTCAGCCAAATAAAATTTCACCTAATCCAGTAAACTACAATTGAAATGCATATTAAATTAAATTCAAATACGCTGTTTCCTTAACAGTAATCTCAGAAATATGGTTGGCGCAATACCTCTAATATATTTTAAATACAGTTGTTATATAATAACCAAAAAAAATATAATACGGGACATATAATTTTGAGAAGAAATTATTAATAGTAGCGGCCACCCATCCTTCTTTTTCTTAAACGTAAGCTTCATTGCATAGGATCGAGTCCGTCTTGAAATGCTTTGACAGAGTCGATGACGTGCTGTTTCCATCCACCCTGTCTTCGGCTTTTCTCAAGGCAGCATCACCCATCCAAACACTGTCAATAGTTTTTGTAATTCTTATCAGATGAAAAGCGATATCTGATCATGTTAAGCCTTGATTGCTATAGTCTAGCAATAGCTATAGCTTTAGGCGCTAGAGGTTAAATAAGAGGGATAACAAATAGCATGCTATTTTCATGGGTAGATTTATTTAGTTAATAATTTCTTAAGGTGGAACGTTTTCCATATAAAAGAATTTTAACCAAAATGTGGTCGACAAGAGTTAAGTTTTACAATGATGTAATTGAGGAACTTTTATATAGGCTTCTATTGGAGGCAAACCATATTCAATAAAAAAAACTATAACTCTTTTACACCATATTAAAATACTTATGTATGGAAATCCAACTTCAGTACAGCCAGCAATACGAGTGTAAATAAAGGTAAATTCTATAATTTTTGGGAAATCACAAAAAAAACAATATTTAGTACAAATACAGGTATTCCATACAACATTAATTATATGAAACCATGAGCTTTTTTTGAAGTGAAAACTTCTTTAGCGGCGTTATGCATTTTTGGGGTGGGTAAAAAATGTTAAACTCGTGTCAGAGCGTCAGATCGTACGACGGACAGTCAGAAACCTATTCTAATGTTCTGCATTTAAAGTTCATTATTGTATGTACAAGTTTGTCCTTCCAGCATGACGTTGCGCCGAATGCTTATTTTCGATACATGCACGTAAGACTCGTTACCTCAGTAGGTTAGAGCACTGATATAAATTTCAATTTATCAATCGGAGGGCGGAGGTTCAAATCCTTCACGAGTTAGTCTTGTTGCTATTTTATTTTTTAGTTTTCACTTCTGCCGGAGTGCAACCCGTTATTTTTTTTTTGCAAATTAAAAGTTGTTCTATCATTTACGAACAGACCTTTTAGCTTCTAGCTAAAAATGACTCGGTAAAAGAAAGTATTTTTTTTCCTCGTCTACACAAAACCGTAGGTACTCGTATAATATCGAAAGGACGTGTTATTTTTGCAACATATTCGTCAAGTAAGATAAACAAGGCGTCCAATATACGGAATACAGTTCGCGGATCCATTCGCTCACTTCCGGCATTCAATAAAGGGGATTCAATACACAAAACGGAATAATTTCCTGCTTTCAGAGACAGCCAAGTGTGAAACTCTTCGTTATTAAAATGCTACTTGGATCTCTCGTAATTTGATGTTCCGACGTCTCTACACTTCGCTTTTGTTTTTATCAATAATGCAGGCCGAAACATTCCTTAGGGAGTTTGTTCACTTTACCGGGAAAATTTGCAGGAAATTTTCGCAGCTTTGTAGCTTCGATTTTATGTCAGTTTCGTCTTATAAATAGACGAGACAAGACAGGGTAGACGAGTGAGTAATCCTGCTAAAACTTGGTTGTGATTAGGGTGCTTTATACCACCAGAATTTAACATATTTAAAGAAAATAATGAAAAGTAGGTCATTCATAGAAAGAATTAAAATTTATATCATAAAACGTATTACTGCGCGAATAGACGAAATACGCAGTGATATTTATTTGGATTTAATTGTTTGTTGAATTATTTTATATTTCTTGTGACGGGTTTTTAATGTTTGAGATAGATCTACAATTGTTCATTAGCTCGCCTGATGTTAAGCAACGGAGTGGCTGAGGATGGAGTTTGATGATCTAAAATACATCATGTTCAACTTCAACTATTTAATTATTGTCAATTTTTTAAACGTTGTCAAACAACTCATAGGTCTTCTGTTTACAGCTACGGACACCGGAGAACGGCGTCGACACACGTATCGTTGATAAACCGACGGCGCTGTGACAAAACCATGGTGCGGCGCCAGTGCCGATTAACGCTGCTAACTTTGCCGTAAAAATGAACCCTAGTGGCTTCTATTTGGTCAATTCAAGGCCACGCTTTAGTAAAGTGGTACTAATAACTTTACTAGAAACTTCAATGGTGTTTTTTGAAAAAAAAAAAACTACACATTTCGCCACATTTTTTAAATTTTCCCGACCCGCAAAAATTTAACGATTAATAAACACCACAAAATTTACCTTATATCTTAAAGGAGTTGTTAGGTTACTTGTTAAAAAAAAAACAACGGGTTGCACTCCGGGAGTGCCGGCAGAAGTGAAAACTAAAAAATAAAATAGCAAAAAGACTGACTTGTGAAGGATTTGAACCTCCGCCCTCCGATTGAAAAATTTATATCGGTGCTCTAACCTATTGAGGTAACGAGTCTAACATGCATGTGACGAAACGAACGAACGTCATGCTAGAAGGACAAACTTGTATATACAATAATGAACTTTAAATGCAGAACGTTAGAATAGGTTTCTGACTGTTCGTCTTACGATCTGACGATCTGATGATCTGACGCGAGTTTAACATTTTTTACCCATCCCAAAAATGCACAACGCCGCTAAAGAAGTTTTCACTTCAAAAATCTTTGTCACGTATAATCAATTTATACTTACACTTTTTGGGTAAATTAGTGTAAATACGTCACCAAAGTTTCCCCTCTGAAAATTTTCTCTCTTTGTTCTTCATAACCAGATTAATTTATATGTATACAGGAAGTGATAGTGCTGCCTTGTCAGAATGCTCAGTGTTGCATAGAAAATCCTCTCTATCTCGCCGCTTCACGCCGCCTCTGAAGCGAATTATCCAATAAACATAATGAAAATTTAAGCCTACAGACGCTGACAGTACCAGCTACGGTATATTTCGATCTGCCAGTACTCAAACTCTGCATGATATAAAAATCAAATCACTATCATCCTATTTTGTTAATTATTTTTAATCGACTTCGAAAAAGGAGGAGGTTATCAATTCGTATCGTTTTTTTTTTATGTATGAATACGAATTACTCCATCATTCGTGAACCAATTTTTATGTTTCTTAAATTGATGTATAGAGAAAGCTCCCAAGTTGGTCCCATAATTATGTTAGAAACATTGCTTTATTAATTTTTGAATAATCTCTATAAGTAAAAATATTTTCATTGTATTCCTGAGTGAGTGCGTAAGATTATAGAATCGCAGAGTTCCACTGATACGTTTTTCTTTGCAAAAGTGTCAAATGTTGAGGTTTTTCGTAAACATTTTCTAATCTGCGACGACGAAGCATTTGACATTCAATGACAAATGTCACTCTTGAAAAAGAAATAAGCGGGTGAAGGGAGGTCTCTTTGAAAAGTTTACAATCGTGAGGGATTTATTGAGCTTGAAAATTAAAACTTACTTACTCCTCATCCAATGTGTATAAGAGAAAATAGTTACTTCAACGCTTGAGCGTTGGAAAGGCGAAAGGCGACGGATGCAAGCCACTTCTAACTGGTCTTTTTGGAAATCTATGGGGAGAGCCTATGTTTAGCAATGGACTTCTTGATGATTATAAACAATTCAAAATATTCATGGAAACATAATCATAGATTTTAGTAATAAAAAAAGATAGAAAGAAACATTTATTTAGACACACAGACACTACCTAAAGCAACAATAAAATATAAAAAATAGGTTATATAGTGCTCATCTATAATGCTGCTAAATTCTCAGCAGCGCTGATTTTCAGTCCTAACCTTCTGGATGATGAGTGAAAAAGGACAGGTAAACTACTGTACTCTACTTCGTTCGTGAGACAGGGAGACGTCTCTCGCAGATAATCCTGCCCGTTAGTCGAGATGAAATAATGGCTGTGTACTACATCGGAAATAAATAGGTATTTTGCTTGTAATTTTCACTTATAAATCCAAGTCACAATTTGGGAGAATTTAAATGAAATTTTATCTTTGTTCGACTTTCTGAACGAATCGAATTCGTTGCATAGTAGAATGGCTTTTTTCGGGATAACTGACTGACAAAAAGTCACTGTTTGTAATATTTAAGGTATGTGTATGAAAGAGCTGGAATGCTTACTAACAAACTTTGAGAAAATATGTCCTGGCTGTTCAAAGTTGAAAAAATGTACTTTCTGTCGCGCTAGGTATTTTTATCTAATATTGGCAAAGTTAAATGGGAGAATTATGGTTATCAGTCAGTAAACTACTCTTATTTGACCAGGACTTTCAGTTACATCAAACCTATCAAAGGCTATTTGACGTAACTGAAAATCCATGGTGGTTTTTGGTAACCTACTTACACAATTAAATTATAAAATAAATACGCTATTTTTTCTATTATATACATGTGTATGAATAGAAATGTCCTAATGAGAGCATGTCGAATACGTATAAATTACTTCCGTAAGTAGCAACTATAATAAATACTACGAGTATAACTTTAAATATAATTTTAAAGCAGAGATTAAGAATGTGGTCGAGTTCGCGTTTTAACCGACTTCCAAAAAGAAGGAGGCAATCAATTCGATCTGAATGTTTTTTGTGTGTTTGTTCACCAATTACTGAGCCAATTGTGCATTTGTTGATTTTGTTGATTATTTTTGTATTTGGTAGGTCATACTTTAGAGGTGGTCCCATATAAATTTTATCAAAATCGATGCAGTACTTTGAATTTTATAGCAAAATAACTGGAAAAATGTTATCCATATAAAGGAATCGCGTGTTTTGCAGTCAGTTTTTCATCTATAATTATTTTATATTTTACAACTCCATAATATTTTATAATTTTTTAAAGGGTTATACAATGAGTAAAATAGGTAAAACTGTGTTCAATCTCAATTTGTCACGTAGAAAGGAAAGCAATTAAAAATTTACAGCGATTTAATTAGACGAAACAGGAATTGATTACCGCAAATTAATTTCAAAGGCTTCTAACATACGACGTGACATGATTACCGTAATCCGGGATTGTTAGTGAGGGGACAGTTGACTATTTTGGTAACGAATGATGAGTTAAAACCTAATTAAATCCTGTATTAAATGGAAACATATATCACGTACTTGTCTACTATTTTTGGAGAAACCAGATTTTTACGCTGATATGTATTTTTAAAATTCAGTATAATTTCAAGTATAAATTATCAAATAAAAAAAAACAGAATATAGGACACTTGAAATTTGTGATTGCAATGATAAAATAATACACTTATCTAAACCCGAACGATATTTAAGCGTAAAAACTCTTTTTATATTGTATGAAAAAAATCCCAATGAACTCTAATGTATGTGTAATATATCTACTGGAGGTAATAAATAATAAATAAATAAATATTAAATATTTGTGGACATTTCACACAAAACCATCTAGCCCAAACTAAGCAAAGCTACTATGGAACTAGATGGCTGATAGAATACATATATACTTTTTTTTTGTATTGTAAATATATACATATGATACATAGAAACACCCAGACACAGAACAAACATCCATGCTCATCACACAAATGTTTACCTTGGGTGGGGATTCAACCCACGACCTTTCAGTTCAGCAGGTAGACGTAAACACACTACCAACTGAGCCACAAGGCCAGTCACAACAAAGAAAGATAATTACGCAAAGAATAATATTATTAGTTATTACAAACCAGTTTACTAGTAACTGTCATTAGTAACGATTCAAAAAATCCCTGAAAAGTATTGATTGTGTAACTAAGAACTTATTATAAACATTAAATGATTATGACATTTATTTGTATAATAAGCTAATTAAGATGGCGCTGACTTTAACCGACTTTAACCGACCGTGTGCCGACACATTTCACGAGCCACATCTCGCAATCGACCGTTTGGATATTCTTGCTTGAAGCGTTCAGTGTTCGCCTTTTGAGGTAAAGAAACCATGATCAGTAATTAGAGAAAATGAAAATTGTCGTGTATAAATTAGAGTATAGGTAATTTTGATTACTTATTATATGTGTAATGTAACTAAATAAAAACTAAAATATGTTCCAAATTTACGTTTTGTCTTTATACTCCACGACATAAGTAAGAAATTTTAACATAAGCTTCCAAACTAAAAGGAGTCGTTAACGAATAAAACATTTACAGGAGCCGGTGCGGTGCGCTACATGAATATTAATAACTTACTTTCTCTACCTGAAAGTTTATTTCATTAGTGGGGCCTGGTGGAGACCGGCCCTGACGAGCGGTGGAGCCAAGAGTAGGGACATTCTAGTAACTTAGATATTATATTGATCACTATTCTATAACCCTGTCACTATCACCCAGTCTATTATGGAAGTTTAGTAACCAAGCAAGTGAGGTGATACACTAAGTGTACTTTTCTTCAGTAAGTTCGTATAGAATGAGTGGCCAGCCCTAGTGTCAGAGTTACTAACCCGCCCGAAGGCCTCTGACCTGGCTAGACGACTACTGTTTTTAAGAACAAATAACTGGGACGTACAATTTTTAATTAAACGTGTCGTCCGACCCATGATAGAAATAAAAGCCACTCCTATAAGACTATCCAGTCCGGTCGTTGCTCGTAGATCGTTCGAGAACACATAGTCAAGCTGCGCACCTCGCACATCAAAATCGGTCAAGCCAATTAGGCTGTAGGCTGCCATATAGAAACATACATACATATTTACATACATACACTTGAAAAACATAAACCTCCCTCTTAAGCAGTCGGGTAAAAAAATACAGTACTCAACAAGAAGCATCGCATGCAAGAATTTCACAAGCGTGAATGTCATGTTTGATCATTCTTGGTGAATACAGGCACCACCGTGTTATGAGCATTAGAATGGTCGATATAATCTCGACCGCGCCAGAATTACGCCACAATAGACACTTGGGTCGAGGGAGGCTTGTAATATTTTAGGATTGTTTAATGTTGTCACACGTTCCAAATGAATTGGAGGGCTTTCAAAGTTGTTTGATGACAACAACATTGTGCATATTGGAAAGGTAAATGACAAGGTAGTGATACCGCAGTTTGGTAATACTTATTCTTATTCTTCTGTGAGATATAAAACAGTGGTAAGAACATATCTTGACATAAGCAAGTATAGAAGAGTACTGTCATGACCCGTATTGTAGTACTCGTAGCAGTACATATCGACTTGCAGTTATGCGAAGCACAGCACCTGCAAGTCTGAGTGACATTGAATATTTTTTTGCAATATTTCTTTTAATTTTATGACATAATAACCCGCTTAATATTTGCAAAAAAATAGGTATTATTAGTACGTTACTACGTATGTTAGTACGTATTATATTTTTTTTAATATTAAAGCGCGTAAGTTATGGTGCTCTGCTAACATCTACGTATGAAAATCAGTAAAAGAGAATGAGTAGAGAAAAACTGCTCACTTGGTAAATTCTTATTCCCCGAGCATACACCATAACTCTTCGCCAACTCACGAGCTAGTACAGGCCAACTAACTTATCTGTACGGTCAGATTGAAGGCGCTACTACCGCATTTTCTTAGTAAAACTAACATCCACCTGTAGAAAATTCTAATTCTCTAAAATAGCTACCTCATAGAAAGGTTGGTAAAACTGTAAGATCAGGAAACACCGCCATTATTTCACTGGCTATCTGTCAGATAAATCTAGTGCCTGTACATGCTTAGTATTCTATACTTTAGTAGATAATGTTCAAGATTAACGTAAAAATGTGGTAAGTAGGTTAATGAGGTACATAAAGTATATATTTAGGTATTTCTTTATATCCGAAATATTTGAACTTGGATTTTATTCAGAAAATAATTTCATTTTAACCGAAGGACGGTGAATGGTGGTCACAGAATTTTCCAGTAAATTGCTAAGCTGTACGCTGTTTTTATATTTTCAAATGTCTGATCTAAGGAACCCTATGGTGTTAAAGTTCTTTTGAATATGAATTCCCATTTAGTTACAAAATAAGAATTAACAAATTGTAGGAAAAGTTCTTCCAGCTATGAGATGGAGAGATGACCTCATACAAGTAGCGGGAAGATGCTGGATGCAAGCCGCTTCCAATCGGTCTTTTTGGAAGTCCATGGGGGAGGCCTATGTCCAGCAGTGGACTTCTTATTGCAGAGATGATGATGATAATGAGTAAAAGTTATTAAATTAACATTTTTTTCCATAGTACGACTGCAGTATTATAAATCGAGGGCAGGTCCACTTCAATACTCCGAGAGGACCAGCTGTTGGGACCGCGGAAGCCTGCTAAAGCGCACCCGTGGCCCTAACACTGAAGGCGCCAAGGTGGAACACCGTGAGGTTTTAGTCGGTACGGGCGGCGGGTATGCGTAAATGCATTTCCTCATGTAAAAAAAACAACGGGTTGTTCTCTGGAAGTGCCGGCAGAAGTGAAAACTAAAAAATAAAATAGCAAAAAGACTGACAAGTGAAGGATTTGACCAAACATACTGTGTTTTACAAACACCCCCTACTCATCGCTGTACGCGGAAATGCAGAACGTTAGAATAGATTTCTGACTGCCCGTCTTGCGATCTGACGATCTGAAATTTGTACATGTACATACAATAATGAACTTTAAATTCAGAAAGTTATAGAACAGGTTTCTGACTGTCCGTCTTGCGATCGGACGATCTGACGCGAGTTTAACATTTTTTACCCATCCCAAAAATGCACAACGCCGCTAAAGAAGTTTTCACTTCAAAAAAGGTCCACTTCAATACACTGCAAAATAATGTTTCATATATAATCCACTTAAAGACGAGTTGAATATCGATAAAACCATTTTGCCATAACAGTCTATTTCAATACGAAATACTAGAAACCAATTGTTGGGGCTATAAAATATGATACCATAGGCTTCACGAGATAGTGGCTTGTATGATAGACCGGGAATGTGGAATAGGGAATTTAATATTGAAACTGTAGGCATTTTGAATATTCACAACGAGAATGTTATATCGGAAGACTTACCGTTGAAATGTTTTGAATGAGACATAAGATCTTACCGAAAAACGTTTCTTAACTTTAACCAACGTCTCTCTCGTCGTTCTCTGTCTTCTTTTTGCAAATGTCATTACGTGTCAGCCAGAAGTTGACACAATCTGTTAAGCATTGCTTAAAGTTAAGTAATTTTTTTTCGGTAAGGCAGTAATTGTAAAGGTGGTTTCTCTTCCTTCTTCAGATTTTTAATATTTTTAAAAGTGTTGGTATATGTTGTTATAATCCTATTTGAGTTTTTAAAATTGATTTTAATAAATATTAAAATTGCAAATTTGAAAAAAAAAACATTTATGATTGGAATCATAAATGTTTTTAAAACATTTATGATTGGAATCATAAATCATATAATGTTGAAAGGAACAAAGTTGATTTTAGTAAAAAATTGCAATTCGCGGTCTATTTCACCTTCTTTTCATCCCTTTTCGTATTCATCATCTTATGATTATTGTAAGAAAAAGGCTTAAACAGGCTATAATTGTTATAAAAAAAAAAGTAAATTACCTACTCGTACATCAACTTATTATGAATCTATTCAGAAGATATTCGAATCAAAATCATTCAAAGATTTTTCTACGTTTTGCAAACACACGTATTTTTTTCTACCTGTGAAACAACACACCTACGCAAACAGCTCCCATAAGAAAACGGGCCAGCAGTATCTACCACAAGTTACTGCAACAGCTCGAGGAACATAATTTACATATTCGCCGCATTAAGTGTACTTACTTGCATCGCTACACTGCACTACATTCTAATAAAAAGAGGTTACGCGCTGCAACCCGGACTATTTACTGCTACACCCTGGACTTCTTACTGGCTTACACAGGAGAGAGTATTTTCTTGTGTTTTTTTTTATTTTTATTTTTTTTTAGCTCCACAGACACCAGGGTCCGTGATCTTTGTCATAATTTAAAAGTATTGTTTACGACTTATCGTTACATACGGGATAAATATTTTGTTTTAATTTGTTAAAACAAAATAAATAATCTAGTTTTAGACCCAAACTAAGCAAAACTTGTACTATGGGAACCAGATATCTGATAGAATACATTTATACTTTTTTGTTGTAAATACATACATAAGATATATATATAAACACCCAGACACAGAACAAATATCCATGCTCATCACACAAATGTTTGCACTGGGTGAGGATCGAACCCACCACCTAGAGCTCAGAAGCAGACGTTCTGGTATAGAACGTCTGCTTCTGAGCTCTAGGTCGTAGGTCGTGAGTCATATGTTGTGTAACTTTTTTACACAACATGTGACGTAGTTGTTTTATTTGTGTTATTTTTTTATACTTACAACTAAGTGAAAGGCGAACAAGATGCTCGATTGATACACATAGACATATTATTGATGTTATGTGCTTAAACTTATTCGGTATACCTATAGAAAAACAACATCTGGTTCAAATTTATAATTATTTTTTCTAGCATCCAGAAACAAGAAATACAAGAAGTCTTCCAAGAAATAACGACATCGTTAAAGTAATTAATCGTTAATTCCAAAATTTTGAACGAAAAGCTTTGGTTTCACTTTTAGGTTCGACACACGATGCTTCTTGCACGGGTCTTGCACAGAAAAATATTTGCCCTGGGTGGGGATCGAATCCACAATCTATAGCTCAGAAGGCGGACGTACTACCACTGAGCCATGATGTCTGTCGCATTATTAAAACCACATTACTAAAAGTGGGACCAACGCGTTTCATTCAAAATTTTGGAATACGTAGCGTAAAACGTTCTTGCTTTACCACTTTTTATATTAGTCCAACCCTTGCTATTAATAAAGAAAACGAGCCTATCTTAAGACACGTTATAAAGCTATGCAGTCCTCATATTCCTCATAAAGAGCACGCACACGGGCCGCCGGTGAATATGCATATTGTCTGCGGTGCGACGACGAGAGCTCTCCACCGACTCAACAATAGGCTCTCTGTAATTCCCAGTTTTTATACTAGTGTTGTACCCGTGCCTGTAATACAGCTGCTTCTGAGAATAGAGATTTGTGAGCTATTCTTGGATGTTGTGGGTTTTTTTTGTAGCGATCTTGACCGATATTATTTCATTGTAAGATGTGATTCACTGAGTAAGTAAAGTGAGCGATTTATTTAAGATGACTTACTTTATTTAAAACCACGTAATTAAAAATGTATCTATATCAGTTGATTATTCATAATAGTACTCAGCACAGAAGTCCACTGCTAGACACAGGCCTGATTGGATTTGGAAAGAGAATGATTGGAGGCGGCTTACATCCAGCGTCTTTCTGCCACTTGCATGAGGTTCTATCCATATTGTGACCCTATGCTGCGCTTGCCGGTGCGTGGTCTCCATCGAGAACTTAACAATAGCAAAATTACAGAAATATAACATTAAATACTTATGACTAGGTTCATCATTGTTCAGAATTGGTTTAGTAGTTTGGTTTGTACAGGCGCTAGCAAGCTGACGTATCAATTTACTAACGCCTGCTAAAGAAGTTAGTGCAACGTCCTTGAAACATAGTGACGCTTGCCTAACTGTGTAGGGAACCTAAGCTGTAGTGCCTAAATTCCCTACAGCCATTACCTTCTACCTATACCTATATTAGTAAAAATAAATAAATTAGCAAACACAATAAAATCCAAGGAAATGAAAATAAATATTTTGAAGTCGGTTGCTTCATTACTAACCGACGGGCAAAAAGGAGGAGGTTCTCAATTCGTCGTAATATTTTTTTTATATGTTGTAAGTATATTCCTCGATTATTCGAAGACACCTGGACCGATTTGATAAATTATTTTTTTGTTTAAAAGGATATAAAATTTTATATTACATAATCGGTTTAGTAGTTAGGTTTTTATAAAAAATATGCCAAACAAGTAAATGAATTGCGTATTATGTAGATTTTTTGTTTTTTGAACGATTATTTGTATCATATTATGCTAATCTCAAGTGTTCCTTTGAGGTGGGCCTCATGTATTATTCTGTTAGTTTTTCAAGATAAAAAATATTTATTTTATATCTTATTAGTACATATGGTAAGAATTAAGTATATAATGTTCTGTGTGTTTATACGAAGAAATTGTTTTAATGAATTAAAATAATTAAATTAAAATTTTATTTTAATTCATTAAAACAATTTCTTGCAACAAGGAGCTTTCACTTTTCCATCTAAAAATAAATGAATAGAAAATAATTAAATTCTAAAGAAACTCGGGTAAATTATGTTTATTGTGTTATGCTTTCTTATTATTTTACCTATTTAGTCCTAGTTTATTATAAAAGCTATAAGTAACGATTTTTCAGAAATACAAAAATTTCGCAATTTACAATATAAGTTTGATAAACGCGAAAACCCGTATTCTGCCTCACGATAATCTTAATCCGATAAACCAATCTCAAAAAGGCCTATCCGATTGAGATTCTTATCAGCGTATCAAAGGTTCAACGACCTCTCCGGGTACCTCCAAAACCGAAAATCCCTTAGATTTGCAGCAGAACCTCCGGAAAATAACGTCCCGGTTGGAATGTAAATACAGTGATATGAATAGAAATGTGTTATAAGTAGGTACCCTACGTGGTTGTCGTTAGGGATGGAGCGGACCGGTGGTGTTTGCTTTACTGAAGGGTAGCGGCTGAGATTTTTGGAATAGGGACTGTTTTAACGTAACTGCAAGGTAACTTCTAAGTTATATTCCAATGCGATGTAAAATCGTAAGACGTTTCTTTATACATTTCAAAGTCCTGGCTGTTTTATTGAGAAGAGGAAGTTTTTTTTTATTTTTTTATAAAAACTTATGTCTACGTTTGTACAATGAAACAAAGTGACGATGAAATCGAAGTTACAGTAGTCTTGTCGTATTTAAAATATAGGGTACGTATTCACGTTTTTTTCTTAGAAAAATGCTGATGTGTATATGATAAGGAATCTGAATGAATTTTTGCTATAAGTATCAATCAATCAATAGCACTTTATTGACACCACAAAAGTAATAAAGTTACAAAATACACACATAAGACAATGGCACAAAGGGCGGTCTTATCGCTTACGGCGATTTCTTCGAGACAACATAGTAAGTATCTTTTATTATATTTTTTTTTTATACAGGATTAATCTACGTTTGATCACCAACCTGATAGTAAACAAGGGTGTGGCCGAGAATGAAGTAAGTTGATAATTGTCATCACTATCATCATCATCTCATACAAGAAGTCCACTGCTGGACATTTAAGTTGTGGTGGAAGTTTATCATGGGTTTCCAAAAATATTTATATTTATTAAATTCCGGTTGTAAGCGGCTTGCATCCAGCGTCCAAATGAGGTCGTGGTCCACCTTGAGGCTGGTCTTCCGTCACTACGCTGCGCTTGGCGGTGTGTGGTCTCCACTCGAGAACTTTTCAGCGTCATTGGTCATCAGTTCTGCTTCCTATGTACCCAGATGTATTCGGTAACAATTTCCAAATAAGAGTTCCCTTCTATTTTGTGGGATTGGAAAAATACTGGCGTCGGAGATAAACTTAAGATAAGCATGGACAAAATGATGACCTTAAAAATACTAAGTTTGTAGCTGAGGTATCAAAATGATTCTTTATGATGTTTCAATTCTGTGCATTACACATCAAAAATGAATTATCACAAAGCCTAAGCTATTTGCTATGTTTTCTATTTGAGTACCTAAATAGCAATTAGAGTACTAGTGTATAATTATTGGTTAGTTATAATGGTTATACGGGATGAGCAGATCTACGATCAGTAGACCACACTCAGAATAGCCACGAAAATTTCCGATCGAAGCTGATATTTTCCACAGTTTGGCGAATTTTCCACAATTTTGCAACACCGCAGACGACAGACACATACCTAAGTAGATTTTTTTTACCAAAAAGAACATGTAAGAAAAAAACTATACTAAGAACTATGACTACCAATCTACACTTTAAGAAAACATAGAAACAATTTTAAAAATATATACAGAAAACAAATAAAATGTATTAAATTATTTTTTTTATCTACACTTTAAGACTATCTACATTAAAAACAAATTTAAAATATATTGTAGGTACAGAAAACATTTTTGTAAATTTAATTGATTTTTTAGGGTTCCGACCCAAAGGGTAAAAACGGGACCTTATTACTGAGACTCCGCTGTCTATCCGTCCGTCCGTCCGTCTGTCACCAGGCCGTATCTCATGAACCGTGATAGTTAGACAGTTGAAATTTTCACAGATGATGTATTTCTGTTGCCGCTATAATAACAGATATAAAAAAAATAGAATAAAATAAATATTTAAGGGGGCTCCCATACAAAAAACGTGACTTTTTTGCTCGATATTAATAACGGCAACTGGTAGACGCTTGAAATATTCACTGATAATTGAGTTATATTATTCACTTTAAAAAAAATATCAAACTAAAATAAAATTAATATTTAATATAATTATTAATAATATTTATTATTAATATTTCCCATACAACAAACGTGATTTTTTGCGGTTTTTATAGATAATGGTACGGAACCCTTCGTGTGCGAGTCCGACTCACACTTGGCTGGTTTTATTTAAAATCTCCTTATCTGTTTCGTACATATCATCTCACAAACACTCACTCGCTTCGCTCGCTTGGTTAAAAAAAATCGAAGCATAGTGTAGTTACGTTTTACCATATTTTTTTCTTCAGTGTATGCTTAGCGAGAATGTGAATGGAAAACAGAGCACACACAGTATTCAAACAAAAAGGTAACATAAGCACTTCTTAATAGCCAATATGCGAAGCCGAAATTGCTTCCGTAACGTTGTTTTCCTGTAACTAATATTGGACTAATCCTATTATATCGAGCTTTTATTACGGCCCGAACGCACTAGGAGACACTGTGTTCACTCTGGTGTTTGGACAACGTAAAACTTACACTACATTATTTCTCGTTTGGCCCAATCCGTAAATATTAAAGTATAAAAACTGCCAATCATAAGCGACCTAGGTATGTTGTTGTAGTTTAACGAAATATTTAAAAGTTTTAATGGATTAATGTGTATATTTTACATCATATAAAGACCTGAAGTAGCAAGCATTATAGTTGTAAAAAAGTATGTGATAAATCCGTTACATTATTTAGTTCCTAAGAAAAAGCGACTGTGACAGGTCACAAATTATAAATTACTTGCTATCAATGGTCATCATTCTACAATCGTTGTATATATTATTCGCCATGTTATGATAAACATATTTATCTAGTAGGTATAGACATGTTAACAGGAATATTGAGTAAAAAATAATTTTATCCTTTTAAGCTATTGCATAGCTTCTATCGCGGGCATTGAGCGTGGAAACTGAATCCAGAAATTCCGTAACGAAAATAACCTAACACACCGCGCGTAAAGCTAGTATGCAATAGCTTTACCGCGGCAGTCTTCGAGTGCCACACGTCTTTTTTTTAATTTGATTTTATATCACTATGTTTTGTAGTCTACATAATAATTGTTGTATTAGGTATCTTAATTTTATTTTATAATTTATTTCTTCACTTCATTAATGGATGCTGTCTCCATCTTTAATTATTAATATCAATTGAATTTAAATTATTAATGTATGTAATTTTTTTATGATTTTTGTAATTGTACACAAAGTTGATGAACTTAAATATATAAATACTACTTTAATTGCAATTGGTTATTTAGTGACTGATAGATTTTCTGTACCTACTCTGATCAAGAATAGTTATTTGTGCACAGCTGCAAAGTTGGTTTTTAGTGCGAGTACTTGTATTGAATCCTGAGCGTAGCGAGGGTTTCAAAGGTACGAGATGCAAAATAACTTTGCTGCCAAGTGAAACGCACAATTTTTCACCTCACTACAGCGAGGAAAGCGCTAGGTGCAAAAAAACAGCTTAGTTATTAAAATTAGTGTTAATTCATTTTACAAATTAAAATTAAAATTACTGCAATTGCTAATACCTATTGATAGTAAAAAAAAACAGTTATATTTGTGTTTGTCACTTGTGTACTATTACTAGATAAATTATTTGGCAAATTTGCGGAACATTGCTCAATTTTATCATTCAGTCCAGTGCTGCCATCTGTAGCTGGCCAGTGCGATTATTCAAAGAAATGAGGTTGGCGTACTGACATGAAATAAGTAAAATATTAATGCAGTCACTTCTATCAGTGTACTTGCGGTATAGAAAAGTATGGAATAGAAAGGTTTGAATTTTAAAAACTCTTTCCAGGCTAGCGGACAAAATACACTTTTGCACTCAGATTTCTAATGACAAACAGAATCTTTCCGAGGTTGTGAGGTGAAAAATAATTTATGACGGTAGTTAAAATTATTTTATAAACTGATATATCTACAGAATATTTTTCTAATTTCACATCAATTGTTGTATATTATTTAAACTTGTACGAAACAGTGTCGAATTCTAGAATAGAACATATGTAATATAATTTATTGCTTATAACTGTGTACAGAGTTCTTAAAAATATCAGTTTCAACAGTTTTACCCATTGCGGGGTGCAACATTAAGTTCTTATTATTATTATATTATATAATTACTAAATGGAAGTTAATAATAATATTAACATGTGAAAATCTTCGGTTAGTTAATTTCAAAATATTTTTATGTACCTAATAATGTTAATAGTATTACTCTATGAATTTTCTTTGGCTATTTGTAGATAAAAAAATATAAATCTATTATTGTAACTACTTACAACTAAAATATCGCATTATTTAGTCCAGTGCGCGTGTACCCGTAACGGGGTACCGATGTGGTGTTTATTTCTTTTTCCTACTAGAAACTGTACAGTTTCATTAGGGTCGAATGGCTTTTGGTGAAATGGTTTTCGTGTTTGGTGCACGTGTTTGGATTATAAGTCGATAGGTGATAGCAGCTTGTTCGTAGCGCAATCGATTTTATTGTGCTAATTCACGGCTTTGTGTGCTGTTTTACACAAACACAACAAAGAGTGAACTGGAATTTGTATATGTGAAGAGAATTGATGTGAAATTGTAGGAATTTTATTGTTATCGATTAGTTGATTATAATTTTATTTTATAAAACCGCAGTGACAAGACGCCAAATAAGGGACTCCTTGGCGCTGTCCCTATTTCCTGAGAACTGAAATCTTTGAATTTAAGGACTGGCGTAGAATTGATATCTTCTATTCTACATATTCCCCTTCCCCTTTCCTCCTGTTCCATCATGCGAGTTGGTGGTCAAGCGTAAATCTACTTCACGTAAAATAAGTACTCCACATATTAGATGTAGTACCTGGGCGATCGAGCTACACCTGGATTTTTATGACTGAAAATACGAGCAAACCCGGGTTCACTAAAAATGAAACCTAGTAAGATCGATTTATCGTCCCCTAATCTACCTACAAACCAAATTTCATTAAAATCGTTAGAGCCGTTTCCGAGATTCAGATTATATACCTAGTCTTGCCATAAATATTGTCACGAAGAAATTTTTTTTTTTTTATTGCAAATAATATTTATTACTTTTACAGTGTGTTAGTTTAATACATAAATATAAAACAATTTAAAATATAAAAGCTTATTCGAAGTGGTCTCCATTGGCTGCAATACAGTCCTTTAAACGTTGAGGCCAGTTATCAATAGAAGCACGCACTCTTTCCATGGGAAAATTCTTCACTGCCATTCGTATGGATTGTTTTAGGGACTCCAAATTATCATGGCGTTTAGAGCAAGCCATACTCTCTAAAACTGACCATAAATCATAATCCAGCGGATTAAGATCAGGACTAGACGACGGCCAGTCTTCAGCTCTGATGAAGTCCGAAACGTTCACTTTCAACCAAGACTGCGTGGACCGAGCTTTATGACCTGGCGCCGAGTCTTGTTGGAAGGACCATACTTGGTTATTGAACATGGTGTTGTTAAGGGGCTTAACTACCTTCTAAAGAATGGTATTTTGATACACTTGTGCCGATGTTTTGATACCTTTTTCACAAAAATATGGCTCAGTCACTCCTTCATAGCTAACACCCCACCAAACCATCACTGAAGTTGGATAATGCCCACGTTGCACTCTGTCGACTAATTGGGAAGCTTCCTTAGAGCTTTGAGCATAAATACGGTCATTTTGTTTGTTAAAATGTTGCTCAATTGTAAAGATTTTCTCATCCGTAAACAAAATTTTTCTGTGACCTCCCTTTGCGTACCGCTACAGTAGTTGTTTCGATTTTACCACCCTATTCTTTTTTAAATTATCAGTTAAAAAATGACCAGTGCGTCTCTTATAGGCTGCAAGTTTAGGACTTGCAGCAGTTGCTTGCAGTAAGTCATCTTTTAAAATACGCGACATGGTTCTGGTTGCTATCTTCATCTCCCGAGATAAAATCTTTTGCTTTCGAACAGGATTTCTTCGAATTCTTTCCCTTACTGCTTTGACCACCTTTTTCGTACGAACACTACGTGG
Source organism: Lycia hirtaria (assembly GCA_947563715.1). Lineage (NCBI taxonomy): Eukaryota > Metazoa > Arthropoda > Insecta > Lepidoptera > Geometridae > Lycia > Lycia hirtaria. The sequence goes on along the minus strand of OX387381.1, from coordinate 28,388,355 downwards.
ACGGCCAGATCTTTTTCTGTCACAAACAGAGGAGGTCTCATTGTACCTATTAATAGCCCGGTACACAAACATTTGACTAATACCAAGCGTATGGAGAGTTTTAAAAATTGCATTTGGCTCCATACCAACTTTGTGTAATGCAATCACAGCGATTCGGTTCATTTTATCACCCCACTCCATTTTAATATCGCAAAATATTGTACAATGTATTAGCGCCAAAATTAGAAAACTCAATGAACAATCGTATAAAAATGACAGATTCCAAATTCAAATGTAATATCTTTCTTATTTTTAACTGTAACAGTATTTATGGCCAGACTAAGTATATACAAGAATTGCTCGTTTAAAGGTATTAGATTAGACCCCAAGCTATTTCATCAGACGAGTTCACTATTACATTTTTATTTATGGCTCTATTTTCGAACGCTAGCCTGATAGCAAAGATTTTCAATCCAATCTACTTAATACAACTTACAAAATGGCAAGTAGACAAAATGTCACGCTCGTGTTATTTTCGTACAGGCCACGTACCGGCTCAGTATTCTACGGAATCCTCGTTTCACTAATGGTACGACGTCGTGCTTTAGATTCCCTTTTTTTAACAATTCAATTCCTTTCAAAACTGCTCCGTTCAACGACTACTCCTTTACATAGAAATCTGCTCCTTTAAACTTGGGAAAATACTTTAAACTTAAATGTTAGGAGTTTCGTATCTTAGTACTTATTGTAAAAGTAGGATTAAACTTTTTTTGTTTTAAGTGTTAAAGTGTAACAGAAAGTAAAAAAATGCAAATGAAGAACATGTTACTATTTAAAAAAAAATACTAGCAAGTTAGTAAAATAAATTAAGTTTTACAAAAAAAAAACTTTCACAAAAAACTTAAAAAAATAAGACAATGCAACTCAAATCTGTACTTGCGTATCGAGACGGTATCACGATTACAAATAAACTTAATTTTCTTTATTCTCAACACTATTTTTACAGAAACAGTACAACTTTTACCGGTAACACTAATTTTCATTCATAAAGTTATACATTTATTAATTGTGCATAAAAATGCTCAAATACATGATGGTGTTCGTTGGCCAAGCGTACTCGTAGATCACGCAAAGTAAATTTGATTCGGCCGAGTCTGGGTGGTATTCATATTGGATCCAAGTACCTTCTGAACAGTCCAGAAGTGTAAACATGAAGTGTACATGTAAAAAAAGGTTGTGTCCCTTGGAAAATTCTAATTCAAAATTTTATGATCGAGAAGAACGTCATTAGTTGAGAAAAACAAATTTAGACATCGTTATCATTGTCATAAAGCCTCAGGACGATACTGTATAATTATAGTTTAAAAAACTGAAGCAACCGACTTCTCATGGATGCCACTGTCAAAACTAGACCAAATTAAAATGGGACCACACGGGAAGCTTTCTCAATATACGTAATGCTCATACTAAAGTTTACGTGCCAACTGGTGTCATGAATATTCACAAGATTACTTATAACAAACATTCATGTATTTGATAATACGGACAACTTACTTTCATGCCTGAAGTTTTAAATAAGCCTTTGCGCTTGGAAAAAACATCTCATCTTTCCATATTTGTACCGCTAGGATTAATTATTTTATGTACACTGGCGTTGTATTAAATTGTATGCTTTTATGACAAATAAAGATATTTTGAAATTGAAATTGAAAAAAATGAATTGACACGGGAAGCACCAGCTTTCAAATAAGAAAATAATCATCAAAATCGGTTTACCCAGTCGAAAGTTCTGAGATAACAAAATAAATACAGTCTAATTTAGAATCTCCTCCTTTTTTTTAGGTCAGTTGCAAATAGAACGTAGTTAATCTGCTCTGTTCTATTATTTAGTATTACAATAGTTTTCAGTTATCTAAATTCTAAGCCAATCTCCACTCGAGCACGCAGTGCGTGTTTCTGATAGCATAATAACCGTCAGACAATGTATTTAGTTTAATGTTCTTACTTGTGGGAGCAATATCTTGAACAATACATTATACAAATTGTCGCCAAAATGTTCCAAACTCAATTTGTACAAAAATATGGCGAGTTAGCAAATCGTCAGAACACCTGCGCTTGAATAACGTTTTCCCATTTTCCTGTAATATCTTTAATAAATCGTAAGAAAGTTCAGAACATATTCATACGTTCTAAGTTTATCTCTTTCAAGGCACTTTTAAATAAAACGGTTCGGAATTTTTCGTTGGTAGTTAAAACAGACTGAACTGAGAATTTTTTTCTTCAGTTTCGCGTTGAATTTGAAAACAAAAGAGATTCTTCTCTATCAAATTTAAATATTTTGTGTGTTGTGAAATACCCAACTTCACATAACTTGCAAAACTGTGACAGATTATTTGTTCGACCTTAAAATATTTTTTTCTAAATAAGAGATTAATTTTCAAGGGGAATATTTTTGAAGATTTAAATTTGCAAAAATGATCTTCAATTGTGATGGTCCAATGGATTTCTTCTCTGTACGGTATTTACATATTATTATATAGATTATTGAGATACATATATATAAATAATAAAACGACTGTACTGTAAATATTAAGTATTGTCTGGTAAATACATTTCTTATTAATGTTAAAGTACGTTGGTGTTTACGACTTAGCATCTAGAAAAAATATCGATTAACTTGCGACAACATTGGCAAGAAAATAACAACATGAAAACCTAAAATATATTTCAATTTTGTAGATTTATTTTTATTTCTGACAAATGGCAACACCCGACCAAAAGTTTCACGAAACTCTCGGTACCGACATACGTCAAAAATAACTCAACATCCCAATATGAGTTGATTCACAGTGAATAATTAAAATAGTTGTTTTAAATGAATGCACGAATGTTGACCGCATATTTTCAACACATTCCGCTTGATTAAAAACCGCACGGAATTAATTACGAAATATGAAACTTGGTTTGTTTGCTTTGCTTTAATACGGAAAATTGTATGTTTATGTTAACGCTTCGCCATGGAGCTTTGTTGCAAAATATTAACTTTACAACGCTAAATTAATTGCCTGACGATTTAAAATAATTGCTTCTAACTAAATGTAATCAACCGTTAAAAACATTTACTTGTAAATAAGGAAAATAATTTAAAACTACATTAGTATTTTTTTTCGATTATAATATTTTTAAACAATAGCTAAAAGTGGCATAGCCCTCATAAATTCTAATCTAATATTAATTTAGTATTTATTTTAAAATGACAGTGAGTTTTGAGATGAGAATATTTTTAGATTACTGCACGCTATACTATCCAAGCGAATAGACGTCAAAAATTATGTAGGTAAGTATCAATTATTAATTTATTTTCATCCTGTTCTTTTTTATAATTTAATATCCAGGTGATCCGTGTTTAAATATTTAACCTGTTAATATAAAAAAAAACTATGATAAAACAGACCAGTAGATAATAATGCTTTTGTAAAAGATTAAACATTTAAGTAGTGAGCATAGGTAAACATATTTTTATTTTATACATGGGTAGCAAAAAATTGGAAACCTTATATAAATTACGAGATTATTCAAATCTCCTTTCCAGGCTTTCACGAAGGGTCACCCTTTAAACTACATCCAAAAATATCATATTGTCAACAAAGCTAAAGCTTGGACATATTAATCAAAAGATATCCACGTTTTTGCACATAAAGGGTGCGTTTCAATGGCGCCCCTACCAAATATTGGTTTTTTGTAGCGCGGACGTCCAGTAAGAGCAAACTCGTGTTTTTGCCCGACAAAGCCGTACATTTTCGTATGAAGGCATCCACTATGGGGTCTATGGAAGGTGTTCTATAGTGCCACGTCATTAAATTGTGAATATAAAGTGAGGGAATGACAAAACATGAATTAATTTGAGATATGTCGTACGGTACAGTGCACACCCTAATGCGCGAGACACAGAGCTAGTTAAATTTTCCAGCAAACACTGAATTCATTACATTTTGATGTGAATGATTTACAACCATTTTTGTTTGAATTGGAGACTGAAGTTGGAGCATTTTGCTTTGAAATAAATAAAAAAAAACTGTTACTTCGAGAAAAATAAAAATATTTTTCTATGGCTAGCGCTCTATGGTCTCAATTATTCTACTGTTAGAGGTGCTCGGAAACAATAGACGGCCGATCGACATAAAATAAGCGCTGTTGGTATCCAAGAATACTAATTTTTTTTTCGAAACAACAGAACAAGTACAAGTTTAGCAAACTCAAAAACCCCCGACAAAAAAACGGCTGAACCGATTTTGATGAAATATAGCTAAGAACATTCTCGATCAAGTCCTCTTTCAAACAAAAAACTAGGTCAAAATTGCTCCCAAAATGTCCTACCGTTCTGTTCCGTTCAGATACACACGTCAAGCTTATAACACTCCTCGTTTTGGGTCGGGGGCTAATAACAAAATATTCAACTACACAATGTAGCTAATGTCACCTCTATTAATTTTTAAGCGGACGGCATAATGAAATTATCTAATGTATATTATGTCATTTCCATAACAGAGATAAAACTAATGACCGAGCCGATACACTCAACCTATAGGAGTGCGGCGTGACTCAGCGCCTGTCTTTTTCTCCAGTACGGCGCAAGAAGAGAGCCATCTCTTTTTCTTTTGTATGTAAAGTAATTAAAGTTAAAAAACTGAAAAAACCGGCTTCAATATACTCAATTCGTTTACTTGGATGCAATCAGTTATTTTGTTATAAACAAAGTACTGAACCGATTTTGATAAAATGTATATGGGACCATTTTAAGGTATTACCTACCAAACAAAAAAAAAACATCAAAAACAATTCTTGGCGGAGTAATCGCTGAACAAAACAAAACACATATAGTCGATTACCTCCTTCTTTTCGGTTATTTTAAAGTTATCTATTGTGACATATCTATAGTGTCTATTTATAGAATTTATCAATTGTAGAATCGCAAATCTTAAGATCCGTATGTGAGTGTTGTCAGAATACACGCCAACACCCTCTCGCATGAACGTGAGGAAACTCGCTCAATTATATCGCCCCACGAAGGCTTTTTAGCTTATTTATCAATCAATCTCTGATCCGGGGTTGATAAATAACACCTCAATGTCAACAATACGTTCCGTCTATTCACCACGATTAATGGCTACTCATTTATCGATCCCTTACCTGAATGTTGGTTTAAATTTGTCATAAGTTAGAAACAGTAAAGTTAGGGTTAAATAAATTCACGTAGTTAATTAATAGTTACACAAGCTTACAACTATGTAAATAATTTTAACTAAGTTTTCACGATTAAAACGTACTAAATGAGTATACGTTTTAACAGTGAAAACTTAGTGTAACTTAGTGAAAACGTAGTTAACAGTGGAAACACACACATCTACACACAAATCATCTCAGCCACAAAAAGTCCACTGCTAGACATAGGCCTCCCCCATGGATTTACATAGGCATTTCCCGTGGATTTGGAATGAAAATAAGTGTACTTCTTTCATACTGTTTTTATACGCCTGGTTAACGATAACTAAAACCGTGAAAAACGACAAGTATTTCTAGGATTAGTTGCATTTACCACTAGATAATATATATAGCGATGAATAGATCACAATAACATAATGAAACTTTAAGGTCTTACTGGAAAATCTTACTCAAATTTGACTCACCATATTTTGTCAACTTCTTGCTGACACTTGCGCTAATAAGACAGAGAAATTGAGGCGTTGATCAAAAATTTATAATGATTTTCGGTAAGGCACTTACGGCCTTACCGAAAAACCTTACTTAACTTTAAGCATTGATTAACATATTTTGTCAACTTTTCCCTGATACGTAATGACACTTGCGGAAAGAAGACGGAGAATTTAAGACGATGGTTAAAGTGAAGTAATGTTCTTCGGTAAGGCCCTTAGAGATAGCGTACTATACAAAAACAGCATCTTTTTCAAAGAGCATCAACTTCTGAGGAAAAAAGAAAAAGAAAATAAAACTTGTATAGGCTTTATCTGTTAGTTCTCAATTTGTCAAGCACTCAAATCTCTTCAGCCGTACGCGTATGTAGCTTACATTAGAGGTTACATCGGCACGTGCCCGACACGCGACAGGCTGAGGACACGTCATTAGCTTGAGACGAGGGAGGCGAGCTTTTTAACTATCGCTGCAATCCATCAGAATGAGTATCCACAGATACGGATCTAGTGTGTAAGCGCTGGGAATTAGGCTGTGTCTGTGTTCTATCTGTTTGGGTAAGCGTGACGTACCAAAAAGATGTAGAGGTCTTTTTATGCCTATTCTATTGCTTTTTAATACTTTTAATAATAGACGATGACCATAATTTAAAGGTAAATGTATTAGTAATTGTCATTGTTAAAGTATCAACGGGATGTAGCGCCAGTCTCAAAAACGTCTGAGCTCAGTGAGATCTAATTAGACCCCTTACACGAATAAAATAATTACAATTTTCAAAATAATTCGAAGCGGCAAAATAAACATTTCTAGGCTTCTCAATATAAATTAGGCTTTAAGCGGCGATATAGTCATTATATCAAAATCTTTAAGTTCGTTATTGTTGGTATACGAGTATCGGTGAACCCAGGTCATTATATTAGTGAATTTTGGTTTAGATTTTACGTCCACGTGATGGAAAGTCATTGGTAATTGTGAATTTTTTTGTGTGATAATCTTGTGTTCACAAAAAAATCTGCTGTTCAAATGAAACATTATTTGACATTTGATTAAATACACGGTAAATACATCACATTCTTTTACAATTTCTTTTCAATTTTACAATTTGGTCATTAGTAAATGTTGTTTATTATGACCCCTTAAAAATATATTTGTCGTTAATTCTCGGTTCATATACGTGTTAATGAGAATTAAATTAAAATTACTTTCTTAAAAGCATCCTAGTTACTCCTGAAGCTGAATATTTCAGAATATGGTTCTTAGTACCTTCTCATCATCAGAACAGTATAAAAGATCTACTAAAATAAGTCTTTGATGTCATGAGAGGTCAAAATTGAGGAGTGATATTAAATAAGTATCTCGAAATAAGATCTTCAAAATATTTATGTATTATGAATTCCCCGTTCATTGAATATGAATTATATTCAATATAGATAAAGATAAATATGACAATACTTTGCGTATCAGAATCAGTCAAGCTATTTATGTTAGAGGAAGTATCATAGAAACTTTATCTATATCAACCCAAATAATATCCTACTACTTGAGCAATCGGACAAAAATAATAAGCCCTCTTCTTCATAATACCTAATTATAACCATCGATAACAATTCATTCTCTCACTAATCTTTACCTCTCGTATGGTATCATCTAAATAATAACCTCTTATGGAGCGACAACGGACCTCGCCTTCCTGAATAATGGCTAGCTACTTCCGGCGATATATTTCCGCTATCTCAACGCCAACATGGCGTCGGGACTTCCGGTTGACCGTTATGGAGTGTTAATCGAGCATTATGTCTCAGATGAAAAACTATATTTTGAGAGGCTGCTCGTGTGGATAATTCTCATAGCAGGGAGACTATATTTATTATTATAAGGATATGTCAATGGTTATTATAAAGATAGGTCCCAAATTGTAGGTTTGGTATGCGTTACATGGGGTAATAGGATAATTTATAGACTTATCTTAAGTTTTCATTGTATTTATCGTTATAAACAGATTACACTAGATATAGAAACAATGCTGAAAACTTTGCAAAAATTTGCTTAGTCAGAGAAAAAGTTTTTGTTCTGTCAACATGTACAATTGTACAGGTGGGTAATTTTTGCACTATTTAGATTGGTTTATATTGATGAGTTTGAGTACCTTTTAACATATGGTCATTGGTCATCTATCCCGCATACCCATAACAAATTCTTATTTTCTACTGACTTAAAAAATGGAGGAAGTTTAATTCGGTTTTATGTTTTTTTAAATGTTTGTTGCCTCACAACTCCGTCATTCCGTGAATTTTTTTTTTTTTATTTGAAAGGGAATATCCTGTCGGATTGATTTTTGATCGAACAAACACGTTGGAAATAATACACAATTATTATAAAGATCCATCCTCGGCCACACCGTCGCTTAACATCAGGCGAGTTTGTGGTCAATCGTAGATATGAATAAAAAAAAAAAAAAAAGACATGATTATTTTGCTCATTCCAATCTGCATTCCAAAAAGGAACTGTAAATGTTTTAATGTTTTTTTTTAGTTTATCATTTGCTGATTTAGGTAAAATATTTCTATGCTATAGAAATCAGTAACGTAATTGCAGTTCTAATTAATATTCTCCCTTTACTTATCACCATCGATTTTTGATGTCGTGAATAGCGACCGTCTACCATCTGAGGTAGGGTTTCATAGAGCAGACATCATTGTTTTCCGTGCCCCTTCTTTTAATACGACCAACGACAGTATGGGAGTTCTTGCGAACTTAAAATTTAAAATAACAATTACCAGTTTTATTAATTGATTCAAATTTATTGTCGGTTCACGCCTAGTTCTTTGATGAGCACCAGCGGGGCTAACAGTGAAAGACACTTTTTCATATAAACTTTAGAAAAAAAAAAGAAAATTGATTCATATTAAAATATTACTTAAATAACATTTTTGATACGAAACATGGTGCGTTTTTCAGTAAAACCAATTCGTATGTCGTGATGGAAAATAACATGATACTCTCTCATGCCGTCATATCCCCACTACGTTACCACTTTCGACTCCCGTGTGTATGTGTGCACGAATACTTATACACTTAGTTACTTCTATGTGAGAGTTGTATACTGCGTATGTCTATCTATTCAACTATAGTATAATTGACGTGTTCACAGACTGTTCATGTGTTTTGTATTTCTGTCATTTCTTCAATATGGCAGCGCAAAGATATGTAGGTGAAAAAGTAGTCATTCAGAAAGAGCACATCAAAATCTATAAAATTACCAACTTTCAAAACAACCTCTAGTTGAAATTAAATTGATGTTATTTTACACATTTACTTATTCACCTACCAAGAAAGAAGTGGTCGACAGTCGCTTTTTCCGGTTTTGGTTATAATTTTTATCAAAAATCATTAAGATTAATATTTTTTTTTGTAAAATTAATGAATAATTGTCAAAAAAGTCTGCATAAAAATTATAAGTGAGTTTTCCTTTAGTAAAAATGAAGTACTTCAAACGGTGAAAGAAAACATCGTGAGGAAACCTACATGTCTGAGAGTTCTCCATGTTCTTAAAGATGTGTGAATTCTGCCAACCCACACTTGGCCAGCGTGGTAGACTATGGCCTTACCCTTCTCATAATGAGAAGATAGCTCGCGCCCAGCAGTGGGACAGTTTGTACAAACTGGGCTGTTAAATAAAATAACTAAGATACAGTTGTATTGTACAATAAATCCATTTTGTAAGCTATAAAATACAAGATAGCTTACTGTATCTAAGATTACATCACACCCCAGTTCTCGAGTCTTTTGTTATCCCAAGCTTATTTTAAACAAAAGAACTTGGACGCAAAACAAAGGCGTAATTATAAAGAAGGGAAGAATCAAGAAAAATCTACCGATTTTTATCAAATTTTTTCTTTCATCAATCGTCTTCTCGGAACTAAATAATTGGAGATTATGTTTCGTGATAATGAGGTATTTGTTATATTTACCCCAAAAAATATTCTGTTAATATTATTTGTATCGCGCGTATTAAGGAATAAGATTTCTACCTCTAAAATAAGCCGCTTTGGAATATTCCTTTTTATGTGATTAAAATAAATATAGCTATAGGTTATCCTGGCGTTGTTTTATTACATTACTAATTCCAAAACAAGATAACACGAATAACAAGATAAAATGAAACTCTAAGTACTCTAATATAAGACAACAGTTGAACAAACAGCAAATACGTATGTAATTATTTTTATTGTTTCAATTGTGACATTTATTTTTTTATTTATTATTTATTCTATTTGCAATTTTTGACTGAATGACAGAAAAAAACATGCTGTACTTGTGAGGTGTGTAGCGTGCGAAAAAAAATAATAATAAAAAAAAAAAGACTTTTACCTCGAAAGAGGAAAAAGTGAGGGTGAAAAATAGATTTTCTCCGCACTGCTACGAAAAGTAAAAAAAGGAATTACTTAGTTAAGTAGATAAAAAAGGTTACCTAGATAGGGTTCAGCGGAGAGCCATTGAACATTTAGTTCAAGGGTCCTCTTGCTGTTCGGCCGGCTTACATATGGGTTTTAGCTCACAAAAGAAACAAAAGTTTTGAAGTTAATAATGAAGGTTATATTTAGCAAAAATCATGATATAGGTTGAATGTAGGTTACAAATATTCTAGTTACAAAAATACAGTTTAAAGTTCTTCAAGAACGTTGTAAGCGTGGATACGAAAGGTTCCGAACGCGCACAGATATTACACTAATGGCCATTTTACGCAAATAAAAATCGATCGATCGCTTTACTCACGTGAGATTCACTTTTGACGGTGATGATAAATCGGCGGGTCAAAGCACGCGCCGATGGTAAGCTCCTCGCAGATAGGGTGAGCATGCGGTCAATAGACACGCACGTGGAAACGACGTCGGGCGCTGGGCGCTCCACGACGTCCTGAACAGCAGGCTAATGGCGGGCTGATCGTCAAGAAGGATGCTCCATGACGGTGATCCTCGGGAATAAAAATACAACCTAGACAACGGGATGTCTCATCACGCCTCCTCAGGTTCTCCAAAGGTCGTCTCAGAAACTAGGTTGTGGATGTCGCTCAGCCCTGCTCGGGCGAGATCACGCCTGCGTTCCTCGGAGCGTCCTTTCTTCGATCTTCAGTAGAAAGAGGTGTTCTTCAGCCGATGTCCGGAAGTGTAAGCCTTCTTCCAAATCTCCATTTCGACTCCTGTCAACTCATCTCAATAGTGGTGGGATGTCCCTCCGTCGAGTAAAAAAATGTTTCGCTTTCCATCACTCAGTCGATGCGGTAATCGATTAAGTTTTCTTTTGAATAAGTTTACAAAATAAAAAATACTTAAGAATAGTGTCCGAAACCAATTTGTTTTACATTATAAAACAAATGCTAAACTAGCATTAAGGAAAACACTGCTGAAATGCTTTCTTAAAATAAAATATGAAAAACAAAGACGATTAAAAACATCGAATAGATTCGCTTGGAGAGCAGATAGTATTTTGCGGTACGACACTTAGCCTTTATGGTTTGCAATTAGAACAGTCGATGTCTTGCGAAACGTGGCTGTCAGTGTCATCCGTCAAATCCACGATCTACTCTCGACGCCAGAAAATAACAAAACAAATCGACTTCGGAATTCAATAAACAAAATTACTAAAAACAGGATATAAACTCAAGCAGGTAACAATTATATTGAAAAGAAAGAGCATACTAAGAACAGTGAATATTGTGATGTTATAAATAAGTGTTATTGTTCTCAGAATTCTACGTAGTGGTGTTGCTTCGCGGAATCGTCATTGGAAAACCGTGAAACCTTACATTGGAATGCATGAAGAATACTATAAGAAGATTTTTAAATAACAGTAGCGATACTGATCGCTACAGGTGTCTATATTTTCTACCTATCTATCTACACTACCCTAAGAAATAATGTCGACCGCAAGTAAAACCGCATGATACGGCTACTGGCCAATATTTAGTAAAACGATATAAAAAAATAGATTATTTTATTTAAAAATCATAGAAGCCGGGTTATTGACCGTAATTGCGTCGTGAGTAACTTCCAGTAGAAAACCACTTGCGTTCCAATTACGTAGACAGTAACGATATGGTATATAATTTCGCATTTTTCAGGTGTCTTCAGACTTTGCAGTACATTACGTAATTTTGAAACGGTGTAATCAACAGTTCGTTTTTATTAGGGTTCCGTAGTAAACAAGGAACCCTCATAGTTTCGCCATGTCCGTCTGTCCTTCCGCGGCTTTGCTCAAAAACTATAAGTACTAGAAAGCTGTAGTTTGTTACAGATGTGCATATTAATAAAGCCGAGAAAGTCGAAGAATTAAATTAAAAAAATAAAAAATAATTTGGGTTACCTCCTCTACACGTAAAGTGGGAATGAATTATTTTTTTCTCTCCTACCTCATCGTGTGGGGTACTTCGGCGTTTCGCACCGCAAGTGGTTCGAACCGCGGTGCGAATCACCCAAGAGCTCTTTTTGTGGGGTATTATCGTTGGCAAGGTAATCAAAAATATTGGGAGTTTGCGAAAAATATTTCAATTTAGGGATCTGTTTGTGAAATATTAAACTTTGAACTGATAAATAATTTTTGTAAGAGTCACGTGTCCCTCCTGTACTGGCTAAACGGTTGACTCTGTAGATATAAAAAAAAGTGTTAGTACATTATATGATAAAATTAAAAGGAAAACTATCACGTACATTCTACATACATATGTAAGTACATACGGCATATGTACATACATACATAAACTCGAAAAACATAACCCTCTTTCTTACGCAGTAAGTTCTTCGGGTAAATAGAGTGTGATTTTACCTATGTATGGTAAAAACACAGTAACACTTTTTAACTCTCTAACCCACGCTAGCTGCATGGCGGCGGACGTTATAAAATTTATATCGTAGTAGGAAAAGCCTTTTATCCGCAAGAGGCTTTCCTTTGACCGATTAGTTGTCGTCTATAATTTTTCAATTTAGACGTGAACAAGACTGAAATTACTGTTTTTAAAATTTGCACGGAATATAAGTAGGTCTTCGCAATGCGCAATGTAACTTATGCTTAATGTGTATCATTTACATATCGGACAGATTATAAGTTTTATTATTTGTTAGTAGTACATACATATTATTCGTTAGTAGTACATACATATAGACATCCGTACAGTCGAAAAACTGAAGCACTAGCACGTAGAACTGACGGCCGACGGGGTAGAAAAGTTCTCGAATGGAGACCAGGAACTGGCAAGCGCAGCGTAGGAAGACCAGCCACAAGGTGAACAGAGGATATCACACAAGTGGCAGGAAGACGCTGGATGCAGGCCGCTTCCAACTGGTTTTTATGGAAATCCATGGGCGAGGCCTATGTCCAAAGTAGACTTCTTGTGGCTGAGATGATAATAACTCGAAAAACATAACACTCCTTCTTACGCAGTCGGGTAATAATTAAGCTGGTAGGCACCAGCTAATTTCGATTCCTTTAAAGTTTAATTTTCTTGTTACTGTTTATTCCGTTCAATGAACAAGGCGGAACTTGTTGAGCTCAGAGTTATAAGGCCGAAATCTCACTTTGTACTTTAATATTTTAATTACATCCTTCCATAGTACATATATTTGGTTACAGTATAATAAGTTAATTATTTTAATTAGACGCTGGATGCAGGTCGCTTCCAACCGGTCTTTTTGAAAATCTATGGGGAAGGCATATGTCCACCAGTGGAATTCTTGTGGCTAAAATGATGATGATAAATAAGTACTAAAATGTGGCTAAAATAAGCATGTTTATTATGAAAAAATAAATATTTAGATCTTTTCACAGACTGCTAGGCCCTAATCTATAAATAACATCTCAATTAAATAGAGACACAGAATATTTGATAGTGCAGTGTATTTATACAAAAAATAAACCCTTGCATTAATTTAATAAAGGGTACGTCACTTCGCACAAACGCTAAGTAGCTATACACTATTTTACTAACTTATAAAGACAGAAAGCATCTCTTTCTACCTTATTTTTTCTGGCCTACAGCTATGTATTTTATTTCTAAGCTAGCAAGTTCTATAGTAGACGGAGTTGATTGTTTTGACATCAGGTGAGTTGGTGGTGGACGTATTCATATTTTTTATTTACATTTTAAGCCCTATCCTTTCAATTGCTCAATACCACACCTTTTAAGTTCTACTTTTTAAGTTCTGATAATCTAATATTATAGATGGACAAAAGATATCATACAAGTGGCAAGTAGACGCTGGATGCAAGCTGCTTCCAACCGGTATTTTTGAAAATCCATGGGGGATATCCAGCAGTGGACTTCTTGTGACTGAGATGATGATGATGAATCTAATAATTTTAAAATCCAATCTATGCAAATTTATTGGCAAGTATGATCTTTTTAATTCTTCTTACTGATACAAAAGTTACTGTACCATCTTGCAAAAGAAATTTTGTATATTATATGCTACCCGCACCCTAATTAAGAAGACATTTAATTAAGTTCTCTCCAACACCACACGAAGAATCCTTATGAGAATCCATATTTACATGTAAGGAACTTTTTGACACAGGAATTTAATATCGACTTCAAATTTCAATCTTTGAAAATTTTCAATATTAAAAGTTGGTAGATAATATGATTGGTTTGAAAGCGGATAGAATAATGAGCATCGGTATTTAATAAGATTCTTAGTCTTTGTAATTTGGAAATAATCACAATTAATCTAAAAATCAAAATTCTGGGTAAATAATATTTTAAATTAAATTACTTCGTAAATTTAACGATTTAAGCTCAATCGTTTAATTTATAATGGTCAAAGTTGAAGTGTTTTTTTTTCTTTTAATTAATTAATAATTAGTTTTTCAAAACAAATTATTGACAAATATTTCGTTACTAATATTTCATAGAATTAAACTTGCAACAGGACTTGTACCCACAACTATAAGAAGGCTTAGTTCAATCGTATACCAATCCAATAAACGGGCGCAAACATCCCTAGGTTAGACAAGTAAGGTTGCTAGATTAATAAAATTACCGTCAGACCAACAAACCAATTACATCAAATCAATATAAATCTCAAATTGTAATATATACCTAATAATTCAAAATAATATAAGTACCTACATCTTGTAATAAATAATTTAAGCATAAATCTATAGGGTTACATTACACGGTACTGGGGCCCAATTCAGTTATTCAAGACTGCTCCATAGCCGAACCATTTATGTGGAGCGTTTCCCGTAGGCCGCCATAGTTTTTTTGATTCAGTCACTTTTATGTCATACAATTGACACGTCCTGCTCGTCAATTGAGACGTCGTGATGAAACGTAACACGTCCTTCGCTCGTTAAAAAAAAATGATAGCAGCCGACAGAAAATGCTTCGCAAAAGGTTTAGTTACGGATCGGTTTTGAATAACTGAATTGCCCCCCAGATCGTGTAATGTAACCTATACAATCCGTGGATAGCATGCTGTTATATAGTGTCAACAACCTAAAACTTCCGATCTTTCCGCAAACAAAATCTCATCAGGCTCATCTCTGTGTTCCACTATGACGTTATTTCCCCAATTCATAATCTCGCCACGAAAGCCTAATCTACAACGCTGCGTCCTAGAAGAGCGGTGACAGGGGTCAAACGGAATGATAAATCATACAAGCAGGCGCCTAGACTGCCGCCGTGATAATCTAATATTCATATTTTAGCCTCTACTTGTTGTTTTAGCTGTAGTATGCCACGGTTTCAGTTGCGAACATTAGCACTTGTGTTTAAATTTGTATCTTTGAAAATTACGTTGTTTATGAACGAACCAAAGTCATCGAAATATCTCAGCGGATTAACAAGTTTGTAGAGTTTGTGAAAAGGGCACATAGAAAAGTTCTCGAATTAAGAGCACATAAACGCAGCGTAGAACAACCAGCTATAAGTTAGAAGGAAGACCTCACACAGATGGCAGGAAGAAGCTGCTGATTGTTGGCGGCGCGGCGCGTCAAAAGGTACCTTAGAAATTCATGGAGAAAGCCTTTGTCCAACGCTAAGCTTCTTCTTGCTAAGATGATGCTGATGATAAAGATGGTGTGTATTGGAATGACAATAATTAGACGCGTGGTCACCTGATGATGAGCCGAAGTTTAGCCGAAGAATATGTAAGCACATAGTGGTGCATATCTGGCCCAAAGGATAAGAATTGTCATTCAACGTGGCAATGCTGAAGCATGCTGGGTACGCTGCCAACTGGTTGCGGGTCTAAGGAATTGGATTGTCTTTTGACCTTTATCAGTGTAGGGTAATCGATTTGGTTTGAGTATAGTAAGTTTTGTTAAGTTTGTTGTAGATGAAGGCACTTACCCATTTGAAAATTGATTTGGAGTCTGACGTTAGTGATTGGACTGTTGTTTATAATGAATTCAAACCGATTAGTAGTCGACTGGTCGACTGGTAATTACGTGGTAGACGGATGCAGTAATTGGCTAGTCTCTGGTAAAAATAAATAGTTACATACAGTAACGGAGCACTTTTTCTCAACAATATTATAATCTATTTTTTTTTTTCTAAAAGTAAAATCTTCAAAGCTTCATAACCGTAGTTTAGGGAAAGTAGGCATGATACTTAGAATGGTAATGAATGCGCGGTAATGTATGTTATTCATAATGTTGCCAAGGCAAGTAGGTTGTATTTACATGAGCGAGGATGTGTCATTTTTATCACGTATGATACTTTTAGGCTTATGCTGTATTTCATACTAAACACTAATAAACTACGTATATTATAGTTTTATATAAGTGTATGAGGAATTATTTACAATGCATGTTGGAAAAAATAGAGATTAAATATTTATTTCGTCAAAATTATAATTTGAAATGAAATCAATAATCAGTAAATAATGATGATGATGAATCAGTCAATATTAAACCAAGCTGTAACCCGTGGGCTTATCCGTGACTGTAATACCTTTAATACTGGATACCTACATTTCAAAACGAAGACCACCAAATTTGTTTAGGACCAGCTGTGCAGGCCATAGATAGACTACTTTTTACTACGGTACAGACTACGTTATCAGTTAATCAGTCACTTAGGACAAAATACTTCATGGGTATAGATCACAGACGACGAATAGACTGTCTTTTTGGAAATCCATGGGGGAGGCCTATGTCCAGCAGTGGACTTCTTGTGGCTGAGATGATAATGATGATAGATCACAGACATCATTTTTCTCTCTAGTTTCTTATCTATAGTACACATTAGATAGATTATTATAGATTAATGCTTGTATTGGTTCAGTTTTAGTTTTTCACGACAATAAAATATATTTCATGACTCTTAGTCATTTCAATCAAACAAAGGTTTAAAAAAAAAAACATCGATTCATATCTAAATATATTTCATACGTATTTCGATATTTTTATAGGTTGGCAGCATTTTCTTCAACAGTTCAAACTTATTTATGCAGTTGACGAAAAAAGGAAACTAAAAATGGACGATCGGTTTTGCTTAGTTTCATTTTGAAAATACGGTAGTGGCGTTGTCTCTGTTTTTTGCCTTTAGATTGGTCGGTTTGTACTGGCTGGTACGGTTTGTCGGTGTTTGCCCACGTGTGGTATCCCACGGGCGTCTCTGTTGTTCTGCATTATGCAGACAGTATTATTGTTAGTAACTTTGAAGTGCATCAAAATTATTATTTTTTTACGTTGATAAATATTTTGTAAATCGTACAAGTAAAAATAGATATTGCAGGCAACTTTAACATTACTAGTGGTTTTATGACCTATTCAAGACTTGCGTCAGGCGAATTAGCGGTCAAGCGACCGCTAACTCGCCTGGTGATTGCCGCGGTCAATAATGAAGCGAGCTATTCATTCGCTCTTTGAAGACACTCAAAGTAAACTAAGATCATAGTTATCGAGGAAGGTTATTCTACATTTTGGCGGTTCACAAAAGTAGTTAGTTTCGTATTTAGGCGCCGCTGTTGTTAGGTACAATAATTAAATGTGCTTCAGTCCAATTAGTTTAGTATTCTTTTAAGATAAATTAAATTTCTCAGCCTAATTCTGTGATAATTTAGTGCACAAAATGTTATTGTTGGTGGTTGGATAGATCTAGCAAATTTTCACCAGCTGCGGACGCACTAAACAAAATAATTTCGGGATTCACACAGATTCGGGACTGCGCTGCAGTAGGTATTCGGTACTGAAAACTGGGATTCGGTAAGAATTAAAAAAAATTGGTAAAGTTCAAAATCAATTAACTGGTGTGCTATGTTTTCCCAAAATCGAAGTTACAAAATACATAGATACACCACTCATAGCCAGAAGCAGGTCGTTATAAATAATTTAGATGTATGTTAAATAATTAAACTATTAATTTGTTTTTGTATATAAATAATTTTTATTTTGCGTAGGTATAAGTTTTCAACGACGTTCTCTGTAAAATTATTTGTCGCCTTATATTAGCAGTTCAAATTGTATTTTTGTTTTGTTATAAAATAAATGTTTTATCATGGTGTAGGTATTATATGTCGAATACTAATTTATAGTGTAAGGAGCTACACTATAAATTAGTATTCGACATAAAATACCTACACCTTCTCCTTAAAATCCGTTCAAAATACTTTCAACTTAAAGGACGAAAATTGAATGTTCTCAAATAATTTCACGTCACAATGAGTATCAAATTAAGCCAATAAAGCCAGTCAAGTTCCTGTATGACTGTCTGCTCTAACAGAAACTTTACCCTTGCCATCCGAGCTACCAGAAGTTGTATGGCTCGGATATTCCTAAAACTTGACTTACATCTGTCTAGGTTCTACTTATAGGTAGATATGTACTACCCTACACAGAGTCATTAGAGCATAATGAACTTTACATTAGTAAATTTTTATGATTTCGTCAATATGAATATTTGTGCAATTTACTTAGGTATATAAAAAATGAATTTCAAGCTTATCTCGAGAAGTATTTTAAGTTTTTTTTAGTTTGTAAATATTGTAATAAGTTTAAAAACAATTTATTATAAATGCATGTACTATGTTTTTTTTAATAAAAATAGTTTTATACAGATATCATCTATGCTGCTGACGGAATAGTGAAAAAAAAACATAAATATTTTTCATGGTTATTGTACTACAAAAAAATGTTCTTATAATATATTGCACGCCCGAAATTATAAACTGTGACACAAAATAATTATTTATGACCGTAATGTACTAGTTTCTGCAATAAATGTTTTTCTGATTCTCAAGGAAAATCAGCTGAAGCGCATGGGGTGCAAAGGGACTGCACCTCATTTCCCCTGACAACGAGAAGGCGGGACGCACCTGTCACAAATACCAGCTACTGTCTCCTCGCTCTTCATTTATTTACGGTAATCGAGAACTACTGTCATTCCCTATGGTATCCCACTACATAAATTATGGAAGCTGATTATTGGATAAATACTACTGAAGTATATTTATATATTGTCAAGGTAAATTATATATTTACGGAACAAAAAAAAACATTTTTTGAAAGTTTACAACGTATTTCTGTTTACAATAGCATAGGTTTTAAGGCTTCTTTTGTAAAGAAACATTTTACGCAAAACCACTGAACAAAATGTTTTATAGTTCTTGGGAAATACGTAGTTAAAAATAAAATTTTCGTTTGTGTTTTTTTTTATTCTGTTGGTTTGATTGTGCGACACCAAAAAGTTCGACGTCATACCATTTACCAGAGTAATAATATATACATAGATACGATAAAATAGCAAGATGAATAAGTTGCTCATCCAATTTTAGAACTCCTATAAATGACAGCCTAATTCCACTCAATGAGTTAAACAGACACTTTCGTACGTCATCCCGTGATAATTTGTTAGAAACACTCTACTTTAATCAAATCTACTTTGCTCCTTCCTCCCTTGAACAAGCGAAATGTGGAATGTCCTTCCTCGGAAGGTTTTCCCGCCGAGCTTCAAAAAGAGCGTTTTAAAAAGGGTGTCTACAAGCACCTTTCCGGGCTAGCAAAGCAACAGTAATGTCACTGATGTTGCAGTTGTCCATAGGCGACGGTTATCGCTTACCATCAGGCGAGCCGTCTGCCTTTTTACTGCACCTTTTTATCTAAAGAAAAAATCATCAAGAACTCAGTAAATCTTGTAGTATATTGACAGATGAGTACTGGCAAACGTGTGAAACAGGTTGTCGACAAAATAACCCTATTATTAGAAATTCGCTAAAGTCATCTTGTAATCTTTTATGTTTACACTAACCCGAATGTAACTTTCTTCATAACAAATAACCAACCATCAAAAACGTAACACCGTGTATATTAACTGCATCCGAAGCACGTCCGCCGAAACAGTAGCCAGTAAAGTCACAGATTGCGTCTATTATTTATGTGAAGTAGACGCGACCCCCGCAATTTCGATGCGGAACTTTCCCTTCCGACCTTTTATTCCAATTTTGCGATGTTAGAAAAAAATATGACGAAATTATTGGACGAGTCAAGTTATGAGCAGCCCGGTCGCGGTCAAGCAGAAGGGGTGACTTTTTATAAGCCCTCGCGACTGAAAAGTTTTCGCGTATTTTGTGAGACTCTGAATTTGTGTGAAATATGAGGAGGGTTTGTAGCTTTGCTTATATGATTGAGGGTTTTATATACGGTAAACTTTTTAATTGTTACGTTTCCTAAGAAATATAAACGAAACGTAAAATACATCCAGATTTTTTACAGACAAAGGGGATGAACTTTTTTCGTGCCTTAAATTGCCATCAATGAGTTAAGAATGGGTTGAGGTTCCATGGGTTAAATTTATACGGAACAACCCCAATGTCTCATTCATATCATATTCTTTTGAATGTACTAAACTGGCTTTAAGCGATGGTTAAAGGAAGTGATTTATAAATATTTTTTTTAGAAATAAATTATAAAAATTTTAAACCTAGATCGATTTTAAAATTAACAAACAAACAATAACTTAGATTATGCCATTCAATACTATACAACATTTTAGAATTTTGGTATTGATGATTATTTTTTATGCTATATTTTTTTAGTAGGCCATATTTCAGATGTGGTCCCATATAAATTTTATCATAATCGGTTCAGTACTTTCGTTTTTATAATAAAATAACTGAAAAAATATGACACCCAAGCAAACGAATTGTGTATTTTGAAGTCGTTTTTTTCTTCAATTTTTTTAACTATAATTATTTCCTACAAAATAGACGGCCACTATATTATTTTCGTCACTATGCAGTCGTAGTGATATTACGAGTAAAAAACCGGTCAAGTGCGAGTTGGACTTGCGCACGAAGGGTTCCGTACCATTATCTAAAAAAACAGCAAAAAAAATAATCACGTTTGTTGTATGGGGAGCCTCCTTAATATTTATTTTATTCTGTTTTTTGTATTTGTTGTTATAGCGGCAACAGAAATAAGTACATCATCTGTGAATATAATAAATTACATCATGTGTGAAATTTAAACTGTCTAACTATCACGGTTCAGCTCGGAGATACAGCCTGGTGACAAACGGACAGAGAGACAGACAGCGGAGTTTTAGTAATAGGGTCCCGTTTTACCCTTTGGGTACGGAACCCTAAAAAGCAAGTTTCAGTCAATATATGTCTTCAAAATGCGGTTTTATTAACAAACATCGAAATTAGTATACAATTGATGATGAAAAAAATAAAACATTTATGTAATGTGTATTTTAAACATAAAAGCTATTTTCAAAATTAAATTCCTAAAATGTACTCTAATATTTATAAGAATGCAATAGAATAAAGTCTAAACACTGAAATTAAATTCCAAGGCATTTTCCATCGGCATGCCAGGCGTGGTATTTTTATGCATAACTAGACGTAAAATAATCTTTAGAATATTTAAGCTTACTCCCAACCCTTGAAGAATGAAAAAGAAAATTTAATAACGTAACGATAAGAAGTTTACTATGAATATGCTACAGCAGCCTAGTTAGAGACTGTGTGATATCTGACCAGACTACAAATAAATATGTGGGTACTATTGGTTTATTGATAGAATATAACAAAATTAAGCAGGTGAGCCTTAATCTAACCTGAAATAATTGTCCAAAGATAATTAAAATGCTTAAACACGGTGATTCAGACTTTTTTTGAAGTCTTTTTTCATATACCTATAGATTGTTGATATATTAAATTATATAAAATATGGTATTATTAATTGTAATTATATGAAACAAGTCGTATGACATGCAAGCAATGCTTATTAAATGATAGCGATCGACTTGACAATATACGAGTATTGTTTATGTTTGATCCTCCTATCTCATCTTGTAACAAATTGCACACCGCACGGACTGTTATGAATTTGAGTGTTATAAATAATTTTGTGATATAAATCGACTCTTATCCAGGAGAGTTGACACAAAATCATCCTTTAATCTGAATCCCATCAAAATAAACATGCTGTTAAATTGAAGTTGACCTGTTTACTGGGACGATGGAATTTTGCATTCCCGCTTTCCTCCACCATTACATATTTATGAGTTTTGTTTCAGCATCGGGAAAGAAAGTAAAACATTAATGAACGCTTAAATATTCCGTACATGTAGATAAAGAAATGAATTTTTACATCATAATAGGGTTTCGGAGCATTGGAATGCAAATCGAGTTTACCCGGTTTGTGGGGATTGAAAGCTGAAGACTTTTTTAAGCGTTTATAAGTATACTATAGGTATCAGGACTTTATTTTTAACAATCCTTAGTGGTTATTTGTATTTTAACGGAGCAATAAGTCATACATGTATAACATTGGTTTGCGTAAGCTCGTTCGTGTAATAAGGTATGTAGTTATTTGATATTGGTGTGGAACACGGCATCTAATTTCTTTTCTAATTAAGGTATACTTTTCCTTTTTCTAATACTGAGATGAGATCACAATGAAAACAGCGAGCGAGAGTCAAAGTTCTAGTCTAGGATAAAATGATTCAATTAGATTCAGTAGTTCGTGGTAAATTGTAAATCTTTCTTTCTTTCTTTATTCAATAACATGCACGACAGAATGCAATAAGATAAATTACTAATTTCAAATACATATTAATAAACTGTAACGCATCCTAAAATTATCTATGTCTAGCTATATAATTAACTAAAATTATGTATGTAGGTCTATTTTATTTTCTATATACTTAATACTAAGATCACAATGAAAACAGCGAGCGAGCGTGAAAATTTTATCCTAAGATAAAATGATTGATGCGTAAATTACTTATGATTAATATAGATCTATACTTTTCTACACTTATTTAACCTAAAACGTCTAAAATTTTCGTTTCGTAGGAGTCTTTATTTGCTGAAATAATCATCACTTTAATTTCATAGCCAAACCAACAAATGCATCAAAGATAAAACGTAAATATAACCGTACTCATAGTTTAGGGTAACCAGTAACCACTGATTAGCATTGATTCATTTGGCAATTAACTGTACTGACCAGTGCAATCGGTGGTCAAGCGCACGAACCGGAAAATACAGTGCGGATGTTCAGACCATAACTCAAAGTGGAGTTTCCGTTGCACATCTGATAACCTTTGAGCTGAATTCCTTTCATATAACAGGAGCTGTTTGGCATTTCCTGTTTTTTTTTTCTTTATTCGAAAATTGGTTTGCGCTTGACCCCTAACTCACCTGATGTTAAGCGACTGTTGCGATCTACGATGGAGCGCACTTGCTTAGAAGGAACCTATTCACTCAGAATGAGACCACATTATAATATTAGGTCATCTTTTAATAATTAATGAAGACTATTCATGATAAACTGTGCTATTAGCAAGAATTTTATTCTGCTAATTTTATATCCATTGCAGGCAATTCTAAAGCTAATAGCATGTTATAGTCACAGATTATTTGATAGTGAGTTTTACAGAGAGTTTTGTTAGATAAAAGTAGCATATGTACGGTTAAAGTTAAAACAAAGATAAAGACCAAAACAAGAAGTGAACAAGTGACCAAGATTGTGTCGAGGCATGTACGTATATATGGTAGGCTTCTGTAGCTAATGCTGTAATCTGAAACAAAGCATTTAACAAGTGAATATATGAAATCTTAGTCTTATTTTA
Source organism: Lycia hirtaria (assembly GCA_947563715.1). NCBI lineage: Eukaryota > Metazoa > Arthropoda > Insecta > Lepidoptera > Geometridae > Lycia > Lycia hirtaria. The sequence continues at coordinate 28,364,588 of OX387381.1, read as the reverse complement.
AGTTCACTTCTATTCATTCACTAATATTATTTAAAACTTATATTCAATAATACCCTTCATTATTAGGGTGTGGGTTAAAAAACAATTTGATCCCTTCTTTATTTATGTATCGAGTGCTACCTCTATTTTTCACTGTTTAAAAAAAAACTACAGTTTTTGTAGCGGTATGGTGAATATAATGCTAATAGTATCTAAGTGAAAAGGATGTGACATAGGGACAGATAAATGGTCATGGCGAATTTATAAGGGGTTTTTTAGTTACTACGGAACCCTTAAAAACTGGATTCGGCTACTCCGATTATTGCCTCATACAAATTTTGAGAGCTTATTCAATGCTGTTAACCACGTCTGTTTTAAATAACTACTTAATTAATAATTTTAAAAAACCTTCCACTCATTTCTTAATATCACTAATCGCATTACATTACCTTATTCCAATCACGCTTACTTTTACAAACGCGACACGAACAATAAATCGCAGACTCCCCGTTAAATAATTAGCTACGTGCATTCTGACCCCTCAATCTAAAGAACAACTGAAGCCGTGCGTAACAGCTTGCCTTAACAGTTATTTATTACGGACCTTCAGATTTCGGGCACTTAAAAAAAAGTTTTTCCATTACTGTAACTCCACAGAAAACGTAGAAGTTGGGCAGCGAGCATGAATAATAATTAACGAGTTACAATCTCGTTTCGTTGTTAATTAAAACGTTATTTTCGCGTTACAAGATCTCGTAGTAAAGTTTGATTATGTGATTATGCTTAGCGGAAAACGGGCAAATAATTAAGCAGTTAATCAGTCTGTAAAACGCAGAAACAGCTATTACTTACCCAAAATACTATAATTTTATACCGAACGCTTGCAGTAAAAATTAAAACTATGGCTTGAAAAAAAAGTTAATAAGGTTAATTAATTTTAAAATACTATGTAGGTCTATCTACCTAACAAACACATCTATGATATATAAGAATACGTATCTTTTACGGCTTACGTTACCATACCCTTAGTCAGTAACTCAAGCTCACAAGTTACCTACCTATTATAATTACGTAGGTCAAGATTACTTCTACATAATTATACATTTATACCACTAAACAATTAGATTGCTTACAATGATATCGGTTCCTGAGGCCGCAGGCCGATACGTTGTTGGTCCGGTCAGATTTGCACCACACTAAGCTTGACACTTCAGTCTGCGAAACGCTGCATGCTTCCAGAGATAGAAAAAAATGACAAAACGCCATAAAGGAAAAGATACTGGGATGTGGAGGTCATGATTCTCAGACGTGAGGAGTACGACTCGAGGAGGAGCAGCAAAAATAGACAAAACAATAATTTTATATATATTTGGAGCTAATCAAATTTATTCACTAAAATAATATAATTTTATTAAACCAAGTTATATTAATCTAAATTTGTGTAGGATCACTCTCAAAGTATTTCAAGAAATATAGGACGTGCTAAATGTCGTAAATTGCTAACAAAAAGAAAAAGTATCCAACAATCTGTTATTTCTGAAGTAAATCGACTCTCGGTTTTGAGAAGCCGGCTTAAAATGCTTTCTTAGCGCCTGCCTGTGAAATGTTAGCAATACATGTTCAACTCCACTCCATATTGCTACAAGATTGAAACAGGCGTTTGAAAACTGAATATGTCTCGTGCCACACTCAGGCGCGTTTTGCGGTTCTTATTCGGAAGTCGGCATGTCTTTGTTGAAGGAAACCAGATGTGCCCGCGGTGAACGGGACCCGTCCTAGCACATAAATTACGACTTGTCGGCCCCTTGTTACATTGTAAAGAGAATACTAAAACTTTATTCTGCAAGTCTATTTAGATTAATTCAGAGATTTAATTTAATTTTATTAGAAGTAATAGACATACAAATAGGTAAATATACCGTACTTCTATGTTATGGTATTGGCTTGTGAGTATTAAAGTGAAAGACAATTTATCAATAAATTGTTATAGTATAAAAAACTTAAATAACCGACTTAAAATGTTATTAGGTTTACTGGGATAATATATTTTTCCAGTTTTTTATTTTAAACACCAAACTACTGAACCGATTTTTACAAAATTTTATGTAGGACCAATCTGAAAATTCAGTTAAAAATAATTTTCTAAATCGATTTTTAAATGATGGAGTTATAAGGTAACAAACATAAAAAAATACAACCGATATTATAACCTCCTCCTTATAAGAGGTCTGTAAAATAGTAAAATGCCTAAATGTGACGTATGAACAGCATGTATTAAATAAATATCAGATGATGGATGGATAAATGCATAAACGTGTAAATACGTACCTATATATATTCTGGTCATAAAATGTGTAAAATATAGGTGATAAATTATGTAAAATATACGTGATAAATTCGTTAAAATTTGTTTCATTTCAATGAGTACCAATGGTAAAACCCTTAGAAAACTATTATATCAGTATATAAGGTTTTGACTGGAAGTAAATAGTACTTACTTAATTTGTTCATGAAACTGTTGATTTTATTTAATTATAATTGCAAAAATTAATCTTAACAGTTTCTGAACGATTAAACAGGACTGTATTTTGTAACTAATAGAAACTTCTTAATTTTCTTAAAGTTTCTCCAGATATTGTCTAGATTTACCAAGAATACAGCCTAATTGTGTAAAATAACACGAGAGATTGAGCCCGAGGCAACATGGCGGTAACTTAGTCTAGCAAGTTTGCACCAACGTTCGTTGAGATAACATACTTGTAAATAATATGAATTTATAAATTCAATGTGTTGCAAGTCAAGTAGGCAAGTCTTTATAGTAAGTTTCATATTATTAATGAGTATATAATAAAAGTGTCGAAGACTATCATTTTTAGAAATACAGTTAGCTGTAATATGTGGAGAAAAAAAACAGGAAATTCAATAAAACTGTGCTCAAAATATCGAAATTCGATAATTTTGATTGCTTATATCACAAATAGATTTAAAGCGGTCAAAATGATGAAAAAATAACTTACAAAATGTTTTAGTATTATTTAGTACAATTTATTTTCTTTTTCAATAAATTTTCTGTTTTCTGGAATAAATTTTAACACTTAGAAACTGGCAGAACTGTCTAAAATACTACCGCGTGTACCTCGTGACGTGTTTTTATCTACGGCAAATAGTAAATTTTCCTTGTTATATGTGACTGTGCAAAAAGGAGGGTAATATTTCTCAGGGGCGCGTATATACCTATAAGGGAACTATTGAAGTGATCTGTATATTCAACATTATGATCGACTTTTACTACGGGCAGTACTTATTTGCGAAAAGCTGGGTGACAGTAATACGTACTGATACCTTCCTAAATAATTTTAAGATTGATGACCTCATCTTGAACACCTTACTCATATTATGTAATCTGAATAAAACCTCTCTATAACCTTAGTCAATATTTTTTACATTTAACTCCTATGTTTTTTTTTTTTTATTATTATTACGGTCCATCTTCTCAGTGTGAGAAGGGTTAGGCCATAGTCTGCCACGCTGGCCAAGTGCGGATTGGCAGACTTCACACATCTTCAAGATCATTGAGAACTCTCAGACATGTAGGTTTCCTCGCGATGTTTTCCTTCACCGTTTGAAGTTGGCGGCAATCAACAATACGCACATAACTTCGAAAAGACAGAGGTGCGTGCCGTGGGATTCGAACCCAGGACCTGCGGATCGCAAGTCAGACGGTCTCCCCACTAGGCTGCCGGAAACCTTTGAATTTAGACTTTTATAACTAAGGCTTTCTGATATTATAATTTTTATCTTCGATATTCTAATTCATATCCATTAATAACAAATAATCTGTTTAACAATTTAGTGCATAATTCAGGAAACAAAAACTCATCTAATAAATTATACTAATCTGGCAAGCCGTTAATACTACAAGGAGTCATCTATAACATAATAGGTACTTTTGTCTACTTGAGTACTTACCGAATAATTTGCTTGAGATGCATTCACGCACATTACAATCGAATGCCAATCAGATCAGAACGTCGGACTACAATTCATAATCAAGATGTTACATTTAAACATTACTGAAAACATTACATCATACTCCATACATAATACATGCACAGTACTGCTTTCTCTTTAAATTTCTGGCAAAGGTGTAAATACTACCTACATACACATCTACTCGTATAGGTAGATTTTACAAAAAGTTATACCAATAAAATACTAGTTAACAATCAAATACTGCATGAATTTTTGTATACATCACATTATTCGCCATAGGTACGAGATAAAATATTGAAATGATTACTCGCAGTTTGCGGTTTAATTTGATCACTAATTCATTGTGTTGTTTACTATACATTACCTAACTTATGGACCACAAATCGAAATGACTTGGAATCAGTGATGTGAGGGAGGAATGGGCTTAATTCGATTTAACGTAGTCTAAGTCCGAGCTCACACTTTAGACTTCTTACGTCTATTTAAGTATAGTGTTGTGTGTGTTGAATTGGACACAAATTATTTTTATGTTGTCAATTTTTTTATAGAACATAAGATATTATATATATTTTTTTATCTTTAAAATACACACATTATATGAAATACGTTTTACAGATAGCTGTAATAGATAGTGTGGTATTGCGATACCGTTTGTTGTCCCCAGCCATGATCCTGTTCCTAAGCAGCGATGTCATTAAATTGACATCGCGGCCTCATTTGTAGTGCCACTCATATCACAACCTACCGTGGCGGCTGCGATATTGACTTGGAAGAAGACTTCGACCCTAGAATCAGCACAGTTCTCACTGTGCTGCGGTACGGTCCTTGGGGTTCTTCTTTATTTCATTCTGGTTCACATTTTATTTAACACCTTCACGACTACATGGGAATCTATTGGAGGCAAATGTAATGTTTACCTCTCTCTCAGTCTTAGTGCTTGCAATTTGTTTTTACTGATGTGACTAACTAGTACAAACAAGTTGTGCGTGTAAGCAACAATTGCCACAAAATTACGCGTAATTTGAAGTGTTCGGCAGGCCTTATTCCATCGCTCGTTTATAGTTAACTGGTAATGTAATTTATTAACAATTCGTTTGTTAGTTGAGGGTTGCTTTTATGCTTTAACGAGTTTAATGGATTCTTTTCATTAGCCAACTTTAGTGTTAGAGCTTTATTGAAACCCTTTTATTGGTAGTTATAATTATTGTACTATTTGTACAAGTTTATGACCGAGTTTACATTTTTATTGTAATTTTATAAGGTTTTGCATTCTGATTTTATGTTAATTTACCTATATTTTTTGTATATAAATTAATCTAAAATATTCTGGTTGTCACAAATAAATTGACGAACTATAACTGTTACTAAGTATATCTGATTTTATTTTTATTGTGTAATTACATTAAAAAAAACTTTCCAATGTTTTATGGTGTTTGTTTTCGTAAAGCTTTTTCTATTTTATACATTCTGATGGCCACAGCATTCGAGTATTTTGTTTTATGATAATGTATATTCTTAATAAGCATTTTTTGAGGCTAAGCAATCACATGGTGCTTTATTTAACTAGTGAAAACGGAAAATAGAAAGTGAGTGCTTGCTTCATGGACCGTATCTCAAGGGAGTCGTAGTCGTTACGCGTAGCAAAGACGTAGCGCCTAGAAACAAATGTAGACCTACGCATTTCGTAGAACCGCCTTACTTTAACTTTCAAGGTAATTTAGGTCTAGTTTATTCAAATACTTTTATTCATGAGACATTTAAATGGGTTGGTTGAGCTAGAATATAAATTAGTTTAATTCCAGACGAAAAAAGTGTTCATATGTAAATTTTATTACAATGAATGTTAAATTAGGATCAGAATTGTTTAATTTCTACGAATTAGGCATGCCGTAGGCGATTTGCGGCATTCTCACTTATTATTTTATCCAACTACTGTATGCCTATATTTGCAATAAAGTTATTATGAATTATGAATTTGTTAAAATTTAATAGAATTAAACTATTGTACTAAGCTCGGAGTCTCTCAACGAGATCGTATTAGGAACGAAGAGATCCATAGACGTACAAAAGTCACCGACATAGCACAGCGGAGAGACACAGAAGTTGAAGTGAAACTATTGTAATGTATATTGTGATATGTATGTATGTATGTCCATCAGTCATAAATTAACACTATTAAAATTGCTAAAAGTTATATATTTCAATATTATCTCTATTTTTCAGCATCTTGCATACTCTGTAACGTCGCCGCTGCTGTACGCCAGTGCAGAGACGTAATCAGTACCGTTCATCGCCCCACGCAACCGGTAGTTGGATTTCTTGAACCGTGAAATTTTATCAAGAGTATTAATCTGGAGAAACTTCCCCCTTGGACACCGTACTTTTATTTTAAAAAGTTAAATCATACCTGCGCGAGACGTTTGCGCTTTCTTTTCTTTTCGCCGAAACATACTGGATAAGCAATTTATGAGTCCATCGTCCGTCTCGCTCGCGCATGCCCACATTTTTTAAGTTATAAAATGGCTGCATGAACTGATAAAAAAATCGTCGCTTGTAATAACAAGAAAACAAACCTTATATTGTATTTAATGGCAAAGTGAGTGTCGTATCACGCGCAATGTAGGGTTTCATAGTTACACATCATAATTTTTGTGAACTTAAAACGGGGTGTCTTGTTTGATACTATGTACAAGAACATACGGAGGATACTTAATCGTTAATCGCGAGTGAATAGGTTTCTTCTAGACAAGCGCGCTCCATCGTAGACCGTAACTGTCGCTTAACACTAGGTGAGTTGACAGTCAAGCGAAGGCCTATCGTCGAATAAAAAAAACTTATGTTAGTTTTATTGAAATATTAATTTCTGACTTCTACAATTACATCTGTTTAGTTGACTGACTATATTGCTCATTAACTTGTAAAGCCTACTTAGCCATGATAGTTTTTAACACGCTTTTATTAGGTCGACCTGTATGTAACTAACTATGTAGGTAATAATGAAATCTAAGGTAACTAATTTAACCATCTTCCAAGGATCGTAGCGTCATGAAAATTGGCAGCTGTATGTAGTTCTGATGACAATACAATAATATGGTACTGTCGAACTGATCTGATGATGGAGCCGGAAGATATGAACTAGAACTTCATGATGGAACATCTTATCATAGCTGTGTTTGGATTTGTTAGAAAAGTCTTGTAATGAAGTTTGACCACAATAATTTGTAGCGTGTTTCTTAGTTTTTTAAACTGTAATTTATTATATGTTTACTATAAAACCCTCGAAAATATAAATACGTTCTACTTATACATTCTACTTAGTAGTCATAACCGTTGCGCTGGTGTGCACTCAACTTAATTCAAACCAAATTGATTTCTGTTTCAGGGATTAACCTTAGCTTTAAAGGTCAGCTTTCAGTTGAGATCAAAGAATTAAAAAAAGTTGAGTAATAAACCTGAAAATTAATTTATTAAAAGTTTTTTAAGCTTCGTTTGGGCCGTGGCTGCGGTGGAATGATAAATAAGATTTTTCTTCTCCTTGGCATTTAATAAAATAAGTGATGATACTTTCGGAATAACTTCAGTTGTGGTATTTATTATTCTTTGTGGTTATTACTTAGTTTTTTATTTAATTTAAAAAGTAGGACTACACGTACTCCTGGATCTACGCCTCTTAAAATCGATTCCCTTTGTATTTTTTTTACTATTTACTTAGTAACATTATGCCAGCTTAGAAAGTATTGGCATGGTATTCATCATCCTTGATTTTGGGATCCAATTTCAAGGCATAACCTTCTATCTTTTCGAAGTTATGCTTTTACTGTTAATTGCATATCATTAATAATATACCACATTTTCAAACGAACTTTCAATATTTTTAAATTTAATCACAGAATATTTACGTAACACAACTGTATATAGTTCAATCGGTAAATACCTATGTTCTTGTAATATTTATGAAGTGCTACTTGATCCTACTGACCTCTTTGGAAGTTCATAGGTAAGATCAAGTTATAAAAAAAAACACCCAGACACAGAACAAACATTCATGCTCATCACACAAATGTTTGCTCTGGGTGGGGATCGAATCCATGACCTAAGGCACAGCAGACAGACATACTACCAACTGAGCCAAAAGCCAGTCTATACCCAGCAGTGGACTTCTTGCGGGTGAAATGATATTGATGATTTAAGTTATGTTTTATTGTAAATATGTTTGTATGGTATATTTTAGTCAAACAGAATGTCTGGAAAATTATACGATATGATAAAAATTCAACAATATTTTTAACCCATTAAGAAATCAAGTACCTAAGTGCATCGTATGAATATTGACGGAACGTATCATTACCAGCCGACCCTTCGAGCCGAATGACATGGCTGAAGCTTATCGAGCGATGGCAAGCACAGGTTAATGATAGTTTGTCGGGTAGGAATCATTTTTTAAACAATCTCCATAAAAGTTTAGACGCGGTAAGAAAGGGTTGTAGCGGTATTTATAAAATAATTCTCTATTAGCTGTACCATGTAGTTTCGCTAGGATAACTATAAATTAACATTATCATATCTTCACCTTGTCTACTGTCATCTTGTAATTAGTTGGTGCTTGACCTTGGTGGTCAAGCACCTGATTTAATGCAAGCCTATTATATAATTTTAAAATTAAGTTTAGTAGATAGTTTATTAATTTTAAAATAGTAATACAAATTTAGTGATAAAACGGGTAAAATTGTCTGAGTAATGTTACTAAGACATATCTGATTTGTGCAGAGCAAACATTTTTTTTATGTAAGATAGATCTACGATTGACCGCCAACTCACCTGATGTTCAAACTTGTTCGCAATAACGTTAAAGTTATACCTACATCTGCATATGAGCAATTTTCGTTGTGAATCTTTTGCCTACAATGGCATGTACATTACGCATGTAAAATGTTTTTGCTAGAAAATATGCACAAAATCGTTGTAAAATATATTTAAATACGATTCTTTAGAATATTTTTTGTAAAATCACTTGTTAAAGAAAAATGCTATTATTTTTGAGTTGTGTTACTATTAAAAAAACTGTAAAATAAGAAAGTTTGGCATTAAAGACAAATCTAACAACACGCACCAAAATTTGTCTGGCAATTGAGGCAAAAGTAATATGAAAATATACATACTACACTTACATGGACCCAAAAACTTAACACTCCTTCTCGGGCAGTTGGGTAAAAATACCAAAGTTTCAATCAAGAGCTGTCCACCCAATAGATTGAGCCACTTATTCCGCATATCTTATCAAAGAAGTCGCGTGACTACTGCGCCCATGAAGCGAGTTGTTAGACAACCAGGTTGGTCTAGGAACAGATAATCACGCACATAAATCTTATATTAGTATAGACTACTAAAATAATAATTAATTAAAAAAAACAGAATTTGAGGCCCCCAAAAATTTTTTTTTCTATCGTTTTTTTTTTTTTAGTTTTAAAAACTCACTATATACTTATACTTACTCACTCACTCACTATTAGTACATAATAAACTTTATAGTTTAAAAACTGAAACAACTGGCTTCAAAATACGCAATTTCGTTAATTACTTGGACGATATTTTTACAGGAATTTTGTTATAAAACCAAACTACTGAACCAAGTTTGATGAAATTTCTATGGGATCAATCTATAAGTACATCCTTTCAAATATTTTTGTTTTAATCAGCTTTTATATGACGGAGATATTTGATATCAAACATATAAAAAAAACATACAGATGAACTGAGAACCTCCTAATTTTTGAAGTCGGTTAAAATATTTGATGACTCGTGTTTAATACTTAACCGTATAGTTCTGTCCTAGTAGGAACACAGCTATTTTTAACCGACTTAAAAAATGAGGAGTACTTTGAAATCTTATGCATGGTAGCTAAGTTTTTGGATTTTCAAATTAATTGTACCTGTAACACGTTCCAAATAATTACGTACTCTGTTTTTATTTTCGCTAAACCATCGGGGAGTACTAACAGAAAGCTTTTGTTCGAAGCAAGGAGCTCATAAATAAGGTTGGAGTGAGTGAATATTTTATAAATCCGCCGCCATTATCGAGTGGGGTAAGGATGTCCGGGCTTCGATCCGGGAATCTGTTGTTGGAGACGCGTTCTAACGAGCAGGGCTCGGTAGATAACGAAGTGTTTTCTTGTAATACTGTCATTAAACATCATCGAACTATATTTTTAACGATTACTGTATTAACCCTAAACTTTGTTGTGTACTGTTTGTTGATCTTAATAAACAATAAAAAAAATAGATAGTAGGTATACCTAACAACAATTTTCATGTAATATGGTGTAGAACAGGTGTAGAGCAGCGTAGGAAGACCAGCCACGAGATGGACAGATGACCTCATACAAGTGGCGGGAAGACGCTGGATGCAAGCCGCTTCCAATCGGTCTTTTTGGAAATCCATGGGGGAGGCCTATGTCCAGCAGTGGACTTCTTATGGCTGAGATGATGATGATGATGAATAGGTATGTGATTTTCGTGAAAACATCGTTTTTGCAATCAGTTTGATATGATCGAATAAAAATGTGATCACATTAAACATGTAGGTACTTTACTCAATCAAATATTATTTTTTTAGTCTTAATACTTAGATGTTAAATTAATGTTTAAATACAATACAAGTACAAGTTTAGAACACACCCCTTATGAAATTATCTTTTAATAAAAAAAAATAACTAGATCAAAATCGGTCCATCCATTTGAGAGCTACGATTCCACAGACAGACACACAGATACATATCTCACAAATCAAACTTATAACACCGAGGTGTTTTTTGCGTCCTGGGCTAAAAAGACTAGCTGAAATTTCTGTCAAAATCATAAAACTAACATAGTCAAACAACAAATGCAATACAACGCAATATCGCTCATTATTAGGCGAGTTGGCGGTCAATCGCAAACCTATTTCTACATAAAAAAAGTTGTTCTCCCTTTCTGAAGTAAAATAATTTCCGAACAGTATTTATTGCATAAACTAATCAAGCGTTGGTGGCGCCACCTGTAAACACACACTTGAACCATGCAATTACTCATGCAGATTTTTTTAACTGTCTACAAATCTATAGATATTTAAGTATGGAAAACACTTCAAAAAAAATTAAATATCAATAGGATAGAGTTGAAAACTGCAAAAAACAATTATCAACCTCAAAAAACCACAATATTCAGCGATTTTTCACGGTTGGAAAAATTAACTTGAGAAACGTGTATGAACAATAACATTCTCGAGTGTTCCACTTGCGATCTTCTGAAGTAAAATAATTTCCCAACAGTATTTATTGCATAAACTAATCAAGCGTTGGTGGCGCCACTTGTAAGCACACATTTGAACTATGCAATTACTCATGCGGATTTTTTTAACTGTCTACAAATCTATAGATATTTAAGTATGGAAAACACTACAAAAAAATCAAACATGAATAGGATAGAGTTGAAAACTGCAAAAAACAATTATCAACCTCAAAAAAACCACAATATTCAGCGATTTTTCACGGTTGGCAAAATTTACTTGAGAAACGTGTATGAACAATAACATTCTCGAGTGTTCCACTTGCGATCCGTGTGTGATCGAGCGGTATCACGGTATCCCCGTTATAAAACATTCATGGGCTCTCCCGTTACTCATTCATGACGGCCGGGTGATGCCCGCGTCGCCGGATCTCGATCGCGTCATCCCGGGGACGGCACAGTTATCCCGGTTATCTCTAAACTTTGAAAAAATTCTTTCCGGGAAAAAGGATTGGGAGTATTTCTCAACGTTTTTATGAGTACTTAGTATATGTACTTTAATGTATTAATATTTTATTTACATCATATAGTTAATGCTACAGTTATAATTGCAAAGTATTGATTAATTAAATATAGTGAGTTAAGGACTATACGTAATGTACAAGAATTAATCTAAAGGACACATAAATCATCGATTTAGCACAGCGGATTAACATGCTGAAATGGCAATGGGAAGACCACATAGTACGCAGAATAGATAGCCTATGGGGCCGAAAGTTTTTGGTATGAAGAATACGCCCCAACAATCGCTGCGTAGGATGACTAGCCACAAGATGGATGGAAGACATCATACAAGTGGTAGAACGACGCTAGATGCAGCACGCAGCTGCTTTTTTTTAACGCAAAATAGATCTACGATTGACCAACTCGCCTGATGTTAAGCGACGTTGTGGCCGAGGATGGAGCTCGTCGATCTAGAAGATCTCTTCACTCTTGCCTTGAAAATTGAAAGATTGTAGTTCCCAGGAAACAAAAATGGCGGTAAAAATTCTATTCCTGTGCAGTATGCATCAAGAACGTGGACCGATATCGCTGAGTACGGATTAATATTGGCATTTCAACGAGAAATGGGTGGTAATACGCCGATCTTCCGACTGCTTTTTGGAAATCTATGGAAGTTTCCGGCAGCCTAGTGGTGAGACCGTCTGACTTGCGATCCGCAGGTCCTGGGTTCGAATCCCACGGCAACGCACCTCTGTCTTTTCGAAGTTATGTGCGTATTGTTGATTGCTGCCAACTTCAAACGGTGAAGGAAAACATCGTGAGGAAACCTACATGTCTGAAAGTTCTCAATCTTGAAGATGTGTGAAGTCTGCCAACCCGCACTTGGCCAGCGTGGCAGACTATGGCCTGACCCTTCTCACAATGAGAAGATGGCCTCTGCTGGGCTGATTAAAAAATTGGAAGAGGTCCAGTAATAAACTTCTTGTGGTTGCGATGATAATGATGATGAATCTAAAAAGTTCCCATTAAAATACATTTTACAGCTGCTCAGCATATACTTTCTCATGAAAACATATAAAAAAAAAATAAAAAAAAAAAAAAAAAAAGCCTTTTATTTCTTGCAAAATACACAGAATTATCAAGTATTTTATAAGTTGTTAAATAAATATAATATGTAATATGTGTTGTGATATAATATATATATATATTATAGTATTTTATTTTCCATGCGTTTGAATTTTATTTGCTTAGTCTGCAAGAACCCCTGTATGGGTAAAGGCCTCCTCCAAATATGTCCATGTTTCTCTATCTTGTGCTATTTTTATCCACTGAGAACCCGCTGTTCTCTTGATTTCATCTTCCCAGCGTGTTAATGGCCTTCCTCGGCTGCGTTTGCCTGGTGGTCCGTTCCACCTCGTCGTAGTGATGGTCCATCTCTGATCTGTGAGTCTTGCTACGTGACCTGCCCACTTCCATTTTAGTTTTTGGGCATAGTTTAGAGCATTGGTTGCTTTCGTTATTTTTCTTATTTTAGTGTGTCGTATTTTATCCAATTTCTTTATGTTTAGCATGCTACGTTCTATTCCTCTTTGGCATATACTGATTTTATTTTTTGCTCTGGCAGTAAATTTCCACGTCTGGCAGCCATATGTTAAACACGGTAGGAGATTTGTGTTCATAACTTTTGTTTTAATATACATTGGCATTTTGCTTTTAAATATTTCCTTTAGACTCCAGTATTTATTCCATGTACATTGTATTCTTCTTTCGATTTCGGATTCGTTACTATTTTTATCAAAACTGATCCTTTTTCCTAAATATATGTATTCTTCTGTATATTCTAGTGGTTTGTTGTTAATTATTATTGGTCTTTTATTGGAGTTTGTCATTGCCATAGTCTTGGCGAGGTTCATTTCCAAGCCCACGTCAGCACTTACAGATTGTAATGATTCGATCATATATTGCAGTTCAGAGCTTGTCTCTGCAAACAAAATCAGATCATCTGCGAATCGCAGGTGACTTAGATATTTACCTTGTATATTGACTCCTGAATGTTTCCAATCCAGCTTGCTAATTATGTATTCAAGGATAGCGATGAATATTTTTGGTGATAGTGGGTCGCCTTGCCTTACTCCCCTTTTTAAGGGAAATCTTGGGCCGAGAGATTCTAGTTTAATTCTACTTGTATTATTTTCATAGATATTTTTGATAATATTTATGTATTTCTCCTCTACGCCTTGGTCTTTCAAGCTATCCCATATACTTGTATGTGATACAGTGTCAAAGGCTTTTTGATAATCAATAAAAGCAATATATAAAGGTCTATGTCTTTCTTGATATTTTTCTATTATAAGTTCTAATGTGTGGATATGATCTATAGTACAGAATCCTTTCCTGAAACCTGCTTGTTCAATTGGTTGTTTTGTTTCTAATACTGGGCTTATTCGTGTATTTATAATTGACGAGAAGAGTTTATATAGGCTCGGTAGTAAGCTTATTGGTCTATAATTTCCAATATCTTTTGGGTCACCCTTTTTATAGATAAGTATGATGTTTGATTCTGACCATTGTGTTGGTGTTTCACAAGTGTTTAGAATTAAAGTAAACAGTCTTGTCAATGGTACTGCTAATATCGCATGTGCTGTTTTTAATTCCTCGTTTGTGATGTTGTCTGAGCCTGGACTTTTTTCTAATTTTAATTTCTTTATCGCTTCAATTATCTCTATTTCATCAATTGGTTTGACATATGTTTCGCAAGCAGCTTTTTCTTTAATGTTTTCATATGGTGTGTTAATTTGGCCTTTGTCTTCATATAAGTTTCTATAAAAATCTGTTGCAGTAGTAATAATGTCTTTTCGTTGATATAAGTCTTTGTTTGATTTTTTCAGTCCTTCTATCCAGGTTCTATTTGTTCTAAGCTCTTTATATGCTTTTTTTGTGCTAGCACTTTGCTCTAGGTGTCTTTCTATGGTATTATGTCTATAAGTAGCATAGTCTCTTTTTATGTATCTGTTTGTCAGCTTATAGAGTGCGGAGAGTTCATTTTTCATTGTTTGAGATTTGTTTTCAGTATTCTGTAGTTTCCTCCTCCTTTTTAATAATGCCATTGTGTTTGTTGAGAGTATTTTGTGTAGTTTACTTTGGCTCTGGTGCTCATTTCTAGCATTTTTTAGACTTTGATTAATGGAATCAGTTATTTTATCATAGTATGTTTGAACTGAGCTGTCTTCCTGCTGGTCGGCTGGGTCTAAGAGCAAGGATACTAAGTTTTCTTTGTACTTTATTATTTCTGTTTCGCTAAATAAGTAAACTTTTTTGTTTGGTGGTAAATTTAGATCTAGTCATCTTTTGTTTTGAGATATTTATTGTTGCTCTTAACGGTCTATGGTCTGATGGGTAATTTAAATTTATGGTTTCTATATTCTGGAAAATTGTTGGTCTGTTTGATATAATAAAATCTATCTCGTTTTTGTATTGTCCATTTGGAGATTTCCAAGTCCATTTTCGATTTGGCTTTTTCTTGAAACACGTATTCATGATAGTCAGTTTGTTTTCCAGTGCAAAGTCTATTAATCTCTGTCCTCTATTGTTTCTTTGACCATATCCATGTTGCTTCATAACTAAATATTCTTCTTGTCTGGGGATACCAATTTTCGCGTTAAAATCTCCCAGTAGAATAACATTTCTATGTGCCGCCTCCAGCGCTGTATTGATTGTCATGTAAAAAGTGCTAATCTCATCTTCGCTCGCTGTCTCAGTTGGTGCATATACTTGTATTAAAGATAGCTTATATCCATGAATATCTAGGTTTAATGTTGCCACACGCTCGGTTAATCCTTTAAAGCTTTCTATATATTTCCTAAGGGGTTTATTTATTATAAAACCTACCCCATATTTTCCTGGTGTTTCTCCTATATGACAGAGTATCATTTTATCATATTCTTCTATTTTGTTTCCACATCTTCTCATTTCAGATATTCCTATTATATCATATTTTATTTCTTTTATGGCTTCTTCTAGCTCTAGTAAGCGGTCATAAGATGATAGAGTTCTGACATTGTATTTTTTTTATTTTTTTTTTATTTTTTATTTTTTTATTTATTGTTAAAATATATGATTAACGATATAGACACATGCATCCTATGGCATCCACACATGCTTATTGCATCTTCTACGAGTATGACGCCCTTTATCCTGAAATGATTTCAATTTTCGCAACACATTGATTTCTGATATTTCTAAAAACATATTAATAATTTAAAAAGTAAAAATAAAAGAAACTTGTTTAATAATTTTGTTAATTTTAAACAGTGATCTCGCTGCTTTAACTTTAATTCGAAGAGAACTAAGCGTTAATTTTATAGGTAAGAATCTCGTTCACTGTCATCAAGTTAGCACCTTAAAAAGGCAACTCCATTAGCAGAATGAGTCTGGGAGCGAATGGGTCTGAATAGAGGTCATTCAGACGTCGGATGTCGCGTGTCTGTTGAAAAGAGAATACGTGCATCAGGAAACTGGGGGCGACACTTTGTATGGTTAATGGAAAACATTTTTGTTTTATTTCACTCAAATTATAGTCAATGGTGTAACTTAAGTTGATATTAAATTATAATAAATTCTTTGAACTTGAAGTAAATTAAAATATTTCATATGAATATTAAGCTTCGTACTTCGTTAAGTTGATGCTTGCTCATACTCACTGAACGTATGTAAATATCAATATAATTGTTTAACTCTCCTGAATATTTAATATGTGTACTTTAATAGCGATAGCGTAGGAAGCAGGTACCAGTGACAGCGCGCTGCGAATGAAGGTACACACGACACACAAACAAACGTACAACAAACGAAGGTACAAACTGTAGTTTTTGGGTACCTTAGGTATAAGCAAATTTTTAATGTAAGTTTTGTGTTGGTAAATAAATAAAAACAAATATTTAATCATTGGCGTCAGTACAATGTGCATTATTTCATACGAAGGGAGAAAACAATAAACAAAACAAAAATAAACTTGTGGTTGTGACAAAAACTGCTTATTATTTGTTATTCGTTTTGTTTCGTATGCTTTTTTTATTTTAATAAAATAAAGGTTATTGTCTATTAACTGTAAATATGCGGTTTCTATTGTTGATTCGATGTTTTCATGATTGCATCTGTAAACGCCTAAACTTTCCATTTTTCTTATTATAATTTTTTATTTCATATTTATAATGAAATTTGAAGAAAGTCTATCCAATTATAGTATTAATCACAAAAGAAAATAATCTTTAAAATTTGGACAACTTGGTTTTCCCCTTATGTAAAAAAACCAGTCTTAGTTTGTTCGTAGTCAATAATTTAAATCTTTAAAATAGTGTTTCTGTAAATATGCATTAACAGATACTACATTATTCGACTATGAACGTAAATTCAAAGTAGATAAACAGTGTAATATTAGCAATAACTCAAGTGCAATAAAAATGACACTATAGAAGCATCTACCAATCAAATGTGCGCGTGTATTAGCAACTTTTCGCATCTATTTAATATATTTTTACATAATCAATATTTTTTTAAACTTAGTAAAAAACAATAATTTTTATTATTTTATTTTTCCTGTTATTTTTTGCCTGGTTGTACTGTAAGGTATTACGTATGTAATCAAACTAATCTTCTTTGCTCGAATTTACCCAATAAGACTAGCATATAATTAAAGTCAATGAAATAAGACTACTTTTTCTTTTGACATAAAGAAAAAGTTGATTTCTAGTCTAATTCTTGGATGGGAAAAGCTGTAGATTTTTTAAAACAACGAAAAATGTCATATACTTACGAGGCGTAATAAATATTATTTACTCCTACATTTTTTTGTAAATTTCATAAAGTATCAGTAATAAAAGTAAACGCTCGATTTTCATTCACGTTCACAATGCCACCATCATGAGTGGACGTTACCGAGCGAGTCGCGATAAATCAATTCGTATCGGGAATTTATTTACGTTGTGCGGCGACATTTGTAACTTCTCTCGTGTTTTATTGATTGCAAGACGCGATGAGATGATGTGGATGTGACGTTGAATGATACGCGGTCATAGAACGTTTGAAATTTTATGGGTACCTAGCATTTCGTGGGTCTAGGCTGACAAGACAGGTTGTTCGTGGTAGCTCAAGGTCGGTCCTCTATTTTTAACCGACTCCCAAAAAATAGGTTATCAATTTGTTTTTTTTTTGTTACTGTAAAGTAAATAACGGAGTGATAAAATTTATAAAACATAGCATTTATGATAATATTAAAAATTAAACGATCATGGCTAAGTAGACTTTATAAGTTAACGAATAATATTCAATAAACTTAATAAATGAACAAAAATGTACTTAGAGGAGTAAGAAATGATATGTAATGACAATAAATTTCATACACACTGGCATTAGTTAACACATAGGTATGTTCATAGTATCAAACAGAAGATCCTGTTTTAAGTTCATATTATGATGTACACCTACGGAACCCTACTTTACGCGTGGCACGACACGCACTTGAACATTAATTTATCCTATTATAATTATTACTATTTTATACAACTTCTATCGCGTACGTTTATTACCTGTAACTTTGACAGGAGAATCTTGTTAGATAAAACAATTTGTTCTTCGATTGCAATTTAAATAGCTTCACTAGCGTGGTGATAGAAAACGATGATGATTATGATTATAAACTGTTAGTTTTTAATCACCAAATCAGGTTATTAAAAAATGTAAGTCAACCTATCAATCTGGCTCAGTAAGCTCACTATAAGAATACAATACAATATACAATATTAAGAGTTTATACTATTAATATTGTAATGGTTAAATTTTAGAAAAGCACGTGATTGAAGCCAATAGTTCGTCATAATAATGATTAGCAAAACAGGTAGATCAAACTTTAACAGCACTAAGCTGTCATTACCAAATAATACCAACATTTAAACAAAGTCTCATCCACTCAGTTCCAACATCCTTGCACTCAGCACGCACCCGTACTCGGGTATCCGATAACGAATGCAATTTTCCAAGTCTCTGAACAGAGTTTAGGCGGGGCCGGTGGATACACCTGGATTCCAGCCCCCTCACTAAACAGATAAGATGTAGGAAAAGTTGCTGATTTCGCGTTAGGTGAGGAATTGAAGATAGCTTATGGGAGGGTTGCATTTGTGCGTCTCGAAGTAAGTTCGCAATGATGAAACAACCCCAGTAAGGTGGTGTTAGTAGGTAATTTACTTTGTTTATTAGCTGCTTTTTCCTTTTTTCAGTAGTTTTTTTTTTAAAGCAAATATAAGTGTATGTTTTGATTTGAAATATTTTCTTTTTATTGGAATAAAGGCTTGTGCTTCACCTTCAATTCACCTGGTGTTAAGCGACAGTTACAATTTGGGTGAGTATTAACGTATCTTCTTAAATACTGTAAAATTGATATTCATACAAAAAAGTTAGTACGAGCTTATTTAAATTTATCGCATCACATAAAAGATCCCGTGGATGCACTTTGAATATTTTCCTGCGAGTATTTTTTCCATACCTACAAGAGTTATGTAGTAATACTTACAGTAGTTTGTAGTTTGTGTATCAGCATTTTAGCTTTATATGTGTCATGTACCATTTTTACCGACTTTGAAAAGAAGGAGGTTAGCTGTATTTTTACCTGACTGCGTTATTAGGAGGAGGTATATAGGAGGGTTATGTTTTTCGAGTGTATGTATATTTATATGTATGTATGTGGGTGTGAATGTATGTATGTATGTTTCTATATGATCACCTACAGCCTAAACAGCTTGACCGATTTTGAAGAGCGAGGTTTCGTTAGATACGTCTTCACTTCCTCAATTTTTGTAATAATAATTAACGTAAAATTAAAAACACCATTTCTTTCATAACTTCCAACGAACTTTTTCGTAATAAACAAGTGATTTTTCTAGAATTATTCTAAAGAATGCTCATTAATAATCCTTTGCAGCGATTTTACGCTTACCTTCTCACAAAAAACGTACACTCAACAGCGTATCAAGAGTAGATAACGAAATCGTAAGTTAGGCTGCAAATACCTCTTTTCTGCAGCCGGGTATTTTGTTTTTCTTTTAACATTGATACTTGTTTATGTTTGTTACCGCATAACTCCGTCATTTATAAACCGATTATTAGAAAATTATAAAAAAATGGAAATTTCATCCAAATTGGTTCAGTAGTTTGGTTTTTAAAACAAAATTTCGCAATTTGATGACAGTTTTTCAGATATTTAATCTATGTAATCGTCTATTCGTGACTGTATATTTTCGTTTCGATTCCGCTCCGATTTTTTCCAAGTTCGACATGTGATTTTTAGAAAACCTGCCTGAAAACCTGGGAATTTGTTATGCTCCCAAAAATGTTAAGTCTGCAAACCCTAGCTTGACCAGCTACTCTTATATTATCCTTCTCAATATAACCAGAAACCAGATCCAGCAGTGGGCTAGTTTATAAAATAAAAACTTGGCTGATCCCAATATTTTTGACAGTTTTCAAATGATCGTAACCGTCGCTCCTATCATACTTTCAAATATATACCTATTACAATAGAAATCAATCGATACCACCCCAATACCATGACCGAACGTGGGTGGTTCGATCATAATGATCATAATGCCCCTGGGATCACTATTTAGTACAGATAATCCCCTTTTACAGAAAAAATAATGGCCACTACTTTTATGTAAATGTAATGAAGGGAAATTTCTAAGCTATCGTATATCCCCGTTAAGTGAGGGTGATCGATTTGTTTGAAATGAAAATTATAGTTGAGCTTGGCCAACTGTGATTGTGAGCTGGTAATAATAGTACTTATGGTACTTATAACATGTGTGCGTGGTTGGAATTATTTAAAGACTATTTTCTTTCATAATTAATAACTTTTTCCCACTCGTGGCTGAGAATACATAATGTATAAATATAAATATGTAGTTATTTTCTAGATAAAACAAGAATAGGAATTGTAGTAATGAAAGAACTACAAACTTTAAGATATATAATTATATGTAGTTTAAAAAACTGTAAAACCGACTTCTTGGATGACCTTTTCTAGTTATTTTAATATAAAAACCAAATTACTGAACCGACTTGGTTAAAATTTATATGAAACCACCTCTAAAGTACCTATGACCTACTAAACAAAAAAAGAATCATCAAAATCAGTTCGCAATTGGTGAAGTAACCAGTGAACAAATACACAAAAAAGTATTTTTGGAAGTCGGTTAAAAAGAGCTAGGTATATTATTAAGTCAGCTAGTACCTAGTCTTATGCTTCGGTGAATGTTACATAATAAACGTACATCATACTCATATGAATTTCATTACAGGTACATATTGTTTTAAAACAGCTAAACAATTATACATATTAAATAGATCTCGTCACGCAAAAATAACACTGTTTGATCGCGTTTATCTGTCATTTAGCGTACTTTTTACGTGACCCGATCTATAAAATTGTATCTTGGATATTTTATACTAGACGAGTTATTTTCAGAGTACAATCTAAATATTAGTAAAATAAATATCACAATATATTTAAGTATAACAATAACATCAACAACAAACACAAAAAGGCCAGATACAACTAACACCCTCATCACCTTACGCAGAATTAGCCACGTTTCCACACTACCGTCTGCGAAGGAGTGGTAATCCCGAAAATCGATGGGGCCGTCTCCCCAGAAAGTTTCTAACGACATAACCGCGTGCAATTGATATGCCCCAAGAGTAGGCCCATTGTAAAGAAAGGAAAATCCCTATCCGAAAATCTTACGAGAGTTAGAAGTCTCCTGCATCAGTATTCAGAGCTCGCGAGTGCTCGGTGTCGGCTCCTTCCTCCCCCCTCGACCCTCGAATGCGGTAAACTCCTTCAGTAATTTGACTTTGTTGTTATAACTCAGTTTTAGTTTGTCGCCGTTGGCAGATTTATTGCTTTAGTGAAATCCGCTAAGCTGTGGCAGGTATTGTTCTGTATGATCTATTCAAATTTTGGGGTGCATTCGTTTGCGTATACACGCTTGTTGCGACATGTCCGGTTCTGTAAGTTATTTGTTGACCGACTCGTATGTATGGAAAATATATTTATTTATACATATCTAAAAGGGAATCTTGTAATTGAACTTTTAATAGATTAATAGGTATTCATTATTAAGTAGCACATAAAGCGTATTTGTTGTATCACAACGAACTGTTTCAAATTTTAACTGATATCGAGTTTAGTTATTTAGGATTCCTAGCTTAAGTTTGGCTTAGGTTTATTAAGCTGCTAATTTATCTTTTTCTATTATTAGTGCAAAATAAGAAAACCAACTTTATTGAAGGTACATAACAAGATTATCATTTGATTGAAGCTAAATAAAACTAGCCAAAAGAATTAAACTAACAACTGAACCAATGATGATGATAAAATATATTATCTCTGAGACATCCCTTTTAAAAAATATATGTAGAAATATGATCATAACGCGTGAAGATATCGGAAAACATTTAAGTACCTACACAAAAAAGTAGGTTAAAAGTATGAAATATAAGTTCACTAATAAACCTCCACAAACCTCCACAATAAATTTGCCAAATAGTACATTTCGCTACGATGTAATTACCCCACATTTCACTAAATTGCAAAATCGATCCGGACAATGCGATTACGCGCGGGTATTCGGCGTGCTTGTATTAAATCAGCGCATTGTCGTGGGCGATCCTATTCAGTTCGAACAGCACACCGCGGCTTCATCAAATTGCAGTGAATGGACGTTAGAGCACTCATCGAGCGTAGCCACGGTGGGGGTAAAAATTTGAATGGAATATACGGACGGGGAGGCATGAAAGGGAAGTGCGGAGGACTTAGATGCAGTAGAGCAGTTACATAACTTCCAAGGCTGTTTTAAAAAAAAATTGAACGTTTTTGGTATATTTACAGTTTGAATAGTTCAACGCTAGGGCTGCCGCGGCGCGGTCGTCGTAAGCTAATCTAAAATCTTGCTTTTTATGCCTTCGAATGCACAGTTCGAAGTTCTAACGATACTGATAGCCTTTATTAAGCCTACACGGGTTGCCCATTCTCTATTTTGGACTCTTTATTGGTATAAAGCCAGTAAATAGATCTGATATCTAACGAATTTAATAAGAAAAACCTAATAATAAAATAAGTTTTGTAACTACAAAACAATCACAAAAGTAAAAAAATGTAGTCCTCGAACGTAACTAATACTAACTAGAAACAATACATTCTATTATGTGGTTTTACTTCAGAGTCAAGGTTAATAAATAAATAAATAGTAAATAAATTTACAGATGCCGAGTACCTAGCCCTAGTAGTAATTTAGCTCGTTTGCTAGATTGACTATAGATCCTATATCCCGAAAACCTATAGTAGTGTGTAGTTTGTGTATTATCAGCATTTTCAGGTTTATATGTGTTATGCATCATTTTTACCGACTATGAAAAGAAGGAGGGTTATGTTTTTCGAGTATAGGTATGTATGTTTCTATATGATCACCTACAGCCTAAACGGCTTGACCGATTTTGAAGTACGAGGTGTTGTTAGATTCGTCTTCACTTCCTGAGTTTTTATAATAATAATTATACATATCTCCTAAAGATAAAAAAACGCGTTTTTCGTAACTTCCAACGAACTTTTTCGTAATAAACAAGTAATTTTACTATAATTATTCTAAAGAATACGTATTTATAATATTTTACAGCGATTATACGCATACTTTCTCACAAAAAACAAACACTCAACAGCATATCAAGCGTAACGAAATCGTAAGTTAGACTGCAAAGACTGCTTGTCTGTAGACTGTAGACTGTGTTTTGTTATTCTTTTAATATACATACATTAGTTGATAAAAAGTGTCAGATGAGTCACTGTTTCCTAGAACAATACTGAAACGGTCGCACCGACCATCGAGCGTACTTCCGACCACTCGGAGCCTGGTACAATACCGAAGCACGGACTCTCACATATTGAAATTGGACATGAACTTTACATTTTTTTCTTCATTTTAATCACAGGTGAGTTGAACTGTGAAATCCAATCATGGTTGTGAAAAGTTCTAAAAAAAATATACGGATTTTAATCGGTGAAAAAACAAAACTATATTGATTAACTATCAGTACCTGGGCGACCGAGATCCACTCGGATTTTTTATGACTGAAAATACGAGCAAACCCGGGTTCACTAAAAATGAAACCTAGCAAAATCGATTTATCGTCCCATAATCTACCTACATTTTTCATTAAAATTGTTGGAGCCGTTTCCGAGATTCAGATTATATATATACCTACATATATACAAGAATTGCTCGTTTAAAGGTATTAGATAACGATTCATCGAACTAGATTGTGTGTCAAAATACGTAATATTATTAAAAAAAATAAACAGGAGCTTAGATCTTATCACTAATTTATTCAAAATACATGTCCTAAGTATTTGATTTGTTTTATTTTATTTTTTATTTAGCATTAGCGTTAGTGTCTCAATAAACGAATTTGAATCGCAGAACTCGTAACTGACTGGCAACGATACAGTTGTGTACCTAAGTTTTAGGTATACCATAATTATGTAAACCTCTAGATGCTAGTGACATACATTTTGGATGGTGTCTGTCTTGTGGAGTGTAGATTTACACAAAGAAAGGATTTTTCTATTGCGAGTAAAGTCCCAAAACATATAAGGTGTAATAATGAATATTGTATCTACTTTAAAAGGTTACGCAGTCATTACTATGAACAATTTTAACTATGAAACTACTTGTCAAATTACAAAACAAAGTGATCCTATAAGGGTTCCGTTTTTTTCTATTGAGGTACGGAACCCTAAAAAGTACAAATCCTATTTTTAACGAAATATTTTTTTTAAACTATTTGTTGTTCTCAATACCATCATGAGTTTCGATCTAAAAGTTATGCATAAATATAACAAGAATGAGTCATTCATAAGTCACTCAGTAAAGACATCTTATGTCCTTCTCAAATAAAAATAAAAATACTAATTGATAAGTGTATAACTTTACAACGGCTGAACTTATTTAAAACTTACATAAGTTCATATTTTTTAATATGATTAAATTTCTGAACAATATATTTATAAACAATATTGAAAACTTTCCGCAATGTTGGATAATTCAGTAAAAGCAGAAAAGAGCTTCTATTTTTTTTATAAGCTCTACGATCTTAGATTTTTAGGAGAGCCGGAAGCAAATTTGATTGAACAGTTCCTGGTGGAACTATTAAGTTCAATATTATCATAGCGTATATATACTGTTTACGCTATAAAAGATAACAAACCTTCAAATCCAACACCCGCACCAATATTAAGGTAACTTAAACAACCTAACTTCAAAAGCTTAAAGACTTAGCTCGGCAATTCAACAGACTCAATGCATTCAGAGTCACGGAGGGTTCTGTCCCCAATAATGGTCCTTGATCATTAATGACGGAATCCCTCATGCCCTGTATGTAGGTTACTGTGCAAACACCAGCGCTGGGGTGGTTGCCCTTTGGGAAGACGCGGTTTGGGCGAACTTTGCGTCTGTTTTAATTAAATGCTTATGAGATGATTAAGTGAAATAAGTGATTTAAATGCACTAGTTATAACTCAGCTTGGCTTACTTAGAGCCATAGACAAATAATAATTAAGATATGTAAATTATCATTACTGAGAGAAATGTAGTCGCGCAATCTTTTGCCAGAAATTACGCGTTTTTCATACAACAGGAAATACAACCCCTAAATATTATCGGATTTCGATCATTCTTTTTATATGGTTGAAACTATTAATGGCAATGCCTCTACAGTTTGCTTGTTTTTTTCAAAATTTACACCATACGGTTGACAGAAAACTTCATACAAGTGACAGAAAGACGCTGGATGCAGGCCACTTCTAACTTTTGGAAATCCATGGGGAAAGCGTATGTCCAGCAGTGGACATCTTGTGGACTCGTCTTCTAAAATGATGATGATGATAAAAAAATATACAACTCTGTTCTGTAAAAATGTTGTTTACCAAAATAAATTTCTTGCTTTTTCAGTGGTACTGTGTCTGGATCGTTTTATATTTTATTTTACCTACGTAATAAATGAATGGAAATATCAATAAAATCAGAATTTAAATCAGTTCTGTTTCTAGTTTTAGATTTTTTGTGACATGTTATAATTGATAATCTTTATATTATTCGTTGCCACAGTAATGTTATAGATTAGCTTTATTTACATATTATTTATTTTGTTTCTAATTTTTACTTCAATTTCATTATTTATAAGCTGCTCCATTGTTTTTCATTTTCCAAGTTTTGCTATTAAACAGCATATTTTCTCCGTACAGACTTTATGACAACGCAAACGACCAGAGCCGGAGACTAACAAAATAAATTAAAAACATGCACGCGACTTCACACAAGCTCATATATTATAACGACAAAGAACCGCAAGGGTTAGTTTACATGTCCGATCCCAAACACGATATCTTGCCTGAAATTTATGGCAGGCGAAAATAAAAGGAAACTTAAAATTGACCGTAAAATATTTAAGATTATGTTGACAATGGATTATCTTTGGCTACCCTTTCTTGGACATAAATTATATGAAATGCACTCAGTAGCAGGACGGATGTCGCGACCATTAGGGACACAAATGCAATAGATGCAAGCACAAATCAGTTACCCTAGACGCGTGTGCGTTTTTTCAAATGCAATTTTCTGATTAAAACAAAATGGACCTTCAATTTTGGGTGTTAAAGCTTAAATTAGTTTGAGTTTGATGCCATTTGGTTCTAATAGAAAAATAGATCTTGCATCGAAGGGAATAGATGTAAAATTCAGTTTACGAGATATTCGCAAACATACTGACCTATATCTCAGGAGGGACTAGGGAGCATTAGAAGTATCTGTAGGGAATAATATTTATAGGGTGCATTATGCACATGACACTTTTATGTTTTCGGCGTTGCGTTGATAGAGAAGAATTGTCCTTTTGGGTTTAGGTATTATTTTATGCATAAGTATCACATTCTAGCAACAAGTTTTATATTTATCGATAGTATCTACAAACATTCAAAAGTGAAACTTAAGTTGGTTATAAGTACAAAATCAGTTTTTTAAATAACATTTATCTTGAAATAAATTGTAATGGGTACCAATAACCCATTGTATTTTAGTTTAATAAACCTTGTAGTTGTAAAAGCTTTTTCTATAATAATCTTATATAAAAATATCCGTATGTTTTAACCAGATACTTCGAATTTCACTTGGCATTAAAACATCACGCACAAACATTTGTGCCATCTGCTTCCATTGGCAGAGGTTTATCCAGCACAGGACTAAGATAGTAAATGGTGCGAGGAATATTTCTCTCGTTTTAATTCTCTTTAGTTTAAAATACATTTTATACTCAGTATTTCAAATGCACTTTTCTACCCGGTCACGTTATTCAAACAGGCACCAAAAACCGAGAAAAACTTTCATCAGTCACTTGCGAACCTGTCTTCAAATGACAAAATATTGTTTAATTATTGTCCTCTAGACGCAGCTGGCTGCCATTGTCTTTCAAATTGCTGTTTGGATTTCACTACACTGTTATTTGCACATGCAAATCAGCATTTTGTTTTCGTTTCACTACGAAATGACAGCGGGGTAGGGTAGCCATTATTTAAAAAAATACAAGATTTACTACTTTAAACTTTTTACCAAATTAACTGATTCGTATCTTTTACTCATGCCATTTTTTCTCGATTTAACCAATCATAAAAAAAACGTTTATTCCCACTTTAGGTATGTAATTGCCTCAAATGATTTTGAACTGTACCAGTCCAAAGTTCTGGATAGCCTTTTGTTCTGGACACATTTTGTTTTGGGTAAGCCTGTGAAGCTTAAACCACTTTATTATTATCACTTTATTGATCACTTTATCGCTTATTATCACTTTATTTATTTCTTAATTATTATTATTATGTTATTATGTGATTTCTATGAGTATTAACTCGAAATAAATAAATAAATAAATTAAACCTGTAAGCGACTCTTTCTTTCTCTCTCGTCTCGATTCTCATATAAATCAATAATTTAGTAAATGGAAACAAAAATCTCTGAATCTGTCCCAGGAAATTATAAAACAAGGTAACAATGTCTACCCCTTTCGAAGTGAGAAGGAACTATCGGTCTTATACCGAAACCCGTTTGACATAGATTTGCATAAACTATTAAGAATTAGCAGCTGGGTTTAATTTGAGCTGTTAATAAGTTTTTGAATGAAAGCGGCATGTGCGATACTGCAATCCCTCCTGGACGTTTTTTTTAAGACTTGAGTCTAAATAAAATATGTAAATAGCTTATTAAACATATTATAGCTGAAGATGACGATTAAAAATTGTATTTTAGGTATGTATTCACAGATTATAGTGTAGTATAATATTCTTCAACACTTTCATTCTTTAAGCTTCTCATTTTTTATGCGAAGCCAAAATTTACTTAACTTAGGTCTATAAAGGGAAGCGCTGGTGAAAACTGATACGCATCCTAAGGTTTACACGCAAAATTAAGCAATCAAAGAGTATGATCATCTTTATTACTCGATTGCTTTAATTTTAATAGATTTACCAAGCTTTATCTTAACGAAAGATTCATTGTTTTTAAGAAAAAATAAAATTATATATAAATAGATTGTGTCATTTATGTTTGAGGAATTTAAAGACTTGAAATATACCCACGAACTACAATAATTGACACTATAAACTAAATTGACTATCATATGCGTCAAAGTATTGTCTAGCTATTGTATTTGCGTCACACTCAATAGTCCCATAAAAAAGTACAAGGTTTCTTTGACGATTTACGTAGACGATAGACCCGTGCCACTGTAGTTTTCTTGTCTTTCGAGAGATCGTATGTACATGATGCGATATTCTTAAAGCGCACGCATTATCTCGTGTATCATAAATTGGTATTAATTTGAACGAAGGCAACATATGTGAACGTTCCATTTAAATCCTTTAAATTAATGTAGTTGTTATGACTAATAATTAATATCTGTTTCCGACTTGATAAAGATTTAGTGCGTTAATTAATGTATGCTGATGTAAATCACCAGATATTAGATATTTGGTTACGCAACACTTGTAGTCGAAAAGTTAGAGACATAAATCATGTATATTGGCGCTATTTAAGTTTCAAGACGTGACTTCCCTTCATTTGTGAGGTTGCACTAAAGTTGTGGGACATAAATCAAAAGATAGTTTGTCAAAATATAGCCAAGAGGCGTCAGTTCTATCACTTTAGTTTCATTTATTTTCGTTATGAGTTTACAAAACTCAAAGGATATTTTGGGCATGATTCTTTAGAATTTCGTGGTAAATTTAACTGGAAATTTTATCATTCGAATGTAAAATAAAACTTGACAGCGATAGGTAATACTTTCGCGTTGGTTCCAAATAAATTAACATAAATTTTATTAAAATCGGTTCAGTAATTTTGTTTCTACAACAAAATAACTGGATAAATGTTATCCAAGTAAACGAAATTGCGTATTTAGAAGTCGATTGCTTCAGTTTTTTAAACTATACTTATAATTATTTTTTATTTTAGTCTAATGTTACCAAAGAGATTTCTACTTCAGTAGTGGTACCTTTTTTTAGTCTAGTGTATTTATTAATAAAATTGTCAGAAAATTTTGAAAAAGGGCTCTCAGTATTTTAGGTTTGCATTTTTATTTGTTTACAATCTTATCTCTTCGTTATCATAATGAAAATCTTCAATATATCAGAGAACCAGATTCACCGACATAGCTAATTAGGAGGCTAAAGAGGCAGTGGGCCGGTCATATCTGTTGTAGAACCGATAAACGCTTTCAAAAGTGGCAAAAACTTTCTAGTATGGAGACCGCATGTCAGCAAACGTAGTGTCAAACATCTTGAGTAATAAAATACTGATATCATTCGCTAAGAAGTTGACAGGGGTTAGAGTGAGGCCTATGTTCAGAAGATGACGAACATGGGCTGATAATGATGATGGTATGACAGGCCTCATGATTCAGTGGTAGTACGTCTGCCTTCTGAGCTGTGCGTCGTGGGTTCGATCCCCACCCGGATCTAACTTCACTTTCTGCTGAGCATGAATGTTTGTTGTGTCAAGTTGTTTATGTGTATCATGTATGTATTTACAAAAAAGTAGCTTTGATTAGTTTGGGGCTAGATGGTGTTGTGTGGAAATGTCCTCCGATATTTATTTCTGGTGATGTTGAAAACAAAATTGTACTGAAACACATTATTAACTTATTTGTGGGTTTACCAAAATGTCTACAATCCACAAACTTTGATCGTTGACAAAACTTGTTTATTATTTTTCAGAGAGTACCTACAGAGGGGAGTCGTGCGGACATCGAAGCAAAAATTTGTGGAAAATCAATAAAATACACCGTCCCCTCTAATGCAATGATGGATCGGGCAACACTTATCTGTCAGCGACATCGCTGACCATGGTAAACAGTTATTTTTACTGTTTTGTTCAACAACGGACTTGATAAATGGTGCACAGTACGTAATGGTGTTAGTATGTGGTAGACAGTGGTAGAAAATGGGAACTATTTTTTTTAATTATTATTCATGTGTTAACATTAAGGGTTACGGTGGATCAAAAAGTTCATTAATAAAATTAGTTAATTACACACGAAGATCTCGATAATATTGTGTGCTCGGTATCATTTCGCATTGTGATCGTTAAAATTAGTGTTTTTTGATACGATAAGAGCATTTAATTTAATATATAATTTTAGCAATAATTTCAAGGCGGAAAGACGCTGCATGCAAGCCGCTTCCAATCGGTATTTTTGGAAATCCATGCGGCATGCCTATGTCCAGTAGTAGTAGGCTTCTTGTGGCCGAAATGATGATGATAATTTCAACGTATTTTGATGAAAATTTGTATACAGTTTTTAGAATTTAATAAACTTTTTTTTTAAACAAATGGTTGTTTTTTTTTTTTACTCAGTTGCAAGGGAAAAATTTGCTACCAAGTTATAATGGCTGATTTCTTTAATATTTGGCAGAAACATTTGGTGTTCAATTTTGAACAATGATTTCAAATATTAACTATATCAGTCAACAAATTTATTGAAACAAAAAGTTACAAAGGGGAGACCATTTAGTTCTTCATATTAACATTATGTGACAGAAAAAATTGGTACATAAATTGTTAAGAAGAATTTAAAATATGATCAAAATTGGCCAATAAGTTTGTACGCTTAAAGTCTATCACTACAGTTCTGTTGATAAGTTTTACTGAGAAATATATAAAACCAAATGTGTACTTCCCGAAACTTCCTTTTGAATAATTACGGCAAGTAGCGTTTTGTTACGTGTCTAGACACCGTATAAGGACCCTCTCCGTGACAACTTGTCTTGAAAGCTGCATATAAAAACCTTTGTCCGTGTTTTATTAGTAAGATACACGCAGAGCTCACGTATTAGTTAGTTTTAGGTGAATTTTTATTTACAGACTAGCTGCGCATCGCGGTTTTATCCGCTCTCCGAAAGAAAGCTTTTTTATGGCAGTAGAATATTGTTTCTGCAAAACGTGATATTTAAACTATTTTTGTTCAAAATTTCATATATACCATTTAGATATCAAGGAATAACAAATAATTAACAATTCTCTAAATAAAATAAAAAACTTTGACTCGTTATGAGTGATTATCATAGTGTATATAAACATTTGCGTAGCGCTTGATATATTGAGTGTTGGTACGTTATTGCGAGAAAATATTCGCAAAGCCACCGTAAAACTTGTTGAAATGAACATTTATTTATATATATACTTGTTAATTATTGCGATAGTTATATTACTATCATAACAAAAAATATAAATAGCCTATATCCTTAAATTTGTCTTAACTTTCTGAGGTAAAGATGAATCTAACTAAACTTCGCACTTCAAAATCGGTCTAGCAGCTTAGGCTGTAGGCGGTGATAAAAAAACATACAAACCCATACACCCTAACACATACATACATCCTAAAAACGTAACCCTTATTCTTGCGCAGTCGAATAAAACCTGGACTTCGTTATATAAGTACCGATAATGGGCATAATGTGACAAAATCATCGCTTTTAAAAGCAATAACTTTATTTGTTTTCATAATTCATTGTTATTAACTTTCTAAACTCACAGAAAAAATAAAGAAATCTAATAAAATAGGTTAGCTGACAGACGCAGTCGCGGTAATATAAAACATCGTCAAAACAAAACATTTATACAATCCAGCCACAATCAAATAGCACCGTCTGTGTTTTGTGTTACGACTCCTCTGAGATCTAATTTACAGGCAACTTTAATTTCAGCGTTTTCTCATATTTCAGGACGCCTGAAACAGCTCGGACAGTTTAATGTCGGGAATTTTGAGTAAAGATGCGATATTGTTCCATTTTATACATTAATTACATTGTATCAACAATGGAAAATTAAAAATTAGTTTCAGAACATCAGTTCTGAAACTAATTTTGAAACTAAATTTTAGAAAATTTATTAAATCAGTTGTTACTTTGCATTTTTCAGGCGTTTCTTCTCGTGCAAGAGCTCGAAGAATACAGACGTCCTGAAGATGCCTCGTGAAGAGGTGAAACACGTGTCGACAAGAGTACCAGCTTGAAGACACCGAAGCCATCAAGAGTACCAGCTAGAAGACACTGAAGCAGAAGAGTACCTGCTTGAAGACTTCGAAGTAGGCAAGAGTACCAGCTTGAAGACCTCAAAGCGGAAACACACCTAGATATACAAGTAGATATCTTCGAAATTTGATTAAAAACCGTAGAAGCATAGCCATTAATGATTTCAATTACGTAAAAAGAGATTTATCGAATTAAGATAATGTTTAAGGACAGAAAACAGATTTCTTCTTTTCATATGGAAGAGAGCTTGACAACTTTTCTCACAGTTGAGTAACGTAACCTTTATTAAGACGCGGTCTAACCACGATTCCTGTAAAACAGGAAACTACGTTGAGGTACACAATACTTAGTAGTAAAGAAGACTCACTTCGCAAATATATTTAATTAAAATAGCAACTCTTGCGCATGGCGCATTACAATGCAAAATCAATTTGCACAGGCGCTAATGCCCACTCCTATTAATTAGTCAGTGTCTGTAATTACAGACATAAAATGCATGTCGCTCCATCGTGTAGCTCTTATCTCTTTTCGTGCTTGGCTAAGTATTGAAGCATTCTGTGATGTTCAGACAAATAGTTACTGATATCTTAAATACTTAGATACATACTTCCTGATACTTCAATTTCAGTGATAATATCATTCTTAGATTGGTGTCAAAAATAATGGAGGCACAAAATAATCAAGATATTATTAATAGTCTCTTAGTATTTGATACTTGTGCCAGATAGGTCGAATAGCAGAAGTCTGTAATGGTCTGGATCTAGTTGGCAATGAGTAAGAATGAATGGCATGAAAGGAGGTTAATGGGGGTATCAACATTGCAACTTACAGATATTAAGAGTAATTTACAAAAAGTTTTGGCTTACTAGAATTAGTAGGTTTTATAATGTGTGTTTTATAAGACAAGGCCCATTGATTTGACCACGTTAACTGACGTTAACACGCCCATGTTAACTGACGGTGTAGCTCGAGATTTGCTTGGAATGGGAATTGACTTTTCAGGCTGCTGGAATAGACTATTAAGTCCTTAGCGACAGATTTTATACTTGAAGGTGGTGGCTAGCAATTCGGTTACTACAAATACCTAAACTTCTTTTTTAGTTAACTCTTCTAACAGGTTCTTAACGATGTTCTCTTCACCGGAAACCTTTGTAGTGATTCGATTGGACGCCCTCCGTTATAGATATCTATATAACCAACTGAGCTCTGAAATTTTGAAATATCCATTAAAACTAGATCTGCCCTAGAATAGAAACGAAAATAAGAAAACATTATGCTTAGACACTTAACAAAAAACACAAAAAAGGTTATGCATAGAACTGAACAAAAATACAGTTGCAAGATACTAAAACGCAAATTTTCTAGTTTTTATAGATTTGCAAAATTGAATTTTCTTAAGAAACTAAAAAGGATAACGAAAATAACTAAAGAAAGATAAAAATATGGTGTATTTTTTTTTTAGAGAACTTTATAATTTTTTTTTATCTCTTTCATGCTGGACTAGGATAATAAGAAAATATAGTCCAGCTGCTTCTTTTCTCTGTCACACTGTAAAAGTCAGCTGAGTAAGACAATAGTATAACATCTTACCCTGTGTGTAAGACAATATTATAACATCTTACCCTGTGTGTAAGACAATAATATAACATCTTACCTTTTAATACTCTCTTCCTTCCATCTAACCACGGTCAAATGTGCCAACAAATTAATTGTCTTTAAAGATCTGTCTACTACTTAAGAGAAATAGACAAGATTTTATTGAATTTTATAAACATGAGGTTCATGTTTATAAAAACTTTACAAGTATAAACTTAACATTCCCCTTTAAGCTCATGTAAAAATCCCAATGTATACCACTAATCATTCCATACTCATCATAGTTAATTTAATTTCACAAATAGCTTTCTGCAAAGTCCATGCAAACTATGCCATTATCGCCATCGCTGTAAACGAGCACCATAGATTTCGTAGATGATCCCCATTCACCCCCAATATTAACCCGTCCGAACTAACGACTTCACTATCGCTCACGGGCACACACATGCGTTTGACAGAACAGTTATTATCACATCATTAATAAAATTACAAAACTCTGGCCCCATGTGCCGTGCCATTCAAACTTTACAGATTCTGTCCCTTCTTGAACACTTTTTTACAGTGACTAAAGTTAAGCGATTTGTACGCACACATTCTTAGATTAAAATGATCTTGATCAAACAGATTGTTTTATTGACATTTTTGTTTTATTTCTAGACTACTTTTTAGATAAGGAAGCTCTCCTTAAATTAGATATTATCATAGTAAGTTCCTCTAGAAATTCTGGAGTCCTCTGTCTTGCACTGAAATGGTTATTGAGACGGTATAGCCTCACAAAACCCCAGCAAACTCACATATAAGATTTCCCCATTGTCAACAAAAAAGGTATGTTTAAAGTGATCAAGTACTTACATAATTTAAAGCGCCCTTCCGTGTTATGATCACTGAATAATGTTAAATAAACTTGACTGTTTTGAAGAAATAATTGCTTTTAAAAACTCGAAACACTAAATTATTCTATAATTAAAGTTTGAGTAGTAGATACTACTATTATTAACATCACTAAAAGTTAGAAATCTAGTGAAAATATTTAGGAATAGAAGCAGCGCCCGATGCTAAGTAAAACTGAAAAGGAGTTGAACCTATTCAAATTACTCTTCAAGATCAGCAAGCTCCACATTCGTCCACAAAGTCGCTTAACAGCAGGCAAGTTGGTAGTCAAATCGTTTCTATCTTATGCAAAAAAAAGTACAAGTTTGTACTAACATTTAAGTTTGTAAACATACTATACTTTTCTTCACAAAAGCTCATGAACTGTTCCACAACAGTTTATATCGTCCGAAGGGTTACTATGCAGCTACATAATTAAATTTAGGCGATAGTCATTGTCGTATAACTTGACAATGACCCAGAGTGAGAATTGAGTGAATTAAGTTGAATCACGTCGAGATGTGCCTATCGCGTGTTGCAGCCGTGTGAGCGCTTATTTAGCTAAATTAATACGATCTACACGAAGTTGCTAAGTTCTTAATGGATAGAACGCTTGATTATTTAGCTTTAGAGCTTGCAGCAAAGTTGGAGTAAATAAAGTTGAATGAAGTTTATCTTATCTTAGAGATGAAGCATTAAAAACATTCTGCTCACTGGTTCTTTTTGCTGACTAAAATAATTTTAACGTTTTTAGATATATGTTTATAGGTGAGTATGTTTAGTTCTACATGACCTCCTGTAGTCTATGTAGCCTGGCCAGTTTTGATTTGCGAAATGTTAGATTCTAAATAAAAGTAGAAAATAAAAGTCCATATCGACCTATTTAGATAGATATACAAACATCTATTTTTATAAATAAAGCCGTATCAATACCAATTGCTCTGTATTGGTGTACGATAAGATAAAATGAGAGATATTTGCTGACTCTCTTAGATCAAGTCGTCATTTAGTGATAATATAATAAATGTAATATAAATACTCACCATAAACCTCAGGTAGATACTTTAGTAGCTAGAATCCAATTCCTTAAACATAAATCCCGTATGAAAAATCTCGTTCCGTGCAGAAAGGCAGCGATAATATACGGTTCGCCCTTAAGCCTAAAGTGCCCTTAATACTGTGTTTAAGTGGGCACGGTTCAGAAATGTTCAGGAGCCTTTCAGTCCCAACACTTCTAAGCCTTTTAATATCGCACCCTCGGCAAAGCGTAGGCGCTCTTATCGGCGACTCTTGTATATAATGTTGCGTTTTTTAAAGACATTTTGCAGTTTAATCTCTTTATATTCTGTTTTACAGTTTGTGCTACTAGCGATGACATATGGCACTGAAACGTGGTCACTTACTATGGGCCTTATAAAGAAGCTCAAAGTCACGCAGCGGGCCATAGCATATCATAGCATAGTCCTCTCCCTCTCCATCTCTATGCTATGATTTATACTGTACTATGTAATACTATTAATGTCTTCTATGGCTGTACAGAGCATTTATTTTTATTTACAGGTAGTATTTTCTTGATTTGAGATGGGAGATCCTTATAGTGCCTGTATGCATTTTGCTATTGAGATTAGTTCTAAAATTCTTAGTAGTTAGTAAAATCCTTGTTATGAAACTTTACCTTCTGAGAAAAGACCATAAACTCCATAAGTGTTTTAACTGTCAGAAAAATCCGTATAAAAATTTATAAAAATATCATATTTGATTGCCGTAAATTACCTGCATATTGACGCATGTTAGATTCACACATTGTTATGAATCTTTAATTTAATATTACGTCAAAGTATTTTTATATTAGTTTCAATAAATGTATTTATAACTTTTTAACCGACTTCCACAAAGACGGAGGTTCTCAATTCGACTGTATGTTTGTTCAGCGATTACTCCCTAATAATGAATTGTTTTTATTATTATTCCCATATAAATTTTAGCGAAATCGGTTCAGTACTTAAGTTTTTATATCAAAATAACTGAAAAAATATCGTCCAAGTAAACGAATTGCGTATTTTGAAGTTAGTTTTTTAAATTATAATTATTCTTTTGCTAAATAGATCTACTTTTGGACACCAACTCCTAACCTAACCACCTATCATTTTCTAACTATAAATACTTATGAATGAATCTACTAACGAATCAGCCATCAACAAAAAATTAGCAATCCTTTTAATTGACTGTCCGCTGTAACAAAACATCCACTCGAGTCCGTCAACAAATTGGCTTAGCGCAAACGTTTTCCATTACCTTAATTGACGTCAAAAAACACACCTTCCCCGTCAAAATCATAATTCGAGTTATGGACGCGGGGAGTCGGACGCAACTTAATTTAGCAATTAACGGGTTAATTCAATTACATCCGTCATTGGATTTGAGTGGACGCGGGAACGATTTCAGAGTGGGAACAGTGCATGCGGAATTCCGGTGATTTCCGATTGCCGCGTGAAGGGTTAATCGGGGGAGGTCTACGTTTGTTGCTTGTATATCTTAGATAGTGGAAGTTTGTGCGATTGTTATTGTTAGATGATTTTTTAAGTATTTATGTTTAGTTTTAATTAGCTGAGACGTCTAATAATAAAATTATTACTTATTCCATAAAAAAAAATTGAACCCACTTCAAAACTAAATACCTACTTAAATGTTTAAGGTGTGTAAAATAAAGAGCTTATCCATCTAATGGCACTTAGCAAAATGTATGCAGTCGTTGTGATTTCTTTTGCAAACCCTCTTATTTTATGGGTGTAATGGAAGCGCATTCAAAACAACTGGTACGTCATTTTTGGGAGACTACTATATTGAATTCAGAATAATTTTACTTAGCTAACTATGCATTGTCATCTGAACCAAACGTGAAATGCAAACTTTCGTCTTAATCAGTTGGGAATAAATGAGAATTCGATTGAAAGATTTGACCCAAGCATATTAATTAACAAGGCAAGTTAAATAAAAGTAAGATAAACATAGCGAAACATTTTACTAATCAAAATATATCTTAAACAGAGCTAAATTGGATGAGACGCTAATGAAATTGTAATTCAAAATCAGAGCTTTGATGAAATCTATGTTAAATTTGGATTTAATAGAAGACTATAAAATAGAAGACAGCTCAGAAATTTACGTACGTCATAACAATTACCGAGCCAAAATACCTTGACGTAAGTATAAGTAATGGAACGCGGGTGTTCCCATTTCCACCCGTACATATTTGACGAGCCGCATTCCACTGAGGCCGTGATCAGTTAACTTTTAAAGCTCATTAAAATAGATGGTTCATTCATTCGCTGTAAATTTCCGCGTTGGCGGAAAATTAAAACGATACCCGCGGCGCACCGGTACGCGTCCTCTATTGTAAAAATGCAAAAGTGGAAAGAGAAAAACTTTACCGTGTTTCCATACGTTTACTTTTCTCTGAAACAGTGGTTCTGAACGGTTTTGTGTTGAGGGACATTTGGCAAAAATGTTTTGTGCACTAGGAAATTATACAAAAATCTGAGCGTTTGGTGCCTTTGTTCTTTAGAATAGGTATTTTGGGTTAGCGTGCTTTACACTTACTTAAAAACCTACAGTAAAGAGCGAACGTTGTAGAACGCAATGTCGCCTAACATCAGGTGAGCTGTAGGTCAAGCACAAGCCTGTCAAATGTACAAAAATAAATGTGCACGAAACGGTCAAAATAAAATAAAGAATGCTGTGATTTTAATTTAAAGTAATCGATATATTTTTTTACATTACGTCACTATATCAAAAATGTTTATGTGTATAACATAGTTAAAATTATAAATGGCATTATTAAATGTTAACAAATTAAAAAAAAAACATGAAAAAAGACACACACACATAAACACACATAAAATCTACGCTTTCACATAAACACACTTAAAAATCTACGTTTTATTATTTAAAAAAAACGTTGTAATCAAGCAGTCTCTCTAACGATGTCCTGAGATCACAAATGGTCTACGGACTACCGTTTAAGAACCACTGGTATAAAAAGTTTATCAGGGTTTTAACGGATCCAACTCGTTTTTCAATATGTTTTTTCGCAGAAATATCGCACGGATTCCAGTATCACAGTTATATTTTACGAATAAACTTCCGAGAGAATCTCGTTAAATACCCCACGTTTGATACACAAAGCGGAATGGAATGACTGGAGCGTATGGTATCGGCTACCTTCGTGCGGGTTGGGTTATCAGGCAGTTACAGACGACCGGCCGACCGCAAGCCAGCGCTAAATTACTGGCCAATAATACACTTATGTCGAGTGTTGAGTGTAGATTTGGTTTATGAATTGCAACCTCGTACATCGAATGCTCTGTACATAGTACGTTTGTCTGTGCGATTTAAATTTCGAATGGAAGAGCGTTGCTTTGTTAGTTGAGTCTATTCATCGTATTTTCAATTACGGTTCTCTATATTGTGTTGGGTATGTATGACGACCGCAATCCACAGTGGCTTAGCACAAGCTGCTTTATTGGATTTCCAACTGTTGATTTGTGCTAAATTTATCCATCACAAGTAACATCTATATAGAGTTTTGGCGGGAACGTCTTAGTAACGTGTTGTTGCTTTGTTTTATTTTCCTAAACTTGTGTTATTTTCAACATTAATGATATAAAAATGGTGGTGTTTTATTCAATAAGTGTTCGATAAAGTGCGTGAGTGTGGGCAAGTGAAATAAATCAGTAAAACGTGTGATTTTACGTTGTCGGCAAAACTCCTTAGAAGCTTCTAGTAAAGTCGCCACCACTTTACTGAAGCAGGACTCGACTTATAAATTGACTGTATACGTGACTTAGATTGTGACTAGAACATTTATAACTTGTTTTATTCAAGAAACTTGTAAAAATCCTAATACTTGACACTGGCAAATGCTTTAATGCGTGTCCAATACAAAAAAGAAGAAGAACATCTATATATCTGATGTATCTTAATCATCATCATTGGCCTGTTTACATCTACATGAGATGATACTATGTAGCGTCCGGTTGATAACATCTGCGCTCGTGGCTAAATAAGCCAATACGAGAGCGACAGATGCGGTCACATTTTTGGCATTTATATAATTGGGAAGTGAGCGGCAGTAGGTTGTTTTCACGTTGGTGCCTGATCGAGTGTTTCCGAGCTAGTACTTCAAGCCACGCATCGTCGTGTAACTTAACATACCATCGGCTGTCACTTTCTTCACTCTATTCGGTCTTCTGATACGAGCTCCCAGTCGGACGCGTCAATGTTGAAACTAGACATGTCGCGCTTAACGCTATCCTTGAATCTCAACAGAGGGCGTCAGATTGGAAGCCTGGAATGTGCGAGTTCTTCAAGAAGAACCTGCCTTGGCAAAAGATGGCTCCATTCTGTGCACATGCCTCAGTCAATACAATCCCACCAAAAACATTTCATGTAAAATGGGTTGCCATGTCTCGCATTGTCATGCCACTTTCACTGACAAAAATATATCAGATGAGATCTGACTGAATCTGAAGAGCCAAGCTGCTAACTCTACAAAGTCTAACGTTACAATACTTACCTCTGTAAGCCTTAAATCTTGATCAAAAAGCATGGCTTGGCCGTTTTCCGGCTGTCAGTTACAAACATATGTCGCATAACATGTCGTACATTGACTTCTAAGGAAGAAAAAGAAAGAGAAACTAAAATCTCTGCTCTTGAATGATGTATATTGTAATAGTAATAGGCCATGAAACGACCAAGCCATGCTTTTTGATCAAGATTTAAGGCTTACAGAGGTAAGTATTGTAGCGTTAGACTTTGTAGAGTTAGCAGCTTGGCTCTTCAGATTCAGTCAGATCTCATCTGATATATTTTTGTCAGTGAAAGTGGCATGACAATGCGAGACATGGCAACCAATTTTACATGAAATGTTTTTGGTGGGATTTCATTTCTTTTTGTAAGAGACCCTGCAATTTCTGCAACGTTTTATTTTAACGGAATATATTTTCCTGTGCATCTGTTATTATTTTTTTGCAGCACACTCTCTGTCATAGCCTCTTTTCTTGTTAGCTTATTACTTAAAATAGGTGATAGCTGCTGTAACCTTCAATTCTGATATGGCACCATACTATAGCGCGTGAATAAGAGTCTGTATCCAGATACACTTCTCAGTCTTCAGCACAAGTATAAAGTTGCAGTTCGTCCCAATGTTATACAACATAACAAACAATAACACACCTAATTTGCAATGCCATATCAAAATCGATTTTTCCATATAATAAATATGTCAGCGAATGTAAAAGGCATGAACCATCTCCAGGCATGTGAACTTATACGATGAGGTCCTAGCAAATTATAGCCTACATACCAAATTACAGCTTTCTAGGACTTCAGCAAGTTGTTTATTTTTTTAGTTAATCAATGACAAATCGACGTAGGTATCAATAAAATCGAAAGTATAAAAGCTACATACATACTTTTTTTTATATTGTATCAGTCCACTGACCACACTTGATCCTGAAAATTTGAACTCTCTGGTGTTATCGGGGCCGAAGTAATGAGCGTCTAAAAATCCGACAAATCGCTTCGAGTCCGACGAATCTCTTCGTGTAAAGATAGTCC
Source organism: Lycia hirtaria (assembly GCA_947563715.1). Lineage (NCBI taxonomy): Eukaryota > Metazoa > Arthropoda > Insecta > Lepidoptera > Geometridae > Lycia > Lycia hirtaria. The sequence goes on along the minus strand of OX387381.1, from coordinate 28,323,088 downwards.
CGGCCGTACGCACCCGCTCGCTCACATGGCGGGGGCACGGCCGTGCCCCCAGATCTTCTGTTTGAGGATACTGGTTATGCTAGGGTATGTATCTTAATGGTGACTATATATTTACATAATATGTAAGTAGTAAGTAGTAGATTAGTTTCTAGTTTATTGTTGACTACATGAACTTAAAATATAAACATGTTTGCATTATCATTACTTTAAAAAAAAAAAATGTTATACTCAAGGAGTAAAGACTAACCTTGCACATCAAAATCGGTTGTCATTTAGGCTATAGGAGGTAATATAGAAACATATATACAAATCCTAGAAAATCCTCCTTCTTGCGCAGTCGGGTAACTAATAATGAAACTATTATTAGAGTCCGTGCCAGTGCCACAACTGAAAACCGCACCGATGGCAAAATTTTGTATACAAGGATTAAATTTGACAGGCCCGCCAATTTCACCACCAGAATACGACTAAAGCAGGCGTTAAAGTTCTCTGTTTATACAAGTTCAGTGGTGGTGGAAATTTCAAAATATCTTATAAATAATATGAAAAGATTACTGAGAATGTGTAGTGTAGATACTAGATAGCATTATGGGCCTTGATTCCGTATGGCCATCGGCAGCGTTACGTGAAATTGACGTGGCTGTGTGACAATGAAAGTTAGACTTTAGAGTTTAAAACTTAAAGTGTAATTTTCATTGTCAAAGCACCCACGTCTAGTTCACGTAATGCAACCGATGGAATACGGAATAAGGGCCATGGTCTCAGACGATGCGACAGTTGACGTCGACCGCATAGACGAAGTGCGTCAGCTGCATTTTATTATTTCATCGGGCACAACGCTCACAATGGTTCAGTGAGTTCAGTCCTTATTTCACTCTCCCCATTCTACTAGATGATTAACAGAAAATCGGCACATTACCACCCATTTCTAATGAAATGCCAAAAATCCTCGCACGATTTAGGTTCACGTTCTTGGTGCGTACTGCACAGGAATGGATCTGTCTGCTGCCACCGCCATCTTGGAATTTGTAAGACTAAACTGAAATAGATTTTCCTGAGAACTACAGACTAGGAATTTTTAAGGCTAGACTGAAAAGCACCATCTTTAGGTGGTCAATCGTGGCTTTATTTCATCTAAAAAAAAAAACTAAGCTAACTTTGTTTAGGATTAGTTACCTCTTCATTTTACTGTATTATACTTAGGTAGTTTATGATAATTCAAACAACATAAATAAGTAGTTTAAGTTATTTTATTAAAAAATAGGTATTCAAGACTAATACAAAAATTAAAATACGTCTCAAGATTTATTGTTTTTCCCATAGGTTACCCTATATATGGTCATATTTCACACAAAAATAGGCCTTTCCAATACAAACTGCATTAAAATTTCGCTTCAAATGTTAATACTCCAAGACACCTTGCTATAACATTACTTACCATTATTACAACACTTACATTTTTCATTTTGCATAACACAACGAAATAAAAAATGTTATCAATACTTTCATTTACGAGTTTCTTTAACAGAAAATAATAAAGCTGCTCTATAGAAACGTATTCTACAATTATGAACCTTCAGCTAAGTTTTTAAGATTTGTAATTGATTGTATTTATTTCCTATATCGAGCAGATCATTATTTTATAGTTGCTACAATTCACGAACACACATAAGCCTTCACATGGATATTCGTGTAACATTAATGTACATATACAACGCGTTAGTGTGTGTGCCCGATGGAGCGAGCTAACGCCACTCATACATACACAAATAAGACTCGAACACAACCAAAGGCCACACGTAATCGTGGCAACAACTATGAAGATATCAACTAACTGGTCTATAAGTTTTATATAGATACCATTTTGTAAACAGCCTATTGCATACGTATTACAGGCTAACGAAGTGCGAAAATAGGAACTACGACAGTTTGGTACCGATACTATTTCTATTTTATTTAAATGACATTTTATAGCCGTGGAAAGCAAGGTATCTAGGCGTGAGTAGTGATTGCGATATGGTACGATCTTAGCGAGGATTCTTTATCTAAATTGATCGACTAAATAAAAGTTAATAGGTCCAAGTTTCTTATAAGAGACATTTTAGTGGCGTGACTGACGTATATTTTTATTTGAATAAAAGTATATATCGGCCTGATGGCCGATGAGGCCGAAAGGTTCTCGAGTGGAGACCACGCACCGTCAAGCGCAGCGTAGGAAGGCCAGCCACGAGATGGGCGGGAAGACGCTGGATGCAAGCCGCTTCCAATCGGTCTTTTTGGAAATCCATGGGGGAGGCCTATGTCCAGCAGTGGACTTCTTATGGCTGAGATGATGATGACGAAAAGTATATATGAAAGTGACGCTTGCCTTTCGGGTTGAGTATGTGACTTCAACCAGGGAGGATGTTATATATTTGCAGCATATTTTTTTAAAGAGAGACGTTTAACGCGCTCTTGTTCATACAAAAGCAGAAAACTAAACATTGTCCCATTTCGAATTCAAGATAACAGAAGCCCGACCATTTATGATTGCATCTATATAATAAGAATCATCGTAATAAAATAGTTTTTCTGCGGAAAATGCGTAAAGTTACCTAACATTTACGCATTACGCATTAAGACCCCAATATTTTTTCCGGTACTGTACCTACAGTAGGCGCCAAAATGATTGGGGTCTTAACGATATTTTCGAGTCTTATTTTTTATGCTCTGAGCCGCTTTTTGTTGCGGTCTTGGCTCAAGTCGTTAAAGACTGTAATTTTCAGTTAGATTTTCTTTTATCATGTATCTGTATTCGTTGTTGTGTAATATAATTATAGTTTAAAAACCTGAAGCAACTGACTTCTCATGGATGCCATTCTCAGAATTAGACCAAATTGAAATGGGACTATATGGCAAGCACCAGCTTTCAAATAAAAAAAGATACATCAAAATCGGTTCATCCAGTCTAAAGTTATGAGGTAACAAACATATAAAAAATACAGTCGAATTGAGAACCTCCTCCTATTTTAGATCGGTTAAAAATAAATATAAGATTGTATCATATTGCAATGATGTGATCATATAAATTAACATAAATTAAAACAAATTTAGAAGTATAAAAAGGCATTTTACACAATTATGATAACTATATACAAAATATTTTTAAAGGACGATTATTCATATACCAGTCAGATTTGGAAGCGTCCTATTTAATAACATTTCAACTACTAAATGCTTAATTACAGATGATATGCAATACAAGTCGTGCTATCCAATTTTATAATAACAAGTGGCTATAATTATTATAACTCATATCACATATTTTACGTAGATTATAACTTATGTTTTGTCAAAGCATCATTTTGTAATACGACTCACAACTCCAACGTTTCCTCCATAATTTGTAGTATACTTGTTAATCTACTTATGGCACATGAAAATGAAATCTAAATAAAAAATACCTAGTTACATATTATCTAACTAGTATTACTAATTGAATATGATTTAATTGAAATTTTGTGTGAAATAAATTTAAAAGTTCAACTGCCTATACAAGTCTATTTTATGTACACTATGAATTCCATTACAAATTTTGTTATTTCAATTTATTGCCAAGCGTTATTTATTTGTATAACTACTTATACTAATGATATAGGATTACAAATTCGATTATTGATATACAGACGGATATATCAATCTGAATTCTACCAATTCCAACAGTAACATTGTAAAAATGAGAATTGATATTAAAAGTAATCAGATCTTTTTTCATAACGTTATCATTAATTTAACCATATTTACACTATTCACAACTTAATTTACAAAGACTAGGAATACTTTTGTTGAATAAAATATATTAAGTTATAATAAAGTTATTAGAAAATTAATGTGTGCGCTTAAATACTCCAAATAGGCCAAAGTCTCTTTCAAGGCCATGAAAATACAATACAAACTGAAATCAACAATCACTTTCGAATCACAAATTCACTCAAATTCACTCCAATTTCTACAAGTGAGGAAGAACTGCGACAGTAATTTCAGAACAACACTAAACTAACAGAAGTCTATACGTCCGTTTGGCACAGGTCGCCGAAAACCGGCAAGGCATGATACTACCGGGTCACAGAATCCACTCTAGGGTGAGGAGCCGGAGGGGGATGAGTGGGGGGATCATAGGACGGCTTCACGGCAGTCAGGACGTTGTGCCCTTGCCTGAATGAAGTCAGGCGAGCCAGCGTCCGAGTACCATCGTTGTCGAAATTAGGCCTCTCGTACTGGTGATTCGTCCGCTGTCTCTGAGGCTGCATCGCTTGCAACTCGTCGTATCCAGCATCATCTCCATAATTCTCTTCATCGGTATCGTCTGCCCCAAATGCTCGATACGTCGTCTCAGATTCCGAATTCTTTCTCGACACGTAAGTCCGACCGATCAGCGATTGATTGACATCAGTCTTTTTATCACACTTTCCTTCCAAGCTCTGGTTGTATCTCAACTGAGCTTTCTGAGTTTTATCCATCGACGGTAGATCGTAAAATTTCAGCACATTCGGGTGTCCTTGGAAATATTTCTCGCTATAAACATTTCTATTGTAATAACCTCCATTGCTAGCGGGGTACAATTCCTCATCTGGGGCGTAGCGATTGTCAAAGGAATCCACATTCTTGCCCGGAGGAAACCAACCCTGCGGAGCAAAATAAATAAAACGTTTAAAGACAAATACACATTGAGTTAAAAGCGGGGCTTAAATCCAATTTGAATGAGCTGCGAAAGAGGAAAATTCACTTACCAGTGAACTCACACACTGGCGAGTGTTAGCGACTAGAGTGACCGAGGCGTACGCGGCCGGCGAGTTTGCGGTTTTGCTCGTATTCCATTCGTTCCCGTTGGCCCGGGAAGACGTCACCTCCGCGTATTCCGGCAACTGTTGGGCAACTTTATCGTACTCAGAGTTCGCTTTCTCTTTACTATGATTCGTTTGACTCCCCGACAAACAAACGCCTGGCTGGTTTTCCATCCATAGCAATGACTCTGTTTTAGTAACAGAATTCTTGTTGTAGCAACTACTCAGCGGATGGGATAAAGACACCGCAGCTTTTATATTCATCTGAGTCACTAAGCTCGTTCCGTTCGAATCTGAAACGAAAACAAGCCAATTATTATCGGTTTTATGAATAATAATGAGACCCGTTATCGATTTCATAAGCCGCATGCAAATGACCTCGTTTACCGGAGACTTAAAAGATGTAAACGCAGCGGAACAAATAAAACGAGCGAAATTGGCTTAAAGGTAACTGGGTGAGTCAACAAACGAATCGCCTCGAGAAAACAAAATAGAAAACATTTACATTTACTGGGTCTTTATTTCTCGGATTTGTATCATTCCTTTGTGCCCCGAACGTGAATGCAAAGTGAAAGAGATCCAGTACGCTCACGAGAGGGCCGTGCTACCTTTCAACTCGAAAGTAATCTAGCGCCCCTCCGCCCCTCGCGTGGCAAAGCCTCCATCAAACAAACGCTCAGCGCCCTGCACCACCCCACGACACCCGTGGAATGTTTTTAATTTTGAAATTCTGATGCTGATTCCACGGAAAAAAGTAACCGTTTCGAGATAAGCTGAATAACTGTTTATTTTCCAGTTACGTTGGCTCCACGTTTCGTGAATGCCGCTGCGATAGATTACACGGTACGATGTATCTTCATTGTTATGAAAATTGCCATTATAACAATTGCTCACCGTAAATGTTTGGAAGGGCCGACTTTTTGGCGAAAATGTTGTGCTTCCGTACGTAAATAATTCCGCCAATCACAATCATTTTGAACAGAACAATGGCTCCAATCAGAAAGTAAAACCATGTTTCCATTACGAAGTCCCCAGCCACTATAGACACTTCCCCGTTGATCGGATATCTGAAATGAAAATACATTCGTCAGAAAATGTTACGTAATATTTATATTTTTTCCGATGTTTTTATGCTTTTATTTCTCTTACCTCGATAATGGATCCAATCCGACCGAACGAGAGTCAATATTTAGGTATACTTTTTGACTGAACGGGCCCAAACCGACGATTGTTTCTGCGGCGATTTGAACGGAGTAACTGACCCCGGAGGTCAAGTTCGTCATTATAAGGCTAGTCGCCTGGTGGACGGTAGTGTTTATGGCTACCATAGATTTATTGGCAGGTATGTCGAGCCAATTTACCACGACATTGTAACCGGTAATGATCCCATTTTGTAGGTGCAACTCCGGCGGTGACCATTTCAGATGGACGGTTGTAGTATTCAATATAAACATTTCTAAGTTAATTGGAGGGCCGTCTGGAACTGGAATAAAAATACTTTGTGAGATAGTTACATAAACAAGAAAGAATGCAGAAAAATATCAAGGCATGCTTACCATCATCCAAAGTTTGAGCTACCCTGGAATTTGATGGCTTCCCCTCGAATTTTCTATAAAAGGGTATCAGGAAAAATTCGTATTTTGTGTACTTTCTCAAAGACGTTATTTCATAGCCGGATACGTCGTTGGAATGCAAAATAGTTTTCATTTCGTACTCGGTAGTCACATTGTCTAGGGGGCGGAAATATATAAAAAGACCTTCGAGGTAGTAAAAATTCAAAATCTCCCACATAAGCTTTATGGTTTTAGCGTCTATCGGCGTCGCTTCGATAAGCTCCACAATGTTGTCTGTGAGAATATTATTTCTGAATTCAGTGTTATTTGAATAAACTCCGGTTTCCCACAAAGAGTTCGCTTCCTCTCCGATAGTGATAGGGTCGGATACTGGGCTCGGTCCAGACAGCCCATGAGAATTCTCCGTCCTCACAATAAACATGTACGTTACGCCTGGGATGAGAGATTTCGCGGTATATTGTGCTTGATACACTCGGCGAGCGAGCACTGCCCATCCTCGAGAGTTCCTCGGTGTATTATTTCCTTGCAAAGTTTCCCTTGAAAATACTTCCACTTGGTAACCGAGCACCGAGGAAGATCCGATCTTGTTGTTTTGGTTCCACGTTATCGTGACACTATAGTCTGTCATGTTATGTAGTTGTGGTTTTGTCGGCGGTCCAGGTAAAGAAGACATGTCAGCGGCTCGGAAAAAATGAATATTTGGATTTGTTGGGCTGTCAACTAACAAAACTCCGCTCCATACATATTTTCCGTGATGGGAAGAAGCAACACACGTGTAAGTCCCGCTATCTCCTTTGACTAAATCCTTCAGTATAAGGGTACCGTCATTAGACACGTTTCTCCTGTGATTTTGTATTAATGCTTCCCCTTCGAAATACCAGGCGATGATTGGCTCAGGTGTGCCCGTAGCTGTGCAGGGGAAAACTGCCATCGATTTTATAGGTAACGTTTGGTTAGAGGGCCCGTTTGTTATGATTGGCGGTGGACGGTCATCGTCTGACGTCACAGTCAGTTTCGCTCTGATGAACGAGCTGCCAGCGAAGTTTACCGCTGAGCAAACTATCGTGTTCCGGGTGTCGTTTTTGTTTGTATCATTGATCGTTAGCACGGTGACTCCATCGAGGACTGTGGACGCATGGTATTTGCCACGCGACGTACCCGGGAATATAATAGTCCGGTTGCCTTCTATGCTCCAAAAAATTGTTGGTTCGGGTTTGCCGTATGCGGAACACGTGAATGTTGCTATCGAACCAGCCTCTATGCTTACCGAACTTGGTCTAATGCTAATTGACGGAGGATCTGAAACAAAATGTGTGACATACTTATTGTTTATTAATTTTTGCCACACAAATAATTTTTCTAATAGTCCAGTATAGATTTTCAAATTTAAGAGAACAACTTAATGTCGTGCAACCTTCTATACAAATAGGGAAAAACTGTTTTCTACTCTTAAAAATTTAACGATTTCAATGTTTATTTTTTATCTGATTTAAATCATAAATATCTATGGCTCTATAAAAAAAGTAAAACGTAATGGTATAGCCATTAATAGTTAAATATAAAGAAAAACAATTATCAAAATCGGTCATTTAAGGATAGAAAAAAAACTCCTTTTGTATGAAAAATGCGTAATTTACTGTCAAAATATCGCATAATCACACGTTTTTTTTATTATAAGTAAATTAATACAATAAATAAAATTAACACTCTATTTAATTCAGCATTTTAATAAAAATGTAGAGCACAGCACAATAATGGAAATGCGTGCCAATACGTTTTATTTATCTACCTACCTTCATGTACATTGAAAAAAGAAGAATATATTACAAATAAATAATAATAGTTTAAAAAAACTAACAAAAACCGCTTATCAAATTATTATATTGTCATCGGTCCTCGAGAAGTTTACAAAGTCTTGAATGAAATCTGACCGTTTGAAGTGGGTCAAAATCAAGTTCAAAGTAGTCGATTACAAACAAACAAACATGTATTCGGGAAAGCTAATAAAAGCGTGTTAAAAAGTTTATATTTGTAGATTAGTTTTATATGTAATTGAGTAAGTAGCATTTATATATAGAATAGATCTTAGTATTTGTACAAATACAATATTTATCTTAGGTGAAGCTTACCGTATACAGTTAAATATCCACTCGCACTAACTGCACCCACTGAATTATCAGCTTCGCAAGTATACTCTCCCTCATCTGCTAAAACTACCCCGTCAAGTCTCAGGCTCCTGTCATCTAGCACTTTGACGCGTCCGAGTGGCATGTTCCCCCCTCCTGCGGTCCTGCGCCACAACACGTCGGGTAAGGGGTCGCCCCCCACCCGGCACTGGAACGTCACGCTACCGCCAGTCTGTGCCACCACGTCCTCAGGACCCGTGATTAAGTACGGCTTAACTGCAATGAGAAATGTACATGAATAACACGACAAAAGAGCTATGTCGCGAAAGTTATTCAACAAATTGTAACTGCAATTAAATTTTCATCCATTTTCACTTTCATACATTTACGTATTCATCATGAAATCCATACAACTGAGATGATGATGATAATATAACGTTTCTGCGCCAAATGTTATCAAAATCAGCTAGAAAATTGCCCCCCAGTAAACTTATTTTTAATCGAAATTGCAGAGCCTTTTGTCAGGACAGCTTCTTGACCAATTTTGCTTATGTAAGTTTTTGTTTAGAATTGAGTACCGAATGTATTCAAATATTACCAAAATCGGCCACAGAAAACTTCCCCTTTTTTGAGGAAATACACCTTTATAATCAAAAATACCCGACGACAAAAGAATATATAACATTTTTTAACATATACAGCAAGTTTCATAAGGATTGGATAGGGCGTACCAACAATTGATATTACTACGAGTTGATTTGTTTGCTTCGTTCACTCAACTAATTAGATACCTACTGTGTATTCTGAGCGTAGCGATGGAGGACTCCCGAGTACCAGCCGCATTTCTCGCAAGACACTGATACCTCCCGGCGTCAGTCTGCCTCGCGTCTTGAATAATGAGATTGCCACCGTCAACTAAATGCATCCTGCGATAATAAAATCACACATTTTATTACACATAAAGTCATAATAAAACGAAATTTGCACTGAAATGAATGCATTTCATTATGAACAAAGTGCAATGTAACAAAGTCATTCAAATGTAGGGCGGAATAATTCAATACGAAATTAACATTTAATAAGGGGTCCGGTGAACTATTGAGATTTTTACTTGATTGCTTGTCAAGCTCTTCAATATCCCCTTCTTTTATACTTTGATGTAACCCTCCCCTAGACTGTTAATTATTTTTATGCTCCGCCATACGTAACATGCGCCCTTAAGATGCTCATCAAAATTCATACAACCCAATGCGAAATAAATTGCTTATAAATAAATTGCTTATAAAGTTTTAGCTGGTTGAGTACCCATTTTCACCTTTACGTTCCACTTTTCACCGGCTTCAAAAATGAAGAGGTTTACAATTTTTCGTATTATTTGTGTATTTTCTTTTATAATTTATATATTGTATTAATTTTTACCACAGTGTCATGTTTTAATTATACTTTTGGGAATTTGTTTCGTAATATTCTCGAAAAATCCAATAACTTTTTATAGTAATTGTAGAATTAAATTAGATAATAATTACTTATGTATGCAGATTTTGTTTTCACTCCTCATTTAAAAGTAGTTTTTTATTTCCTAAAGTTTAACACTTGTTTCCTTTTACTCTAAGCGCCAGTGCGATCTATTTAAGTTTTAGTGATTGTGCTTCTGTTTATTTTCTTTTATCACGCCTCTCAGTCATTAGAACAAGCTTCTTAACATCATTTAAGCATTCACAGCGGGCGGCTGCCAGCGACCGCGACAAAGTCGCGATCACATAAAAGAATGCGGTGCGCTCGTTAAACTCTGCATAAATTAGGCTCTGGATTGCTCATGAAATCGTACGATTAAATTTATATCGAGATATCGAATATCAAACAAGTCTATTCGGCTGTATTCACAAGACTATCGCATTTCTATCCCACTCGGTTGATGAGAGCACTCGACTACCCTCGACTACCTCCGACTGCGTTTATCTGCCTATCGACCTGCCAACTTTTGTCGGAGTAAAGTTCTTATTTTAATAACGTAACTGCCAAGTTCGTTGAATTTCCGCAACCCAAAAGTTTCAATGATATGAGTTTTGTTCAACTCGCATTGGCTCGGAACGAAGTTTGTTCCTAATAATAGAAACTATAAATTGGGAGATTCTGCAATAATACTAGTTAACTGGCAAACTGCTTTACCGGGGAATTGGAATGAAACAACGAGTAAAGTACAAGATGAACTTACTAAATTGCTTTACGTCCTTACTTAGTCAAATAGTACCTAGTGTGTTAAAGCAGTTCCGCGTAAGTCCTCAGTAATAGCAAAAAGGTTGTTTTAAAATTTACTGACCTGGAATCTCCATCAAAATGCAAATTCTGGCTATTTTTCTTCCAATACACTGTAGGTTCAGGAGAACCTCTTGGTGGAGAACATTCCAGAATAACAGTCTCGCCTTGAGCTGACTGTGTTGAAACGGGCTCCAATCTAAACTCTTCTCGAAGTACTGAAAACACATAAAGTTATTAGTAAACATTCTCAATAAGTTAAAAGAAAAACAAAATACCCGACTGCAGAAAAGCAGTTTTTGCAGTCTAACTTACGATTTCGCTACGCTTGAGATACTGTTGAATGTACGTTTGTTGTGAGAAAGTATGTGTAAAATCGCTGTAAAAGATTATAAATGAATATTCTTTAGAATAATTCCAGTAAAATCACCTGTTTATTACGAAAAAGTTCGTTTGAGATTACGAAAAATTGCATTTTTTTGCGGGAAATATATTATTAATATTACAAAAAATATAGCCTCTGTAAGTGGAGATGAATCTAACGACACCTCACACATCAAAATCGGTCAAGCCGTTTAGGCTGTACATAGTCGATCATATAGAAACATACATACATATCCACATACATACATATATACAAACATACATGCAGTCGGGTAAAAAGAGTTCAAATATATACTATGCAATATTATGTACTTATAATGATCTAAGAATTGTATTTAAATTGTGACAATAAATTATGTACTTACTCGATTTAAGTAATCTGGAGGTAAATGTTTCTTTTCTATTTCATCGTTGCAAGCGAGAAAAATTAGAAGAATATAATTATGGGACGGTATGATTGGTCAAACTTACCAGCAACATGAAGTGAAGCATTTCTACTTCTCGCCGTCCCATAAGGATTGGTAGCTTCACACCAATACACTCCAGCATCTGAATGGGCTCTTCCATGAGTAGCTCTCAGGAAAAACAGACCACCAGCCGGGAGTAGACTTCGATGAGTGTCCGATACTACAAGAACCCCGCCTTTATACCATCGTATAGTCGGCGGAGGGGAACCTCCAGCGCGGCAATTCAGCGTCGCTGGCTGATGACGAGCTACGGTCACATCGATAGGCTGTTCTATGATGTATGGAGCTTCTCCTGAACTTCCATAGTCATCATTCATCCCACCCTCCACATGACCTGTAAACAAAAAGTTTACATTACCACAATGATCTTTTACATTGTATTGATTACCAAGCAAACACTAGAGCTCAAGTAGTAGTTGCAGTTGGCGTGCTTGGACTTTAATGAAAGGCGACTCGCAAGGCCACACCCACTGCAATTTCCTACGAGCTTTATTTTAAATTTACCTTACAAAAGGCCCTTTCTAGTCTACGGTTTATTTTAATAATAGGTGGAGTATGTCATTTGCAGCTACTCTATAGCGGTACACAATAATAATGAGCCATAAACACAGGCTTGGCGAAGCACGGGTCCCCCAAGGATGCTGTTTGGGACCCCTTGCCTTCAGTGTTTACAACGAACGCGCAGATGTTAGTTTTTGACACTTGAATTGATGTATGTCTATTGTTGTACATCGATGTTATTGTTGCGACGTAAAAATCGATTGGGTGCAAAAAAAATCGATCGGATGCAAAAAATTCGATTCGGTGTCCGATTATTGAGAGAACGATCCACTAGGGATGGTCTGCGACTCGACTCTCGGCGAGACTGTGTTTTGTGAGCAAAATCAATAGAGATTACTCTTTTGTGCAAAGTAATTGTGTTTATTTATTCACGTGTCCCGTCGTTGTGAATGCGGTGCGATACAAGGGCTAATCTATAATTGAATCTCCATTCGATTCGCTATCGTTCATTTTTGTGCAAAATCCCCTGTTTTTATACTGAATTATTTTTATTAGTTATTAACCTATTTTGCTACTACTCAGTATTATTATTAAAATCAGTCTACTGTAATAACGGTATGTTATAGCGTTATGGTATGAATGAATGGTGGGTGAATGAGTATAAATTTTATCTGAACTTTTCGCATCGTTTATCTGTATTTTTTTATTACTTAATCGAAATTATTTATCATTGAAACACTCATAAAAAATATGCAATCTTTGGACAAATATTAAACGTTTCCAAAATTGATACTGCTTATTAATAGTAGATACTTAATAGTATCGCTACTTTAATATCTACAATTTAATGGAAACAGTTAATCATATGTGACACTACAAAAGCAACGTGTATAAAAACACCCGACACCGGGACCCATGTGAATGGATGATACGATAGCGAAAGATGGCAAAAAAATATATTGACCATTCAACCAGATGACAGCAATAAATTAACTGTCAACCTCGGAGATACTTTTCCCAGTTCTGTGCGATGTTGCTACACGTGAGTGTCAAAAAGTAGCAAACATATATATATATATATATTTTTTTATATTATTAATACCATATTAATAATTAGACAATTTTGAATTGATGAATTTACTCTTCAGTGAAATGCTCGGGCTGGTTTGGCATGATTATTGGACGAACTTTGAAAGCAACATCCAAAAATTGCTAAGTTATTTTTAGCGCTAAATTCTTCACATTAACTCATCTTTCATCTTTATTGGAGTCTAAGAGTCTAGGAAACCAAAAGCCCGGCAGCCCTGCTGTTTGACTGAAAGGCGGATTTATCCAAGCAGCGTTTGGTGTCGCCGCTCATTGTATTTTTTTTATGTTTAAAACCTAAAATCTTAGCAAAATTAGCACGTATATATATTGTGACTTATGAGTAGATATGATTCACAGTACGTATAGATACTTAAGTTTGTAATAGATTATGTAGTATGTTTGTTTACTTAACTGTACGCGAAGATATAAAAATAAAGATTTAGCAGATTGCGCCGTATATAAAATATAGTTTATGTTGTCCGTTACGTTACTTTATGGCGTATAAAACTAACTTTATCGTTTCAGATCGCTTCATACGCGCGATACGACAGAATCGATTTTTATGAATGATTGATATCCTGTCTTCTTTATAGTTTTAGTAACTTATATATAACTTGCAGCAAAACATAACATAACAAAACATAATAATAAAATAATAATAATAAACATAATGCATAATGTCAAAACATTATTACTGCACGGTTCAGTTAACTCGCGATATCATAATTGTTAACTCAATTTGTTATGTACTAATTTATTTAAGATCCTCTATCTTTAAATATTATGTTCATATTATTTAGAACTGAATCTGTGCCAACTTTAAGTGGCACAGTATTTTGAATTTTGTTGACCTTTAAAAAATTTGATGAATTATAAAACTGCTATTTGACTTAAATAAAATTATACGAATTTGAATATGAATAAATTTTGGTACACGTTTCCATATACCCTGAACGAACTGAACAAAACTTGTAAGTACTATAAAAAATGGGAACCAGATTGTTAATAGAATAATATAGGTATACCTACTTTTAAGCTATTGCATAGCTTCTATCGCGGGCCTTGAACGTGGAGACCGAATCCAGAAATTCCGTAACGAAAATAACCTAACGCAGTAACGCCGATACAACCAATGCCACCTAGAGGCGATTTGCAGAACTAAAGAGACAAGCGTGATATTTCAAAAGTCATTAAAAGTTCTGCTATTCATCGATAGATGGCAAAAATAAAAACTAAAAAGTATCACCGCTGTGCCGGTCGGAGTGGGGGGTGTTAGGAATACTGCATAAATAAAATAAATAAATAATTATAATTGCATAAGTTGATAAAAAATGCTATGCAATAGCTTTATCGCGGCAGTCTCCGAGTGCCACACGTCTTTTTTTTTTAATAATAAACACTTACATATAAAACATGAATACATCAAAACACAAATATAATCTGTGTTGATCACACAAATGTTTGTCATACTAGGAGAATAGAATCCACAACCTACAGATTAGAAGAAATTACTTGGGAGCTGTGAGGCCAAGACATGGCGCTTTGTACTATAAACTGTCGACCAACCGCTCGTTAATTGCAAACTCCTAGCACCGGTCAGTCACTCATCTCTTTAAGGTACTCAGGATGGGATATATTTAAAGATGATCAACATTTCGTACTTCGAAATCTTTCTACTAGAAAAATACAAAACAAGTATCATATTAGAGAAAAAAAACAAAATACCCGACTGCATAACAGGGATTTTTGTATTGTAATTGTTGTGATGTTGCGTGAATGTTTTTAATTAAAACATATGCTGAGAGCCGCTAAACAAATTACCTACTAACTACAAATAACATACCTAATTTTACTATGGAAATTAACGTGGTTTTCACACATTTTTAAATAAAAACTACGGGTCACTCACGTCTGTTTTGAGCCGAAATATCCGACTATAGTTTCAACCGCATTCGGCGGTATTATTCAAAGGAGCAGCACACACGTCACTCTCGGTCGGTGACGCGCCTTGCTCTCCAATCTGGTGCAAGGCGGATATTTCGGCTCAAAACAACGTGAGTGACCCGTAGTTTTTATTTAAAAACATACCTAATGGTATCAACTCTTAAGGCACCACTAAACTAATTAAAATTCTTAAAATAATTAAATTCGAAAAACCAACGAAAGCCTGTATTTTTCGTTCCCTTTTTGAATTTAGTGGTTTTAAGAAGCCTTTAGAATTTTATTGCCCTCAGTAAGTACTTACTTAAATTAACATATACCTAACCGAAAAACAATACCCTTAGTCCTGGTCAGTACCTAAAGCTACAACAACGTGTAATCTGTTGTCTACGCATTATTAGACATCGCTATGACCAAAGAGATTCCAAACTATAGAGAGGTTATACTCATTGAATTAGAAGTGAATACATGGCGAATCATGCTTTACCTATATACAGCTATATAGTGCAGACTCACAACGACATTTAATGCATAGATATACGAATCCTTGTTGCCAGAAAGGGATAAACACAGTCAGCTGACCAGCCTCGCGCGCTGTCTTTCGCACTTGATATGACGCGCTATTTGTTTCGTTCATGCGGCTGATGGCGGAACGGCAACGTCACCCAGTTAGATTCTTAGCGAAAAGAAATCTTTATTTTTTATTATTTCTAAAATTAACAGTTTTTACGTGTGACAAGACACATTCTTCAAATCTCGTGTAGTTTTAGTGTAGGTCTTGCAGTTCCTAAACACACACGATGGCATTGTGACAGTTCACAAATCAAATCATGACACTAGCGTCTGACACCGTTGCCCGCCGTGTTGCGAGTGAAGGCAGGTCGGGCAATTACCCTACTTGAGGCTTGCCATGTAGAGCCGGAGACAACCCATCTATGTATTAACATAATTATCACTGCGTGTAATGTTCTTTTTAACGAATGTGTCAGTTGTTAAAAATAATTTGAAGGTACTTAGTTTCGATAAAATTCCGCGTCACTAAAATCGTAAGCGTACGTCGACGCGACACCAAAGGGTGTAATTTTTCAACTCTCACGCGAGTAGTTACACACTATTGTTCAAAAATCTTTGTTAAAAAAAATGCGAGGGTGCTCCGTCACCCCTGCTAATTTACTAGAGGCACATGTTGACACGCGTCGCAAGAAAAAATAAAAAATAATCGGCCAAGTGCGAGTCGGACTCGCGCACGAAGGGTTCCGTACTATCATCTATAATACTACAAAGTTTAGTTCTGTTTATAAAATAACGAGAAATCAACGAAATTCCAAGTAGTAAATTGCAAATTTATAGGTAGGTTTTCGATACACATCCGGGCAGCACGACGACGCTCGCGCGAATACGCGCGGCTATGGCTCGCTCCGTGATGTTACCTCCCCCGCTACCCGCGCGGCGCGGCGCTCGCACCGCGTTTAGATGCACGGATTATTTTCATTTTGTGAGTTTTTATGTATTAGATTAGGTATTTATTTTTATAGTTAATATATTTCTAAATATTTACTTACAAATATTCAAGTTTCTACATGTTAATTAAGATCGAGTAAAAATTGCTTAAAAATTACGTTTGTTGTATGGGAGCCCCCCTTTAATATTTACTTTATTGTTATTTAATTATTTATTTTGAAAGGTGACATACAAGTAAATATTCTGTGTAAATTTGAAGCGTCTACCTGTTACCGTTTTTAATATTCAGCAAAAAAATACGAAAAAAACACGTTTATTGTATGGGGACCCCCCTAAATATTTTTTTTTTTTAATTTTTAGTATTTGTTGTTATAGCGGCAACGGAAATACATCATTTGTGAAAATTTCAGCTTTCTAGCTATCACGGTTTATGAGATACAGCCTGGAGACAGACAGACAGACAGACAGACAGACAGACAGACAGACAGACAGACAGACAGACAGCGAAGTCTTAGTAATAGGGTCCCGTTTTTACCCTTTGGGTACGGAACCCTAATAAAAAATTGGGCAAAGACATGGCTTTCGCATTTCGTAAGGCCATGCCATGTATCAATGTTAAAAATAGACTTTTTAAAAGTTGCCTTTTTTATGGATACTTTTGATTTTATTTGAAAGCAAGCGTGTGAACTTTTAACTCGACATTGGATTGCTCTCCCCAAGGATTTAGGTTTACGACTGTGTTACTCGTATACCGTTTTCGTTTCATTCCTAAACTTTATTTGATCCGTAACCGATATTGCTCGGTTAATCTGTCATCGCTTGAATAAAATTTTATAGATCTGTTACTCCCTTTGATCGACGCTCCAAAACCTTACTTGCGAAAAGATTAAACATATTTACAAGTTTATTTTACGTTTTTATCTGACGGCATAAACTTTGACAGGCAATAACTGTCAGCCGTGTCACCCCAAGTAATTTGATAGCCGTTTGAATTTGGAATATCTAATTCTAATGGCAGTGATTGGCTCCCTAAGGAGGTAATCATGATTTTTCGAAGTTGGGACACGTGTTTAATTTTCAGGGAACCCCTTTGCAATGCGACGCTACACAGCGTCATTACTGCGTCGAACAGCAACGATATTTTTCGACGTAATTGGTTGTTTTGAATTTGGAAACTAAAAGGACCAATAATTGTTTAAACGCTATTAAAAATTTACTGCATTCTTTTATTTCATTGGTCGTAAGCGCTTAGCAGCCACATGTGAAACTGGCGTAATAAATGGGACTCGGTTAGCAGCGGGCTCGAAAACAAACGTCCAATAAGACGGTCACAGTTAATGAAATAGCACTTACGTTTTACGGTGCAAAAAATGCGCCACGCTTGGCACATGTGCGAAGAATTAGCTTCGAACTTCGGATACTTGGGATTAGTTAAATGTGAGTTACATATTTGTTGTTTTGAGGTTCGTGATCGTTACAGTACGTGACCACTGACCTCTGTAAGGAGGTAAAAAGGTCGAAATAAATGCGATGAATTCAATTCTAGACATAATAATTATTATTTATTACCAATAGGTATTTATTTGCTAACTTAGAGCCTACATTATTACATTACAACAATGAAAATAGTCAAATACTAGGTTAAAGGTAAAAAACACACCTTTTTTTTTTTTTTTGGTGGACATAGGTAGTAACTAATACTAGGTTAATCATAATGTAAAGAAAAATTTGCTGGTGTATTAAAGAAAATCATATCAGCTTAATATTTATTGTTTTATCTGTTTTGTAGGTTTAAAACAAGATTAAATCGAGAATAAAGGGTTTATAAACGATCAATTAAAACGGATGATAAGTATAATTTGAGTAAAAAATTGCATATAAAGACCTAAGAAAACCAATGACAGTATCATAGAAGCGCTTTAGAACGAAAATTGATAATTTCGCCTCGTTGCGTTTTAGCTATTTATATGTTCGTTACCAAATTGAAATCTTCATCGTTCTATATGCAACTGTCAATATGGGTAACTATGGGTAACTTTGACCGTGTCAAACATTATATATGTACATAGTCTGTTTCGAACATTTTTGATTTTTATCTCATCACATTGGAAGTCAAAACGGCTGTTATTTAGTAATTTATCTACTAATCTTTCGAAAATAACATTCTAGAATCTTTGAATCAAGCTTCATACAAAATTACCCACGTTGAAAGAAGGTACATCGATGTATATAAAGCCTAGCTGCACCACCACAGTGCTTAGCGTTTCATCATCATCATCTCAGCCATAAGAAGTCCACTGTTGGACATAGGCCTCCCCCATGGATTACCAAAAAGACCGATTGGAAGCGGCTTGCATCCAGCGTCTTCCCGCCACTTGTATGAGGTCGTCTGTCCATCTCGTGGCTGGTCTTCCTACGCTGCGCTTGCCGGTACGTGGTCTCCACTCGAGAACCTTTCGGCCCCATCGGCCATTAGTTCTACGTGCTATGTGCCCTGCCCACTGCCACTTCAACTTGCTAATCCGCTATGCTATATAGGTGACTTTTGTACGTCTACGTATCTCTTCATTTCTGATTCGATCTCGTAGAGAGACTTAGCGCTTAGTGATGAAAAACTGTGACGATGATAAAAAAAGCCTATCTATTGTCCTTCTCCACGTCCTAAAGAAACTCTGTGCCTAATTAACATACAGAGATACACACAAAAGGGTTACTTCCGTTTTTATAATACTAGTTATGATGTACACTTATCAGAAAATTAAATGTCGAGTAACCCTTTACAAATCGTTCATTAATAATAAAAAACTGACTGGCCTTGTGGCTCAATTGGTAGTGTGTTTACGTCTACCTGCTGAACTGAAAGGTCGTGGGTTCAATCCCCACCCAGGGCAAACATTTGTGTGATGAGCATGGATGTTTGTTCTGTGTCTGGGTGTTTCTATGTATCATATGTATATATTTACAAAAAAAAAGTATATATGTATTCTATCAGCCATCTAGTTCCATAGTACAAGCTTTGCTTAGTTTGGGCTAGATGGTGTTGTGTGAAATGTCGACAAATATTTATATTTATATTTATATTAATAATAAATAACACTAAGCTCATATTTTCATATCGATATCTTATATTCTAATTCGATAACTCATTCAAATTCAAATCACTCATTCGACTCATATCGATTCTGTGCAGTATATTCAAATTAAATAGTAAATAAAATTCCAATAAATTTGATAATTTATGATGTAAAAACTACACAGCATGCCGTTGAACACATGTGCGAAGAATTAGCCGTCTCAAAGGAAGGCGAGATTAGCTAAACGCGAGTTTCGTGACAATGTTTATGTTGTAAGTCGGCCGTCTAATGCATGGGGACAAATTGTTGACACAGTCTCATCTTTCATAGGGTCCGATATACCTGGATGAAATAAGGGCATCTACCGACACATCACTTCACTGCAACCAATTTTGAACTTAGTATCTGTGTAAGTAAAGTTGAGTTTTCAGATGTGGGTAGTTTTGAAAAATTTGTAGCTATTTCGTTTAGTATACGGAAATACAGCAGACAGTTGCAGCATTTCGTTCGGTTTGTTGTTCTAAAATTTTGGCGCGTGGACAGATGAACTAACAAGGTTGTAAATGAAACATATATTTTGATATCAAGATGGGAACTTAAAAAAAAAACACTTTTTAAATAAACAGATTTCATACGAATAATAGGCGAATATCTAACATAACCTACTAACCTACCCTACGAATTTCTAAGCAAAAAGAAACATCCAAAAGTTTTTATGTTCCATTTACGTGTGTATTAACAAGACGGATCGACACTGGGGACTACTGCCGAATAAAAACAAAAAAGGTTTAGTTTGCAAACTGATGTTATCAACGGCTTATGCCTTTGAGACCGAGTGACAAAAAGTTTTGCCGATCGTTAGATGCGATAAAAATACTGATTAGCATCATGACAACTATATTTACGATCATAGCATGTATGATTAGCACGCCTACACTTATTCACATCGTACTGTATAGCCGGGCGATTATACCGGTAGATTCTTAAAGCTACGTGACCACGCAAGCGAGGTAAGATCGCTAAGTGAAATTAGATTTTGTAGATGATAAGCTCATGAAAGAAATGTCAAGATATCTGGTGGTATAAATAAATTCACTTAATGTTTATACGTATCTTTACATTAGTCAGGAAGAAAAAGCATAAGAAGCTTAGCAATTCACTTCACTTGATCCATTTAATTAGCCAAAAAGCGTATTGCTAAGCATACTTGTCTTATGCTTTTTCTTGCTGGCTAATGTAAAGATGTGTATAAACATTGAGTGAATTTATTTGGTTGTAGTTCCTTAAGTTTGTAGTAAAGTTATTTAACATTTTTTCTGTAGCAGCGGTTACAGTTTAAATAATTACTGCTTACTACTAGAAAGTGCAGATTAATGTGATGTAATATAGTTAATTCATTAATTTCCATTATTCAAATAGCTATTACATATGAATTGAACTGTCATATACACACGCACGTGGTCACTTACTTTCCAGAATCAACCGGCTGTACCTTTATTTTTCTAGCCTATCTTTTCCACTTCCGTTCCTACACAAAACCCAACGCTTGTACGTTTTATAGGGGTCAAAAGCGTCAATATTCATAAAAGTCAGAGTTTTGTTTAGTGAAGATTCGAGATAGGGAACATTTTTCAATTCCTTTCTTATACAATGACTGGTACTGTGAGCGGCCTTTGTACGATTCTAGCGATTGAATCTGTTTATTTTTATTATTCCCTTTCCACCAAATTTTACGCAGCATCCATCACGCATTAGGCACAAAAGATAGGCGTCGTTTAACATTAGCTTAACTTCTTTACGCTTTGATAACCGCCTAGGGTGCGTACTTTTTTAACGATACACAGACTAAATAAATTAACACGAGTGACACGGTTTTACTGGGGGTTCGACGCTATCCAAAAGCGGTATTTTGTAGTCTGTTGATTGTAAAATATATGCGATGGACAGATGTGGGTCTACGCATGTGTGTTTTGTTAACCTAATGAGATTTGTCAATAAGTAACGCTTTCCTCTTTGTATATTAGTCCCGGGAGCATCATTAGCTATGTTTATTTGAAAGACACGGTTTTTAAAATGTCTAGTTGTTGTTGTTTGTAAGATTTTACGGCAACTTGGTACTATATATTTGAAGTTATTTTATAATCATCAGTTTTTATTGTCTTCATTTAAGATTATTTAAGTTATACTAGCCATATTGGAAGTAAAGAAAACTAAATTGTGGGTCCTAATCACAATTCGTAAAACAGGTAAAGTGACTTTACTTAAAATTATTATAAAGTTTAGCTGATATATTATACTAATTTATTTTCATTCACCCACACCCACGCTCGTAATCAAATTTTTAATAAAACGCGACCAGTGTTTTTATATCATCGATATTAATAATAACACAAGTAAAATGACTATATTACAAACATACAGGTCGAATTTATAACCTCCTTTTTTGAAGTCGGTTAATAACGGACGATCACATTAGATATACATACATAACTACCTAAAAATTATAGGTCCAAGCCGCGACCAAACTTTAGTTTGGTGATATGGTAAAGATATGGCAACAAAGAATCGGCTAAGGAAAAGTTACAAGAACATTTTCAATCTTGACAATATTTCAGCAAAACAAATTGAACGTATAATATTATTTTCCTCTACTTTTTTCGTAGCCGACTCTACGTTGCCATATAAATCTCTCTATTTTCGAGTAAAACACAAGGTGAGTTTCTTCTAACCCCATTTTTCTCCCATGACAAATAAAAGCAATATTCCGCGGGTGACACGCTTATTTTCGTCGCTAAGTGTTGCCACAAATCTAAGATGGTACGGCAAGGCACTAAATATCAAATAGTGGGGTAATATCCCTTGGGGTGGAGACAGGGTGCATACTTAGCTATTAGCGACGGTTGAACTCTGACTTTGTGGTTATTTTCTTTCTAGTAAAGTTGCCACCCTTTTGTGGTTTCTTGACGTTTATTACTCAATTATTTATTTGATGATTGTGGTTTTAGTGAATGAAATTGATGTAGAACATTCAATGCTACTTTTTAACCGACTTCAAGAAGGAGCGGGTTCTCAATTCGGTTGTGTGTTTTAAAATGTTTGTTAATACCAAAAAACTACGTCATTTATAATCCACTTTGGAAAATCTTTATTTTATTTGATAAGGTGTAGGTACTCTCAAATTGGTCGCATAGTAATTTCATTGCAATCGGTTCAGGGGTTTGGTTTTTAAAACAAAGTAACTCAAAAAAATTACATGCAATTAAACGAAATTACGTCTTTTCAAGTCGGTTGTTTCAGTTTTTTAAACAATAACAATTGTAGGTAATATATCAGTTTTATTATGAATAGGTTATATAGTTATATTATAGCTAAATTATAGTTATATTATAATTTATTTATATTTAACCTGTATTTTTGTAAATAATTTAAAATCGTTTCTAATATTACATTTGATTATTTTACTGATTCTTTCCCTTTAATAATTTATTTACATGTTTATAAAAGACCTCAATATGGTAAAATAAAATAATTAATCAATATAAATTGTGTATGTAGCACCATTTTCTATTAGAAGTTCTACGTAAGTTAAGATAAGTAAATTGACACATTTTGTTGAACATAGTGAGATTAGAGAGAGAGACGAGATTAGATAACTTAAAAACGTATCAAAAATAAAAATAAGGGACACAAAATTGTTCGCCATTAAATAAAAAAAAAAAAATGTGGATATTATTTGAATATTTGTGGTTAAATTACCTGGATATAAAAAAAATATTCCCAGTAGAGATGTTACGACAGTCAAAATATCCATCTTTGTAGGCGCTACAACATTGTCAGCGTGTTGTACTCGTAGTGTCGGGGTAGCCTTTTCTTTTCATTCTTAATTTTTATCTGCAACAACAGAATAAAAAGTTAATTAATACAATACATATAATAAATGCCAAGATCGTGTCGACACACGCATATGGTAGGGTTCGGAAGTTATAATATAAAAGACGATCACTTGGCGAGTATTGTTTGTTAAGACCACTTTAGAAAAAGGTCAATGACTTCTCTACCATAACGGCTTAAGTGTTTTACATAAATATCACTATATCTCGAAAATTCGGAGTGACGGACAAACACGGAGTGTTCAAAATAATTTTCATTGTTTTTTTTTTTTATATGGTTTACTATTATAGTTAATCATTAATTTCTAGGTTTAATAGTTTAGAAATTCAGGAGGGTTACAATAGATTATTTTAGCTTTAGCGGACTAATATCTCAAACAAATCACATCTGAGAAGAACATTAATATATTAAACTTTAGTCTTATTTTAAGAACGATACCCCACAAGATGGGTGGGATTGACTGCCAATGCTATCACTTTTTATTACTTTTTTGGTATCACTTTTTTTTTACATTTTGTAGCTACTTATGGAATACATCTACTTGATAAATCTTGTTGCGTTAACAAAATTTCATTAAAATGGCTGTGACATACGGACAGACAGACAGACGTGGCGAATTTATAATACATCCATTATTATAGTAAAAAAAGTGTTACTGTAGAATCCGCCGGTGGAATTATCCACTTTTGCAAGGTAAAAGAAACAAAGTAATGCTTACAATGATTACTATGATTCGGACTGAGGCGCAATGTTTTCAGCGAAATTTCAGGGCAGGAAATAACAAGATTTACCATCTAATAATAAATGTAATAGTTGCAGGGTTTTGAACACCAATTTCCGGATACAAGCTATAATGTAGATGCGTGAATATTAAACAACTCATATATGTATTGCATACATTCCACTAATTTAGCATAAATATAACAATTATCTAAATTTTGGTAGACCCAAATTATTACAATAAAATACGATTTTTTTAAAGTATCAAACTTGAAATCAATAAGTACAGGATCAAAGCAGATATAATTTTATAAGAATGAGGGATATTTCCTATATAAAAAAACATTTTCACTTCAGTAGCTCAAACATGTAGGTTTTGCTGCCTGAAATCAGTGAGCAAAATGCGATTTTAACTTACGATGCTTATGCGTTTTTTTTTTTACTTGTTAATTATTTTTTTCAGAAAGCCGCGAAGCGAATATCTTATTCAGCCTTGGGTTAATCATACAATTCGAAACATTCATACTCTATCTCTTTCCCGCCATTAGAAAGAGAGAGAGAAAGACCAGCCCTTTCGAAGTTCCGATTTTGAATTCGATCTCAAAGACAAACACGTTCGGAATTTCGTACTAACTAAAGAAATTTTGCAAAAAGATAATTATGTCTTTTAATGTAATTTATTGAATTTTAACTTATTGTTGTATTTAAACGAAAATAAGTATTTACTGCAAATAAAACTGATATTTAACCTGTAAATATTTATTATCTTCTAAAGTGTTCTCGCCGCTGAAGTGAAAAGTTATGTGTGTTATACGAGAGCAAAGTTTTTTGCATCTCGTGCCTTTGAATCCCTCGCCACACTCAGTATTCAAAATCAGCACTCGCAGCAAAAAACGACTTTGCTCTCTTGTTGCACAAATAACTATTTTTTTTACCTAATTGTCCCCAAACTGAAGTACAAATCTTGGTGATAACTTAAGGCTAATCAGTTCCACCCATAAAGATAAAAAAAATATTTAAACATATTGCTTGTTATAATCACATTACGCTGTTTCAGTCAAAGAGAGGGAAATGAGACGTACTCTGTTTCTTTCTCTTTTTATGCTGTATTGTAGATGATGGTGGAAAACATCGACCTTAACAACATCTTCATCGATCCCAAATTGATTGATGTTTGCGTTAATTTATGAAGAAGTAATGAAGCAGTAATATGTTAATTCGCCGATGTTTCAGTGAATTCCAGAGTTCATGTAACCCTTTTTCCTTTATTCGATAACGAAACGAGTTAAGAGGATCCGAAAACCTAATATTACGCGCAGTAAATTTGCCTCTTAATAGAGTCCTTTACCCTCATTTTACCTTCAAACAGATTACATTTTATTTACTTCAGAGTAAATTTTAGAACTTTTATTGTATTTTAGTCTTTTTGAATATTATCTGTAAAAAATACATAAATACATAAAAATACAACCGACGGGCGGTTGTAGATTCTTTAAAGTAGATGTGATGTGTCATTGAACGGCTACAAAATGTTATAGTGTAATTTAAAAAAAGAAGTGATAAATAGCATTGGCAGTCAATCCCACCCATCTTGTAGGGTAACATTGAATAGGTCTCTTAAAATAAGACTAAAGTTTAATACATAATATTCTTCTCAGATGTGATTTGTTCGAGATATAGTCAGCTTAAGCTGAATTATTATATCCCGCATGAATTTCTAAACTATCAAACTTAGAAATTAACGATTTAACATAGTAGCGGATCCATATAAAAAAAAATGATAATTATTTTGAACAATCCGTGATTCAAGCTCGTCACCTAAACCTACATCACCAAGGATGTGGTACGAACTTAACCACGATGGCTAATTTGTTACAGCAGCCCTCTATAGAAAACATGGGAATCCGAAATATTTAAACTATCTAGCGCTAAGGGGCTATAATAATAGCTTATAACAAGGAAATAGGCAACATTTCATTACTATCGCTGTTTTTTTTTATTACTACGTGAGTGAAACCGCGAAGAACAGCTAGTTTTATACATAATAAGCCCCGTAAAACGACGAGACCTGGTAAATAAATTATTATCCTCAATATACTGTTATTTCTGTCACATATTACGAAACATAGTCGTAATCTTAGTTGTCAACCAAAGAACATAGCCATCAAGTCAGTAGCATCTCAGCCTGTACAAATAAACAGCAAAGCAAGCTGTCACAAGCGACACTCACAGCGCTTCCCGGACTTGCAACAACGTAAACAACTTCAAAATATTTATTTGGACTATCAAGGGGACCGTAAACATCTGTCAAACTAAGATTTGGAGCTCTTAAAGTTGTCACACTTACAACTCTTTGATATAACGGACTTTCTAAACACACCGTATCATCCAAGTTTATTTTTCACCGAATTGCTTGTAATATTGCAACAGAGGAAATATTTCAAACATTATGTGTATTTTTTCGGAGAGCGCTATAAAAAGTCGTAGTTTTTAAAATATTAACATGAAAATAAGTGGGTTATGGCATAAATAAATTGTGTGACATCGGCTTTTGGCAACAGTTTCGGTTCCGAGAACAGCACTAAATAAAATTCAAAATTAGTTTGTAGGTTACTGTGGAAGGATTTAAATATTTTATTTCGTACTTTTGGCGTTAATATACGTTGTTAAATTTTATAACTAAACTCGTGTTCATATATGAATTGTTAATTTTGTTCCAGATGGGTATTTAGTTATCTTCGTCCATTTGTTTTGGTTTTGAGAGCTTTATGTGCAAATAAGTTGGTAAGTTTTTCATTATGTTCAAATTTTGAAATAACTTCTCACCCTAGGGGATACACACAGGTTTCTAAGCAGGTTTTTTTTTTTATATGTTTACTCCCACATCACATAAAGTGGTGCAAAGTTGGTTCACACTCTTTTTTTATCTTGCCTTTTCTGCAATTACGAGAGTGAAACAGAAGATAAAAGAATTATTAAAAATATCACAATTCAAAGTTGACTTTATTTTAACGTTTGTCTCACTCTCTTAATTGAAGAAAGAACAAGATAAAAACGGACGCGGGCCAACTTTTTTTTAAAATATTTATTGTTTAGCCAACTTTACGCTACAAAGTGTAAGCCGTTGAGATAAAAAAAACTACAGCTACAGTTGGGTAGTTTTTGTTTGCGCTTTTGTCTAATATTTGACTGCCCCAATTTATATACGAACAAAATCATTGAAACTGTCTGCTACAGATTCCCCACATCTTTCTATTATAATTGACAGGCCCAAAACTGATCCCTTTTCAAAGTTAATTTTATATCGGAAACAAATACTCAACTTAAATGAAAAGCTGTGAAGTACCAATATGCATGTTTCTTTATTAGTATTGGCATACGGGTCATAAGTACTTACAAAAGTTAAAATTAAAACTGTGAATAGTTTTGGGTTCTACAAAAAATGCTTTCATATCATCTTTTTATCTCAGCAACAAGCTATATTCATTTATTATAATTCGTAAGATACACGTCAAAACTTAAAAAAAGACTAGAATAGAAGACTAGACTAGAAGGCTAGAGTGAATAGATATCTTCTACATCGACGAGCTCCATCCTCGGCCACACCGTCGTTTAACATGAGCCGAGTTGGCTGTTAATTGTAGATCTATCTTGCATAAAAAACCGGACAAGTGCGTGTCAAACTCGCCCACAGAGGGTTCCGTACAAATTAGTATATAAAAGGGGGTCATCGTATTTTTTCATATTTTCCTTCTTATACCGAAAAATATACATCGTAAAAATATTGAAAAACCTGTTTTATTACATTTTATTTTATTTATTTTAAAAATTACAAAAATTTTTTGAAACACGTTGTCTGTCTGTCAATTGCCAAATATATTTTCTTTGTCTTGATTCCTAGATAGCAGGTGTAAAGCTGAAGACTTTAAACGGTATAAGAGAAAATATTACTAATACAGATAATAGAGAGGATCATGGCATAAGGACTAGAGTACATGACCCTGATTTAACTCCTGACTAGTTAGAATTAGTTTATCTCGGCGCAACTGCTTTTGACAACTTCCGTCCACGTCGAGTGGGTTAGTCGATGTTTATTGATTTGAACTAGATATTATGTATTGTTATGGTAGTGAATCTAAATATATTAAGTGTTATACTACAAAGTATTACATTTATATATTATTTTGTTCTAAATAAAACGGTCAAAAAAGATTGCCAAGTGTAAAGCAAAACAATCTTTTAAGATATACTTATTAATCTATGTATGAGTAAAAATTAGTTTTAGTTGTTTTCAATTATTATTGCACATGGTTTTCTTGTTATTTCTCCCATAGCTAAGTTAATTAGTTGGTTTCGATTAAGATTTTCACTGAATGTGACCAAACAGGAGACTTTTCTTGTTCTAATAATTTCCATGAATTACAACGGTTTTAAATAAGATATAAATGGATTCAATACAGATTTAGCAAACATATTACGTTTTTTTTGAAGTTTGACTCCTTGAAGACTTCTAAAACACTTAGTTGGTATTTTAGTCGAGTAATTAGTAATTTAGTTGCTAATTTATGTTTTTAAAAAGTGAATACTCGGTAATTATAAATACTAAATATGTTTTTTTTAAAGTAACTCAGCAAATGGTTGTAATGTAATGGACTAAATAAATTACGAACATAGTCCCGACTACACTTTAAAAGATATTCCAATGATCATAGCATAGCGGCATCTCAGAAGGATAACTTATCAATACAGCTGCAGTAAACTATCTTCAAATCCTTTGATAAGAAAATATCAATAAATCACGTGTTATTCTTATGAAAATGTTGGCTTACAAAACAGTCCCACAGTGGCCAGTGTGACGATAAGATAGCTTCAGCACATGGTTATAAATATCGGCTGAAACTTCCAATAAACTACGATAAAGGATGTGATGTTAACTTGGCAACAAACAAATAAAACATGATAACGGATGTGACGTCATTTTAATGGTCAGAGATTATGTTACTTTAATAGAAAACTTTGAAAGTTGAAATATGAACCTGTATTTCATTTTCGTAATAGTTTTTGATTCTCTCATGTGCGGAGATAAAATAAGGAAGTGTGATCTGAAAAATGATGTGTGTGTTCATGTGGGATGAAAAATCATAAATAATATTATAAATATGATAAAGTAATTTTGATTGTCACTACTTAGATCTGTTTTTTAAATTAACGCGAACCACGGTAAATATCCCGTTAATAATAATAGTGTTTTAGATCTGTTTGTTACCATTTCATGTTCAAATGGCTGAACTGATCGTGATAAAATTTGGAACAAAGATAACTAAGAAACTGAAGACTAATTGGCTACATTTTCCATCATAATTTTTCATAATTACGCGGATAACGCCGCAGGGCACACCTAGTATTACCATAATGATGTTACTTTTTCTTGCTGATCTAACCGATTTGTGTTAAATTTCGAATAGATAATTCATAAATCTTATTAATTAAAGCTAGTGGCTAGAACAGTAGACTTAGTGAGTTCAAGTTTTTGCAAAAGTGTTTGTTCCAAAAAAATCTGTGCTCGCGAGGTTAAATCCTATAGCGAATTCTTGTTCTGAGAAATTCTTGTTTAACATTCGAATGTTTTGTCAATTATTATCAAAATCGGCTCAACAAATGGCTTCGTAGCAAACTTACTCATCGATTTTTTTTTATGTTGACAACCTCTTGACCTCTCTCCTCCTCTTTTGCTCATATTTAAAATTCTTGTTACAAATATTTGATAAGTACTTATACTTATCAAATAATAGCAAAATTGGTTAGTAAATGGCGCCGCGGCAACCTTCCCCTTTAAATGTCCCAAAAAAAAAAAAAAAAAAACTGACGAATTTTTTTGTGAATATGAGGAACCCGTATACCAAGTTTCGTCAAGATTGATAAAAAATACGATCTGTACGCAAATACCACCAAACATCCGGACAGAAGAACGAAAATCTTGCTAGTTGATGCAGATATTATTGTTTGCTTCGCTCACTAAGTCAACTGTAAACGTAATATGAGAGTAAAATATGAACTGTAATCGTAAGATCAATCGATGTTTTGTTATCTGGAATTTAATAAGCTTTTAGTTCGGTTCACTGTGTATTTGTGCGAGGAAAGATTTTATTTCTGATTTGGTTTCTCAGAGAGACTCCGAGCATAGCCCTCTCCATAGCTTGTTTGCTTAATATCTATGGTATCTTATAAGGCCCATAGTGATTGCCTACGTTTCAGTGCCATGTCATAACTTACTCGTACTTACACACATTGATCGTATACTTTTGACTTTAGGCACTGTGATATATTGAACGAAAAGACGCTTCTAAGTTCCCGAACGCTGCCCGGTCCAGTTGGAGCCATATTTTTATCCATTTTTAATCAGGTAATCTACACTGTACCTACATGCAACTGCAAAATGTTATAAATGTCAATCAAATACCACGCTGTCAATTTTTACGGCTCAATCACTTCATAACGTACATAAATAGTTGCATTAGATAAATTCAGGTTAATTAGAACCGGGAATAATCTCAATGGAACCGGAATCCAATCTGAATAGGAATAGAAATTCGCGGAACGAGCGATAATGTTATGATGGGAAAACCGATATTAATTTACAAGCTTGCATAATGTTAGCTGAACTATAAATGGTTGTAATTCAAACCGCAGTTGATTTAACATTTTCATCCTGATTTACCTACCTATATATTCAATACTGCAACGGTTTCGAAGTTAGTCTGTACCTGTAATTAAATTAATTCAAACAAAACTCACAGTAATCTTAAAGACCGAGTTAAAGTTTTGTATAGTATTTATTTATTTCCGGAAAAAAATCACTAATAAATAATATAAACTTAAAATAATAACTAAAACTAAATAACTAAAAATAATAAATTACCTTTTTAATTTTTATTTGGATACAAACAATAATAATCAAAGCTAAAAAAACAACCATAACTATGGAATACTTTGAGTAAATCTGTAAAGAAATAAAGAAGAATAAAGTCGGCCTTGTGCAAATAATCTGTCGGCCTTGTGGCTCAGTTGGTAGTGTGTTTACGTCTACCTGCTGAACTGAAAGGTCGTGGGTTCGATCCCCACCCAGGGCAAACATTTGTGTGATGAGCATGGATGTTTGTTCTGTGTCTGGTTGTTTCTATGTATCATATGTATATATTTACAAAAAAAAAGTATATATGTATTCTATCAGCCATCTAGTTCCATAGTACAAGCTTTGCTTAGTTTGGGCTAGATGGTATTGTGTGAAATGTCCACAAATATTTATTTTATTTTTATTTATTAAAGCCTTGTATTATTACAACTGATCTAATCACACATTATTGCCATCAATGCATTTTAATTCAAATGCTTGTAACACTGAGAAATTAATTATATAATCATTTTATGTCTTAAATTTCCTTTGAAACTTTGAGTACCTAATAATCTGAATTGTTGATATGTTTGCACTATACTGCTTGACGTTTGGGTAACAATTATATTTATATTATGTAAACTGTTATGGACTATCTGGGTGTGCTTATGTGCGTCTCAGACACTCCATATAACGGCGCACTATTCAGTGACGTATACGCAAGTCGACGTCTTATATACAACGATAAAGTCATTGTCTATGCGTATAATAACGCACACAATATGCGTGAATTTGCAAGTGGCAGAAAGACGCTGTATGCAAGCCGCTTCCAAACGGTCTTTTTTAAAATCCTTGGAGAAGGCCTTTGTCCCAGCATGAATTTAGGGTCACGGTCTGGCTGTTAATTGGAATTTGAGCGCTTGAAGCATAAAACGCCTGGTTTGACTGAAAACGAATATGCCATACAGGCAAACACCGGCAAACGAGAGGGCGAACACGGAGTGCGGGTGAACCCGAGATTGGCAGGAGGCGGAGTGTGATCATTTTGTATGTAATACCTACATTCTATTTATATAGGTATGATGTCATATAAGCTTAGAATTAGAAGCTCCATTTATAGAAAAATCACTCCTAATTTAGTCTAAGTAAATATTAGTATTTATTCCATGGCACCGTATAATTTATAACTACCAAAAATTCCATATTAGGATATTCACGGTAAGTATTTGAACCCAATTCTAGCTACTGTTGGATAATCATAACGTGAAATAAGTCACACAAACATGAATAAATCACCGACTGAAAACCGTCTGTTAGACAAACATCTTCAAGTTGCGGTCAAATAAGTTTCAAAGCTTGTTAACGTTTAAAATAAACATATTAAGGAAACCGAAAGCGTAGGTTAGTATAACTAACCTCTCCAACGTAAAGGGTTCCCACGATCCACATATGCGTTTAAACCAAACGTTAACCAAAACAAACTTAAACCAAGGTTAAGTTCATAATTTATATCCACTCGAACGATGACAGGCTGCGGTTAGCCGAAAAATGAACGTTCTATAAACAATGGAATCTATTGTACAGCCTGCAGTCACAGAATAACTGCTTTAGTGCTATGTACTGAAGTTAAAGTTCAGGCTCGCAATAAAACTGTACGGGAGAGGCTGATTGGAATAGACTGTGAAAGTGGAGCGGAATTTTTAAAGCGCTTTGTTTGTTTTACACTAAAAATGTCGATGCGAATAGAAATAAGCGAATAGAAAGACAATCAATATGCTGGGGATAAACCAATTAAAGGCCGCTTTTACAGCAGCGTGGGCTAATCATGATACGCGACAGCATTGAGAGAAGCGACAGCGGTTATATATGATATATGAGCGCATATTGACACACAATGAAGACAATGTTATTTAATTTTTGGATGGCTAACGATAATATTAATATTGTCAATTCTAATAATTTTTTAAGGCCGTTAAAGACAATAGAGACATTGTATTTGACGGCCTTAAAAAAATAATCCTTGCTATGGTCCACGTAGGATGTAGTTTGAAAAAAAAGTAAAACTGTATGAAAATAACAATTCTATGTAGGTATCCTATAAAACATAGGGTATCATAAAGAAGCTCCAGAATTCTAGTAGGATACAGTAGCTGGTCTTGTGGTGTAGGTTCAATGTCAAGACACGCACCCTCTGTCTATTGTAGTAGCAGTAGAAGCTATCAAATTAATATAAAAGAGGTCTAGTTCGGACTCATTGGTCAATAGAAAAGTTTCTAGATGACTATTCACAGATTGGTGTCGGGGTTTGCACTTTCTTTTGTAAATATTAAGATGATGTAAGTACTAAAGTACTTAATCAAAATGCTTATCATATCCTTGGCGCAAATTATGAATATAGCTTCCGAGCGGTTATTTAGCTCAAAGACTTAATAAGGGCTGTTGACTCTTTTACTTGGAAGGCGCGGTCGAGATAAGTTTAGCAAACTGACTAGCGGCCTGTGTTTACCCTTCACATAGAGCTCGGCTAGTCTACGTAATAACAACTTTTTGGGATTAAGATGATAGATAAGCGGGTGATGTTAGGCACTTAATTGTTTTCTTTGATGTACAGTCTAATATGGTTAGACAATAGTTTAATACAAAACTGCAAGCGCCCAACTGATGATTCAGTTACTAAAATTGAGAATATGATCAAAATATTATTGGAATTTGTTTACTATCGATGAAGATATACACAAAAATATAGTTAATACACACAAAATATAGTCAAATTAAGATTTTCTAAGTAACTTTGCTTTCAAAAAAACATTTAAATCTTTCATGATCATGACAATCGCGTCGCCTATCATAATATAATTATTATGATAGGCGACGCGATTATACAAGAAGCTGGATACAAGCTGGTTTCATCGGATCTTTTTGGAAATTCTTGTGCCTACCTGTAAGTGATGTATTAAAATATACTTTGTAATAATTTTATTGGCTTGGTGCACATGTATCCTGTGGTTTTCAAAGGGTTAAAAAGATGTATTTGACACAGGCTAGATGATAACCATATACACCTAATGCAAAGTCATTTTATGGATGTGAAGAGTTTACAGTAAGCGGAACTTTAACCTTATAAGTAATGTGTATTATGACAAACACATGAATATATGTTTTGAATGCAGCCTTACGAGTTTATAGCAAGGTCTCACGAAACCCCAGCTTCGTCACGATCACACGCGGCAGCATTTCAACCGTGGGTGCTATTACAAAAATAAATGAAAACATACATTTTGAATAATGTTTGTTTTGACGAGGGCTACCATATTTACGATGTATAAGGAACGAGTGTCGACATGCGTTAGACCCACACAACGCGCGATTGATCGCTACGATCTTGTAAAATATGAAGTGCTCTACTTTTGGAATTGATTAATTGTCAGTTGTAATACTTTTGGGAGGCTGCGATCCAATTTAGGAACCGCTCGGGACGCCATTTGTCGATGCTGCTAGTTTTTTAATTGCTGCGATCATCAATGTCTGGACGTTGATTTACAAGCTGACGACTGCTTTAATGGACAATTGAGATAGGTTTTTGGAGTAGTGTGAAAAGTATGTTTGACAGTTGAGGATCAGGGTGGATTACGCAGCTTTTTGTGGCGTCGCGTCGCTGCGTATTGTCGGAATTGCACAAGTTTTTGCCAAAGTTTTGGACAATGGTTGTCTCACAATGGTGTATTTTTGTTCGTGCGGTCTCCACTGACAGTTTGCGTGATGTATTGGGCTCGGGTAGAGGATTATTTCTACCCATTTCACGAAGTTTGCAATGCATCTATTGTAAGGGACGGAAGCGGCTCCACAAAGACAGAGATTATGTCGACGAAGCTTATGAATGAATCGGGATTTGAAATATAATATTGACTGTGAATCAAAGCATCTAAATTAGGAGCTGCTTAGTTAATATTTCTATTTTGGGAGAGTGGAATGAAATCTGTTGATCGGAATATGTGTAGTTAGTCATAGTGCTTAACAATGCACCATATTTTACTCATGTAAGTACCTACCTACATAATTGTATGCAAATCGTGGTTGTGCTTATTTTTCTTGTACAGAAAATATAGTTTCAATGAATTTTTAAGTACGTATGTTTTAAAATATAACTGACAGTGACACGATTTATGTAGATGACTTGAGATTTTGCATTACACAGAAGTATTATTATAAGCTGCATTTGTATCCAAATTTTATCACTTAAAAAAGAATTTGAATGAGCAAAATGGAAAAGGCATGGAAAAAGTCATTGTAGATCCACAAAGAGTTTTATCGCTGAATACAGTAAATAGGTAGGTAAAATATAAAAATAATCGTAAATCAGAAATGCCTCACTAAACAATTTCTACGAGGTTTTAACTAAATTTTATTTATTTATTATTAGTCTACATAACTTTGAAAGGAAATAAATTTGAGTAATAGAGAACGTTGCTTTTTTGTTCTATGAATTCACTACCACAGTGTCTAACGAATCACAAAAATGGTAGGGAGTCTGCTGTTTTTGACTAGTTATAAATAATAACACAATTGTAGAACTATGTACTTAGGTATATTATGATACTGTAGGTATGTTTTGGTGCTGCAAATTTAGTGTTCACCATTGCTTTGTGCCAATCAACACAATACAAAAGAGTAAAATATCAAAAATCGGAATACATTCCGCATTTGCCACTCCGCAACCAGCCAGACCAAACAAATATAAATAATGCATGCCACCGACTCTCAAGTTCGGTATAGACATGTCAAAACGGCAAGAAAGAGCAAAAGTTGGGCAACGTTACGAGCTCCGTTCGCCGATCAAAGTTCGGCAGCGTTTTATGATTTCCCGTAGTTTTGTGACAGGCGGTAAATAAAAAGATCATTTTATAACTTTTATGTTTTGTGATGTTTTGTTACTTTGCGAAATAAATAAATCATTATTTATAGACATTCAGGTGGGTACCTGATAGGATCATTTTATTTTTAACCGACTTCCAAAAGGTTCTCAATTCGTCTGTATGTTTTTTTGTATGTTTGTTCACCGATTACTCCACCAATTTTGAATTGATTTTGATGATTTTGTTTGGTAGGTCATACTTCAGAGGTGGTTCCATATAAATTTTATCAAAATCAGTTCAGTACTTTGGTTCTTATAAGACAACAACTGGAAAAATATCATCCAAGTAATCAAATTGCGTATTTTGAAGTTGTTTTTTTCGGTTTTTAAAAATATAGGTACCTAATTATTTGTATTATAGTAGTTAAAGAACAAAAGTTAGTAATAAATCTACGAAACTACCCATTGTCTTTCTTTGTAATATGTTTTACAAAACATATTAAAAAGAACATATTAATAACATATAAAACATATTAACTATAGTTCGGCAGAACTATGTTTTTATTTTATTACATGACCTTGTGTAGCTTACTTGCCTGATGGTAAGCAACTGTTGCAGTGTACGATGGAGTACGCCTTCCTAAAAGAAGCAGATTCACGTTCTACTCGCGAACACTGATTATAAATCATGGGCATGGGTAAATTACACAAGCTGGTAAAAATGCGTAAAACTAAAGCGTTTCGTTCGAGTTTTTGGAGTTTCAACGATAACAGGATGCCGCTTCATGAAGCTTCTAGGCGTCCAGTAGAGAAAAAAAACCGGACAAGTGCGAGTCAGACTCGCCCACCGAGGATTCCGTACAAACTGGTAGATAAAAGGGGGAAATCATATATTTTTTTTATATTTTTCTTCATAAACCGAAAAATATACATCATAAAAATATTTAAAAACCTGTTTTAGCTTATGCTAATGAGTTCTTTCATATGATACCCCACATGATACGGTTAGAGAACTTTAAAATTTGGACCCTCATTCCTTGCATAAAGACACTATATTTTGTGATTAAATCAAAAATTTCCAGTTTTCGGATTTTTTTCCTATAATATGTGGACTATAACATAATGCTTGTTGCCAAATTTCATAGTTCTAGGTCAACGGGAAGTACCCCATAGGTTTTGATTCCTTTCTGAGTGTCAAACCATGAGTTTTTTTTCGACTTATTCGGCTGTAACTTTTTTTTATGAAAACTGAGATGTCTGATTCTTCTCTCTGCAACAAGATACTATGGACCTACGTATATGGTTTTAATTACAACTCGATACCTTCACGCGTTCCCGAGATAAAAGTCTTGACACCCGGACGGACGGACAGACAGACAGATAGACGGACAACAAAGTGATCCTATAAGGGTTCCGTTTTTTTCTTTTGAGGTACGGAACCCTAAAAAATGGAATGGAATAATACGGAACAACTATTCTATAATGAATTGCTACTACCAAATCACTTTATCAAAAACATCATTCCAGTTAGTAAACATGTAACAAATATAAGTATGTGAAATATTTTTCTAAACGATATAGTGGCACATTTTTGAATTAAAGCCTATTTATAATGTAAATGATGTAAATAAACTCTAAATGAAATGTGATCATAATATTCATTGATGTATGCAATTATTTATTGATAATTAATTTATTCCACTGTATGTTGTTTGTATTTAATGTGTGATGGTTTGGAACATAATGTTACGCGTTGTTCGTCGAAATCCACGATAACCTATAGACTGGACTATCTGGTAAATATCAACTCTGAAGATATTCATAATCCCGTAAACAGTATTATGGACTTTGACTGGGTTAGTGAAATAATCATGATAATTCCTTATTATATGTGAATGTTCTCGTTGCTATGAAAAATATTATTGTATGTAGGTAATGATCGGTAAAAATCTGACTATTGTAACATGAGGTAACAAACATTAAAAAAAAATACAGTCTAAGTGGCAAATCATGTTAGTTGAGAAAACAGGAGATTTAGCAAATTTTACTCAAATTAATTTTTATCGAAAATTATGAATAAATATTTAATTGAAAATTTTGTTATTAATATCAACTTTTTCTTCGATAAATACGATTTGCCGCCAATAAAGACCTATATTAAAGCTAACCATAACTACTTCTAAACATCATATGGTTAATTATAATACAATTGTTATGTGTAGGTATTTTAATATTACTATAGCTCTTTATAGATATAAACTATACATTACTATCTACACATTAAGACTATTAAAAAAACAATTTTTAAATATATATATACAGAAAACAAATAAAATAAAAACTTACTCAAAAAGTCCACTGGTAGTGGGAAAAGTGGCAAGAATACTGACAGCATTGCCACGTTGGATGGCAATGCTGCCTTCTAAACTATTTTTTTCTAAAACTATGTCACTATTTGTGATTATAATAGGTAAAATTGCTTTTGTATGGAAATCGAAGCTCCTTAAGTATATCTAGCAACATTGCATTTAAAGTATATAAGTATAAGGGCAACATAATTCCTTGGCCACTAGCCCGCTACAGGGCAGCGGCAGCTGTAAATCTCGAGGAGCCGTCAATAAAACTCGGTATAATTTGCTCCACGCCCACCGCCGCCGCCCGTAGGCGAAGTGTCAAATTTTCCGAGTCATTACCCCGTATCTTAACTTTCAAATTTACAAAAATTGCTAGCGTTTTATTTTAGAGCCAAGTTGGGTGATCAATCAAACGCAATCATCGAGTGATTAGGTTTTTTTTTTACCAGAAACGTAAGCACCAATTAGGTCTTTCAAGTATTCCAATCAGCGTGGCGAGCATTCCTGGCGGTCTGTCGCAGAAAAAGAGAAGTCCTGTTCCGCGAAAGTCAAGCCTTTGATGTGATGGAATTTCTCGAGTTGGCGACTGATTCATTCCTTGCTATTTCTGGCTTGATCTTTGCGTAGCGAAAACTTACGTTGTTTTGTGTAAGAAGCTGACTGCGCTGTGTCTATAAAACACCAATAAGTATCGTTCTTGCACAATGTTTAACCACATGTTTCTGTGCACGCGCACTATCAAAATATTGACCCTCTTATCCGCATCACATTGTACCACTCCAATACACACAAGTGTCTATCTAAGAGTACTTTTATTTGCGTACCCCATTAACTTCCACTTATAGTGCGGCTATACGTTAAAAAAATATTTAGCTAAGTGCTGATGCTGTTCCGAACTCAAATATTTTTCTCTCAAATCATTATCGAACAATTAAGGTTGCTACCTACTAGTTTTTTTTCTCTGACGCTGTCCTAAACGGTCTCATTAGGGTCATTTATTTAGGACGATTTTTTGTTAAAAAAGGACGTACTTAACCGTAAAGGGTGGCCTCCAACAATTAAGAAGCTGTTTTAAGTAAAAAAATGTCACCCTTTTGAAGGTTCTGCGTGCAGTGACCAAAAAGAGGACGGTTTTTATCACCTGGTTTGGAAGTCACAAACTGTTTATCACCACTCGAGGCCTTGTTGATTTATGTTTCCACCCCTTCGAGGGCTCGGAATGAGTTAGATTGTTTAATTGGTCATTTATTTTCGATGATAACGTCAGTTACAGACGAGGCCGAGTCACTTTTGGTCACTGAAGTGGCACTTTATCAGGGGATTATAAAGAGCTCTTCTTTTAATGTTACCCGCAACCTTTTTATACGGTCGATAGGCAGTTGACTACAGCTCTCCTAATTTTAAGTGCCTGTGTGGTCCATAATTTTTGCATAATTAGCCTAAAACACTCTATTTGAAGCTTATAAACATATTAAGAACATGTTTGTGTTAGCATTAGACTTACCTACAACATCAACATTTCTGGGCATGTTTAATAGTAGCTGAAGCAGCGACGTGAGCAAACGACATTATCTTATTACACGACATATTTTCCAGCAGAATCGTTTGTAGTGAAGTATTGTTCAACATTTCCATTA
This sequence comes from Lycia hirtaria, assembly GCA_947563715.1. Taxonomy (NCBI): domain Eukaryota; kingdom Metazoa; phylum Arthropoda; class Insecta; order Lepidoptera; family Geometridae; genus Lycia; species Lycia hirtaria. The sequence continues at coordinate 28,283,046 of OX387381.1, read as the reverse complement.
GAGTGCCAAATCGCACTGGATATCCCACGCCGCTGTTTCACGTACCTATGGTACGTATGAACTATACTTATCTTATACATGCACTGTTAACTACTATTGGAAAGAATTGTAATCTTTTATGGCTTAAATTCTGATCGATCATTCCCGTTGTCCCCCACTTGTGTGCATATACACGTACATATAATTTTGGATCTACATTACTAACTACTTAAAAGCTACTAACTACTAACTATATAACTACTTAAAAGCTGTTGGTTACTGAAAATAAATAAAAAAACATCTAATAAGTCAGAATAACCAGTTAGGGTTTTGAACTATTCATTGAAGTCCACCGTTCGATGCCAAGCGTCTTGCGTGTTTCGTCACTAAAATACAAAAAAAAAAACTCTAATAGTTCTTCACTTCATTTTCCTTATCTAAAATATCCAGTAAATTTCAACCCGGGTCCTCTTTTGCGAAAGTTCATTGTCCAAACGACTAAGCTCTAATATATCTTCAAGAAATATTTTCCAGGACTTTGGTTTACAAAAATTAAAAATAATTTAGGCATCAGCTGTTGATCTAACTTGAGATTTATTACACATAATTGCTGAGGAGCCCGGTATCTCATGCATTATGGATTACGCTCAAGAAATCCGACGTGCGTTAAGACAAAAGGTTACAAAAGTTTTACAAAAAAAGTGCCTAATGACCGCTTACACTTTCCTTGGGCCCACCCGTGACGCACAAATTAAAGGCTTATCTTAAATTATGCTTAATTTAAGGCTCTAAAAATACAGATTGAATATCAAAAGGATTGATTGATAGCTTTACCTCGGCGTACTGTTTCAATATAAATTTAAAATTCTAATTTATTATCTCAATCATTCTATAGTAGTATGGTAATGATTGGAGCCAATAAAAAGCTAGAAATCAATACAAGTGTCCGTATAAAAATTCTGGAGGTTTTTACAACGTTATTGGTTCTTGTGGCATACATTTACATACATTATTGGATTCAATTACTGCGACCGAATAACTGAAGTGGGTGTTATTGCTCTAAAACTGTTATTATGGTAATAAATAACGTTATATAGTGTGTTAGAGTTCAGGGCTCACTAACAACTAGTGCAATATAAATGGGATTGCTGAATTTATTACACAGTATTGGAGCTAGAATATCTATTGCTCCAATAATTACAATTACATTTGCGTATTCCCATAGGCTGGTAAATCATATTGCCAAAATAGTTTTTTATTTTTTTTATTTTTTAGGCAATACTATGAGTAATTATCAGATAAGCAGCTCGCCTGATGCAGAGATTCATATTTGAAGTATTGTAGTACCTTTATTAGGTCTTTAATGTTACAATATATACCTTATGATTACAAGTCAATACTCGTACATTCGACTCGTCGAGACATTAAGAAATGTAGGTACAAGTATAGATATTTGAACTCGAAGAACAGACTTTATCGTATCAAATAAGAGATTTTATAACAATTGCTACAAATGTAGATATATGTAAAGATAGCACATCGTATCTCATGAAAACGTACATTCAACATCATATCAAGCGTAACGCAAGCGTACCTAAGTTATACTAAAGAAATCGCTCCTGCTAGCGAACGAAACGAGCGTAAAATAAAATACCTGGCTAGGTATTTTATTTTTCTTATAATAACTAAATTAAAAATATGCTTGGGTTACGCTTGATATGATGTTGATTATACGTTTTTATGAGATACGATGTGCCAATGTGAAATATATACGTACCTATACATTTGCAGCAATTCTTTTAAAATCACTTATGTGATACGATAAAGTCCATTCGGCTTAATAAAAATATATTTTTTAATATTTGCGAAAGTAAAAAGAGACTCTGTTAAATAGTACATTCACAGGGTTATATAAAAATAGCAGAAGAAACGAAAATAAAAACTTTTAATGTGATGTTTTCAATGTTTGCGAATATAACTATCTAATATCAATTGCCGTATCTAACTCCTTCCATCTGGTTACACATAACGAGGCTAGATTTCAAAGTTATATTTTATTAAAATTATTCTGACTAACATTTACCAGTTTCATTAAGATGATGCAACAGCATTCCAAAGTTGCAATAAAACCTCAAACATAATTTCATTAGAGTACATTAGTCTATTCACCGCAAAACAAACAGAAGCGGAACGGCTCCGAAATTTGAGACCCTGCATGTTTATGAATCTAACAAAAGCACCGCTACATTTGAGAGCTAGGTTCGTAAAGCACAATAGTTTATTGTTCACGAAAACAACGCAAAGCTTTCACTGTTCCACCGTTCCTCTTAATTCTAACTAAATCCTCTAAATGAAAGGTCTGAGGGGCGATCGAAAATTTTAGTGAAGAACAAGGCAACTGGCGTTTTAATTGGCTATACAAAAACTTACGAGCTCTCTAGAAAAATAGCTTTCTTTAACAGTTTATTCGGAACAGATGTGTGTATAGCGCTGCTTTGTGTTTTTTTTTTCGAGCATGAATACACAAGGGTCTTTATATTTGAGTAAAAATACGAACAAGGTTTGCAAAGAACAGGTTCTGTTTAATGTCAATATTTCAGGATTTTAATAAATTATTATTTTACGTTTTTTTATGCAAGCTGTTTCTAACCGGTCTTTTTGGAAATCCATGAGAAGGCTTATGTCCAACTGACATCTTATGGCTGAGATGATGATGACGATACTTTTACGGCCTTGCTTGCGCGACTCTTGCCTATAGGTATTCAGAGACCTCAAAAAATGATTTGCGCATACTATATCAAGATTTTTATGAAAATCTTAAGAATTTGAATCAAAGCTTGTTTTACACTTTTTTTAATTATCGCGGTCATTCATTAAAGCAAAAAAGAAAAAAAGAAAGAAAGAGGGGAAAAAAAACAAAGGAAGAAAGAGGGTAGACAGATATGTATGCCCTTAACCTATCATCCACCTGCATTCTTCAGTCGCCCGTGAACATGGTGCATGTAACTGTGTCGAAATATCGGGAGCTCAAAATTAACGCGAACCACGGTAAATATCCCGTTAGTAATAATAGTGTTTTAAAGCTTGTTTTTGTGTAGATTCGGATTTTGATTGAATACCTAATTAGATTCGTTCAGGAATATGACTCAAATTTTTCAGCAATTCTACGAGTAAGAAGTCGTCATTAAACCTACAAGTGTATACATATTAAGCATCACTTTATCGAGTGCACAATTTTTTTCCATACAACATATTAATAGTTATGTAAAACATTTCAGAAAATTCAGAAAAAGTATTTTTTTACGTAAAAACTTCACTCTCTTAACTTGGTGCTTTACAAATGCTAAATATGAAATATAATCAAATTGAGAAAAGCAATGAAATAAAAATATGCCCCTGGCATCTTCTTTTATAACAATTCTAAAAATTCAGTTAGAGTAGGTAAACAAAAATCTGTATTTATTCAGGTACTTATATTACTTAATCTTGTTACTGTTCATATATGGTATGGTTTTATATCAATTTCCTAGGACTTTAATTTCTAGAGTTTTAGTGCTATGCGTTCCTAAAGTTTTGGTTATCGTTACGATTTCCTAGAATTAGGGTTACGATTTGGAAGATTCTAATCTTTTAGGACAGATAATTTAGTTTACATCGAAATTCTGCCAATACGGTCTTATTATCAATAACATTTTATTTTATTTGGTCAAAGGTAAACTTCTTTCTCGAATAGAGCAGGTTATCTACAACTAACGCACTATCATAATTAGTTTTAAAGATAATTATAACTTGACTGAATGTACTTACGAAAAATCTAATACCTAAGTGACGTAAAAATCAAATTTAGATAACGTATCTAAGATAAAACAGATAGTAAACAATACATTCACAACCAAAGCTATGGATAACATGAATAGGGGCGAAACGGCCAAAATAGAGGCATCGGCTGTGGGCGAGAATGAGACAGTTAATTTTAATTATGGCCGTATTGTGAAGCGAATTTTATTGCTATCTCATTGGCGCGCTCATTACGCGCCGGACGCGGTAATTGTGGCCCATTGTACGAGCTCCGCAGACGTCGATTTTTCCCCAAAACCGTGTGAATCTCTGCTGAGGGGACTTCTTAATTTGCGCCTAAACTTTTTGCCTTATTATCGTTATCTGGTACTTGAAGTCTGGGATTGGGTGGATTGAGCCGTTAATTCTAGTTTTATCGAAAATATTTACATGAAAAAGTTATCAATCTCCAATCTATCTAAATTACACTTCATGCTTCTTCCCGGCAAGTAAAAATGTTAGTAAAGAGATAAGCAAAAAAGAAATCGTTACATCGGAACACATTTCACAAAATCCATGTGACTTATCGATCCGGGATTACCAACAAAATCCTTGAGCAAACAGCAATGAAAGCGATGTTCGTTAAAAATAACGAGCTTCTCTCCGGAGACTTCGCTAAAAGGATAACAAATATCTGGCGTTATTGTGTATCTATTTTGGAAGCTGGCCTTTCAGACCGCCGATGGACTCTAAAGTTTCATCGCGGCCTGTCGGAGCGATTAGCGCCTTGACAGCTAATTTATATACTCAACTTACCGTTCTATTCCCGGTGGCATAGACAACACTAAGAATAGACACGGATTTAAAAAAAAATGTTATCATTTTTGTGTACAATACATTCATCGCATAGCATTTGCATCTGACATTTTTCATTTTATTTTTGGAAAATTTTAAACCGGCGTCGGCTCAGATGAGAAAAATCAAATCTACGGATCACGTGATCCAAAAGCTGAGATAGAGAACAGCTTTCAGTTTTACAAGAACATGTATAAGTTAAGAAAACTCAAAAACCCTCCGACAAATAAAACGGCTGAACCGATTTTTATGAAACACAGCTAAGAACACTCTCGATGAAAATATCTTTCAAACAAAAAAAATGTGCAAGGGATTTTTAGAGCAGAATAAATATTCTGCGCTACAAATACTAAGGGACTAAATAAATCCCTAAATGACTAAAATACACACACGCACTGGCAACGTATTTTACTTACTTGTAACAACAGTTGCCAAAACTTAATTTGCATAATAAACTCAACTACATTATCAAGACTATAATGTTCTAAATCACTAAAATTTATTTTCGCCACTCTAGAATCATTCCATTAAAGACATTCACTAATAAATTACACGGTTTATTTTCCAGACATAGGGATATAAGCCATTGACTTATATATTACTGCGTAAGGACCAGGCCAACCGCGCGACAAAATGGCACCAGCGCGTTGGCCCTAAAATTACAGTTTAGGGCCAACGCGACTCAGTTGACCGCGGAGCGTGTGCGAGAGTGAACGAATTTGCTTGTCTTAAAAATGCCTAGTTGTGTCGTAAAAGGCTGCAAAAATTACGATACAAAGGTTAAAAAGAAACATGGGATATCGTATCATCGGTAAGTGACCATACAATTAATTTTGTTGCCATTAAGTTATTAAATAAACAAATTTTAAATGAATAAATATTTTACTAGCAAATTCCAATGGCGTCATTGAGCGTCATTGACTAAGCGCGAAGTGAACGAAGTAACATTGTACGAACGTAATTTTTAACCTTTTTTTTTTAGTCGAATTTTATGCCAGTAATTTTGAATTTTGGTATTATCCAATGTTTTATATTCTATAGGGGGAGTACAAAAATAAAATAACCTGCCAAGTGCGAGACGGACTCGCACGCGTTCGTACCAATATCTATGAAAACTGCAAAAAAACACGTTTGTTATATGGGAGCTCGCTTTAAATACTAGTAGTTCTTCGAATCCTTCACTTATTTGCAGAACCATTATTTATTCGATTGTAAGAGCCCGAGGCAACAGTGCAGAAGGAATCAAGTAATGAAAAACTGATTAACGATACGGACGTAGTTGAAAATTCTCCCGTCATTTGTTTAAAAAATCAAAATGTATGTATGACGAATTACGATTTATACAATTTTTTTAATTTAATTACAGATTTCCAAATGATTCGAAGCGTAAAGAAATTTGTCGCATTATAAGGGAACAACGAAAGGAGCCTTATTTCAAGTTTCATAAGAACACAAGAGTATGTTCTGCTCATTTTTAGGGTTCCGTACCCAAAGGGTAAAAACGGGACCCTATTACTAAGACTTCGCTGTCTGTCTGTCTGTCTGTCTGTCTGTCTGTCTGTCTGTCTCCAGGCTGTATCTCATAAACCGTGATAGCTAGAAAGCTGAAATTTTCACAAATGATGTATTTCCGTTGCCGCTATAACAACAAATACTAAAAATTAAAAAAAATTAAATATTAAGGGGGGTCCCCATACAATAAACGTGTTTTTTTCATATTTTTTTGCTCAATATTAAAAACGGTAACAGGTAGACGCTTCAAATTTACACATAATATTTACTTGTATGTTACCTTTAAAAATAAATAATTAAATAACAATAAAGTAAATATTAAAGGGGGGCTCCCATACAACAAACGTAATTTTTAAGCAATTTTTACTCGATCTTAATTAACAGGTAGAAACTTGAATATTTGTAAGTAAATATTTAGAAATATATTAACTATAAAAATAAATACCTAATCTAATACATTAAAACTCACAAAATGAAAATAATCCGTGCATCTTAACGCGGTGCGAGCGCCGCGCCGCGCGGGTAGCGGGGGAGGTAACATCACGGAGCGAGCCATAACCGCGCGTATTCGCGCGAGCGTCGTCATGCTGCCCTGATGTGTATCGAAAACCTACCTATAAGTTTGCAATTTACTACTTGGAATTTCGTTGATTTCTCGTTATTTTATAAACAGAACTAAACTTTGTAGTATTATAGATGATAGTACGGAACCCTTCGTGCGCGAGTCCGACTCGCACTTGGCCGATTATTGTGACAATGATATTGATATTATATCAAAAACCGGACTCCGGAGGCTAAAACGATCGGCTATACCACAATTTGAGATTAAGGTACTGACCTCAGATGTACCTATTTTTCTTAAATAAAACTAAATACATACATATTGTTTGCTTATTCTTAGAAAGACAAAAATTTAAAAAAAATGTTTTATTTAAAGGACAGTAATTATTATAGTAATATTTTTAAATTTTTGATTACAATTGCAAATTATACTGATTATGACAGATTTTTGTTTTACTTACCTTTACATCGTGACCTGTAAAATATCATCGCAAAAAAATGTACCTACCTATAATAACGGTATGACATAATTAACTGACATGCTAAAACACGAAAATTAATACGTGTACGCGCGTACAAGGTTACGTAGTCTATCTATGCACCGCGGCACTCACGTAGTTCGTGTGAATTATCACAGATGGCGCTATTTCTTTTGTACTGAGAATTTTTATCTAAAATGTTCACATGGGCGCATCCTTCCCTTTGAAATCATTGATATAAGCGCAATGAAGTGGAAAGCAGTGCATTTTATGCACAAATAGAATCATTACCGGGACGATGATGTGAATACTTACTAAAAGCAGTTAATATTATGTATTTAAGCGTAAGTAAATAAAATTACTAATCATTGCCCAGTGGTCGTAATTCTACCGTTCTTTAATCAATTCAATTCTTCAGGTCTTTCAGCGTTCTTCACATTTTCTATAAAATCACATAGTTCATTTTCCAGGCATCGGGAATAACTTCAAGTAAAACGGTGAGTAAAACGGTGATATGCACACGCATACATTTAGTATTATCGGGATTATTATGTAAATACTGACCAAAAATCAGTTTATACAAAAATATAAATACAATTTATTGTACTAATTAAACCCTTTGATAAAGTTCAAGGGGATGAAGCGTCAGTCATCAACACGTTTAAAATTATTTCGATTTACAAGATAATTTGAAACGGCAAAATAAACCTCTCTAGACTTCTCAATTAGGCTTTAGCGCGGCGACAAAGTCTATATATCAAAATCTGTAAGTTTGTCATTATGAGTATTGGTCAATCCAGGACACTATAATGGTAAATTTTGTTTTAGACCTTTCGTCCACGCAATGGAAAGTCATTGAAAAACTTATAAATTTACTACCAAAGACTACCGGACTAAAAGCATTCCATTAAACAAATTCACTAATAATTTACACGGTTTACTTTCCAGACATCAGGAATAAACGGAATAAATTCTGGTAAAGCAGTGCGTTTTATGCACAAACAGTGTCATTATCGGGAAAATGACGGCAGCTGCGCGGCGAGCACACCTCATTGCTCCTTCCGTAACATTGCACGATGCCATAAAAGATATTGAGTACTGTAATAACAGTGGACTCTGATTTGAAATGTTTATGACTGTGTTGCAATGTTACAAAAATAGACCGGTAGATATTTTTCCTGATTTATATCCTCTTTAGATAAAACATTGCGTTTTTTTTTTTTTATGAAACCGTTGTTAGGTATTAACGCGACTTCATACGCGTAAAATATCCTGTTTTGACTGAATCTCGATTTTACTTTGATGTATTAGTTAGTGAAGCATAATAATATAGTAACTCAACATGACAGCCATACCATTTTGTAAGTTTATGCAAAATAAAGAGCTAGCTAAGGTAGCTAAATTTAGAGGGTTTCTTATTATATTTCATAAGACAATTAAACCATTAAATTCCTCGCTAACAACATTGGTTTTTGTAATTAAATTTAGCTGCTCTTTTAATATTTGAGTATTCTCATTTCATTGGCTTGCTGACAATATTAGTTTTTCATAATATCATAACTCAGATATTAACTAGTTAATACTATAATAAAAACAAAAGTATATAATTATCTTTCTTCTGGTTATTACGTTTTCATCTCATATCTGAATGGATTATGATGAAATTTGTTATCAAGAAAATTAAGACTGAAGATAATAAAATCTCATAATAACAAATACAGTTTGTAATAAATAAATAAAAAACATATTATTATTACAGATAAAAAACAGAACTCAGGTCACAGTCCCAAGGCAACGTTCCCAAAAGGCTGGCGACATTGCCTCGTTGGATAGCAATGCTAATCCGCTGACCGAGGTAAGCGCCAGCCCTTTGGTCAGCGGATAATAATAAGATAATAATCATCATCATTTATCATGTTTTATCATCACACAAAAATTGCAGAGCACATTTTTTATTTTATTTATTGATAGTCTTGCATTTGACCGCCGAGCAACACTGCGGTCTACGATGGAGCGCTTTTACCTAGAAGGTACTTTACAAGTGCTAAATATATAATTACTTAAAAAGTATTTTTTAAATGTCATAAGCAGCACTTGACTCTATTTATGTGCAAACATGTTTAAAGAACACTTCTAATAGATTACTCTGTCTATCATCTACATTGCCTAAGATTGGAATGTTGGCAGCGTATCCTCGAAACATACCCCTTCGAAGCTAAATCTGGAAGCAATTTTGGGAATGAGTTGCCTTGACAAATAATTTGAATACAAATTGCCGCTGCATTTCCCTTAACCGGCTTGTTAAAAGCTCAAATATTTAGAGCCAGCTATGCGGTTAACTTTACGATTAAAAGGTCATTAGTAAAATACAGCTGAATGTGTAAAGTAGATTCTATTGCTGTGATAGTGAGATATATCAGTTTATTGCCTCTAGCGATAGATTATTTGGGTTAATAACAGTTATTTGATTCAATATTAAAATTCTTATCAAAATTAAACATCATTTTCCAGACCGATTATTAAAAAAGACTAACCTATTAAAAAACTTTGGATAAAATCGTTTATTAATGTAACATGAAGTATTCACATTGAATATAAAATCTACTCAAGCTTCTGTGCCCAGTTATTTGTCACTTTTTAGTTACGACCACTTTTCTGCTCATTCATCAGTATTTCGTTTTTGCATGTAACTACCTAATGAAAAACGCATATGATAAATAAACGTTAAAATTAAAGACGGTAGGTAAAAGGTATGGTTTGTATATGTATACAAATATACAATAATTATACTTTAAAAAACTTAAAAAAAAAACGATTTCAAAATATGCAATTCGTTTACTTCGATGACTTTTTTCCAGTAATTTTGTTATAAAAACCAAAATACTGATCCAGTTTTGATAAAATTATAATTTTTATTCAGATATTTATTTAATAATCTTAAGCCTAAGTTTTTACAATATCTATATAAAAAAACAATAAAAACATTATAAAAACTTAAACCTAGAATGCCGCCGACAGCGGGGCAGGGCCTAAGCTGCTGGCGGTAGGGGCTACAGACTCAGAAACCTCCTGACAATTAATACCTATAATAATTATTATAGGTATTACCTACCAAACAAAATAATAATAATTAAAAACAATTCATAATTGGCGGAGTAATTACGTAACAAACATACAAAAAAAGTCGAATTGAGAATCTACTATAATATTCAAAGATGGACCAAATACCAAACTAATCAGAACTAATACTACTTAATATCGATTCCATCAATCTTTCGTAAGAATACCGCGATAATCTAAATGAAAGATTGCGAGGAATAATTTTGACGTTGTGATAAAATTGGTTTATCACCCTTTTTTTATCAGCCCTGTTTGTACAAACTGTACCACTGCAGGGAACGGGCCATTTTCTCATTGTGAGAAGGGTTAGGCCAGAGTCTGCCACGCTGGCCAAGTGCGGGTTGGCAGACTTCACACATCTTCAAGATCATTGAGAACTCTTAGACATGTAGGTTTCCTCACGATGTTTTCCTTCACCGTTTGAAGTTAGCGGCAATCAACAATACGCACATAACTTCGAAAAGACAGAGGTGCGTGCCGTGGGATTCGAACCCAGGACCAGCGGATCGCAAGTCAGACGGTCTCACCACTTGGCTGCCGGAAACTCACCTTATCACCTTTATTATGCGATAGTAGTCTTGTAAGTATCCACTATTTCATTCAGACAAAATCTCATCTGCTTAATTCGATAACTCTATTAGATGGCGGATTTTCCTCCACAACATCTAAATGTAAATTTGCCCTATCGCTATGAAGCCACTTATCATGTTAAAGTCGGCATAAATTTCCGAAAAATGGTTATTCCAGACCATCGCCCTAAAAGCGGGTCGTATGCATTGCATGGTCATAAATTACGAACGACGACGCAGTAAAATAGCGTAACACCCCTGGCATGGGAACCAAAGACCATCGCGACCCCACAACCTACTAAATGCCTACAAATCCGTCTGAGGCACAAATCAAAAAGACATCGAGACGTTCCAATTGCGATTAGAGACGCCCGTTCGATAAACAATTTATAAATACCGGAGGGGGTTTCTCGAAATCGAAATATAAGGAAGGTCGTTAGGTGCAGTAACGATACGGTAGCGGTAACCTCAGTAACGCGGTATACCGCACGCTTACAAAGATTCTTTACTTCAACGAACATGTGGCTTCCGTGGATGCAACCACTAGAACATTTCAACATACTACAAATCTGCAAAAATATCCAGTAGGCTGCCTTATATAATAGGGTCTAGAATTCTGTGTAGTAGGCTTTCGATATTTGCCGTGGATGCTGAGTATTTTCAAAACAATAGACATTACTAGTGGTTTTAGTTTACGTCAGTAGTGATAATAACTATAACTATACTAAAACCACGTGTTAATAACTAATAACTTGATAATACCTTTTTTTACGTTAATACAAAATATAATACGGTAAATTATGTTATTCATTACTCAAACACAACATTGTGTTGCAGCTAAAAGGGATATTGGTTTTACCGCAAGCGTCGAATGTATACCGTACGTAAATGTATAGAAAAACTCACGAGCAGTATCGTTTTGGCCTACAGAGGGTTTGTCATAAGCAGCGGTGCTACTATACGATCCAAATAAATTTAGAAAACTTAAAAACCTTGACTTAAAAAAATGGCTGTACCGATTTTGATAAAACGTCGCTTAGAAAAATTGCACTTACCTATACTAAGTCCTTTTTCAAATAAAATAAAAATTGGTCAAAAACGATCTATCCTTTTGAGAGCTACGATGCCACAGACGTGTCTGTCTGTGGCATCGTAGCTCTGATGATCTGAATCTGACGTGTGTATTTGATGACAGATACACACGTCCAACTTATAACACCCCTATTTTTTGGTCGGGGGCTAAAAATATTTTGCATTAAAAATCTTTTTAGGAAAAAAAATTGACCAATCTCTAGTTTTCTGTACGTCAATTTATAATTGTATGTTTTCCAAAATATTGGTGTGTGCGTGCGAGACAGAAGATCTACCGACTTTGAATCAATGCGTCATGAAACTGCGTAATGAGAGAAAAGATGAACAATGAGACAGCGTGCTTTCGCCGGAAGATCCCAGATTTTTCCCTGTTTTCCCAACAATGGAAGTCAGCTCAATACTCACCTAGCCGTCTTTTGTTCAATTAATTATCCAAGGAACGGAATAATTAAGCTCAAATTCGGGGCCGTGATTAAAACAACCTTCTAAATATTAATAATATCAGGTGCATTGTTTGGATGTTAAATGGAAGTAATTATCTACTTCTGGAGAATTTATTGCAGGACTTTGTTCGAGAGCCTCCCTTATTTTATGAGGAGATTTGGTTTTGTATGCAACATTGATTTTGTACTATTATTATAGGATCACGGTACGGTTTCATTTGCGAAGTTTATGTAGATATTCAATAAAGACAACAAAAAATATCAAAAACTTAACAAAGCTGAAAAAGTTTTGACAGCTGTTTCCCGGTTTCTTTTTTTCATAGAAATTGTTACTCCTGGGCATGATTCGGTGTTTGAAGTATCTGTATTTGCCCTAATTAAAATGTTTATGAAATATTTTTATATTTTTCTAATAAGTTCCCGGCAGCTTAGTGGTGAGACCGTCTGACTTGCGATCCGCAGGTCCTGAGTTCGAATCCCACGGCACGCACCTCTGTCTTTTCGAAGTTATGTGCGTATTGTTGATTGCCGCCAACTTCAAACGGTGAAGGAAAACATCGTGAGGAAACCTACATGTCTGAGAGTTCTCAATGATCTTGAAGATGTGTGAAGTCTGCCAACCCGTACTTGGCCAGCGTGGCAGACTATGGCCTAACCCTTCTCACAATGAGAAGATGGCCCGTTCCCAGCAGTGGGACAGTTTGTACAAACAGGGCTGATAAAAAAAAAAAAAAAATGAAATATTTTTAGGGTGGTGCGCTAAAAAGGTGACCTATGCTCAAAAGTAGGTAAATAAAATGTTTGATGACGCTGTTTTTTTTTCTTTTACTTAACTACGATTATACTATACTATTTTCATTTATTTCCTGCAATACTATCCTGCGTGACATTACCTACTGCTCCCGCCAATGCTGATTGCTTGCAACTATAAATCCTATAGCTGATAACCTGAAGACGGACGTAGACTACCACTTTGCAGGTGATGTCACAGAACGCAGCCAGTACATTATAAGTACAAAAAATATTCCCCTCCTTTAGCAATCGGCTAATAAAACAAACTGTCAATACCGCAATGAATTAAATAAGCCCGGGGAGTGAAAATCAATCGGTCAATCTTTGACAGTGGTCTCAATGGAGAGAGTGGGAACCAACCTCCGGTACCCGCTATCAATCAGAGCTCAGTACAGTGATAATGTATCGCCAATTCGGCGTTTAATTGGTGATGGATCGACGCGAATCTTCGACGAATTTCGCGTACGGAAATCGACGAGTTCAATATCATATTTCGACGAAAGAATATTTTGCGATCGCTCCAACCGTGCATATTCGATACGGATTTATTATTTTCGTCTTTACGTTCTACCCTCCTAAAGGTTCGGAAGCGATACGTAAAATGACGGAAGATATGAAGGGCGGTAATGGGGAAAATTGTGCTTTATTCGATTTTGATAGACTCGATGTAGGATTTAGGGCCCGATGTCGTTTAAGGGTCAAAAGATTTTTGTATCTTTACATATTTTTTTACAATATGTTACCCGTAAAGAAATTATCGAAATTGATTTCCTAACATATTTTAGAACTTTAGCAAAATTACTTTTTGTTATTATTTACTTACAAAGTAATAATAACGTTAAGGTACTGATACATTTGCTATTAAAAAAGTATGCTTATTAGCATGCGTAAGAAATACATACTAGAAATGAGCTTGCTTATTTCTAACAATGCTTTGACACATATGCTACTAAGTAGCAATTGCTCAATAATGGCATGCTTTTGTGCTAATAATGAGCATGTGTATCAGTACCTTTACAGATGTAATGGAGTAAGCATAACGTAAATCTGTCAACAAATTGAATGCCTGGGAAGCTTTTCATTTGTCCACAAAAGTCACTCTATCATAAAATGAGTGATAGTTCACTATGACATCGAATTAAAAAAAAAACTGTCGTGGCTAGTAAATGAATTATAATAACGTTGGTTTTGGGGTCAAACCAAATAATAAATTCGGAGACTGGCAGATGTACTACGTCTGGCGTAGTCCTGATTGGCTGTTCCCTAGCTTAGCATACGGCATCTTTAAATTTGCCTAAAATAAAATATGGGATGGAATGGAACACTTGGGAATGAAATATACCACCGTCCTTGTTTCCTGATAAGTATAGCCCTTATCTTCAAGTCTAATAAATACCTACTAGGACTACAACTGGAACGAACCTGGACTCGATTGCCACAGGGTCGAGGCAGGGCTATAAGAGAGCTATATCCAGCAGTCGGATAGAAAGGGCTGTGGATGAAGATGATGATGAGGACTATAAGTTTCCTCTTGGGAAGAAAAGCAGCTGGTATTTTTTATGTTTTCCATTTTCTGCCAGTCCAGCTTAGGATTTTAATTAATTTAGCCATTTTCAAATGACTAGTTGATCTTTTTAATTACTATTTTAATAAACTGTTATTAAATATTAAAACTGAATTTTATTAATATCTAGTAATAATGTTAAAAAGTGCGGTAGTATTATTATAAATAAATGAAATCATAACAATAAATTCTAGATGTAAATTTTATAACGGTAAAAAGGAAGTAACCTCGAATTGATGGTTTTATACAGTAGCTTAAAAGTAATAACACAGCACGCTGGGTGTTCCACACTCGTAAAACTTTATAATATTTTTTTAGGGAACGTTATCTTTGTGGTACAAGAAATACTACTGCAGTAGCTTTTGATGTATTTGGGTTTAACTGATAAGCTTAGAAACTTATGATATCTTGGGGTTTATTTGAAGATACGTCTAACATAGATGACATATACAATTATACAAATAAATTAGTATGTTGTTAATTTTTCGAGGTTTAATATTTGGTATGAGTGCATGTTGCATTTTTACAAAAAATATTGATTCTACCTGTTTTTTTTTTTGTAATAAAAAAATCACTCACATAAAAAATATGTTCTATGATTTACCGAATACGCAATAAGGGGAGTAATGATTTTGACAGCCTGTTTATTCCATAAATGGAGTATGAAACGTGTTAATTGTTGACAAACAACACACATTTAAAACTGATAGTTTAAGAAACTGAAACAACCGTCTTCCAATACAATTTCATTAACTTGACTTGATGACATTTTTCCATTTCTTTATTTTAAAACAAAACTACAGATTAGCGTTTTTAATATCTAAAATGTCTATGGCGCTAAACTGAATGTATATCCATTCCAATAAAAATAAATAACAAATCGGTTATCAATTAATAGAGAAATGAGGTATAAACTTTAAAAAATACAACCGAATTAATAACCTCCTCTTTTTGGAAGTCGTTTAAGAACACGTAGTATTTAATAGAGAACAATCGAAATGCGTATTGTGTTATAGTTTTTTTTTTTTTATATACTTTATGTTATATTTAATTTAATATTGATTTGGTGTTTATATATTATGATTTGTCATATAGTTGATACAAAACACCAAAATACCATAAAAAAGTAGGTAAAATTTGAAGTATACCAGTGAAGCTGTTTTTACAGATATTTTTTTTACGATCACGAAACTGTTATTGCCTCGAGAGGAGTAGCCACTTAATAATTGTGATAGGTCGTTTGTATCACTTTGTCTTTAATTACACCATTCAGTTCAGAGTAATTTAATTTATAGTCACGTGTGAGATAGCGCTTATTTCCTTTAGACTGTTCGTATACAAAGCGACTAAACCATAGGATTGATAACTGAAGTATGTACCTCGAAACTAATATGCGTCGAAACCGAGCTTATACGCGTCAAAAATAAGTTGATATACAACAATACAAATATTATATTGAACAAAATATTGGTTTGTTCATAATTATTTAAAAGTGTCTGTTTTAATTTATTCTTATTTATTTATTATAGTAAAATTGTTAAGCGAACGCAAATAACAGTCCGATGTCAAAAAGACTTGTAGTTACTAATTATTTTATTGTAAGCTACTTGAATCTATAATATTCTAATATTATACAATACATATACTTCAGCAGAGAGTACAAGTGGGAGTGAGTGTTGAGTTACCAACTCGCCTCACCTTATGTACGAACGACCTATAGAAGCGGTCGACCATCACCAATTACCTATTCGATAAGCTTTTATTTATGTTCCTTTCCGCCACGAATCCAGAATTTAAATTCATTGTTTCTCTTATCCTGAAAACGGAGACAGCCGAGGTCACGAGATATCTCCATTTTATCTCAAATACAAGAAATGGCTTTTAACAGAAACGTATCTTAGTGGAAAGAGGACGAAATTACTTGACCTTCTGAATTCCCAGCCTATTCGTCTCCGAGTTGACTTTTAGGTGCTATATCAGATTTCTTGAATGTAAAATCCAAAGATGCTTGGAATTAGATGACTGCGCCCGATAAGGACTCAGTTTATTGCTTTGAAGTTCTAATAAAATAACGATAAATGTTTCTTTTCGTGTTAATTCATTCATAAGGTACGGTTTATTCTCAGTTTGTTTGGCGCCATTCACATGGTTTTTTAATGGTGACTGTTTATGTATGGGTGATCTACGGGTAAATAAACAAAATAAATAAATATTTGTGGACATTTCACACAACATCATCTAGCCCAAACTAATCAAAGCTTGTACTATATGGAACTAGATCACTGATAGAATAGAATAGAATCACTGATCATCGGCCTTTCGGCGGATTAATAACTCTGACAATAGGGCTGGCCACTCAGTCTATACGAACTTACTTACTTACTGATAGAATATATATATATATATATATATATATACTTTTTTTGTTGTAAATATATACATATGAAACATAGAAACAGAACAAACATCCATGCTCATCACACAAATGTTTACCCTGTGTTGGGATTGAACCCACGACCTACAGGCTCAGCAGGTAGACATACTACCAACTGAGCCACAAGGCCAGTAAACTTATAACATACACATAACTTTTAACCGACTCAAAAAAGGAAGTTATCAATTTTTTTTTGTAGGTTGCCTATATGTTTCCCGATAACTTTACTGGTTGTAAACTTACTAAGATTATTATTTTTTATTAGTGTCTCATAGGTAACGAATCTAAAATAAAAAAATATACTTGATAAAAATCGGTTCGTCCGTTTCATTTTTGAAAAAAATTAAACCGACTTCAAAATTTGGCACACTTGTTTAAAAGCTGGTATAGACTAACATATACAAAAACTGTGCAATTCTGACAATATTACATACATACAGGTCGAATTGTTAACCTCCTTTTTGAAGTCGGTAAAACATCTGCCAGTCATTTCATCGTCTGAAACAATGAAACTCATTGATTATTCCGTAACTATTTACGGATTTCACGGTGTAGATCGCAAAAGTGCACGTGTGTGGGCGCATGCATATTCATGTAAAAAAAAAACGGATATTTCAACATTTTTAGTTTCCCTTCCTTCGCAGATCCTAAGTGGTGGAGCTAAGTGGGACGGACTGTAAATATGCGCATATGTTCGGTATTGTATGGTAAACCGTATGGACGGGACATGAAGTGGTAAACAAGAAGAATACAGTTGCGGTGATAAGTTTTTTGATGGCTGTGTTTTTCGTTAAATATCAATGGCAGACCCTAGAAATGACTCTTAGTTGAAATTAGAAGACATATTTTCATGTGTTTACCAAAATCCGATGAGATTTTATCTCCAAACAGGTTATACTCATTGAATATGAAACAAGAGCATGGCAAATCTCAGTTCTCAGCACTTTTGAGGAGAAGACCACATCCTTAAGATATTTTTGTATCTTGGTGTTGCACTTTCTAAGCACACAGGATTGTCGATTGACGCAATTTCCTTGTTCACAAATCACGACACGCTTGTAACAGCGTTGCTCGACGTGTCACGACTGAAGATGAGTCGGGCGATTAACTTGCCAGGAAAACGCAGAGCCAGGAAAACCTATCTACCTTACGTATATATATATATACAAATATGATGTTGTAAGCAGTGCCGTAAATAGCATTTTCGGCGCCCTGTGCGAGCTTCTATAACTGCGCCCTTGTTTTTTTTTAGATATTATAGGTACCGGCTAGTTAGAGCAATGCCATGTAGGTATAGGCTTAGCTAGGCATCGAGCACTAGGGCCGCAGCGGGAACTTATCAGGAGCAAACCGAAAAAATAATAGTCCTGCCATAGAAATAGTTATCTATCTCCATGAGTCCTGCCTGGTCTGGCCATTCTTGCGCCCCCCAGAGTCTACGCCCTATGCCTGGGCACCGGTGGCACCGCCCTATTTACGGCACTGACTGTAAGTAGATCATTCATATTCCTACAATAATATCAAGGTAGATTAAAGATATTTCTCAACAAATGCGTATTAAAGGTAACCTAAATATTTTGTTATCGATTACTCTCTCATGTTCCATATGCGTCGCATCCGTTCACTAACCGCTGACCTCCGACACAGGATCGAGCCATAGCCTCTCTTAGTTATGATAATCATAGCCCGTTCTGAATTCGTTATATCTTCGGATGACTCAAAACTCGACCTCGGAAAGCAGAACGAAGACCAACTTTCCACAGACTTAATTTTAATATAATGAAACGAGGAGAAACGCCTTTTTGAATATATTTTTTATTATTATTTTTCCTTTTTTACTGTATTTTTTTGTTATTTACATTAAAGTAAAAGTATAAATGAAATGATAAATTCGATTTGGGATTATCAAGACTAATTTAGAATATAATAATTGTTATTTAGAGTTGTTATTTGGATAAAGATGCTATTTCGAGCTATACCGCAGATAACAGCAGTCTTCAAGTGCAGCGACTGTCTAGTAGTTGTCATCTTGCTGCCACTGCCATTAACGCATTGCTTCTCTCCAACAAATATTTATTGCGCTACTGCAGTAATTTTAACGACAGGACTGCCGCAGTTTCTTCTTGCAATTGAAGTTTAAAACCTAGCTTAGAATACATTACTGGTGATAGGTTGAGGGTTTTGTATTTATTAATGAGTTTTGTAACAATAATTCGAAGTTACTAAGATGATTAATATAATTGGATTTTTTTAACGGATTTATCGTTAATATTTTACATAATTTTATGACTTGACGTTTTGCGTACTTCACACACACTGCAGCGTCCGTGATCAGTTACGAAAATCTTAGAAAACATTTTAAACTTATATTGCAGAGATTACTTTTTTATATATTTACTGGCCATAGTTATCCTGATGTTCAGTGAAGCTGTTAAGTAAATATGCTGGAATATATCGTTAGAGTTGACTAATTATATTTAACTAGCCAGCTGGATACAAGATATTAATCTACAAGCACCCTATAGTTTTCTTACGATGCTTTTCTTCACGAAAACCTCAAATTTATTATGCATCACGTAATAAGCTAGCATGCATCGCTTTTTATTGCTGGCGTTTTTGCAATACTTACGTTTCAGTAATCTGTCTGTCTTTTTTACTATGCTTTATTTTTGTTATGAAAATTAACGTGGTTGTCAAATCCACCAAAAATAGACATGAGTAACTCGTTTGTTCAAAATAAAAATATGCTTTATTTTATTACTCATAAGAATAATATTACTCTTGCTGCAATTGAACATAATTAGTAATTCTTATGAATACTATGAATAAGCAAGTCTATAAAATATTCCAACTTTTAAAGACACAATTAAGCAAATAAGGCAGTTTTTCTTCCAAGTTAGTTCCGACGCGCAAGTGAACTCCGAATGTATCAGATGGCGCGATCACAAGAACTAATGTATCTATTTGTAACTGCCGGAGTTTCCGGCTTTTTGCTGCCGAGCCAAAGTTAAAACATTACTCGTACTGGGTTTTAAATGGAATGGAACGATCAATGGTTACTAGTGGCAAGATACCTAACATAGTATAAAATGCGATATTTTTAGATTTTAGCTAGTGTTGTAGCTGGTATTGTCATTACTCGTACTGGGTTTTAAATGGAATGGAACGATCAATGGTTACTAGTGGCAAGATACCTATCATAGTATAAAATGCGATATTTTTAGATTTTAGCTAGTGTTGTAGCTGGTATTGTCTAATGACAATTTTTATACTTGTACTGCGTTTTAAATGGAATGGAACGATCAATGGTTACTAGTGGCAAGATACCTAACATAGTATAAAATGCGATATTTTTAGATTTTAGCTAGTGTCGTAGCTGGTATTGTCTTTACTCGTACTGGGTTTTAAATGGAATTGAACGATCAATGGTTACTTGTAGCAAGGTACTTAACATAGTATTAAGTAAATGCAATATTTTTAGATTTTAGCTAGTGTCGTAGCTGGTATTGTCTTTACTCGTACTGGGTTTTAAATGTTATGGAACGACAGTCTGATTGACTTTCCGATCAACTTAAATAATTTTTATGTTTAAAATATTTATATTTAATACAGAACATTATTTTCTTAAAATTTAAAGATAACATGAACGTGGTTTTTAACGACGATTATATTTTCTTTATTCCACGGTGACATTATGGTCTACGATAGAACATTCCACGACAACTAGATTATTAATATGAGAAAAGATGGTAGATCTATCTAATAACAAAAACGCTTTATTTCGCTAAAAATGTATTAAAATAAATTCGTTCTGATTTTCAGAATCACTACCTTGAAACTGTGACGTTTTTTTGAGAATCTATGCATATATCTTTTAGTAATAGAAAGGAAAAACATGGCACTTAAAATAGCACATTGAGAATTTTCTCTGTTATGAGATTCTAGTCAAAA
Source organism: Lycia hirtaria (assembly GCA_947563715.1). Taxonomy (NCBI): domain Eukaryota; kingdom Metazoa; phylum Arthropoda; class Insecta; order Lepidoptera; family Geometridae; genus Lycia; species Lycia hirtaria. The sequence continues at coordinate 28,261,918 of OX387381.1, read as the reverse complement.
TAGAATATAACTATCTGGGAAGAGAAGGCAGCTGGTTTCATATCGAACATTTATAAAAGCGTGTCTTCACCAAAGCGTGTCTTACATTTTTATGTTGAATCTTTAAAAAAATCAAATTCTTGTTATTTTTCTTGTAGCTTACAATTAAAACCTAAAAGCCGCAACTATAAAAAATTAGAAAGCTCGCACAATCACAGTGTATTTTTGCTAATTCATCTCGCCCCCGGCGTCTGTAAGTGGCGAGTGGCGGCCGCAACCGGAAGACGCTTTTTTTCACCGCCAAGTCCGCAAACCCTTGAGAGTGCCGCGAAATGTCTTCGAAATGACTTTTTCACGCGATAAGTACATTTCAACATTCGCTTTTTTGCAAGTCTTGCCTACTTGGTTCTTGAGTGGCGTTGGTTGTGGATGCGCTCGGTTTTTTGGCTTTGAGTTTTTTCTATTCATTCATTTGGAGGTTGAGTGGATATTAAAAAAATCTGCCTTCATTGCCGTGTGAAAAATCTCTAGAATAATTAATATATATTATATACCTAGATAAATATCATTCGGGTATATTCAAATAAATAAGGAAATCCTGAATCTATATTTTTTTGTTTTGTGTAGATACGTACTTACGTTTATCGAGAAAAAGTGCGCGAAAAGTCACTGTACAATGTATAAGTAGGTACTTATTTCATATTTTATCAAAACATAATTTTAATTTCAAGTCACAATAAAACAAAAGTTAAAATTAAACACATATAACAAAGAAGAAAAAAATAACGACATATATTAACTGCATAAATACTTTTTTAACCATATTGAAAGAAAAATAACTAGCCTGGATATTTTAATCAGATGAAAAAAAAATATATACTCACATTTTTTATCCATTATCAAGACGTGATTAAAAGTCCAATAACCTTTCACAAAACACTACAAAATCCACCCAAATTCAAAAATTCACAAACACGTCGATGTTTTAAATTTCGCGCCAACGAGACGTCACACGACACACCCTTCCCGCTCGATAGCTAAGGGCCTACTAACCAAGCCAAGCGCCAAGCCTGCTTCCCTGATTGTCAAATCGGGAAGGCCTGTCTAGACGAGGGGTGCATCAGCGGGGGGAGGGAAATCGCAAACCAACCCCTGCCATGTACCAACGTTTTCCCAGAAAACGGCCAAGCTCAAACATCAATAAGGAAGCACCCGTTCAAATATTAATAAAACAGAATTTGCGCTTCAATTAAACAAATTCATTTGCCTGATATCCAAAGCAGACGGATTTTCCTAAAGGCGATTTAACGCCGATTCGTTTGGAAGATAATTAAGTCGCTTTGAAATCTTGAAGTTTCGAACTGGCCAAGGTAAAGGAAGTTCGTAACTTTATTTATCTTCGGGGCATGGCTGAATATTTTTGCTTCTCTTTTCATTTGAGGTAAAGCAGATCTGAACATTATTCTTCAATTTGAGACGTTTTTTGAGCTTTTGAATGTCGAACTTTTGAATGTAATAAGAGAGAACAAAATTATAACAAATTGCACATTTCGTTGTTTCTTCAAGAGTTGTAAATGTACTTAATTATTAAAGACATGAAATACAAAATATTATAACAGTACATTTACTTGTGTTTAGATACATCTACAATTATTAACTTCCTATTTCAGCAAAGACTGAAAAACTAGAGGTTTTTTCAGTCTTTGCTGAAAGTTCTGAAAGAAGAATTTTCCTATAAATTTTCACAGTATAAAAAATTCAACGCTACTTCCTCCGTATAAAGTATAAAGATCCGACTAGACGATATAAAACGGCCGTATCCACACGTTTATAAAACAGTTCAGTGCATTCGGGAGATGAGAATAATAAATCGGAAACCTATTTATAAACGTCTGCATTGCTCTGTACGGGAATAATCTCCAATGAAACTATGTCCAGTATATCATTATGAACAGTAGCTATTACTTATAATTGTCTATTTCTATCTATGCAAATAAAATAAAATACTATTCGTTGGTAGGCTCATCCCTTTTTTGATGTTATATTTGATTTATTTTATGTTTTTCTTTTAAGCGTTCGCAATGGTCAGACGATTGTGAACGTAAAGTTTTAAAAGGTTTTTAAGTTAAGTTAATAAGATTAGGTTTTTATGGAATGAAAATTTGCTGAAAATCCTTATTTATAATAAATTATAAAAATAAATAAATAATTATTTATTTGTATATCTCCCTCTCCTGGCTAAACAGTTGTCTTTGGAGATAGGAAAAAACTTGATGAAATTAAAAGGAAAACTACTACTTAAAAGGCAATTAAATATATTTTGTAGCATAATGTCTACAAAAATAAACAACTCAACAAAATCATAAATGTTTTCTATATAATATTGTGTTGTTTTTCGTTCAAAAACTAGTTTGTTAAATCTAAGACATCAAATCATCCATCAGTCGGCAAGTATAAAGCATTATCCTTACTCGTAGATCTTTCAGTTTTCTAGAACACTGTCCTCGCCCCAAATACATAAGGAGCAGAGTTCAACCTAGTTCAATGACCTCTAACACAGTATGTCGCATCATCACGACTCTATTATTCAGTGCCTAAACAAGCATATAGGTAGGTATAATGATGCATCAGAAATGCATCTATTTGTCATTTCGCCCGCATCTTGTTTGAGGATAACATGGGACTGTCTTTAATCCTGATATGTGATGTTTTAAACTGCGGTGGCGGTCATGTTTTAAGAAGATAAAAAACATTATGGAAGAGGGCCAGTGCTTAAATAGTGTTTTTGGGAGGGTTAATTTTTTAAATCAAAAGGTGCTTTCACGATTTTTGGGACCATGTTTGACAAAAATTGCAATTAGGACTTTGAGCAGAAATACATAGATTTAAAAATCAGAATAACGCTATCAATTAAGCACGCATAAAAACATGTCCTTTAAATTCTTTCGTTTTAAAATAAGACAAAATATGAACTACAAGCGACGCCAAAACACAGAAACATAGAGCTTTAAAATAAAAGACAACCGTAAAAATTTCAATAACCTACATCTTACACATCGACCGCCATCAAAGACATTTTATTCGTGTTTATAAATGGCACATCCAAAGCCAACTCAATACTAAAGTATGTTAAGATTAGTTCACAAGAACTAGATAATCCGTGCCCAGAGTTAAGCTAAGAAAATCCTCTGTCGAGATAGAGATTTGAACTGTTTGCTAGCCGCTTGGCGCCGCTCTGCATACACTAATATCTAAGTGCATGTTGATTTAGTTTTTCTGTGTATTTTTTGTGTTTAAACTTGAAATGATAGTGTAAACCTGACCTAAGGTACGTTATTTTCGTAAATTCTGTCACTGTTTAATAATTACAGGTAACAATTATATATCTTACTATTATGTGTAATCCAGTTTTAGTTTTAATTTTCACAAAAGCACTAATTGTACACACAACATTAGATATCGAATGCTTAACGAAATTAACCATACTAAATTCTTAGCAATGAAAACTTGTACACCATTCATCACTTAAAATATTGCGATTCGTAGCGATTAATGTGTAAGTTGTATATCTGAGTGTGTATGTGTGTGTGTGTGTGTGTATATGATGTAGACTCAAATGACTTTCTGGAAAAATGATGAAGTTATCAAAAAATATTCGTAAGGTAGTTTTATTTTTGGCATTAACAAAATAGTTCTTCTCAAAACATATATGTATATCAGTTTATAAAAATTTCATTATGTAATAATGGTAGGTGTAAACTCAAAACATCAGAAACTATTATTAGATTTGATGCATTGCGGAAGTAAACGTTAAACATTGATTATCTTTTTATTGCCCTTTTGTTCCGTTGCGTCGAACTTCGATACCAACACAAACAACAATTTATATTTCCACTATATTACTCCTCATCTATTATCCTACAATTTTAGATAGAAGCAGTATAATAAACACCGTTTAATTACAGCATTAATCTAAATAAGCGCTTTCAACAAAATAATTAAGCAATATTTAAAGCGCTTACAACGTAAGTCGGAACATGTAGACCTGCCGTAAAATAGCGCTCGCGAAAATCAATCATCGCTGTATTTGTACGCGAAACTAAATTAAATTCCTTAGCTCTCGTAAATATTTTTTAAGCAAATACATTGTTCGATTCGCTGCAAGCGTCAAACGATACTGTCAGACAATCCTGAAACGTGCTTGAACTTATTAAAGCCCGGCTACACGAACCATTGGAGAGATTCGAGCACTTCGAGACTTCAGCGGCTTTAATTTCCACTATGTTGTTAAAATTCAGCGCTGGAGCGTGAGGATTATCTTAAGCTCTATCTGAGCTCTTGACATTGCAGGTGATCTCCAACACGAAAATCTAAAAAGGTTTTCTTGTTATTTCTCGTGTATATAGGGCTTAGTAGAGTTAATAAAAGTGAGTAAATTATTAAACAAAAATCAAAAATATCATTGGCAACGTATAAAGTTAATGACACTTTGCAAATGAGTAAAATATGAATACACTATAAGACCATCGCGAATTGTAGGCTATTTATGGGATAACTTAGCGACAGCCGGCTTCTTAGATTTCGATGTCTTAGAGTATTGCATCGAATATGATTTTAGGGTCTTAAAAGCTGACGAGGATCTATGAGTAAAAACTTGTGTAGCTATATAAACCGTAAAAAGACATTGCGGAACGTATAGCATAGCTGGCAATATACCGTGATTGTTGCCTTAAAAATAAAGTTATAGGAGCTTACGTAGATACAGATACATTACATGTACTTAATCCTAAAAACTACGTTCAACCATTTTAATTGAGTAGTCGGCAAGGTCAACGCTAATGAAAGTGTAGACAGTTGCAAAGCGAGAGGTCAGCAGAGGAGAACCTCTGCTGACCGGCCTAGCCTTGTTTAGAAGATAGTTTGGAATCGTTCCAAAGTATCACTACCTATACTGCCTACCCACTTACCTAGCCTTGCTAATCGTCCCGTATTTCATGTGAGGTCCTTTATTATTTTTTGAAAAAACTCGTCTTACCTACCTTGTCTCGTATTTAGGTCTAGTGCTGGATTTTCTTGTATTTTTTTTTATACATAATATCACGTAGAGACAGAATATACATGTATATCGCAGAAATGTTAGTCCTGGGCGGGAATTGAACCCACAACCTACAGTTTAAAAGGTAAACGTACTAGTAAGTACCTACGTACCTTGGAGACTAGAGCTGTGAGGTCAGTCGCAGCTTGATTGTTTGAATAAGAAATAAAATATGCCGTGATTTATTCAGATTAACGTTTATTTAAATATAAATAAATATTGGTGGACATTCCACACAAAACCATCTAACCCAAACTAAGCAAAACTTGTACTATGGAACTAGATGGCTGATAGAATACATATATACTTTTTTTTGTAAATATATACGTATATGATACATAGAAACACCCAGACACAGAACAAACATCCATGCTCATCACACAAATGTTTGCCCTGGGTGGGGATCGAACCCACGACCTTTAAGTTCTGCAGGTAGACGCAAACACACTACCAACTGAGCCACTCAGTAGATATGATAGAATACATAATATATGCTTTTTGTTTGTAAATCATACTTATTATACTCGTACATAGAAACACCCAGACACAGAACAAACATCCATGCTCATCACCCAAATGTTTGCCCTGGATGGAGAACGAACCCACGACCTACAGCTCAGCAGGCAGACATACTACTAATTGAGCTACGAGGCCAGACGATTTTTTTCGATTTGCTCTTTTAGCTGGAAAAAAAAATTACAACCCTTCTAGTGTCAGTACTTACAACTATGGAACTCATTAGCGCTGTAGTGTTAATACAGGACGCCCGTGAAATCTTTTTGGGCGCACTTCACTTGCCGTTTTATTCTGTCTGTGCTTCGTTACGCTGAGTGGTTATTTGGCTGGTATTTTCGGGAAGTTTCGAGAAGTACTGTAATTATTTTAGTTTCAGCAACATTTTGTAAAGTTGAGTGCATTGTTCAAGAGTTTCTGCGATATTTCTGCTAAGGACTATTTTTAATCGGCTTTGTACATGGAAGTTATCAACACATCCTACCCTTTTTTTTAAATTTACATTGACTTTAATATGTTTTGACCATGTTGTCAGTTTTTTTTAAAATAACTTTTACACTCCCAACTGGGATATTCTGTACAAGAACTATGCTAGTCCTAGTACAGAACCTAGTAGAGTCCTAGTACTGTTTAGTCGAGATAATGATGTTGATATATAGATATATAACAGGATTATTCAAGTATCTGCCCGACTGGGAATCGAACTTGAGTCTATCATCTCCTAAACAGTCCCATTGAGTCAAACAGGTCATTTCACATGACCTGACATTTCAGTGTTTTTTTTTTGAATGAGATTATACTATGAAGTACTCTGTCTCTGTCTAAATAACATTTTGCTAAAATTTCACGATGGTATAATATTATCAAACTCTTACATGTTCAAATGCAAAAATGCAACGAATTTTGATGATTTTATTTATTTTAAGAAGGTAAAATGGATTAGTTTTCGAAAAAAATAATTAGAAATTTGCTGATTGAATCAAATTTTTCAGTTATTAAAGTAAGTAGGTAATAATGTATAAAGTAATAAAAAAATGAACACAATAATAAAAGCAAAAACTACTCGATAACTTTTATTGTAACACTTTTTTATGCTTCCATTCCATCTATTACTACCACCTACACAACCGAACTCTTTACAAACCTACTAAATCATTTCGGTCCAACAGACATCCTCTATAAAAATATACAGCTGCCGGCAACAATAAGCCTTATTCTGATGGTCACTTTTGTTCAACACTGATCATATACAATGGGTGACATCAGAAATCACCCCGACTCACGACAACAATACCCCTGGCCTGTAATAAGCTTTAGGACCCATCACAACTATATCGAACAATACAAGTTTCAGATCTGAGACACAGAATAAAAATATTTCATACTACCGAGTGTGATTCTGAGGATTTATCTCCGGTTGAACTGTCGATACATACTAGACTATGTGTGCTCGTGATATCCCATGTTACGCGTGGGTCGATGTCGTTTTATTTTGACAAACGGACGTGGATTCCCTTTGTTGTCTTTACTACGATATATCACATAATTCTGTGACAGAAAAAAATATTCGTGAATGGTATTTTTTTGAATAACGTATACGATAAATGTAAAAAAGTGTAGCATTGTCATTCAGAGCGCGTCTCTAAAAATGCTTTAAAAAATTACGACAGCTTCTCCAAAGAGACTTCTATGTTACACATAATATTTATTGATATGGGTTAGACAGATTCGAAGACCAATTTACATAGAAATATTACCAAGTAATCGTAACAATTACATGAACAGTTTCTTGTTAAAACTTGAGTTAGTGATACATCACGTGGTCAATTGAATTTCAATGCGTTCGACCACCCGCTTACTTACTAACGATGTCGTTTCGAGACAATACAAGTGGCACAATGCAAGAAACGATCTTTTGAGACTGTCCCATTCGTACCGGTAAATAACCAAAAACAAAAGACGAACATAAATCACTAACACAACACCCCACGCTTCATTTTACAAACTAATATATACTGTAAATGCATTCTAAAACGCGCTTTAACGACTTGTAATAGAGACTTGAAATTTCGACATTAGTATCCGATATTTTGGTTATTTCTAACCACTTCCAAGTAAACAATAGGCGCTTAGTACAATGTTAGCATTATTACTTTACGACCGCAGTAACATAATGATTGGGTCCATTGTCGGACATAGAATTCTTCTAAATGCATCGCGGGGTGTTTCGTCCCTGAATATTCAATGCGGGTGGACATTGACGTAAAGGACACAATATTTTTACCACGATGGGTGACGAATTAGCTATTCAAAAGCTCCACAGCTTGCTTTAGCGCTCATAAATCTGCAGTTTTTGCAGGTTGAATATTTTTGTGTGATCTGTTTTAACTGAGATGTAAAATGTTCTTTAGAATTACATTCACTAGTAGTGTTTAGCGGTTTTAGCTACGTGAAACATGGTGATTATTAATAGAATGGTGGTATTAGTTTTGTTCCAAGGTTTCAAAATATCTTTGTAATAAGTTCCATCTCGATCCATTTAGATTTTGGTAGTGAAAGGTAATAGTTATAAGGCACGTTGGCATCTGACCAATTTAACTTTTAATCTAAATAAGTTACTTGTCTAATTTGATTAATGCTAAAGTAACAGTTTCTGTCTGTCTGACTGTCAATTTAAAACATTTCTCGACTAAACTACTAAATAGATAATTATGTAATTTAATATAGATATGGCTCAGGCCCTGGACCTAAAAATAAGCTAAATGTCATTATCAAGAGGGTTTTATCGAGAGTGTTCTTATCTATGTTCATCAAAATCGGTTCAGTCAATTTTTTATGTCGGGAATTTTAAAATATTCTAAGCTTATATGTTAAACTCCACGCGTACGAAACTGCAGGAAACAGCTAGTAAAAATAATGGTAGTTCTTCCTATACTGTAACTTTACAACTGTATTAAGGCAACTCGTATAACACAGTCTCAATTTTCTAATACACAAACAAACCCTTAAATAATTTTCTTCAATTACCACCTCGCTGTCACCGAAAAAGCCAACACCCCAACACCGCTATTACACAATTATCCATAATTAGTTTATCAAGGTTCCAATTTCAGCAGAAGGTAGGCATCTGCAAAGTAAACTCGTAAACTTGACCACGAGCCTAGCTTAATTACCCTCTGTTCTCTCTTTCACTCTCTAGTTTGAGAGCTTACGGTCATTTTTGCTGGGATACTTTTGAATGTTCAGTGGATATTGTACTGTTGTATAGCGTACTTATCTTTGAATAAGATTTTATTACTTTGTTTTTATACTATAGCGCAATTAAAAATAAGAAAGTATATAATAATAAGTTAGGTATACCTAGATATAAGATACTATACATGCTAACAATAAGTGAATATTAAATTATTATATATATATATATATCGAATAATCAATGTTCAGATTAATATTATATTTAATTCATACAAATAATAGACAATATGAAAATAATATATAAATAAAATACCTACACATACTAAATATATTAACATAATATAATAAAATAAAACAAGACAATGGTTATGAATTAGAATAAGTATTTTATTCTAATTCTTAACCAATGTTAATGTAAGGTTGCAAGTCCCTCGCATGCAGACCCTTATCTGAGAGTCCCCATCACGCTCGCAGCTTTACCGCGCTGAATGGCCAGGGAAATTTGTTGCACTAGGTACCACCCAGATCTCGGATCGCGACCTCTTTCTCGCATTCACCGCCCTAGATCCTGAACAATTAATTGTATATTTAATGTAACAATATTTACAGAAAACATTTTCTTATTGTAGTGTAATGACTTCCACAGAAAATACTTATTCTAACATCTCATTAGTATCGTCCACTATCTATCGGTGTATAAAGAGGGTGAGTTGTACAGACAACCCCCTGGACAATTTACGGACGAGGAGCGTTGTGTTAATCTAATTGCCGCTTTCACGTTTAGTTTCGACATCGCCTTGACCTTTGTGAATGCATTTTGTATGTTCAAGCTAGGACTGATTTTACTTAGAAACTTTTAAGATTAATTATTGAAAGTTTACTTGGCAAAAATGAAGGAATTATGTTTTCGAGCAGACTCAAACTTTTAATAAACTGGGTAGGCACTTATTTTACATTCGAAAATTTACTACCTATATTTAGTTGAGTTGTCTAATTTTATTCTGAAAAAATTGATCTCTCTAATAATATCCAGATTGAAGGAGGTCAACAAATATGATGAGATGCGGTTGGTATTTTTTGATTGTCGACAAATATGATGAGATGCGGTTGGTTTTTTTATTTTGATTTGATTTGACATGGCGGAGACATTATTATCCCTGATATATATTATATACTAGTTCCACCCACGTAATGATGAAAAACGGCGATAAAGATGTAGATCAAATATAACCTATGTCCTTCTCCAGATCCTAAATAATCTCTGTGACAAATTTCATAACGACTGGTTCAGCCGTTTAGCCACGAATAGCTAACATTCAGGCAGAGAGACAGACGACAGAGTTACTTTCGCTTGTATAATATTAGTTTGGATTAAAATAACTGGATTGCACGTCAATAAACTCATAATTTTCATTATTGTTAGTTAGGTTTTTCTTTAACGCAGTTCTAAAGCCTTCATTTTAATCTTTAGAACTAAATCAATCTAGTTAGTCTTACTAGTAGTTCTACGAACAGTAGACCTCGCGAGAGAGCTTATTTGCAGCTCACTTTGGATCATCTGTATATAATACCTACGTAAAGTTGGCTATTTTTAGTTTAGTTGGCAAAATTTTATATGCAGCCTGCATATCAAATTTTGGCTAATTTCTCAATTTTAAGTGATTTTACAGACGTTATTTCACGGTCAAAAATATTTTTTTCCATAAGCCTAAGCACCTTGAAAGATAAATTTAATTTTAATACACAATTAATACAAAAAATAAGATATGCTTAAATGCCCTTAATTAAAAAAACAATGTATATTCATATACAAACAAATAATAATTTTATAAATGGAGAAAACGTAAAATCAAGAAAATTATTCAGCGCTAAAATGCATCAAGCACATCCACGCGCCCTCACTGTTACACGAAATTTGAAGTTTGTTGTCATATCTCGATAACCACTTGACCAATTCTGTTAATTTTTACCACAAGTTGTAATAACTGTGTATTTTACCTACCTACCAAATATCATTAAAATTGGTTGGTAATTAACGCCGCAATAAATTTCCCCCTTTTTATGGGAAAATCGCCAACGATAAAAAAAAAAAAAAACCGTAGAACCTATACACCAAGTTTCATCAAAATTGGTTCAATACGCGAGTACGAACATACAAAAAAATCACAACAAACAAACTGACAGACGAAAGAAAATTTGGCACAGTTGATGCAGAGACGCTTCGCTCGCTCGGTCAATCCTTATTGACTCAGGGTAGATTTTTTGCCACTTTTATTTACACTGAATAATTTCGTTACATTTATTTGGATTCACTTGAGGTTTAAATACTTACAGTAAACTTCAACTTCAGTTGTGCCTTCGTATCCTGTGCAATTATCATCTTTTTGCATTTATTAAATCATAGAAACTATTGCATTTTTGCTTCAAAACAATATCAAGATTTCGGCTATAAACTAATGAACTATAAAAATATTCTTTTTTACAGAAACAAAAATATTTTTCAAACCCAGACACCAGAAAAACAACACGATTACCCAACGTTTTTCTTCATCACGCAAGATTGCTCTGTAACATTGGGCGGCGGAAATTTTCTTTGCGCCCCTAACAATACAAATATTGTTGTAACTCATCGCATGACAGCCTAAATTAACACATCGTGCAATCCTCACTCCCTAACCTTACACACGTATGCAATTACTTTTGTATTCTGTTAAATTAGTTGAAACCTACCACAATGAACACGAACAGAACACAGTTGCCAATGTTATGAAATGTGTTAAAAAAGTTGCGTATATTTTTTTGTTTTATCGTCATTTTTTATTTACATACTGTATCCGTTTTTAGGGTTCCGTACCTCAATAGGAAAAAACGGAACCCTTATAGGATTACTTTGTTGTCCGTTTGTCCGTCTGTCCATCCGTCGGGTGTCAATACCTTTATCTCGGGATTGCGTGTAGGTATCGCGTTGAAATTAAAACCATATACGCAAATCCATAGTATCTTGACGCAGAAAGAAAAATAAAGCTTCTAAGTTTTCTTAAAAATAGTTACAGCCGAATATATCGTAAAAACGCACATTTCGACACTCACAAGGGAATCAAAACCTATGGGGTACTTCCCGTTGACCTAGAACAATGAAATTTGGCAAGAAGTGTTAGAGTATACATATAGGAAAAGATCCGAAAACTGTACATTTTTAATTTAATCACAAAAAAATTGTGTCTTTATGCAAGGAATGAAGGTCCAAATTTTAAAGTGAATTAACTGTATCATTTGGGGGTATTATATGAAAGAGCTTCAGTAGCATAAGCTAAAACAGATTTTTAAATATTTTTACGATGTATATTTTTCGGTTTATGAAGGAAAATCTGAAAAAATATATGATTCCCCCTTTTATCTACTAGTTTGTACGGAATCCTCGGCGGGTGAGTCCGACTCGCACTTGTCCGGTATTTTTTTACTGTAACAGTTTATTTTCCATTACAGGATAATAATTAAATGTAGTATAATTTTACTAAATATGTATATTATTCTATTATTTTAACAATAATTTGTTAGGCCGTTTAGTCATGAAAAGGTAACCAAACAGATGTATGGTGTTGATGCAGAGATTTTTAAAACTCCGAAAATTAGAACTCAAAATCACAATAATTATTGTTTGCAAAGATTAAAAAAAACATTCCTACGCTTAAAGCTGTTAGGTCCATTAAAAATACTACTAATAAACAAAAATATTGCTGTTACATAATGTACCAGCTATATTTTTGTTTATTAGTAGTATATAAATCCATTAAAATGGCTACCCACTTTTTAATAAAATTAAGCTATTGTTTATTTCAATAAATAAACATCTCCCAAAAGCCACAAAAAAGAACACTAGAAGTAAACTCCCAAACTTTTTAAAGAGGATGAGGGCTACACCGATACTCAAAATGTTGCGCAAAAAAAGATGTGACGACAAGATTCCGTGATCCATCCGAGAGTAATGGCACTGTCTTCTAAATATTAGAAAATTTCAGAATCGCGTGCCAACACTGACATGGTGCTGGTAATCACGCGATCGTATTTCCTTCAGGGTGGTGAAATGGATAAACTACTATTCATAATTCTATGGGAGGTTTTCGTAACAAAAGCAGTGACTTGTGGTATCAGGGAGAGTGTTTTGATTCTTTCAGGCTAACTGGCGTAAATTCTTCTTGAGATACTTTTGTCTCAGTCTGATAAAAGCAGAAAAGGCAAGATGATAACGAGCGCGGGCCAACTATACCACCACTATAAGAAATGAGGGCATTTCTCCTTGAGTAATCTTATTGTTTTTTTGTATAGTAGTTAGGTAATTATATGATGAGGTAATGTATGCAAGAGGGCCCTAAACAGGATGATAAGCGATAGGGCTGGAATAGGGAGACCTAAGAAAGTGTGGATGGACTGTGTGAAAGATGATATGCGTGTGAAAAGTATAAGTGTAGAGATGACGTCTGATAGAGTGAAGTGGCAAAGGGAAACGTGCTATGTCGACCCCACCTAGTGGGAAAAGGGCAAGAAAATGATGATGAGTTAGGTAATTATATGAAGTTTGTTTATTATTTTGTTGTGGTTCAAACATTTCTCTTTTTAATTCCTAGTTTTTCTTTTTTTCATTAATTGGATTTTAAAAACCACCACATTGCGTACCTGAATATTAATGTAATAGAACTTCCGGTCAATTTCCCAAAATGCTTTCATCAAACCATCGTAGTTATGTTTTCTTATTACCTCCATAATATTTATTCTTTCCATTTCCTATAGCCAGGATTTGATTCTTATTACCCTTGCCATAAAGGCTGTTTCAGCTTGTGTTTTCAGAAGGAGTCAGTGTCGTTTCAAGTTGAGTGGGTCCATTTCTTTCGCCGTCCGTAATAATGTCTGGCGATTTATCAAATCGCAATTTCGTAATAGATACCCCGCTTGATGTTACTCATGATAACAATTTATGAGGAGTTTCTATTAGTTTTTAAATTTTGCTAAGTGATGAATGCAAATAAGTGTGACGATGCGGGTTCCTTTAACAATTTCGCTGATATTGACAAACTTTATTTAACACATTATCATTAATGTTAAACAAGTATAAACTTAGAAAACTCAAAACCCCCGACAAAAAAAACGCCTGAACCGATTTTGATGAAACAGTGCCTAAGAACACTCCTGACTAATTCACCTTTCGAACAAAAACAAACAAAATCAAAATTGGTTCACCCGTTGGGGAGCTACGATGCCACAGACAGACACACACACAGACACGTCAAACTTCTAACACCCCGTCGTTTTTGCATCGGAGGTTATAAATTATTAAATATGTTTAGTCAATACTGGGAGTAGGTAATTATAGATTCTGAGATAAATTTATAAGCGACTTTTATACATATAATTTTAGTCCCACTGTAGGGCAAAAGCTATTCTTTACTAATTGTATTTTAAATAAGACAATTTCCATTCACTTTTTAAGTTCAATTCTGAGTGAAACCATGTACTTATACATTGTCTCGAAAATGCTCTAAATAACACACACATTACACAGTTTTTAAATATTGACAATGCTCCTTTACAGACTTCTTAAGATATGTAAGTTTTTATTATTCACAAAATAACTTTTATTCATCTTTGAAACAGAATAGAAACTTCTACATTCAAAAATAACAATACCATACACTAAGAACACGTAAACCATAAAATATTCGGTCATTTTCCAGATTATTCCCGCTCCGAATCTCGCTTGATATTCAAACATCGCCCCGTTATCTGGAGCACTTGTATCAACATCAAGAACAAGGAATATTAAAGAGACCAACATAAATTACACGACCACATGACAATGCACGAAAAAGACGCAGGAACAACTACGAATCTATTGTCATCTTACCATCTTCCAGCTCGAAACAATCATACCATTTCCATCACAAAAAACAACGTCACACAAATATCAACTTAAAAGGCGTCATGCTTAAACAGGTCGTGAAAAAAATGCCTCAAAACGCGTGTGGGATTATATTTGTGTCGGAATACAAAGAGGTTGTGATAAAACAGATAGCAGAAGCTACAAAAGGTTGTAACAAAAGGCATTATTAGGTTTAAACACACGCGCCCACGGACGCCTGTGTCTCGTATCCTGCTATGATACGTGCGGTGCCGAATATTTAACGAAATTCTGTTCGTGAGCCCGTTTGGATTAAGTTATTATGAAGAAATATACATACGTATTATTTTTTAATCCCGCATGGGTACCAGATTCGGTAGCTCTACGGTTATATCCTGGGAGAGCGGAACGGCTATTTTTTATTTTTGTTAAGTGACAAATACGATAATTTTAAAAGCATACTAGCTCATCCTGGTAATTAAAGCTTCATTTAAAAAATGAAATTTAGTTCTTTTTAGTAAATAAATAAATAAAATAATGCTAAAAAATAACATTTTGTTAAATAAAGTGTACTTATATTAAAATACTTGTGTTGCATATTTATTCACTTGCACACTGCATTTCTATACTGTTTAGATTTAAAAAATCACTTTATTTGATCTGGTTAGCAATAACTTAGAAATGATTAAAAATTAGGTCTGTATTAATTTCACTTGTCCAGTATAAATCTTAAAAGCCAGATCAACACCTTCTATTTTAAAATTTTAAACGCTTGTTCCATTTTGATGACAGTACGACAAAATGATAGTCGTAACTTGAAGCTGCTGGACTAGGATGGAAGGTAGATAAAACGTTTTTATCCACGTCGTTATGTCAGTTGTCAATGTCAATACATACTTTATTTCCTCTGACAGGTGAATAAAACGGCGGAAAAACTAATTGTCCATATTCCATGCTAGCCCTGCTACAACCAGGTTTGGATCCTCGGGAGACTCTTAAAGCTAGTAACGGGGATTTGGGCTTTGTACATATTTAGGTCCAATTCTAGCTAGACTATTTTTTTTTTAATAGGCGTGCGCTTGACCGCTAACTCGCCTGATAGTTGAGGTTTACGGCGGAGCACGTTTGCCTTGAAGGAACCTATTCAGTTGCGATTTGAAGACACCCATATTATAGGTATCTAAATTATCTAATTGTCTCAATATATTAGAAAAGACGCTTTCAATAAGTGTATTCCACATTATGGCCGTTTTATTTATCACAAACTTATGTTGCTGCCTGATTGTCTCCTCATGAAATAATTTATTCAGAATCGCAAAGTGGACATGAGATTTTACACATAGGTCCATGTTTATATATTCCAATATATTTTTTTTGTAAGATAGGTACTACGATTGACCACTAATAGCTCACCTGGTGCTAAGCGACGGTGTGACCGAAGATAAAGCGTCGATCTAGATTAACTATTCACTCTATCTTTAAAAAATCCCAGATTGATGTCCTCTGGAAACAGAGATGGCGGCAAATAATTACATGCCTGTGCATTACGCATCAAGAACGTCTGCCAATATTACTGAGTACGGATTACACGTAACGTAGATTATACGTAAGTAGTCACAATATGGTTGACTGGAAGGGATCACTATTAACGATAAGGCCGCCAGATTTAACAGTTATTTATATAATATTATCTGTTGATTGTAATTTTGTAGTTTTTATATGACTATTATAGAAATAAAGTTTTAAAAGAGTTTTTATTTTGACTACCTATTGTATTTCTTATATATCTTTGAATTCGATCAGGTACTCAGTTCACGGTTGGTTTTAATTTAGACAAAATAACAAGAACTTATTAGGTATTAAATTGCTCAAAAGCGATCTTCTCGAAAATCACACAATTACGATTTCAAGGAATTAAATATTATGCCATTAACAACAATATTACACATTATTTAGAATCAACAACATAATATTTTTAATTTAGGCAAACTTCCGATTTGATTCCAATCAGAAAGTAACTTGAACAAGAATCCAATAAGCCACCATACTCACAATAATTCAGGTATCCTTCCCGTTCAACAAGTCCAATCACTTAGTCACAGCACTACACGAAAATGTTCACATCGGCAAGTCGCGATCTAGGGCGGAAGGAACGCCCAAACGTGCGCCTCTGCCGGCCGCTGAAACTTTACTGAGGGGAGGGTAGGTAGAACCTCGATAAGGCTCGAGCTACCCCAGCCGCGCGCATCTCCTACCTTGAACGTTATGTTGCTGTAACAGTGATGCAGCTTTTGGCATATGACTAGATATTATACGCACACATAAGATAGCACTTAGATTGACGGATGCAGAGGAAGTTTGGTCCATGATAATAAAGGACGATTTTGAATTTATTACAATGGTTTCGTTGTCATAGGTATCTGAGGGGTTTTATATTGGAACAGGTCTTTTCAGGTATAAAACAATTGACATCCTGAATATCTGTTACCCAAAACAAATAATCCATATTGTTTCTATGTGAGGAAATATACACATACAATCATATTTTTCTCCCCTAGGGTTAGGCTAGGTTAGACTATTTCTTTTCAATTGTTATGTTCTAACACATATTTCGCTTCTTTTACTTTCCATCACCGTTATCATTCGAGCTCATCGGTTGCTGTTACTTTTGGATTGGGATTTAATTCTGTAAATAGGCAACAGAGAGGTAATAGGTGAGTCTCAATCTTAATTCCATTTTCTAATTTTAAATTGGCCTATATCCAAACCACTGAACTTCAGCTTCTGCTAAGAACAAACCACCGTTTCGAGCACTCTATACATGCTAAGCGAGGGTCCCCTTATGCTCGTGCAATATCGGAAGCAGGTAAGAAATGTTTCGCATGACTCGAGAGGGTATGATGACGCGTAATAAAAGACCAGCTGTTTTCGTAGTCGGCGTTACTGCGTGCCTTCTGATTTCTTTATGGTGGTCTTATTTACCTACTCTGTTCGTACCGGGAGTTTTTTGTACAACATTTATGAAGGAACAAGATGAAAGAGTATATAAAGTTAAGTAAATTATACCTGCAGGGAACGGCTTATTATTTCAGAATAAACCTAACCTGTTGTATATTGGCCTCACTGCTGGTATATCCGATAAAAGCTCCAAGGTCACTTCTCCCATTTACCTAAGCTATTAAAGTCTTCTTTGTTTAAAGTATGTATTAAAGTTTGCATGTAAGTATATGTATACATACTTAAAGCCCAGGCTTTCTTACTTCACTTCAAAACTTCTTCAAAAGTAAGACTGGCGACATATAAAATAAAAATTCTAAAAATAAAAGCTTTGTTGGATAATAGACGGGAAAGAAATGTTAAATTATAATTATGTATATTCATGTAATTTGGCCGATTTTCATCATTGTTAAGATTGTTATTGTTTCTTTTTGTTTCATTTCAATGAGGTAGTAGTGAGTTTCACAATATTACAAATCTGCCTATCATAGTGTATCTTTAACATTATGGTTCCAAATGTGAAAGGTAATTTAAGCTAATTTGCTGGTGAGTTATGTTATTGTAAAATTACTTGTGACGCCCAGCCCACATTCAATCTTTGTGCACATTTGGTTAATGCGGATATTCTAATGTCCTCAGCGATATTGTATCAATTTGTTATTGTACCCTTGCTATAGCAATGGGAAAAGAAGGTAAAATAATTATATTAGTGTATTCGTAGAGTCTAACTTTTTTTTTCTAGTATTTCTATTTATACAAATATAAATAAAAATAATTTATATTTATTGGTAAAATCTAATTTAAAAGTCAATTAATAAAATATGCATAATTAATAAATAATTTGGTACAAGTCCTCATAAATTGTCTCGAGTTATTTTTTTTATAATAATAATGTGTTTATTAGTATACAAATAGCCATACAGATTAAAAAAATATTTCATTATCTAGTGACAGCAGACAAGATATATGAATATAAAACTACATACACAAAAAAAAAAAAAAAAAATGATAACAAAACTGGTAAATATTGGCTGTAGATTTAAAGAGTTAGCTTCGAGCCCCAAACTAGGCAATGAAGCTTGTGCCTAAATATATTTAATATTATAATTGTAATTAATAATTAATTAAATATATTTTTATTTAAGAATCAAATAAGTTGGTAGTGGATGCATATAGCACGCGGGCTAATGCTGATAGCCGATGAAATCGATAAATATTTGAATGACGACTACGCATCAGTAAGTGCAGCGTAGGACGACTAGCCACAAGGTGGACAGACACCTCACAAAGGTGGCAGGCAGGAAGACGTTGGTTGCAGACGTGCAACGACCGATTTTGTTCGAAATCCTTGGGCGGAGGCTAACGTCCTGCATTGGAGTTCTTTTGGTTGAGATAAGAACCATCATCATCATCTCAGACTGAACTAGAATTTATAAACATATACATTCTAGAATCTGAGCCAGAAAAATAACTATAATATTTTTGTCTTTCAAATTTTAGCTATAAAAATAAAGTATGTAGTTGTTTGCTTGAATAATATAATTTTCAAACTTAGAATATCACTAAAATTCTAGTCCTTTCTGGTTATATACAAGTATTTACATAAAACAACTTTTTAAGATAAACGGTTTTATTGAAAAGAAAGATAATGATGTAGGTAATGTATTTACTGTATTTTACTAGAAAAGCCCTTTCATTTGATACCCATATTGCGGGGTTGTGTTAAAATATGAAATCCGCCATTTTGTGGCGGCGGCCTTCTTGAATTTACAATAATACAGAATATACTAAATTGTATTGTCATTAGGACTAAAGGAGTATATCAAATTTCAGATCGATCCGTCAACTGCAAGGGGGTAAAATTTCAATTACTAAATTTGACCTAAACAAACAAATTAACAAACAGGTCAAGCTAAATAAAACCGTTTCTCTCTCTCTTTTCCATGCTATTCGTCCCACATGGTGGTGGGGTCAGTCTTCCTGCTTTTGCTTCTCCCCTTCGCTCGATCTTCGACGTCGTCATCGGTCAGCTCGGCTTCTCTCATGTCTTTTAGCACTACAGCTTTCCACGTGGTTTTGGGCCTGCCTCTAGATCTTCGACCGGGGTTGGAAAGTTGTAGTGCTAATAATAAATGAAATGTATGCGATTCCTAATTATATTTTTAGATATTTTATTTGAGGAAATAACATTTTACAGGTCATTCAAAGTTACCCACTGGCTTAAGTTTACGTTGACTCTCGTCGTTAAATACGTAGTTATATAAAAATGTATATAATGATACACCAAAAAAAAATTACATCTATCACCATCATCAATTAAATTAAATTGAATTGATCATGAATTGATCTCCATACCACGGTTGCCTGGAAGAGATCGCTTTTAGCGATAAGGCCGCCGGTTGTCACACTAGTTTGGTAAGTTTCTCTGTTTTTTTAAATAGTGTACAATAAAGAGTTTATCTATCTATCTATCTACCTACACCTGAATGATTATACGTAGCGGCAAACATCTTACCAGTTTCATCATGCCCTCTCTTTTGCATTCAACAAAAAAAGGAGAGGGCATGATGCAGCATTGCTCAAGATATTAACCGCTATCTATCTATCTGTGATCCGACTATATTATGTTTTCTCCAAAAACATAATATAGTCCGACTCATATAATATCTTGAACAACGAAATATTTTCTATCTACCCACCCAATCATTTTACAGACAAAATGAAGATAAACCCCACAATTAATTTTCACCGCGAAAAGCACAAAGTATGCCACCATCAGAAAGATAAATGCATTCCCGTGTCACACGTCAACCAAAATACTTTTCACAGCCTAAAAAAAAATACGTACAATAAAAACTTGAGTATCCGAAAAATTAACGATGTACGAGTTGACAGCGGCTGAAGCTTATCTTCTGTTAAAGAGAGGGGGACTTGTTTTATAGCCGTTGTATCTATTTTTTGGGGCATTGAAAATTAAATGCTTTTCCGCAATTTAATTCTTTTATTTCCGTGTTTTGTTCTCTTTATTGCAAGCGATATTTTGCGCTGGACTGGAGATTTATGCTGTTTAATTTTATCTTTATGAGATGAGATGTGAAAATTGTTTTTGAATAATAATTAAAACATTCGGTTCCAAAATAAAGATATTTATTGTTGAAGATAGATCATCTCACACATCCTGTGATCAGTCAATATATTTATATGATCATCATCATACCATCACTTAAAGAGGAAAAGTTTGTTAGTTTGAGGTTAAACTCTGGAATTACTAAACATATTAAAAAAAAAACAATAGCCAGCCATAATATATTATCCCTGAACTTATAACATAAACTATTTTTGTTTTCAATAATGTTTTTTTTAATAATAATAATGTTAATGTTTTTGTATCTCCAGTTGCGGCTGAAAAGTTCTCGAGTGGAAACCACGTACCGGCAAGCGCAGCATAGGAAGACCAGTCATGAGATGGGCAGATAACCTTATACAAGTGGCGGGAAGACGCTGGATGCAAGCGGCTTCCAATCGGTTTTATTTTGAAAATCCATGTGGGAGACCTATGTCCAGCAGTGGATTTCTTATGGCTGAGATGATGATAATGATGAATTTCAGTTGGAAAAAGCGAGTCGTCTGATTACTTTACCCAATTACACTGTCTAATAAGTTCTTATGTTATTGAATGCACGTTTTCTCTAGAAATTATGTACAGTTTTGCAGCGCAAATCATTTCTATGGCCCATCTCCCGCCAATTTCGGGTTCCTCACCCGCTCCCCGCGCTCGCCCTGTCGTTTGTCGGATACGGCGGCGTTTTCCTTCATCGCCCAGGATAAGCGTTGCGGGTGAAGCGTTCGAATCCCAATTGAAGTCACGAGCGGGCAGCAATCAGATGATGACTCAAGAGTTTTTTAAAGACAAACACATCATAAGATAAACCGTTCCGCTCTGCACTAGATTGCTATACCCTATCAGGGTGATTATGTAACTCCCGTAAAACATGTAACATACATCTGCATGTAACACATAATTAAGCAATAAACCTGATTTGATTTGACCCTAATTTCATTAATGTTTGTGTCTTATATACATAGACATCAATTTGCGCATGTGTCACTGAATAGCGTGCCTTTGTATGGAGTGTACGAAATTTGTAGTAATACAGACGGTGAAAATTTACAAATTAATAATAAATTATTAAATTAACAACAAATTCACCATAAGGCAATAGGTTAAAATACTAGACGTTTTTAAAACTTAATTACAAATACTACCTACTATTAAAAGTACGGTATCTAAACGTTAATTTTTGGTACTTTTAATTTCAGTTAGATCTATTTGCTCGGCAACTAAGTCCAATATGTTTATTGATGTAATTTATGATTACCTTTATATTATTTATCCTACACGTATTTAGCTCAAATACTGTAGGTGTTCCTTCTCTTTGACTTACCAGGAAACATTCACGTATACAAAAAGTAATGTACTGGTACATACTAAGCACTTTGCAGCGGTATCATACACCAGCGGCCAAATTAGCTTGATCCTCTGAAACGTGTTGACTTTCCTTCTTGAAACTTGATTTCTTTCAGGCATCTACATTAGTAATAGGTCAGGATACTCTGGTGGTTTCATAAGATACATTTTCCCTTTCGGACTATTAATCAACGTCGCCTAAAAGCCTCAGTGATACAGAAAAAAATTAACACAGCCGGATTCAATATAGTTTGTTTTGTCGACGAGAAAACACGGGAAACATTCTGTGATGATTTACACCGTCCATTTGTAAAAAGAAGATTATTTTGTTCTATTTGATGAATTGTTTACGAACATTGTCTTTTACATAGATTTTAAATTGTTGTTACCATGACAGAGCAAGGTCAAGCTCAATTTATGTATAAAACCCTCCTAGTTTTATATATAAATTGAGCATAGACTAGAACCTTATTAGTTTTCCTGTGCGAAAATAGTGTACAATGTACATCTAAGTATAAAATATATGTAATGATTATATGTAAAATACTCTACAACTTTTTTAAGTTTACTGTGGCGCCATTTTTTGTTTCTATAAAACTTCCTGTAACTGATTTTGTGTCAGTTTTTTTTTTGCACTGTAACTTTTTAAGACAGACATTATATCTTATATACATACCTGTATATTTAGCCCAATAAATTGTACTTTATTCACACACTAACACTACTTATCTGCGGCTACTATCAATTACTTTTTTTATCTGTTGGTATCTCTCAACCTATTTGTCCAGGAAGATGAAAAAGCTTTGCTTTCATTTTCATAGTTGGACGCTGCAAGCGCTGATTGAAACACAAACAAGCACAAGGCACAAATAATAAACGACCACAGTTTTCATTTTCCGTCTACGCTGCGATTTAAAAGCGTATATTTAGTCGCAGTGACATCTAATCCATTTGCCAGACCACTGTTCAGATCCCCTCGCCTGTGGTATTGCGTATGAATGAAAGACTAAAGTTATAAATAAATAGTTGTGGACTTTCACACAACACCATCTAGCCCAGACTAAGCTAAACTTGTAGGTACTATGGAACTAGATGGCTGATAGAATACATATATCCTTTTTTTGTTTGTAAATATATACATAATATGATAGATAGAATCACCCAGATATAGAACAAACATCCATGCTCATGACACAAATGTTTGTCCTGGGTGAGGATCGAACCCACGATCTACAGCTCGGCAAGCAGACATACTGCCAACTGAGCCACAAGTTTAGTCGAGTCGAGTTTTAGTTGTATTTCGGAGCGCGAGGAAAGTTGTAGCAATTTAAATTTCTTTTTTCATTCGTTTGACGTAAGGTTATATTTTAAACGAGTATAACAACTATTGTTGCCGCCGCTGCCAAGCTTTATGGCAGAATGCGGGCCGTTCAATGGATGGAGAAGAAGAACAACTGACTGACCTGTATTCCGGGATGATGAGCAATGCTGCGTGTCCCAGTGCTCTGGATGGTATGGAGCCGTCAGTTTAAGCAGCGTGCTCTTTCTGTATAGCGGTCTTTCGATAGCTGTGGTTGATGGAAGTATCTTCTTATGCGGTTGTCAAGACGATCGCGACGCGAGAGGCAAGACGGTGCTTCCTGTGCGGTGTCGTAGTTCCCTCAGCAGGCCGAGGGGAACGACGACGATATAAATACTTGCACAAAAAGCAGAAAAAATAGCACATCCAACACACAACACAACACATCCATCAAGAAGGCTTGCACAAAAATAGCACATCCGTCGCCCGTCCAGGTCAAGCGCAGACTGTTCGCAAGTGCGAGCAGTATATCTCATACAACCGTGGCTTGGGTCGTCGTTGTTCATAAGAAGAAAATGAGGGTAGATGATGGGTAGAAAGTACGCGTCACTGAGTGGCGCTAACATCTTTTCATAATATTTGATAGTATATACATATACACGAAACATTCGATCTTATAGTCTTCCTCCACTAAATTGCTATCTTACTGTGAAATAAACTTAAGAGAGTTTGACGTGGACGAGATGGTAAGGATTAATGGAAAACTTTAGAATTTTCCAATAGACAAAACAGACCTTCTTAAAAAAATGGAGACTACAAAAATAAACAATTTTATTAAACTTTAATAAACCTCTATAAATCACTTTGATAATCTAGAAATTATAATCCTCTTTTATAGTGCTATTAGGTATGGTATGACCCAAACTAGGTTAAACCTATGTGTGACCTGTGTATGAGTGTGTGTTGTACGATGTGTGTGTAACCCCAAAAGTCTAAATATTACCTATTATTATTATGGCAATAATCTTAGGACAGCCTGTGATATCAATATGTACAAAACGTAATAAAATTAGATGCGCTCCGCTATGTCATCTGGGTAGTGATGAAAAACAGTGATGATAATAAATAAATATTTGTGGACATTTCACACAACACCATCTAGCCCAAACTAAGCAAAGCTTGTCTATGGAACTAGATGGCTGATAGAATACATTTATACTTTTTTTTTTTTGTAAATATACACTATGATTTAAAGAAACACCCAGACACGGAACAAACATCCATGCTCATCACACAAATGTTTGCCCTGGGTGGGTATGGAACTCACGACCTTTCAGTTCAGCAGGTAGACGTAAACACACTACCAACTGAGCCACAAGGCCAGTCAAAGGCCAGTCAATATCATGATGATGATATAATGTAGCCTATGTCCTTCTCCAGGTCCTAAATAATGCCTGCGAAAAGTTTCCGAAAAATTATTTAGTAGTTCATTGGTGGAAAAGGTAACAAAAAATAGAGAATTAGGCAGACAGATAGACTGAGTTACTTCCGCTATTATTATAGGTATTATTAGTTAGGATAGGATAACATGTAAAAGGGTACTTCTAGTGTTAAATTCTCTTGCCCAAAACAGATTGAATGAGCCCTTTCAATGAATAATCCTGCCTAATAGAACATCACACAAACTCTACTCAATTTGCGAGCTAGACCCTTTAAACTTTGATTACAAATCCGCGGATTAATTAATAAGGTGTGCACTTAAAAGAGAATCTCGTGCAAAAAGGCTTAAGTGGAAAGTTGTTAGTATCCCGGTATTCCCGGTAACGCTTGTCCAACACTAGAAAAGCAGTACTTAAGTTTCGGAGATTGAGCTATATTTAGTTTGACGATATTTTTTTATTGCCATGTAAAATTTTGGCACATATATTTCAACAGAGCTAAAAATTAGAGGCTACATATAATATATCTTAGTATTTGTCATAATGTAGCGCTCCGTTAAAAAGCTGATGTACCTATTTATAATACTTGGGTAACGCAAGTACCCAATTACCTATAATTATGATTTAACTTCTATCATAACATACTGTATTTCTGTTTTTGAAATATACCTATTTATTTTATTCAACAAAAGGGCTGAATGATGTTTACCAGTCTCGTCATTGTTTTCAACGTTCGTGCAATAAATGTGCCTCTGCCTAGGTATATATCCTACCAAGCACCTGCCTACCCAGCCGTTTCACGTACGGGCGGATCGTCTATTCAGCAGTGACATATTTATATACTATAAGTACTGTGTCATATCTATTTTATATTAGACGTGTTATTCATTCATAAGTATTCATACAAACAATTATTTTTTATTTACAAACAAGTGTTTTTTTTTTCGTTTTTGCGCGTGATTGTTCTCGTCTGACAAAAGTTGACAGCAAGTCTTAGGTAAAATTGACTTATTGGTAAGAATATACTGACTCTCAGTGTACCCATTAATCCTATAGCGAGTCTGGCGGGCTCTGAAAAAGCGGGTGTACAACATTGAATTCCAGTTTACAGCTGTAATCTGCGTATAAAGCACGTCAATGAATAAGTCACTAGTCGATACCGGGCTTTACACGTTGAATATTTTTAAATGATACATGACTCTAGTAAACAAGGGGCTTATTTGAATTTGAAATTTGTGACGAATAATTTTAGTTGAATAATATGAGTTTTCAGCTTTTGTGTTTGTAAATGAGGAAACCGAATAAAATTGTTGTAAAAAATAGTCATGACGCAAGGATTAGGTACTACAAACTTTGTTCTGGAATGGCTTTTTTTAACGTATTTGATATAATTATTTTGTATGATCTAGTTTAAATTCTCGGACAAACTTACAAACAAATAGAAAAGTTTGAGCCCAGTTTGTCTCTATTTTACAAAGACTGAAGAATATGTGTAACAACCAGGTTATGCACCTGGTTGTTACACATATTTAAAAAAATCGTGATTTCAATGACATTTACAATACCACTTTGAAGAAGATTTGATTGATTTGATTTGAAGATCGAAATCATTAAATTCGATGTGCTGTGATGATCGATGTGCTCCATCCTCGGCCACACCGTCGCTAACCAGTCGCGTTTGTAGTCAAGTATTCAAAATAAATAACCTTTCTTTTGGGCCGTTAGGTAAAAACGCCATATTTCCTACAAACACCAAAAACACCCAAAACAAAGGAATAAAGACACAAGCATGCAAACTCCCATTTCGCTCATCATCACGTCTGCAATTAAAATTTGTAAATTCCTCCCCGTTCACAAGTTTCAAGCACGGCCGCCTACAGGAAGGTGAAAACTCGAAACAAATTGCGTTAAAACGTAATAGAAACTCGTTTCCCGTAAAACTTTATATCAGATTACGAAGAAAATTCAATATTTAAGATTGATTCGGGCAGATGTTTGAAGGGCAGCCCAGACGTCTCGCGAAAAGGGCAACATGAGTAGGTATACGCGGATAGGTGTCGATGCCTTTTGTATTGAATTAGGGAGGCGTTTTCAGATTCATGCTATTGGTATAAATAAAGTGTCATTCTTCAATATTCTACTAAATTGCGTCATTTGTTTATGATGTATCATTTACATAATTTTATGACCTGACGCGGACGTTTCGAACACTGCAGCATCCGTGGTCACAGGTGAGATTGTATGATAGTTGTTTTTTTTGTTTTGGAAATATTAATTACTACCGCCTATTATTATTATTATTTTTATGCAAAACGTTCTCTATGCACCCAGAAGTTGCTCAATGTGTCAACAGATATCGCGGATCTGTTGAGGCTGAGATTTTATTAATTTGATGATCGGATCCCATGCAGGTGGTATTTGCCAACCATCTTCTCTATTAAAGTTCAGTTATTTCTTAATTTCAATAGGCTCGCGTAACATTATTGGTACATAACGCATCTCCCTAACTAATATTCTGGTTAGGTTTGTCTACTGCATGCTCATTGCTCACACATTGTAGACCTGTTAGAGCGTCTATTTTTAGGGTTCCGTACCCAAAGGGTAAAAACGGGACCCTATTACTGAGACTCCGCTGTCTGTCCATCCGTCCGTCCGTCTGTCACCAGGATGTATCTCATGAATCGTTATAGTTAGATAGTTGAAATTTTCACAGATGATGTATTCCTGCTGCCGCTATAAGAACAAATACAAAAAAATAGAATAAAATACATATAAGGGGGCTCCCATAAAACAAACGTGATTTTTTTGTTCGTTTTAGCTCGATATTGATAACGGCAACAGGTAGACGCTTGAAATATTCACTGAATAATGAGTTATATTATTCACTTTAAAAATAAATAAAATTAATATAATATAAGGGAGGCTCCCATACAACAAACGTGATTTTTTTGCCGTTTTTTTTAGATAATGGTACGGAACACTTCGTGCGCGAGTCCGACGCGCACTTGGCCGGTTTTATTCATATCCGCAATAACAGTTTTTAAACTATATAGATAGTTATCTAACGAGCATACCATTGTATTGTCTATGGTTTACTTACGAGGTCTACTGAGGAGTTTTGTGTTCAAATTAATGTTTACAATATTTGGTCAGCATTCAAAGCAGTCCATTACACGAGCTGTAATAGAAAAAATGCCCCTCAAACTACGCAGATGGCAATTAAGTATTCTGCTTGAAAATAGTCGCGCCTTTGTCGACTTTGCAAGCGAGACGAATGTAAAAGCTTTTTTACGGTCCGACCTAAAACTCGAAGAAAATGAAAGGAAAAATAAAACGAATTTCATACTTAAAGCCGGGGAAATTTGCATGATATTACAGCTCATCTGGCCCGCGAGGTTTGTGTACGCCGGTAAACGATCCGAAACACGAATTTAGATTTTTTTTCTTCGCTTTCATCGGAATCTTTTGGAAAGCTAATTAAGTCAAAATAAGTAATGCGCTTTTGTAAGTTGCTAACAATGCCTCTTAATTTAGGCTAAAGATAAAATAATAACAGTACGTATACAGGGTCTTTGGTAATTACGTAACGATCTCTTGAGAGTAGTTTCCATGCAGCAGTCACCGTTTTACTTTGAATTATTTGCGATACTGCTTAGTTCAATTTGTCTTGCCCACATTATAGACACTTTTACAGCAGACAGACGACAGTAGCTTTTTTATTGTGTATTGCAATATTTTTTGAGTGGTGTTTGCTCATGACCACAGTTAGTGAATCTTAAAGTGGGTACGATTACCAAAAAAAAAAAAATATATATCATTATTGTACACCAAAAATTACAATTCAAGGACACACGTTTATACAAGTTTTAACTTAAAATACAAGTATAAAGAGGAACAGTAAACAAACATCTCGGTGTGTGTACCAAAGCGCCCTTATCGCCTTGAGCGATTTCTTTAAGGCAACCTTAAAGTATTTTAAGAGAGTGCAGTTTTACAATGAAATGATTGTCATTAGCTTTAATATTTTTTGGCGGCAAATCAATATGTTTGTGAAAAAAGTTGAGATCACAAATCCGCGCAAATTTGTAAAAATATCAATTTAATATATCGAAAACAAATGTATTTTTTTATTAATCTCCTGTTTTCTTCAAGAAATATAATTTGTCGCCAAAAATAATTACAGATATTCTTAATCACAATTATCTCATTCTAGAACTAGATACTCTTTTGGTTCATATAATTATGGTGAAAATACTTTTGTATGCATAAATCATACCATCATAACCAAAACGTCGAGTTAAATTAAATACCTACTGTTTTTTTATCGCGTAAGTATAAGCCCCCAATAATCCATATGTGTTCAAATCGCGAAAATTTAAAGTTTTAATAACAATATAATTAGTTTTAGCATTTAATTTATTATGCTGTGAAAAAACTACCTAAAGGTTGTTTGATTAGTGACAAGTGACTCTAGTGAAAGAAACGTCGTTTGTATCTTTCTTGTTTGTGAGATAACTGTGGCTGTGGTAGGTTTTTTTTTTTTTTTTTAATTATAATAAAAACGGCTTAAGCCAATTTCAATTATTATCAATTACTTTATAAAAGCTATTAATGATAGATTAGTAAAAAAATTGAGATGGTTGTCAAAAGCTAGCAAAAAGAGTAAACCCGGTAGGATGAAAAAGAAACGTCGTTTATATCTTTGTTGTTTGTGAGATAACTGTGGTAGGAGTTTTTTCATTTTTTTTTATTATAATAAAAACGGCTTAAGCCAATTACAACTACTACCAATTACTTAAAAAATGCTATTAATGATAGATTAGTCTAAAGATTCGAGATGAATGTCAAAAGCTAGCAAAAAACGACAGTACGATAAATTGAAACATTCCGCTTGTTGCAGCCACACTGACGGGCTTGGCTAGGGACGTACTCGCTAAGGCTACATACTCGTATTGTTCTGTGGTTTATATTTACACAGTCGCATGTTTATGCTACACAAGTTCTTAGAATGTGTGCCATAGTTTTAATGCCACTTAATCAGCACTATTTTGACGTGATAACGTCTTATAAATCGATGAACGCCGGCTGCACGCACGAAAAAACATGACTCATTGTCACGTTCCGACTGAACCGAGCATGTAAGCGAGAGGCCGGAACAAGCGATAGAGAGGCACGGTCGGCCTACGCGTTCCACTTGTAACGCATCTATCATGACGTTATCATGTAAAATTATCGTTCATTAACCGACTTTACAGTCAACCATTTTTTTCTTATTATTTTCCATTCAGTAAGAATATACATTTTTAATCCCTGACAAGATCTTATGTGCACCACCCTTACAAATGGACCGTTTAACCAGCGCATGTGTAAATACATACTAAGTCTTCCCTTTTTGTGACTAAACACCCCGAGGCGTCCAATTTGCAGAAAAGAATCCCACAAACACTGCGTTACGCGCTCGAGATCACACCATGCACTATTTGAATTTACCGAATTCACTCCCTGGGGAGGGTAGAATCAATTTAAATTTTAACTCACACTTAATACACCCTTGTTTTGCGTCTAAGTGGTGTGTTCAAGTCACCCTCTATTTGGAACAAATAATAGGTAAGTTAGGAAGACAACAAGACTGCAAGCTTCTTAATGCTGTATTTAATATGAATAATAGAGAGACGTTCATGTAATTTTTGGATTAACACAAACGACAAAACGACGGCAGCGGATGTCTCTTTGAAATAAGAACTAATGTGATATCTATTGAAGGCGCTGCTGTCCTTATTTCGTAACGTTTCTGAAATCGTGTCAAATAATTATAGTTTAAAAAAACTGAAAAAACCGACTTCAAAATATGCAATATACTCACATACGTAACTTGCTATTCACTTTTCTACAGGCGTTAGGATGATATTTAACAGTTATTTTGTTATAAAAACCAAAGTTCTTCATTGATATTATGGGACCACCTCTGAAGTAAGATCTACCAAATACAAAAAGATTTATCAAAATCAATGCAGAATTGGCTGAGTAAACGGTGAACAAAAATACAAAAAAAAACATAGAGACCGAATTGATAACCTCCTTCTTTATGGAAATCGGTTAAAAAGGGCACCCAAGAGGGCTTAGCCTAGTTTGGAGCCCATTGTAGTTGCCTATAATATTAAGCTGATGAGAAACTGATCATTGTAAATATATCTGTATATAAAATAAAGTTCTTATTCAGCTCCAGACTGAACCGTCTGGTTCACGAAATAACTGAAACCCTTATTTACATAACCATATTGCCACTTTATTTGATTATCATTATCATACAAATGAGTACCCAAATAAAATAAAACACAACCTTAAGTATAGAACATCGCTTCCAATTCACATAAAAGTCACCAACTGAGAATCTCTTATCAAGTGAGAGCCAGAACGAATTCGCTAAATTGCTATGAGTCCTTAAATTCGTGAATTTACGAGTGTATTCCTTGCTTCGTACACCAGCCAAATGGAAATTGTGAATTTTAGAACCACGCTTGGCTTGAACACGACCTATTCTAATTATCTAAGATGACCCTGTTGAGAATAAATCTGTTGCTGTAATGAAAATGCCAGTTGTAGTATTTAAAGTGCATTTAGTGCTAACTTATTATGGCAACACTGTATGGTTAGGCGTCGTTCACGAGATTTGGCTGGCCTTGTGGCTCAGTTGGTAGTGTGTTTACGTCTGCCTGCTGAACTGAAAGGTCGTGGGTTCAATTCCCACCCTGGGCAAACATTTGTGTGATGAGCACGGATGTTTGTTCTGTGTCTGGGTGTTTCTATGTATCATATGTATATATTTACACAACAAAAAGTATATATGTATTCTATCAGCGAAATTGAGTATTTTGAAATCGCTTGTTTCAGTTTTTAAGCTATAATAAAATTATTGTACGAGAGAATAGCTATTCTCTCTACATTCATTTTATCTCTCTCTCTCTTACACACCAACACACACATAAACGTGTGTGTACACTAATAGTCCAGTAAAAATAAAATTTGTGACAACATAACAGACACCAAGATAAATTATAATCTTAATGAAAGTACTGGTGTTTTGAAATACATTTGTTATAATTTCAGAATAATATTAAAAAAGCGAAGTTTACATTTACACGATCAAACGGCTGAACCGATCGTCATGAAATTTAGTATTCAGATAGCTTTGGACCTGGAGACCGACATCAGCTACTTATCAAAATAATTATCCTCATAAATGTTTTTCATAACACTACACGGGTGAAAACGCGAGACGCAGCTAGTTTAGAAGTCGTAGATTATTGTGAATCTATGTTTTAATGCAACGGCATTCACCGAAACTCGACTAGGTACGTATTTAATGTGCTGTGCTGCAGCTTGTCATGCAATTTTTTTTAAATGTATATAAATCCAACGACCATCTGAACATCACGCTGTGCGACATAAAATCTATCCAAAACAGTTTAACTTTTCTTTTTGTTTAGACAATAAAACGTTCGTAAGCCCTTAGTTTGGCCCTGAATTAAATGAATGACTAAATTTACATTGGATCTCAATAATCTGTGAAATATTTATTTACCTCTATCATTTTACTATCACATTTTGGGAAATTTGTGATGTCACTAGCGATCTATAATCTCGTAACGTACTTGAATTGTTTTAATGTCACAAATAATGTTAATGCAAGCACCTTCATATAGTCCTGCCGAACAAAAAAATCAATTCTCTTTTGACCTTTTTTTTTTATTTGACAATAGGCTTGCGCTTAGCCGTCAACTCACCTGGTGTTAAGCGACAGTTACAGTCTACGATGGAGCGCGCTTGCCTAGAAGAAAACTATTCACTTGCGATTTGAAGACACCAATCAATAAAGAAAACTTTTTTTAAAGTAAAAACAACTAACAAAACAATTTTTTTGCTAAACATGCAGTAAATTTAGTTATTTTCTTTCCCATAATTTTGCTCTAAAGACAGCTTTGAAAATTAGGCGACCGATTTTTTTTTAGATACATCCCAAATACATCCTATCTATTAAAAAAAGAATAGGGAAATACAGTCAAATTAAATATTTACCT
Source organism: Lycia hirtaria (assembly GCA_947563715.1). Taxonomy (NCBI): domain Eukaryota; kingdom Metazoa; phylum Arthropoda; class Insecta; order Lepidoptera; family Geometridae; genus Lycia; species Lycia hirtaria. The sequence continues at coordinate 28,228,961 of OX387381.1, read as the reverse complement.
CTTATTTGAAGTTGTGTAAAAAACGACTCTATTTAACCGTAACGATCAATTGAGATAAGTAAAGTGCTCTAGATGCTTAATTTCTAGATTAGTTACGCTTATCTCACTCTATTATATAACTCACGCACTGCAGCTTGCCTTGCCTATTGACTTATTAGTTAATTGAAGCTTTATAGTGCTTTTAATATAGACATTTAGGGGAACTAATGATGCTTAATATTTGACAGAGTGAGCGAAGCGAATTAAAGTCCGCATCAATTGGTAAAATTTGATTTTATCTGTCCAAATGTTTGTTTTTCGATATTGGTACTCGCGTTCATGTTGTATTGAACAATTAATTCTGCCGAAACTTGGCATGCAGGTTTTCATATTTCATAGAATGTTTCTATCGTCACAGATCTTCAAATTTAAAAAAGGAGGGAAGTTTTTTTTATGGTGGGTACCGTTTACTTGCCCATTTTATTAATATTTAACGTCCGGTGTTCTTCTTACAAAATAAAAGTATAGACAGACATACCTAATATAATTTTACTTACTAGCGTAGTGATCTCTCCTAAACCACATTTAGAGGACCACAGTCAGAGAACTAAATAAAAACATAGGTTTAAATTCACAATAATTTATAGCACATCAAAATCCAAACTTTTTCCGACAACACGATTTAACGTTCCAGCCAATTCATACTAAGTATATTTCCTTCCCAATTTCCAGAAGGGCTATAAACATTGGCACCATCGCTCAATTCCACGACTGTAATTCAGAATTCGAGTGGAAATATTCAGTGAATGCAGGCAGAAAACGGTGCAATTGCTGCGAGTTGTTTAGCATAATACGGTGATACCATTATGGCACAAAAGACATCCGCTCCGGCCGAGAGCTACGTACGATAAATAGAAGGGAAATTGTTATGAAAAATGTTTGGAGCCGTAATTGGAATGGAGGATGGTTATTCAGTGGCTGGTACTGTGTATACTCGTAATCAGGTATGTAATATGAACAATATGCATTGAAAGGAAAATAATTAAGCCATGCTCTGCAATCTGCATAAATATTACAAAATAAATAATTATTGTAACTACAGAATACTTCATTAGTACTGGTAGCTACAAAATACACATTCTGCATACAATCACGTTTAATGAATAATATAATTATAGTGTAAAAAACTGAAATAACGACTTCAAAATACGCATCAAAATATACAATAAGTACGCGACTTGCTTTTTACTTTTCTACAGGCACTTGGATATTATTTTACCAGTTATTTGCTATAAAAACCAAAGTACTGCATCGATAAAATTTATATGGGGCCACCTCTGAAGTATGACCTACTAAATACAAAAAGAATCATCAAAATCAATGCACAATTGGTTGAGTAATCGGTGAACAAATAAAAAAAACATAGAGACCGTATTGATAACCTGTTCTTTTTGGAAGTCGGTTAAGAAGTGACTATTACTATGACAGGAGTTTGTGCAGGTGCTAAACTGCCTGGGTGAGACCAACAAGGTCACACTAGGCTGGGTACCTGGACACTGTGGCATCAGGGGCAATGAAGCCGCTGATGAGTTGGCAAGATGTGGGTCGGAAGGTGCTTTGCTGGGACCAGAGCCCGCCTGTGGCATCTCCGACTCCACAATAAGGAGTAGCATCAAATCCTGGGGGAAGAAACAGTGCTTAGCACTGTGGAGCCAAAGCCCGGGAATGGTTCACTCCAAAGCGCTTCTCACAGGATTCAGCAAAAAGTTCTCTGAGGAAGCGCTTCTTTTAAGCAAGGGCCAAATAAGGGTTCTTGTTCGCACCCTAACGGGACATTGTAAAATGAATAAGCACCTGCACAGAATGGGGCTGGGTGAGAACCCTGAGTGTAGGTTTTGCCTCGAAGAGGATGAATCACCCATTCATGTCCTCTGCGAGTGTGTGGCGCTCCACCACCAGAGGAGCCAGCTCCTAGGAGGACCTATCCTCTACCCTGAGGATGTGAAGGCCTCCACCCCAAAGTCCCTAGTGAGATTCATGTCACATCTGGGATTGGGAGAGGTGCTGTAACCCTTAGGAGGGAAGTTACAATAGATCCGCGAGGGTCGCAGTGACAGGGAGGCTCGTGGCCTCCCACCCTACCTCGAATAATAATAATACTATGACGGTATAAAGTGCAAGTCAGCTGGCACAGCCTTTCACATATAGACGCTTACAGAGTTCTCTCGTCATATTGAGTAGATCTTATATCTTGTGGCCCAGTACAAAGTACTTAAATGTCCAGTCGAACTAGTAGGTCGTTTTTTTTTTTTTTTTTTTTTATAAAAAAATACGACCGATAAAAAAAAGTAGTTCATATCTATATATCTAAACTATAGAGAGGTAGACGTACCTACTCTGTAGTTAACAGGGTCAGCATCATCTAATTTCAATGTTCTCATCTCAGGCTTAAACTTATTCTCCTGATATGCTTGCTATCATCGACCACAGATATCACTTAAAATTTGCTTGTTAACCATGAAAATATAAGTGCTAGTATGTGTGGCTGGCATTGAAGAAAAATAATAACAATGTCTCGAAATAAAAGTTACGGTTGACTCACGACTATTAAACCTAATTTAAAACCATAAATTATGAAAATAATCACTGAACGTTATTGAAACTATTGCTGTGTATAGCGGATTAATCCATTTCGTTGGAATCATAACTTTAATATTGCTATGCGCAATCAAGACAGAGAGAAACGAAACAAGACTGCCTATAATGATAAGCTATAAAATACATACACAGAGATGAATCATGAAAGTCTAAAAAGTATCTTATTATTTCACTCTCGTAGTAGCCGGAAGTTAATGGGCACTTAACTGCCACATGCAGGTGTCTGAATATTTATTTATTTAGATTTTAACCCGTCTTGCGACGGTGTGTGCGCAGTTGCAAGTAATGCTGTGGGTGGGACTCATTATGATTGAGGTACAGTCTCGATGCGTTCGTAGTGTTTTTAGTTCCGTACCCAAAGGGCAAAAACGGGACCCTATTTCTAAGACTCCGCTGTCTGTCCGTCCGTCCGTCTGTCACCAGGCTGTATCTCATGAACCGTGATAGACAGTTGAAATTTTCACAGATGATGTATTTCTGTTGCCGCTATAACAACAAATACTAAAAAACAGAATAAAATAAATATTTAAGGGGGCATAAAACAAACGTGATTTTTTCATTTTTTATAGATAATGGTACGGAACCCTTCGTGCGCGAGTCCGATTTGCACTTGGCCGATTTTTTTATTACTCATTTGAAACTATTGTACAAGAAACTTTGGCGTATTTTCATTTGTATTAGTATTGGGTTTATGATAACGTCAATTTAAATTGTAATAATTAATTAGTTAATTTGTAATTTTTTTATTTAATTTATTTTAAGGGCTTTGTCGCTACCCGACCACATCACGTGTAATTCAAAGCACTACAAAAAATTATGAATTAAAATTTGTATTTGAATATTTGACTTGCCTAAATAATAATATTAAGCTAAGGATATATAAATAAACATTTAAACTGTATAGCGTTTTAAATACCTAGTTTTTTTTTTTATTATTTACAAAATAGATATTTCTTAAAGTCTCTCTTTATTTTAACATGAGTTGAAGGCAATAATTGTACTAACGGTCCGCTTGAAGTGTATTTTGCATTTAAGTCTTGTATTTATTTATACTATTTTGCGTAATACGTGGACAAACATACATACATCTATACTTACATACATATCAAATTGTTTATATATATTTTTTTTAATGATAAGAAGCTCATGGAAAGAGGGGAGACAAGCCCTTAGCCCTGCAGTGGGACAGTAACGGGTGAGAAAAAATATGAGAAATTAAACAACCTCCTTTGTAATTATTACTGGCTGTCATAATAATGATACAATGATTAAATCTTTCTAACTGACGGCGATGGTATACTAGGCGTTCATCTATTGCTAAAGGTTTGAAAAGCATAAAGTATAAAGGTGTCGTTACACATGCTCATTTAATAATGAGCATGTGTAACGACACCACACACATGTACAATGCACATGTACATGTAGCAATGTTTTTTATGTGTCAAAGCATTGCTAGAAAATAAGTAAGCTCATTTCAAAGGTTATCGTCTTACGCATGCTAATAAGCATACTCTTTTAATAGCAAATGTATACCTTAACACTTTCATTCCTTTCTAAAACAAAAATATTGGTTAGTCAAAACATAAAAAGTAGAACACTGCTAGAACAAAGAATACAAAGAAACCAGCAACAAAGTGCGACCTAATTTTCTAAGCTGCTTACACACGTCGTACAAAATTCATGTATCTTCGCCGAGCTGAATATAGGGTGCTATTTTCAAACTTTACATTGTAAGTTTGCCGGGAGCCTTTCAACGGGAGTAGAGCAACGCTGGCGCTTGGTTGATCATTCCATTTATCAATGTAGAGTGTAGACTAGTGTTACATGGAATTCTACTTACTTCCGCGTACTGCCTCAGGTAAGAGAGAACAAGCCTACAATTCTGATGACGTTTTTTACATATGTTAATATCACACTAGTACAATAAATGGTGTAGATGATTCCTTAGAGTTAATAGCTAGTTGCTATTGAAACGACAAGGTGGGTATAAATGCACAACATACAAGCAAACGCAAGCAAGCAAGCAAACGGCGCAAGCATACGGGACCCCCAATTTATAATTATACAAAATGTATTAAGCTTATGACGATTACGCGAATGATCATCTTTTAAGAAGATTTTTTTTGTTTTGATTATTGTTACCTTACGCAATTTATGCATTCACGTTTAAGCTATTGTATGTACTTGTACGTGTAAACATAATGAATGGCTTCGAGAAAAGGATGGTACGGCGTGGCCTTGCCGCTCGATTTGGCCGGGGCCACTGCCGTGCCCCCAGATACGTATAAAGATATTTTTATACTGATTTAACCTACAGCTTTAACAAATAGGCTCTACTATAAGTAGCTATAGTAGAGTTTGGAAAAAGAACAACTTGAAAAATTTCGATTTGAAAATGTTTTAGATCCGAAATTTAATTTCGAAAGTTATTATGTGAATATTTCAGCGACTAGTAACGTTCTTAATTTAACCCAATTTCCTACTGTGACACAATATAAAATCTACCACTTTCCAGAATCTAATAATGGAGTTTTGGAAGATCATAAATCTTGGCGAGAATAATGAATCGACTTCGTGATCCGCCGCCCAGAGCGCTGGTTACTTATGAACCCATTTTAGCATTAGCATTTCATTCGTTTTCGTGGAATGACAGACACTTGAATAATACTGCTTGGATTCTGAGAGTGCGGTTTAGTAGGAAGATTGATATGCAATGCTGAGAAATTCCAAATATGTCTCAATCAAACAACGCATCAGTAACTTTTAATTAGGTATTTATTTACTCTAATTATAAGCTATCAATCGTTATTGTATAGCCCCTAGCACATGGCGTATTTTAAACGCGCAGACGACGCGCTGGTAATGCACGTATACGCGCTTCAAGCGAGATTTGAACGCAACCTTGTAACCTAAGCACACGGGGTGATCTGGAAACGCGCGTCTACTGCGCGTATACGCGCAGATACATCGATACAGACACGCTGTAACTGCGGCGCGGGCGGTGCCGTTGCGTGAGCGCGCACCCTTCCTCTACACCTCCTCCAGTCCTTTGTATGCGCATCAAACGAGTTTCGAACGCGCATTTGTATCGCGTTTTACGCGCGTTCGAATCTATAAAAACGCAAAAATCGCCATCTACGGCGCAAAAAACGCGCGTTCCTGAAGCGCTCGTCATCTGCGTGCTTAAAATACGCCATGTGCTAGGGGCCTAACAATTTAAAAATAGAAATATCGACTTTGATCAGAAAGTTCCGAACATGCTTGAAGCCGGTAGAAAACAAATGAAATACAGTTATTAGCATTACTGTAACGTTACTTTATTAGTTAAATTTAAATAAACCTCTGCCTTTCCGTTTCTTGTTGTGTGCTGGCCTTAAGTTCATTAATGTACATATTGGTACATATTGGTTTTCTTGTGTATGATCTGCAAAGTCATTAGAGTCACTAATGTTAGACGATAAAATCATGGTACTTAGTTGTTGTAAGTATCGCGGAATATACATATAAAAATAAAATAATTAAAATTAATTTTGAGATAATTGAAGTTCTTCCTCATTTTACATTAGGGTGTGTGTGTGTGTCTGTGTCACTGAACAAGCTAGGTGTCCTATAGTTCCTAAGGGTGGAAGTGGTGGGTAAATCAAACAACACTGATTTTACCCCACTGGGTTAAAGATACTGTATTATTATGGCCTCATGGTTCAGTGGTAGTACGACTGTTTCCTGAGCTATAAGGTCGTGGGTTCGATCTCCACCCAGGGCCAACATTTGTGTGATGAGCATGGATGTTTGTTCTGTGTCTGGGTGTTTCTATGTATCATAAGTATTTATTTACGAAAAAAAAGTATATATGTATTCTATCAACCATCTAGTTTCCATAGTACCATAGCTTTGCTTAGTTTGGGCTAGATGGCGTTGTGTGAAATGCCCTCCAATATTTATATATTTATTATTTTATTTATTATCTGTTCTGATATAATTTTACTCTTTGTTGCTTTGTCTAACTTACTTCTATCGTCTAACTTAGCCACTGTAATTTCTAACACGCACTGTTTGCGCGATATAGAATGTTGCCATTCGTGATGCACCGCCATCTAGTGACGAAGCTTCAAAACTTTATACAGTCACATTTTTTTTCATAGCACTAAAATTTCCGACCTAGAACATTGGATAATAAAAGAGTAGCGAAATGAAAACCGTCGTCAGATAAGATTAAGGTTATGAATCATAAAATTAAGCCGCCATTTGCGCTTCCAGTTTAAATGAATGCTTTTTTTTTTTTTTTTTTTTTATGACAAACTAGGCCTGCGTTTGACCACAATCTCACCTGATGGGAAGCGATGATGAGGTCGAAGATGTAGCACGCTTGCCTAGGAGATACCTATTCACTTTTTTCTTAAACAACCCCGGGTTGTATTTCATAGGGAACACCGACTCTGGAAGAGCATTCCACACCTCTGCCGTTCTCACCAAGAAATTGGATCGGAAACGCTTGGTGCGACTAAACGGAATCTCTACAGTGAGAGGGTGCCTCTTGTATGAGCGTCTGGTGGTTACATTATAGAACGGCGATGGTTTGATCAGGTCATGCAGCTCTTGTGCACACTCGCCATAATGTATTCTGTAGAATACCGACAGGCTGGCCACTTCTCGTCGGTGAGACAAGCTCTGCAGCTTCAAATCAACCAACGAGTCATCATTGATAAGTCTCTTGGCGCGTCTTTCTATTGAATTCAGAGCTTCTAACTGATATTGAGCAGAACCATGCCAAAGATGGGAGCAATACTCCATACACGAACGAACCTGTGCTTGATAAAGTGTAAGAAGCTGTTCCGGAGTAAAGTACCGCCTCACCCTAGACAAAACGCCCAATTTTTTTGCAGCGACTTTTGCTTTCGATTCAATGTACGCACCAAAGTTCATGTTGGCCGAGAGCTGGATACCTAAGAGGTTAAGGTGATCGCCCGTCGGTATTGACACTCCGCGAAAAGTAGGAGACAGCAGAAAAGGACTTTTTTTCGCGGAAAACAGACACGCCTGAGTTTTGGTAGCATTAAAGTTCACCAGATTAGCTTCACCCCATGAGGAGACTGCTTCCAAGGATGAATCAATACGACTTACCATAGCCTCATAAAATAGCCATGCTAAAATAAAACTGGAAAATAAAATTCTTACAGTAACGTTCTTTTCCAGTTATATTTGTGAATTTGTTACAGGGTCGGCTAAACCACAATGTGCAAATAAATAATAATTTCACATTATATTTTTAGAGCTTTCAGTCGCCCTTTACTTGCTTATTTCTTCGTGAAGACTGGGCCTGGCCACTTAGTAAAGCATTTCAGTACGTCTTCTATGCGGCCTGGCTTTGTACATCGTTGATTACATGGTGGTAAACCACGACATTAGTGACATCATTGCACCGATAGCAGCAATACGCCGTTGTTGTCGTTTTCCAGTGCCACCTAGCTAGGTTACAATGTCCTTTACCGATTCCGCGATACGGTATCGTCACAGTTTTCCCGGTTTTGACGCCGTGCTGCATCAGTTACTAAATACGAAAATGTCGTAAAATATTTGCCATATATTAAAATTTTAATATCATATGTTCTTACCACGCTTAGAAAGTGAGACCATTTTTCAAAGTTAGTTGAATCAATTTTGAGGTACGGGATTATTTTTTGGGGAAATTCAACAAATAAAATTATTATTTTTAAAAGGCAGAAACGCTGTATTCGTTCAATGTTTAAACTCAAAAAAAGAGATAGTTGTAAGCCCTATTTTTTAAAGTATAAAATTCTTACACTTCCGTGTTTATACATTTTAGAAACGGCCCTTTTTGTAAAAACAAACCGGGAGCGATTCCCCACACTATCTGATACTACTGTAAGAAATAGGCGCGACCAAGACAAACGGCGCGTACATGAAGGAAAGACAGCACTGATGCAAAATAGCATCGTATGTATGGGTCCTAAAATCTACAATAAGATTCCTAAGTCAATAAGAGACCAGAATAGTAATTTATTTAGAAAAAAGTTGAAGGCATTGTTATTGCAGAAGTGTTATTATTCTATCAATGATTTTTTAAATGACAAAGTTTAATTTTATTTGACATTATGTGTATCTTTTATTGCTTCTGCTTTGTCATATTATAGATATTTTTGGTTTGTGTATTAATCTAATAACAAATAATAATTATTATTATTATATAATTTTTCGCATGTGCATGATGCTGTCTACCTGACATTTGTACGCCTAATCGGCACAACATGATTTTAAGCGACTAAATTTAGTGTAACATCTTTTATGCACTTGTTGTATAAAATTCTCGTGTTGTATGCAAATAAATTATCTTTATCTTTATCTTTATCTTTATCTTAGAAGATTTATTTGTATTTTTTTTGTGTAAAACGTCTATTGGCACTCCTTAGTGGTAAAACCAACTTGAATGCCGTGACGGAAAATGACATGACAGTCTTCCATGACAGTGCTGTTATGGTCCCACAACATTACCATTCTCGTCTTGTGTGTACGTGCGCGTATACACTTGTTTCTTATATGTGTGAATTATATACTACGTATATCCAATTATATTATATTTAACGCATTAACCGGTTATAATGCAATGGATTTTATATTTCTGATAATACTATCTTCTCTTACCTTCTATATTCCATATTTTCCATATTCCATATTTTCTAAATTTTTTATAAATTTTTCGTTTTACGAAAATACACGTTATAAATAGATTTTGAAACAGTACCCGCAGTGTTAAAGAAGTAAAATTGACGCTCTGTATTTTTCGCACAAATGACAAAAGTTTTGGCAGGTCTCCTGAGAAAACCTATAAATCAAGTTAATTTATAGAGACGAAAAACCGCTGAACACTTAAACTTGTTACGAGGTGGCATTACTCTTGACTGATGCTTCTTCGCGATTAGAACTTAAATGATACTGAAGTTCTTTTTCCTTTTTCTCGTTCTATTCATTCAGGAGAACAAATTGAACGGTGACTATAGAATTTAATTAAAAAAACAAATATAGCTTAAGTCAATAATGGGTAATTTTTCGTGCCTCCTTTCCTGTTTTTTTTTATTTTTATTTTGACATAATTCATACAATTGAATGGGTATGTAAATAATTATAACTAATGGCGATTATCTAATTACTTTTATTTAAAATGCTATTTTCATTATCACACGTGTTTAAACTGACTTAAGTTCTACTGACGTGGATACTTAAACCTACCCAATCGGCAAAATAATTGCTACACTGCTTGTGTAAATACACTAAATATAGATTTACCTACTTATATCAATTTAAAACACTTTATCGTGATGCTCTTTTTGATTGAACAAAACAAAAGGTCTCATTAAAAATTCAACATTCACAATTACTGAAGAGCAATCCAATTGGTTTCCATTTGTTCAAACTTTACCCTATAGATTCTCAAAAGTCAAACAAATCAAACCAACCACTTAAGAGAGTTTTCTTCGTTGTCTTTGCTTCAAGTTTCAAGGAAAATTCAGGTTTTAATCACATTTTAGTGTAATTTTTAGGATCCATAAGAATTATACGAGAATATACAGACCATTTATTATTTACCGCCTAATATTATTAGTACTTTCTATTTCTTTATAATTCAACATTTCCAACCAAAAAAACGGAAAAGGAAAATGTCATACTTATAGATACACTGCATTTAATTCATTGAAACATTTAAAAATCAATAATACTTAATCAACAGGAACCAAACGGTTAAAACATTATACATAAGAATATAATAGAAGTAAAATATGACTTATTGCAGTCGTTTTATAATTAAAAATAAATTATAGTTTAAAAAACTAAAAAACACGCTACAAATTATTGTGATCAAAGTTCATTACAAGACTTTTCTAACAAATCCAAACACAGCTATGATACGATGTTCCATCATGAAGTTCTAGTTCATATCTTCCGGCTCCATCATCAGATCAGTTCGACAGTACCATATTATTGTATTGTCATCAGAACTACATACAGCTGCTAATTTTCATGAATACTTGGAAGATGTTTAAATTAGTTACCTTCGATTTCATTACATAGTTAGTTACATACAGGTCGACCTAATAAAAGCGTGTTAATTAAATTATTTAAACTTTTCGAAGTGACAACCATCGTAAACGATGCGTGACTATGTTGGTGTATGTTTGGAGCTTGTACGGAACCTTACCCCTTCGAACTTCGAATTTTGCTTTAATTTATAGTCTGGTTTGTCTGGACGTTGGTGATAATTTGTACGTGCTCTTTTAGACACGTGACCTTCATTAATTTTGCAGACTGCAAATGTTTTTTTATGACATCATTACACTTTCTTTCTAATTGTGATCGCGTCTCGATTGGGTTCGTTTAACGCCGAGTTGGAATTAAAGTAGAATCGTTATCGAGTCTGTAGCTATCATGCTCAGTTGGGGGTGCTACGGAGCTACGTTGCTACGTTGTAGATTCCAGATCACTTATAAAACGTAAAAGTGCAAGATTACACCTTTACGTTACATTTGTTAGATAATTAATATAACACGAGTCCATACATAAAGTCACGCTTATTTTTAACCGACTTCCAAAAAGAAGGAGATCAATTCGGTCTGTATGTTTGTTCACCGATTACTCAGCCAATTGTGCATTGATTTTGATGATTCTTTTTACATTTGGTAGATCATAATTCAGCGGTAGCTTCATATAAATTTTATCAAAATAAATGCAGTGCTTTAGTTTTTATAACAAAATAACTGGTAAAATATCATCCAAGTGCCTGTAGAAAAGTGAAAGTCGCGTATGTACATATTGCATTGCGTATTTTGAAGTCGGTTTTTCAGTACTTTAAACTATAATTATCTGTTACAGGATATGCAGAGCATCAGACCAACCCTGAAACCGTTTGACACCACAGTTGACCGTGGTTAGGGATTTAGATGGAAAGGACCTTCTCCCCTTCCAGAGGGTAAAACTTGAGAGAAATCTGTACCTAAGATGTGAACATTTGTGCATTTTTTTTAACAACATTGAAAATTTCTGTTTTATAGAGATTTTCAGTTGGGTCTTTTATTTAGTAAACTGAGTACGTAATATACTGGCCAGTCTTTCCTAGAAACGGTGAAAAGGTTTTCCTAAAAACGATGAAATATTTTCCTCTTCATGAATTATTTATAAGTTTGTTGAGAACAGCTTTCTTAGAATTTCTATTTATAATATATTTTATTGGGTATATTTTTACATAATTCAGACTTATTATTCCGATTTCTTCTGTTGACAATTTTTTATTCGTTGTATAGTAGTTGTTTTTCATCAGTGCTAATTTATTTTAGTTAATTTATTTAAATTAAATTAATTGATTCAGGAGCTTGGTAATAGAAGTAGATTTTGCAATTCATTACCCGCCTACGAAAGAATGCGAAAGAGGGAAAATTTAAGAATGCGAAAGAGGGAAAGAGGGTTAAATGGGCTTCGGATGTTTGCTATGCAAGATCAGTCAAGACAAAATGCGTTCAAGTCGTCCTGTCAACGTACTTATAATATAGCGTAAGAAATGGAAAAAAAATGGGGAGACCTTTTCCTAGTAGTTTCCTAGAGATCTAACACGTTATTTATTTAATTTTTAGTTTAAATTGTGAATTTATCTTTCTGTATTTTCTGTTATAGATAAAAAGGCGTTACCGATTTTAATTTTTAAGGAGTCGTTACATTTGAACTTAAACATTTACTCAAAGTATATTTTTTCAAATAATAGAAAAAATCAATAAATCTCTTCTTTATAGCAAAAAAAATTTTTTTTCATAGTTTCCTTTGACCGCCATTGTAAAAAAACTAGTTCCATCATTATACCCGCGTAGTATTGAAAAATGGCAATGATAATGACGATGACTTTCTTTCAGATAAAACTTTTCTTGAAAATCAGGTACATATAAATAAAAACGAACAAGTGCGAGTCAGACTCGCCCACCTAGGGTTCCGTACAAAGGGTGCGTTTTTTACGACATATTCGGCTGTTACTTTTTTTTACGAAAACTGGGAAATTTTATTTTTCTTTCTGCATCAAGAGACTTTAGATCTGCGTATATGGTTTTAATTTCAACACGATACCTTTACACGTTCCCGAGATAAAGGTCTTAACACTCGGATAGACGGACAGACAGACAGACAGACAACAAAGTGATCCTATAAGGGTTCCGTTTTTTTCTTTTGAGGTACGAAACTCTAAATATCAGCCAAATTGAGCAACCTATTTGAGCGTATACGCTTACGTTGTGGGATTTATTTTTTATTTATAAAAATAATGATAATTTTCTCACGAAAACTTACACTGGACGTCACACTATCACGCTTGACGCTAGAATTCACGAAAATCGTTTCTATAGTAGTTTTTTCTTGTTTTTTTTATATACACACTTGATAAACAAATAATTACAACAACTTTATCTACCCGTTATTTACCTCTCAACAAAATAAGTACGTTCAGTACACGTGATATCGTATTGAAGTTCGCCATGCTTAGAATCTTGAGTACGAACACGATCCAAGCTAAGGGGGATAATGAAGGTAATTAATCTTCCTGAAATATTTAGTTAGTTACATACATACACTGAGCAATTTACAGGTGAAACTGCTTACAGAAGGCGGTGGATTGTTTTGTGTATTCACTTTATATAAACAGCGTGATTGTGATTGAACGTTCTGCATTTGTAAGATATGTTCTCATTTAATAATTAAGTTATATATATAACGCTTAACGGTACATTTGTACACACTTTTTGTAATGATTTATAATTTCACTTAATCAAAATTTTGTAAACACAAACCTCTTTTATATATGTACTTATCCATGCATAGTCGCGCCAATCTGTATGTAGGAAAATCGAAGCCCTGGATCGCCAAGATACAGGCACTGCCTAGTTTGGGGCCCACTGAAACATAACTTAGACTATGTAATACCTTAACTCCATATAATAGTTTTACCTTTTTGTACATAGTATTTTAATAATGTGTTTAGCAAATAAAATGTTAGTTTACTTTACATAACTTTTTTTTAAATATAATATAGATCTACGATTGACCACCAACTCGCCTGACGTTAAGTGACGGTGTGGCCGAGGATGGAGCTCGTCGACCTAGAAGATATCTATTCACTCCCTATAGCCTTGAAAATTCCAAGATTGTAGGTCTCAGGAACGGAGACGGCGGCAACGAATTCCATTCTTGTGCAGTACGCAACAGGAATGTGGATCGATATCACTGATATCGATGCATAACGCTTGTCTTTAAATGAGTATTTTTATAGTGATAAGAGGATCTATGATACGAACAAAAAAATATCAAATATAATTTCACCGAAAACGTTTTTTTTTTTCAATAGGCACTATATCAAAATTCCTAAAGCTTCTCTGATCTAAAGAGAGCTAAATCTCAGAGATTCTCAGAGCTAAATCTGATAACCGAATCTTTGTAATATGAAAATTGATGTATATAATAAACAGGAACCTAACCTAATAACTGATGTATATTATCTGACTACCAAAGAAACTTAACCTAATAACTGATATATCATCTGATTACAAAACATACCCTTTTAAATAATAGATAAGGTTTCTATGTATAATACAGAAACAGAAACCTGAAGAATATAACCTAATAATTATTCGGGCAAATGAAACTTTTGGCTGGAATCAGACAGTTCTATGAAATGAATTCAGGCAAATATGATTCAAATAAATGTATTTCGGAACATTGATAGCTGACCTTTTTACACCGCCAAAATGTCGTATACAAACATTAGTGTTTTGGATTGAAGGACAATATTTCCAATGAAATTTTGGATATATTTGTATACATAATAGGCTTACACTTGACAACACACTGCCTCAGCTTAATTAACAAGTAGAGTGACGAGCGCAACGCATTACTACGCAGACAATGATACAACAAAGCCTGCATATTTAATGGAAAGACATGTGGAATCCCGAAAATGTTGCCACAGATAGATAGGTGCGGTCCCATGGACTGGTCATTCCGGTGTCATTTCTCAAAACGTAAAAGCTACCTGAGAGTTTTCCCAATTCGCATATAGGTAATAAAATAACAGCCCCCGAATACAAAACTGTGCAGTTTCATTGTGCTTAATTTATATTTTCTCATAAATTCCTACTCGATCTCCTTGAAATCTGAGATTTCCTGCTACATTATAGATCAAATACGAATTTCTATTATGCAGAATCAAATTATTAATCCTAGTTCCTACCTTTACTTATACTAGCATTACCCGTAAGTACAGGACATAAACGTATAATATACAAAACGACTAAGTAGTGAAATTTAAGACCGCGGCTAAACGAAATACAACCTTTTCTAGGTATTAAGACACATACCAGCTTCGAGTACTTACCACATACTACATCTATTTCTTAAATAACATCGCATATAACATCGCTACACATCGCAAACAGCAAAAACAGCCAAAACAAGACTTACCAGAGCCACATTCTCTCCTCAGTTTTCACGTTCCCCCGGACTTGAGCCGCTCTTAATGAAATGAAGACGTTCACAGTTTACGCTCCTCTCTTCCCAGACGGTTTTCGTGGATAACTTACTATATTTCATACACGTTAGACAAGGAACTAAAACAATACATGATCTTATACTTTTGTGTCTTTCTAAAGGTATTTTAAGAGACGCGACCGTTGCGGCTGTAGCTTGCCTTGCTATAGTGGATCTATAGAAACTGTTTTCTAAGGTATTCACCATTATTACTCATTGAAATAAAAAAAAAACGGATTACTAAAGTTACTAAAATTAAATTTATCTTTCAAGGTGCTTAAGCTTATGGAAAAAAATGTTTTTTGACCGTGAAATAACGTCTGTAAAATCACTTAAAACTGCGAAATCAGCCAAAATGTTATATACGGCCTCCTTAGCTAACTTTATATAGGTATTATGTACAGATGACCGAAGATGAGCTGCAAATAAGCTCTTTCGCGAGATCTACTGTTCGTAGAACTAATAGTTTATATTTATAGTTTTTACAAATAAAGTTATTAATATTATTATTTGTTATTATTATAGTAAGATTAAAACAAAAGCTAAACATGATTTAGTCTGTTTAAAATCTGTTGACAAAAAGTTACATGAATACCAAACCGTTATTCACCAAATAGAAGCGTTATTTATTTACTTATTTACATTTTCTTCAGAGCAAACTAATAATGAGTCCCCTGTGTTGCGGGAACACTAAGCCTGCGTATAATCGGTTAATTTCGGGTGGCTCAACTGTGTGAAGCGTGCCTTCAACAAGAATGTGCCTAAATTTCCCCCGCTTCAAGATATTTGGTGAGAAAATGCAGACAGTCTGGTTTGAAATTACGTACACAACTTGGCTAGTTCTGGGTGTCTTGTTTTCTTTAACTGTAAATTGTAGTTGTCTAGACGAAAGTAGTTTTAAACTACGGTAAAGTCTAAATAAAATGAGCTTTTTTTCGGGAAAATGTATTTTTTTATGCATGATAGATCTACGATTGACTACCAACTCGTCTGATGTTAAGCGACGGTGTGGCTGAAGATGGAGCTCGTTGATCTAGAAGATATCTATTCACTCTATAAAGCCTGTCGTTTATTTATCAATAAAAATCCTACGATTAAGCTTCTTTTTATATAATATTATACCCACTGAAACGTGGTTAATGCTGGCTATGCTCGAAGTTTATCTACGAGATCGGAATCAACGTCACACTACCTGTATAAAAGTCACTGACATAGCAAAGCGTATTAACAAGTTGAAGTGACAGTGGGTAGGGTACATAGGGCGTAGAACTGATGGCCGATAGGACTAAAAAGTTCTCGAGTGACGACTACGTGCCGGTAAGCGCAGCGTATATAGGAATGATTTCATACGAGTGAAAGGAAGACACATCCAGCAAGCCATTTCCATCAGTTTTTTTTTAATCCACGGGAGAAGCTTATATTCAGCAGTAGCTTTCTTGTGGCTGAGACAAAGTTGAAATTATTATTTCAAGGAATGTTAACGTAAGATCCTATATAATTTTGCGTACAACAACCTTACACTCAATGATTTTTTGTACATTGGTTCTTTTAAACTATCTTATAAAGTATTAAAACATCTCTTAAACGCAATTTCCTAGACTCAAGCTCACCTGCGCCCTCTAACAAAAAAGACCTTCATCCCCAGATGCAGTGAAGGCGCGGCAGATTTCCGCCATATAATTTCACCCCCGGTTGCATGCTGGAGGGTAGAATAATTCTATTTGGCCTCGGAAACGTTCACTAAACATTTTCATTAGAAAAATGTCTGCGATATTATAAATTATTCAGTGACCATTACCTGCAGTTGAAGCGTGATATGATTATGTTTTTTCTACATTTTGAGAGCTTAAATCTCTATACTAGGATACGTTTTATATTATCATCCATGTTAATGAAAGCAGGTGTGTCTAGTAAGTACTCGTATATAATTCTGTATAATTTCTGCAACAATTGGTACATTTGACGTTTTTTAGGGTTCCGTACCTCAAAAGAAAAAAACGGAACCCTTATAGGATCACTTTGTTGTCCGTCTGTCTGTCTGTCTGTCCGTCTGTCCGGGTGTCAAGACCTTTATCTCGGGAACGCGAAAAGATATCGTGTTGAAATTAAAACTATATACGCAGATCTCAGATACGCAGATAGTTTCTTGCTGCATAAAGAAAAATAAAATTTCTCAGTTTTCGTAAAAAAAAGTTACAGCCGAATATGTCGTAAAAAAACGCAAATTTCGACACTGACAATGGAATCAAAACCTATGGAGTACTTCCCGTTGACCTAGAACTATGAAATTTGGCAAGAAGCAATGTGTTAGAGTACACATACCTATAGGAAAAAATCCGAAAACTGGACATTTTTAATTTAATCACAAAAAATAGTGTCTTTATGCAAGGAATAAGGGAACAAATTATAAAGTTCTTTAAATAAATAATAATAATAAATATTTGTGGACATTTCACACAGTATAATGTGGGGTATCATATAAAAAAGCTTCATTAGCATATCCTAAAATCTTTCCTTTTATCTACTAGTTTGTACGGAACCCTCGGTGGGCGAGTCTGACTCGCACTTGTCCGTTTTTCTTTAAATAAACTTGCGCTTAACCGTGACTTTGAGGTCTAAAATGGAGCGCGTTTATCTGTAATGGAAGAAAAATGAGAAACAAAAATGAAAATGTCAGATAAAGCCGCAGCAAGTGAACGTGTATCTTAACGATTTCTAGACTCTGCTAAAGCGTGCAGCCTCGGTGTTCCCTCCTATATATAATCGGTATCTTAAAGACAAAAGTAAATACTGAATAGCGATCTCATGGGCAAGCATGCTCCATATTCAATTACACCATTTTTCCATCAGGTGAATTGTGGTCAAACTTTGGGCCATATAATCATAAAAAGAATTAATTAAAATAATACACAGTTTCGTATGGAAAAAATAGATAACCTCAAACATTTCCGCAAACTACGACTTTTCTTGTATTCAATATAGTTAAAAGGGTTGCGAAGTTACGTCGGCAGTAGGAACCAAGGTGACTGATGTGTTTTCTTTGCATAATGTAATTGCTTCACGCGAACTCAGTTCCGATAGTTTTTCTAGCTTTATTTGTATGTTTCGTACTTGTTTTTATATAATATGTTCAAAAAAGCTTTCTTTGCCAACATTACTTAGGTATGTAAGAAAACTGATTTATCTTCTGGTGTTACATACGGTTTTGCACAAATTATTTATGCATTAATGTTAAACCCTTACTTATATGTTGGCCTGACATTGGTAATTACATTGATCTCATTTTTATATAGAACTGGATGGGACGTCCCCAAAGAAATGACAACTATTGGCATATCAATTATAAAATCCATATTGTCTGATAAAAATATGGCTATCTACTCACTGTGTCAACTCACAGAGTTCCTAACAATGACATTCTCAATCAGGGATACAGTGTGTATACCTCTGTTTTCTATTCCACAGGCACTTCCATCTGCCTACAGTCCGAAAATTAAAGAAATAGTCATATTATAATTTGAATACGACCAGTCCTTGGATAGGTAGAGGACAGAAAAACTTGTTATATAACTAAGTGCCATATTTTATATATTTTTGTTCGTTTTGTTTAGAAATTCATTTATTAGAAATGTGTTTTCTGCCAAAATCAAGTGTCATATTTATTTAAGTAATAAACAATTGTATTTATTTATAATTTTAAGACTTGATTATTTTTTATTAGTAATGCAAATTATGAGGGACGAAATGGGTTAATAATATTATAACAATCGCCCATTCACAACTTGCCAAAATCTTATTCGGGACGGAAACTACATCTCCACCTTTGTCATTTCTACACAGAAAGACAGAGATGGAATTAAAGTTTCCGAGATGATTTTGAATCGTGAATACTGGAAGTTCTGGACTCAATTGGCACAGAATAGAGGCAGATGGTAACATGAAACATAAGTGTATACCCAGAAGTGAAATTATGAGATAGATAAGAAAAATATGTACTTAATTGTAAAAATTGTCACGGACGTACTTTGACATACTCATATCTCAACAAATCACATTACTGTACCCAGTAATGAAGAAGGAACGAACTCGCATCAATCACGGATCGGGTAAGCAATGTTTTAATGGCATTATTTCCTAATACCCGACGACATTTTCCCGACTAACGTGATTACGGAGGCATGTTGGTGGATTTCGGAACGCGGCTGCGGCTTGGGTTAGGGAACTTCATTATGATTTGAGGTTTCAAACGTTGGGTTTTGAATACTCTTGGATTAAATAAGGATATTATTGAGATATTTAATAGGTGGCTTGACTGAATAAGGATTCTGTATAAATTGGATGACCAGTAAACAATGTTGATTATAATAATAGGTTGTTATATCGAATCGTACCTATATCGTTAATTTAATTCATGTTAAGTATAGTTTTAGTACTAAATAAATATATAATAAGTTCCCAAATAATTGAAAAGCCTACTGAAAAAGCTTTTTTTTTTTTTATTTTTATTTTGAAACTTTGGAAGCCAACTTATTATTATATTCTCGACGATTGAGGATATAATAAATGATTAACGGTAAAATGAAAACGCTGTCTCCTTTTGTCATAACTTTACAGGGTCATATGTACTTACTTACTAAAAAAAAGTAATATTCCTAACTATACAATAAATATGATATGTGCTAAGTATCAAACCATCGTCATTCCTTCATTAAACCTATGTGTTATCTGTCTATTTTTGACAATACACTAGTGATAGATCAGTAGTACGCCTTCTAGATTAAACATGTCTCAGGGACCAATGTTCACTGGTACTTGACTAAGATATCATCGCACAAACTGACCCTAGGTTATTCGTTCATAGTTAGTCAAATTATTTAACATGCTTATTATTATTTATTAAGTATAGCTTAATATACTTAAAATTCAAAGTGATTGAAGGCTTACCAGTCAAAAACATAACCCTCCGTTTTACTTCACCGTAGTCGGGTAAAAAATTCAAACTATTACTGTTTCTTTTTCATCCAATACATGCTTAAACGCACGTGGCATTCAAAAAAAACAGAATTTAGTGGAATCTATTTGAAATTTAATCTCAGAATCAGAATCTATTTAGAATTTATACCTTTACACAAAGTGTTGTGGAGTGCCATAGTGTTGAGTTCAGATATACAGTAAAAATATATAGGTATAGCCGTATTAAGGATTTCAAAGTATACCCGACTCCAACATTTTTTTAGGGTATACTTTCATGTAGGACATTTCATTTTGCTATACTGTAATCTATACCCGTTTTAGTGCCTTTCAATGAATATATAGAGACAGACAAAGGGATGGTTATTTTTATATGTTAAGATTATACGTTAGGTTATGTTAGGTCAGATTTTATAAAAAAAACTAACCTAATCTAGGGCTAGGTTAGATTTTTTTTACTCGTTTCGTTGCGCCAGGTCTGTTTTAAAATAACTGCGCGGGCGTTTCCAAACTGAAAGTATACCCGAAGTCAACACGCACCAATTATATCACAAATGTTAGGAAAATGAATTATCGCTTTATGGATTTGAAAATATACCCATCAGCAACACGGTCTCTGACGTTATGAGCGTTGTGTGAAGGTATAAATTCCATATAGGTACGCAATCGAGTGAACTTCAAATTGGTAAATAAATATACATATAACACACACACATATATACATATGACTTTCGATATATAAATATGACTTTCGTGATGGAAAGTCATTGCTTTGTGTGAGTGTTGATAATTTATCAAAATAGAAAAGGAGTAAAAACTTAATAATCAATTTGTTATCAATTTTCGTGTTATAACAAAGTTTTTTATATCCCCAAAGCGGCTATGATTTGTCCATTAAACATTTAACAAAGTTACTTTACAATGTTGTATAATTATACAACTTTATGGGCAATAGTTTGGTAACTGTAACGCCCTTAATTGAAAACTTTTAAAATACTGAAAATGGAAAAGTTTTACTATATGTAATTTAATTTAAGTATTAGAATGTAAGCGATTTGTATTAGTATTTATGTATAATTTATCTCTGAGTAGGTATATTATTTACGTATCCGTGCTTTATTTATTGTCTAATTGTTATGGTGTAAAAAAATAAAGAGTTTATGTATCTATCTATCTATGTATAAAATTGGAAATGTTCACTGAATAATTTTAACACCCAGCAACCAGCCAAAACTAGCAGTTTTGGCTGATAAACCGAATTTTAAGTGTTCTTTGTGAACTCACTTTTGCAGACCTTTTGAGTATTACGTAACTTATTTATGTACTTAGATTTGAATCTAGAACCTAAGGTGTTCGAATTTCATCACAAAAAAATCGTCTCACTTAGAATTTGCTAATGAAACTCAAAAAATCTATATTTTTTATACCCTTAACTCATTACGCGACTAAATTTTTCAAGTGTTAGTGTCTGCATATTTCAGGCACAATACGAGTAGTCTTACATTATTTTTTTCATATTTTATCTATTGTTACTTTATATTTTAATTCTTTCCTTTCCTTAGTTGTTCCCATGTTAGTGTATGGTGTATAAAAATAAAGCATTTTCTTACTTTCTTTCTTTTCTTTGTTCTGGGATAGGTAAACCAGCAACAAAATAGCGCTTAGATATATTTTATTTATTTTAAGGAAGAACATACACTTGTGTCATGCTTGTGTCCGTTTAACCTACAGACTTTAAACCTTTTAGATTAAATAATGGACTGGCTCTTTCTATATTTATTACTTATTATCACTTTATTGTAATAAGACGATAATGGCTACAACAAAACATCAGTAACCTAAGCTTCATTAGCGAACTTCGAGTACTTTTACTCGAGAATGTTCAGATAATATTTCTAGCTATAGTTAACGAAGTTTGCAATGTCCAAAGTTGCGAGCTTACTATTATAAGTTTGCTCGTTTTGAGGTATTGAGGTAACTCAATGTAGTTTACTATATGTACTTTAATTACCTAAATTAATGGCAGCCGTTTTTTGTCATCATCATCATCTCAGCCATAAGAAGTCCACTGCTGGACATAGGCCTCCCCCATGGATTTCCGAAAAGACCGATTGGAAGCGGCTTGCATCCAGCGTCTTCCCGCCACTTGTATGAGGTCATCTGTCCATCTCGTGGCTGGTCTTCCTACACTGCGCTTGCCGGTACGTGGTCTCCACTCGAGAACCTTTCGGCCCCATCGGCCATCAGTTCTACGTGCTATGTGCCCTGCCCACTGCCACTTCAACTTGCTAATCCGCTGTGCTATATCGGTGACTTTTGTACGTCTACGTATCTCTTCATTTCTGATTCGATCTCGTAGAGAGACAGGCCGTTTTTTGTGAGAACTTGAAAACGTTTTTATTTATGTTTATTATTCGAATATATTGCATAGCAAGATTTTAATTTATATTTTATATTAATAGATGTAAACCAAGACGCCGAAAGGTTCTCGAGTGGAGACCACGCACTGGCAAGCGCAGCGTAGGAAGACCAGCTACGAGATGGGCAGATGACCTCATACAAGTGGCAGGAAGACGCTGGAAGCAAGCAGCTTCCAATCGGTATTTTTGGAAATCTATGGGAGAGGACTATGTCCAACAGAGGACTTCTTATGGCTGAGATGATGATGATGATGAAGACAGTAACTATTTTTTACATTTATTTACGGTTTCCGTACTAAATTGAAAAAGATTAAGTGTTTATTTATCGATAAACTGATTCATATAGATGTTTGGGAACTAACTAGGAAAACAACTGTATTTAACTAGTAATAGATATAATCTAATACATTCAACATATTCTTTATGAAAATTCCAGTGTTGCCAGATTTTCTTAAAATTCTGAATTTCACATTTTCTGCTCAAAATATTCTAGTAGTAGGTACCTACTCCAAATGTTGACTGGAAGACGCAATCCGTAATATGATAAAGTGCACCCTTCGCCCCAGCATGGCTCCAATTCCCCTAAAAATTGAATTAATTTCTGCCAAACATTCGATAGAGCATCAATATTAATGGGAGAGCATTTTTCTCTCTTTGATTTTCCCCCGTGCAGATCATAATGAAGATTAAATAACAAAACGTATGCGTAAAAACTGTTACGCTTCCAGCTTTTATTTTTATCTATTGTATTCTAATAATTGCTGATGGAAAATATGAAATATTTCTGCGCATTATAAACATTAAAAAAACGATTAATTAATTACTTGTTTTTTTATATATATTTATAACACAACCTCAGAGCCAACAACGAACACAATTTGATTTTAATTTGTTAAAAAAATTAAAACTAAAAGTACCATACACATACCTATTCAAAAGAATTAAACCGATTTCAACCTGTATTCGATATTAAAAAAATACAATAACATCATCAACATTTTCTTGCCCTTTTCCCACTACGTGGGGTCGGCACAGCACGTTTCCTTTCGCCCCTTCACTCTATCAGACGTCATCTCTACACTTACACTTTTCACACTCATATCATCTTTCACACAGTCCATCCACACTTTCTTAGGTCTCCCTCTTCCGGCCCTATCGCTTACCATCATGTTTAAGGCCTTCTTGCATACCTTGCTATCCTCCCGTCTCATGGCATGCCCATACCAGGACAGCCTTCTGCAAAATATTCATAGCCTCTATTTCTCTTTTTCCCCCTTTGTTTCAATTTAATACCTAAAATGTGTTTGCTCAAATGATGTATATTTATACATGCTTTGGATTATAGTCTGGTTCTGATCGATTGTCACATGTTATCTTATATTATGTTAGGCTATATTCTGTTTTGTATACTTAAATAAATAAAATAAAAATAAAATAAATAACATATTTTTTTAATTCATAAAGAACCATCTACTATTATTAACTATATATTGAGCAAAAATCGTTCGATAACTAAAATTGCGATTGTAATCTTTCCGATAGCTAAATAAAGCATATTACACATGATCAGCCCCTTGAGCCAAACTATCATTCAGTACAACATCGCACACAGCCCTTATCGGCATAGCCACGTGGCATACACACAGATAGAGCTTAATCCATCACCCCACAAACTCTTTGATGTTAACACAATAGTAGGGTCTGTTTTTTTTCTGTTTGGGTTTTCCGGCCGGTACTCTCAAATATTTTTAATTTGAACGTGTTGGCTCATGTTTAGGTAACGGTCTAACGGACCCTTTAGTGAGAATTGAATGATGGTCAGGGGTACAGGTATGACTTGATGAAAAAACAACTTGCAAATGAAATGTGTAATATGTATATTTTTATACTTCAATACTAAAATAATGAAACTCATATAGTGGATGGAGTTTTTTTAATTATTTTTTTGGGTCGTGTTGTGTAACGAAACTGAAGTATTGTTTCAAATAATTATTTTAAAGAATTATTGTAGGTACTAACTGCTATAAATAACTTTCACCACATGATCAACTCTAAGTTGTGAAATAAATAAAAAACGGTTTTTACGTAAATTTATTGACGTTCTACAAATTTAACCAACTTTATCAAAACTGATTCAGCTGTTTTTTTTTGCAATTTTAGGATTGAATTCATAGTTAAAGCTGTAAATGCTGCAGCTGTACAATGAGTAATTCTTTTTTTTCATCATTTTCAGCTTTATTGACCTATCTGCTGGATATACACAGTTAAATTTGCATTTCACATAATATTAGCAAGTTATTAAGACTGCGTCTTCTATCTTTCACCGTTACCATTTTTTAATAAACGACGACAGAAAGCACGTAAGTTGGTTGGCGCTCAAACCTATACTTAAAATCCACGTAAAAATATTTTTTTCATATATAGCTACATATTTTTCATTTACCCTGTTAAACGTTACTGACTTATACGAGTTATTGTATAACTAACTGATCAGCTAATAGATCTCAAGTTTCATCCCTTCAAGAACATTCCAGATAAATGTCCACAAAATGCTGCTATTATTTGATTTGAGTGGGGCGGAGCGTGAGGGTATCACGTGTCACAGTGACCGTCTCATGACTGTCTGTTAGGGTACATAAATGACAATATTTACTGTAATTGGCACTGGGAAAGATGTGCTGAATAATTTCGTACATATTATCTTTGATCTTATACTCGTTGTTGTGTATCCTTCGCAGAAGAAAGAATGGAACAAAATAAACATTGTATTTAAGTATTTTCGAGTTTTTTTTTTTGTCGCCGGCCAAGAACAAAAATATTCTTAATTTAAAGCATCCTGTAATAAAATATTAGTATGTTCATTCAATATGGCAATGCTGATATGTTGTCAACATGCTGGGTATGCTGCCAACTAGTGGATTTGTGGTTTTTTTAGACATTTATTGGTCTGGAGTAATTGATTTGCTGTTTGTGTAGTAGTTTAGGTAGTTTGTATATTGTTTTGTTGTAGCACTTACACAAAAAAAAATGAGGTCTTATTTATTATTTAGCAGTTCTAGTGGATATTTTACAAAATAAAGGCACCATCCAAATTACATGTCTTTAGGTCTAGATTTAGGTTGTATGTAGTTATTCAGTAATTTAAATTAAATCCATTTATAGATAGGTATACTCGTAGGTTTATTTATTTGAACAAAACTATTTAACAAATACGATATCTCTAAATGCCTAAATGCATACTAACTTTAACCACACTGCAAGTCACGGTTATATCTAACGGTCGTGGTCGAGGAGATCTCCAAACAATATCCATTCCTCGGTGGTCAGACCATGACGGCTCAGAGTGGCTTCTGACTACTAATGTCTTGCCAGACATTTATATCAGCATTCCACTTGACTACACAACGAGGTAAGGTAATGTAGACAGTGGAATTGGGTAGTGTTCTTGGAAGCTAAGAGATTAGTTTCATTAGTGAAATAGGTTTTGGCATTGAGTTTAGATTTATAATAATTTTGTCTAGACATTTCACTAATTATTAGATTATAGATAAGTTCTTGACTATTCTGATAATTTCTTGTAAAAAAAAATCCTGACTGCCGAGATATCAATCGAGGTCGAGATATCAAAGTGATTAACAACAAGTAAATCAGAGTTTGTGGCGGCAATAGGCGCTTATAGGTGATTTCCAGGTCATAACTTGACCTGGAAATAATCCTGGAATATTCGTACTAGTTTGAACATTTATTGTCATAAACTATAATACTCACAGAATCCACAATAGGTAGGTAAGGGTTTTATGACCGTTAAGAGGTGATTAAAACTATAACAAAATCTGCCTCACGAAAATAGATAGAGGATAATAGAGAAGTCGTCCACTTATATGTTTGGATACCTTCATACAAGCAATGATAGATAAAATTTCATTGTATACAAGTCAATACATATAATAATAATAAAATTAAGTTTTAATTGAGTTTTTTTTTTTTTTTATAAATATTGTACAAACTTAGGCTTAAGATTAGTAAGTAAATATGTGAATATAATCATATTTAGATACTGACTACTAAAACTAATATTTTATTGTTTTTAAGCATTTATCTTTGGCAAAACTTTATTATTATTTTCAATTAAAGTAACCTAAATGTTGCTTATCCTAATCTAACAAATTTTGAAACGTCAACTTCTCAAGTTCTTCAATTTAATAATGTACCAATGTGAAATCTTCCCCAGTGTCTGGCTATCTGGAATCGAGCCGAGTATAACTGAACGGTGACACGTGCCTCGCCTTCCAACTATCGAGAAAAGAAAACTACTCACTGCTATTTTAACTGTAAAGTTAACTTGCAGAATTTCAATACTACTATCCAAAAAAATTGAATAGCTGTAAAAAAACATATTTCTTTTTAATTTGGAAACGCATGGATTTTGAATCACATCCAAGTAATAATATTTTTGTGTAACTTCCCGATTTTACCCGATGAAATTTCACGTAGGTACTCTT
This sequence comes from Lycia hirtaria, assembly GCA_947563715.1. Taxonomy (NCBI): domain Eukaryota; kingdom Metazoa; phylum Arthropoda; class Insecta; order Lepidoptera; family Geometridae; genus Lycia; species Lycia hirtaria. Next base: position 28,201,864 of record OX387381.1, on the reverse strand, counting down.
AAATTTGACATAGGTATGTAACTTTACCAAGATGGTTGCTAAGTGCTGCCGAAATCCGAGCACACCTATTGCAAACCCTATAATATGTTTTTACCTTTACTTTAAGTAAACTACTCACATCATTTGAACTTACCTATCCAACAAGTAATTAATTTACAATCGTGTCTCAGTAAGGTCTCACGATCGGCAAATCTCTCGGAAGAAGTAGCACTAAATCTGCGGATCCCATCGGGTGCCAATAATGCCTTAATTACCCTTACCCGAGACTCAGTTAATCTTGCTTAGGATTATGTCTGGGCCGAGCTCAATTTAGTTAAAAATTATTGGAACAGATGGAGTCGAGGTATTTCGATTCTCGATCAGGTAAATAGTAAAATTTAATAGTTAAGGTTATTGGTGTCGGTTAAGGATTTCGTTGAGTACAAAGAGATTTAACATATCCACTGGTTGAGAAGGATTTTTATTTTTACGTTGAGTGAGCATACGTTTGACTTTGTCACACTATAGTGAAGACAAAGTATAAGGTGGAGCACGCTTGCCCAGAAGATACCAATTCACTCTTTGTTTGAAGTCACTCAGATTTTAGGATGCAGGAATCAAGGCAGAGAGTTCCAAATCTTGGCAGTACGAATAATTAAGGTATTTCCGAAACGCTTTGCAAGCACGAGGTTAATATATTGACCATAAAGTAATACAGGGACTTTCCGGTTCAAAAATCAAAAACTTTACTCTCTTTCTTATGCAATGCGATAAAAAAAAGAGGTAAAGTTTGTTTTAAAAACATGATTTTCTTTATATTTTTTCTTAAATTTCCTTTGTATATACAAATAAATAAATTGGAAACAACAATATGAACTAATCAAATTTCCGTTTTTACCATTTAACTAGACAGGGGCAACAACATATTTAATGTCAAGTTCATCCACAAACTTATGTATTCTATCCGGACAGTAAAACTCTGAAACATTTCAAATACTTCTTGGAATAATCTTCCAATCCAAGTTTTCCCATATTTCATTAGAGCCTACCGCCATAATCCCTGTCCTTCCGCACTTTATCTTCCGACAAAGACGGGGGATGATTATTCTACCCGCATAGTGGTCTGAACTTCACGGTCAAGTGAGTTCCGGACACGAATCGAGATTAGGCTTCTGTGGGACCTAACTGATGGCACAATTATTAATCAAGATATTAGAAATAGAGATAAAAAATACATTTTGGCGTTGCATAAGTTTCAAATCATACTTGAGTAAAAATGAAAATGCATTACGTAAAATAAAGTTTTTAAGAACATTAAGGAAGGTACTTTTTCATTCATGCAAGTAGTATTCCATACATTTTGCTTCCCATAATTATGATCTACTAATCACATGGGAAGCAAAATTTATGGGATCTAAGTATTTATGACATTGGAAAATATGATATTTCACTTTTTTTATTGCTTCTGTGTATATTAAATAATAAAGATTATATATTTATTTTTATTTTACTAAGGCTTATTTTTAACTGACTTCCAAAAAGAAGGACGTTCTCAATTCGACTGTATTTTTTTGTTTGTTACGCGACTACTCCGCCAATTATGAATTAATTCTTCTTTGTTTGATAAGTAAAACCTCAAAGGTCCCATATAAGTTTTATCAAAAGCTATTCAGTACTTTGGTTTTTATAACAAAATAACAGAAAAAATACCATTCATGTAAACATTTTTGCGTATTTTGACATCGTTTTTTCAGTTTTTTATTTTTATTATTTAGGCACAGAAGCAATTTAACTACAGTTCTCAGGACAATGCTCCAAAGTTTTAAAAATATATATTTCACCACAAACATGTATATTTCATATATTTCACCACAATGGTTTAAAAACTCACGCTCCGCTTATATAGAGACAAAAACATACTCAAATAAGCAGAAATTGTTCGTTCAATCGTACCAAAAAGCTACGATTCCCGAGGACTTATTGCGAAGTGTCAAAATTCATAATAGGAGGTGAGGAAACCCGCTATCTATTGGCTTTTCCGGACCATTGAGGATGGCTTCGAAGCGAGAGAACGATGACACGTGAAGAATCACCCTTGGAGGTGACGGAGTATTAGCTAAAAGGGCATCCGATATTTTGAAGATCGCTAATATTCTGGGTTCAGTGCGCTTAAAGATGGTTTTAGGGATTTGGAAGGCAGTGTGGAGTTTGATGTCAATGTGTCAATGCTTTTTATATGTCGTATTGTTTTAGCTGTTTATTTTTTTTAATATTGACATTTGACTGCAGATCGTCATAAGTAATGTAGTGGTAAACAATGATAAGCATACCTATGGAATGGTAACTGAATCTTAAGTGATGCCAGAACACACTCTTAGCTACTTGGAGATAAATTAAATCCTTATCTGTAGCTTTATGGCTAGCTAAATGGCCTGATGATGTGGTATTAGCCAGCAATATGTGAGAGAGAAAGTGTATATTTTTTACAAACGCATATTAACTATCAACAATAGATATTTTTTTCGTTTAGTAGGTAAAGACTTTGATAAAGTATCAACGGGATGTAGGCCAGTCCTCAAAAACGCCAGAGTTCAATGAAATCTAATTAGACCCTTTACACGATTAAAATAATTTCGATTTTCAAAATAATTCGAAGCGGCAAACTACGTCTCTAGACTTCTCAATTAAAGTTAAAGTCACTCGTTAAAGATGGACCTTAGTATTATTTCTAGCAAGCTCAGAACAATATAATAACATGTAAAACATACGGCCATTGTATATGTTATCAAACCACCGTTCTATAACAAAAACTTGCGAAACTTTTGAAAAAATGCATAAAATTTCAACTATAGCCATACCTTACAATTCCTATAAAATCTAGCTAACAGGGATTCTACAGTGTTACCATTAGAACCACCTCTAGTTCTAACCTATTGATCCCGTTTCCAGATACCATAAATCTAGTCTTAGATCACGAAATCCCATTACATGTACGTCATTAGAAGTAACTTTTTCTAGCTTTAGTAAAACTAGAACTAGAGACATAAGTTGCATAAATTCAATATATTACATACATACATACAATTATGCCAATTTTCTCTAACAGTTTAGGCAGATCGTCAAAGGCTGTGAAGCCTTTTTGACGCTTAACCTTTTACTTTTTTTTGATATTTTACCGTGGTTAAAGGGTTAGATGGAAGGGAGAGGATATTAGAGGGTTAGAGGAGATTAGAGGGTAATATGAAATATTGGCTTGCAGTGAAAGGGGGTTAGCCTACATAAACGTCAATTTCCCACAAGTCCCTTAGCTGACTTTTACAGTTTGATCGGGAAGAGAAGCACTGGTACATTCTTTGTTTTTATTTTCCTGCCAGTCCAACATGGAAGAAAAAATCAAAATATTAAAATGAAAATAACGTTAATAATTTTATACTTTCAAAACTGAAACCACTCGTAGTCTCGTACCTTAGGCTAGGTGCTACTGGATTATTGAGTCTGGGAAATTTCGACAGGTACCAATCAAATACCATTATACTTAAGTTTCATATGAAAAATATCGATTTGTGAGGTTAACAGTGTGTGTAGTATAAAACATAAAAAAAGCAAAAAAGGTGATCCTATCATTGTTATCGACATTTCAGACAAAAATAAGTACATGGATACAGACCCATAGATTTCCCATACGAGCGGTTATCGTCTTGTTGCTTTGCTACCTGTATAACGGGTGTAAGGGTATCAACAAAACAATTCAAGCAATGTGAAATAGTCTACCTAATATGATCTAAATTCAAATATACTTACTCACTTGTTACCTGACTACGGCGAAACAAAAGGTTGGGTGTGTTATGTAATTGTTGATCGGTATCTATGTATGCATTTATGTTCATTTGTTCCCTCATAACTTCTAACTACTTATCATAATAAAAAAAAAATAAAAAAAAATGATGTGGCTCTGCAAAAATATGTGATGTGGCTCTGCAAAAACCCCAAAATAAGTTCAAAAACTAAAACTCGACTGATGAAAAAAAGGATGAAACAAGTAAATAATTCTCATCAGAAATTGTTATTTATAAACTATTCGATATGTGCCGTGTATTAAATAAACAACTTACATGTAATAAATATTTTATTTTATTTCATACATATTCTTAATAGTTTTCAGAGGATAACCGTGGTCGTATGCCACCTACTGTAATTCCTCATTTTTTTATATATATTTACATTCTTAAATCAAAGATTTTTACAATAAACATAAAAATATAATTAAAAACTTAAGCCTTGGTTGCTACCAGCAGCGGGGCAGGGCCTATACCTAAGCTGCTGACGGTAGACAGATTTAGGAACAATGCGTGCCAAATCTAGAACGACTTATTATTATTATTAGAGTCTCACCGCACACGTAACATGGGCTAAACCACAAAATGCTGCCACTGACCTGCGTACAGTAGGTTTCATACTCGACTACAAGCGTCAACATATACTTTAAAGTTTAAGTTTAAATAAAATGTATTAAAACTGTTGTTCGCAACTCAGTGACCGACGGTGACGGTTGTTGTGGCGCATATCTCGTGTTCGGGGACCCTAATGCTGTGCTTCTCCATGGGTTTCCTTTTTTTTCTTTTAAGCTACGAAACCTAAAAAGAAAGATGAACTGGCAATAAGAACTTCTTAATTCCCTTAAAATATTATCTACTGGCAAATTTAAAAGCATACAATGTAAGTTTATAAAAGTTAGATGCTGAAAAATTAAGGATATATGCATCGTAAAAATTGAAATTAAAACTGAATGATCGTGTAAATAAAGGTATCCTTGGCCCTTTGCATGCGTATTACACATATTTTCGCAAGCCTGAAACAAAACATTTTGTTTTGATACTCAAGTAAAATAAATTTGTAAAAATACGTTTACTTAAGTCAAGTAACAAATGCATCCGTTTTCACTGCTTCGACGTTGGCTAGAGAGTTTATTTTCAAATATAAACAAAAAATGGCTAAGCCGAATAATAATCAAATAAAAAATTAGATCAGAATCGGTCTATCCGTTTGAAAGCTACGATACCACAGAGAGATACACAGTTACACAAATGTACAGATACACAGATGTACATATACACAAGTTAAACTTATAACATACAATTTTTTATCGTAAATAATTAGTAATTAATGTTGCCCCACGTGCGCATCACATTCATACATTCTCTAACTAGTTTCCTAGTAAACTACATACGTTAGCACCGCGTGTTCGGAACATGACTAATGCTTAGCCATTGCATGAGCTGCAGTCATGCATATCTACTGCAGTTGTGAGCATTTGCACGTACAAATAACATCGTAATAGAATTTCTTTAGGTCAGTTTGCACTGCCTTGGTAATTGCATGCGTATAAAGATGAAGGAGAAGTGTGGTGTGAGTGTTTTTTTTAATGGAAAGAGGAGTGTTATAAGTTTGATGTGTGTATATGTGTGTTTGTCTGTGGCATCGTTGCTCCCCGACAAAAAACCGAACCGAATGGCTGAACCGATTTTAATGAAACGTAGCTAAGACATTCTCGGTAAATGCACTTTCAATAAAGGTGGATCAAAATCGGTCCATCCGTTTGACCAGCGTTGTACTACGATGCTACGGACAGATATACAGATAAATAAATAGATACATACGTAAAACTTATAGATCGCTTATATGCTCCAAATAATTATTCAAGATGTCGTCATCATAAGCTCTTTGCTACCCCTATACACCGGACGGTTGCACGCTCTAAGTCACCTATACCGCGTACTCTCTCAGCACTCAATGCCCTTCTGGATGCCAAACCAACCAGTGATTTGTTTGCTGATGAATGGAAGGTAATGTTATCTGAATGCCTGAAGTTTTGCGAGAAAGATGTGTGAATGTTAATGACTGTTTTATAGTATTATTATTTGACATAATTCAATAATTATTACTGTTTGTTACGTAGTTTGATTATATTATTGTAATAGTGTATTATTGTGGTGAATCTTGTTATTAATTTTAGGTCATGTTATCTAATTTAACATGAATATTTCGTATTATATAATGTTATGTAATTAGTGTGGTGATTAACCGTACTAATGATGATAAATAAATAAATAAATAAATAGTTTCATTTACGTACCTATAGATCAAAGTAATGCTTGAAGATATCTCAGCCAATTTTGAACCGATTTAGGAATTTATTTTTAATTAAAAATGGAATATCACGTCATCAAGTCATCTCGTAAAAATTAGCTAGCTAAATCATCAACACTGACAATAATATTCTCCTAATAAGATTTTCACGATTAACACTCATTGAAATGAAACAAATTTCACCTCGCCTGTGATGACGGACGCTGCAAAGTGTTCGAAACGTCAGGTCATAAAATTATGTGAAATATACGCGATAACTCCGTTAGAATTTGTTTCGTTTGAACACTAACGATAGTATTTTACATTTCCTATTGCAGAACAACAAACAAAAAAATTGGTTGTCTGTAAAATCGGTTTACGGGCGATAGTTTAACGTGACAACATACATACGTCCACGCGCGAGCTCCGAGGAAGGATAAATAGAAGTGACGACGGTCGGGCGCGGCGTACACCCGCTCGCTTCCTCAGCCACCGCGCGCGGTTGTAACGGGCCAAGGAGCATAACGGGACAATGAGTCATCCTTTTTCGTGCATGCAGCCGGCGTTCTTCGATTTATTAGACGTTGTCACGTCAAAAGATCTAAAATTATCAAAATTGACTATCGACATTTCGGGAACGTATTTCATTTAAAATGAGCAGCCTAGCGGGCTCGCATGCCCCGAGCGAACCACGTCGCCCGGCCGTGTCCCGCGTGTCACGCTAATGGGAAACAGTTGTGATCCAAGCCGTACCTGTTTTGTACGGCCTACACGATTCGGCAACTTGTGCTCATCATACACTACAATTCAACATGTATTCTCTATATTAGGTATTATTTTACCTCGACTCTTCACTTTAATACATTTAAATTATAATTGATGGGATATTTGCCCAGAATTTGTTTTGCAATAAATAAATAAAAATAAAATCAATTTATTTCAGGTATCTTTGACACATACACAGAACATTACAATATTACAAAAAAAAAGGTCTAGCTGATAATATTTTGGCGCAGTTGCATGTACCTACTTTAAGTTTTTTACGGAATATTTACAATGGCATTTTTTTGAGTTCTCGATATTTTGGTATAGTTACATGCACAAAGTTTACGGGCATAATGAAGAATGCAATTTTTTGAAAAAGTTTTGCCAAAAAATTGGCCTCTTTTTAGAGTTCCAGTATATACTGAAACACACATATACATAAAGGTAATCGAAATTTCATATCACTAATATTTTGATATGTTTAGATAAACGGTTTGTTCAAAGTTACCCATGAAGTCCCATCCAATTAAGCGAGTCTGAAGCTAGACATAAACTAACGTCCATGTAAATTAACCGAAACCCTGAACATGCAACCGCTACCACAATTTATAAAGCAATTTTAAGCAGAACCTCTCGGTTGATAAATCAATGCTGGCCCGAAACTATCCAAACATTTATTATGGTTAAGGATGAAAAACGCCAATACGTTCAGTGACCAGTTTATGTTGACCTGTAGAGTTACATTGCATAATCCGCTGTGAGATATGTTTTACCGATCGAGGGGTAATGATAGGAAATGAATTAATGGTTACATTAATTCGTAACGACTTTTGTGTTTATATGTTAAGATAGTATTCTGTGCAAAGTCCTTAATATTCGGAGAGCGCGCCAACTTATTTAAGGCCTATGTATACCTACATAATAATATATACTTGTTTCACATTCTAATAAAGAATTGAATTAAATTTACAATGTACGCTAACTTTGTCAAAATTTCTCATTATACGTCTAATAATCCAGAATGCCGAGTACATTGCCACACAGAATAATGAGTAACATATCCATTTTTTTTTTTTTATTATGATAGGCGGCTTAAATGTCACTGCGACCTATTGAGATCTATTGTGACTGCCGCTGTATTACAGTTCTCTCCCTAGTCCTGCGCTCATTAAGAAGCTCAGTACTTTCTTGGGAGAGATACTTTTGACCTCGTCTGGCTGCAATGTATGCCTGCCCAGATGTAGGCTACGTTTGTGCACCAGTGGCCCACAGTCTGTGAGGATATGCATAGGTGTTTCATCAGCTTCGTGACAAAGCCTACACTCCCTTGACTCGCTCAGTCCTATAATGGGCATGTGCTTATTAAGACAACAATGTCCAGTCAGGGCTCTGACCCATATATGACAACATTATCCATGATTGGAAATACATTTGTTTGCCGGAAACCGTTTCATAGAACTGTTTGATTCTACATGTTTTACTTGATAAGAGTCTCCGATTCCATAGTACGTTTGTTAGGTTTATTTTTCTGAAAAAATTTTGATTTGTAATAACCAGAAATCTTCTTATTTACAAATGTTCGTTTTTATTTTGTATATACAATTTTATTATATATATATTAAATTATTAGGTTAGATTTATTAGTAGTCTAGTAAAAATAAATCCGTTTGTATGGAGCAGATCACACTCACAGTATTTGCAACTGGGGGGGGATTCTTTGAAATTATTATAGGAAAATAACAAAAAATCATAGATCAACAATAATCCCCGATTTATAGACTGGCTGCGTTCCGCGGTTTCACTCGCGTAGTTATGAAAAACGGTGATGATTATGATGATGATAAGTAGCTTATGTCCGTCTCCGGGTTTAAAGCTATCTCTATACTAATTTTCATAACGATCGGTTCAGCCGTTTGAGCGTGTAAAGGTAACAAAATTAGCTTTTATAATATCACTAGCGGACCCGGCGAACTTCGTTTCGTCTAGAAGTCGAATGTCAAATCATCGTCAATAGTCACAAAACCGACCAAGAGAGAGTCGGAGAGTTCTGAACAAAATTTCGTCAATCAAGTACATATAATTGTCAAGAGTGCTGCTACCTAGAGACATCGTTTTATTTTTCCTGTAAAGTTTACGTAAACGTCTATCATGTCAAATTATTTCAGATAGTTGACCCGGTGATATTGTGTAGTCACCAAAAGTTACCAAAAATCGATATGAAGTGAAGTGAACGTACCGTGATTAACAAACACTTATTAGCAAACAAAAAACTACTTAGTCTTTAAAACAAAACGAACTTTATCAAAAACATATAAAATTATTATTAACGCGGTTATGTGTTGTCACAGATTACCACAGATTCTTTTGTTTTAAATTGAATGACGTTGACATTCGTTACGCGCGTTTTTTAAAATATGCAAAATTAAATGTATATTTTTCAATCTTTCTGAGAGATTTTCTTAATATTTGTTTCCGTAAGAACCTTGTACAGAGTATTAGAAAACTACAAAAAAAAAATAAGCCAAATCGGTCAAGCCGTTTTCATGTTATGTCGTGACAACGGAAAACGGGTTTCATTTTTATATATATAGATTATGAAATTGTGTCAAATGTATTTCAAAACATCAGTACATTCATTTAAATAACACTATACTTAGTTGTCTTTTATGTTGTCACATCTTATTTTTACTAGACTATAGATTCAAATTCAAATTCAAATTAATTTATTTTTGGTGTATAAGTATTGTACAGTTAATGTTCTTACAAAATGAGTAAACCCAGGGCTTTTTTTGTAAGGGCACGTGTCAAAGGAAATTTCGAAACTATTAAAAAATTGCCATAAAAACTGAAAAAAATATAGAACTTGAAAATAAATAAATTTTGGTAACCTTTAAAAAAAAAATGTTTTTTTTATAGGTAAAAATTATCCTAGTACAAAATCTGATCCATCTTTCCTGTCAATCTTGACTTGACTTTCGAGAATTAGCGTGCCCCCAAAAAAGAAGTGACAAAAAAGGCCTGAGACCTATTATAAATATTAAAAAATAACGATGGGACCACCTCTGAAGTATGATCTACCAAATACAAAAAGATTCATCAAAATCAATGCACAATAAAATTGGCTGAGTAATCGGTGAACAAACATACAAAAAAACATACAGACCTGATTAATAACCTCCTTCTTTTTAAAAATCGGTTAAAAATAATAAATAATTTCATAATTCGTATATTAATAAATAGATAAACGGCGAATAGCTCACTGATATTCCTCATTCGTCTTGTCAATAAATCGCATAAAATAATATACGTTAACAAAGGGCGAATTCTGTGTACGCCAAGTTTTAAAAATCTCTGCTAACCATAAACAATTATTCATCTATGCTCCAATAAATTCATGAACACTAGATAATTAAGCGCATATCCCGGAAACAACGTAGGTGTTGCATAAATTCTCGTAAGCACTTCAAAACAACACCTGAGCTTTCAAAACAAAGAGCTAACGTTCCCGTCACCTTGCTTCAGGATTCCGTCATGTATACTCGTTATTGTGTACATCGATCGAGCTACCGGCTCCTTAGAGCGACGTGATCGCAATCCAGAACGCCTATTTATACACATTGTCGGCTTCAGTACTTCAGTAGCACTCTCGACTTTCTCCATCAAAACCACTTGCAACAGACCTCTACCGAACACATATTTTCTCCTACTAGTAGTGATACGGTCAGTCTGTCCAGAGTTCATGTTATGCCGGTTTACAAGCCGTAAAAAGTCGAAACTAGTTTGGCGTTAACTATGAGATGAATGGAAACTTTTCAAATAGTTGGCGGGTGATTGCTCGTCAGCTTTTTGCGTACATTTTAGCGTTCAGCTCTGATGTTAATTAAGAAATAGCATGTTTGATTTTTAGTTTTAAGGTAGGAATACAATGTAAGGGAAAGTGCTTTGTATTTCATTTGAGTACCTACTTACAATTGTTGATGGGATGCACTCAAATAAAATACAATTCAAATTTCCTTTCCCGCAGGGCGATTTGTACAGATATTCTGTCTACATTATTTATAATCTAACAAAATTAGATTTAGAATATCTGTACAGATATTCTAAATCTAATTTTAGGGTCTACATTCAGTCCAATATCTGTAGTACCTACATTGAACCATGACGGCAGCACCATTGCAAATTATACGGTACGGCATCGTTAGTGTGTAACACGCTACGACTCGATAACAAAATAATTGGCCAAGAGCGTGTCGCGTCACGTGCAAGGTAAGGTTCCGTAGTTTCACTTCACTGTGTGCACACTTATAATAGAGTTACTTGTTTGATACTATGAGCAACGAACATATTAATTGATTTTGCGATTTAAATATAATTTGTACGAAAATTACCGCTCCAAGTACATTTTATGAGTTGATTGTTCCTAACTCGGTAACTTGTAAAGTCTACTAAGCCATGACAACCGTAACCTAAGCCGTAACCTTTTAATTTCATCATAATATTAAGCTACTAGCAAGAATTATCCTTTGAATTTGGCCTTTTGTTATAATGTTATTTTTATTATGGGGTCAATAAAGTGTTTTTGTATTGTATTGTATTATCACTACAAAGCTTAATATTTCACACTCGGATCTCTAAATTTTAAAGTGGTTTTCGCACATCCACAATGTTTTTTGATTTTATCTATCCAGCGATATCCCACACGATAGGGAAGACAAGAAAAAAAAAACATTCATACCTACTTTATGTGTAAGTACCCAAAAACCATTTTTCAAGGTTTTATTCCACCGTTATATGTATACCCATACTAAATTACAACTTTCTAGTATTAATAGTCTTAGAGCTAATCAGTGGACAGACGAGCGGACATGGCGAAACTATAAGGGTTCATAGTTGAATACGGAACCCTAAAAATGACACCGTCGCTGTTTCATTACATCGGAAAATTTAGTCGGCGCAGTACCGTGAACCGTGTGATGATAATCATTACCATTTCATTAACTATTGCTGAATCTGACAAAATATTGAAGAAATCACTCGTAAACTTTAAGTAAAATATGCTGAAAACAGACGTGATAAACCGAACTAGACTTGTCATTTCCATTATCTAAAAGTAAAACATTTCTGCGTGATATTAAAATATTAAACTAAAATAAATTACTCCAAGTTAGGACGCGTACACAACACAGTTTAATTTTTTTATGAAACCAGTCCAGACCCATTCAATCAAAGCCGGACGCATTCAAATGAACCAACAAAGTGATTACATTGCCACAAAACCCACGTAGGATTAATAATCGGAGTGTCCAGACGTCCCGCACGCAGGACATCGTGGCGAGAATACTAAATACGGGCCATGTGTGAACGTGGCTTAATTCCGGATTTTGGCTGCATTTTAAGGTTTGATTAAAAATTGCATGCAAATGTTGGTGAAATTTTAATTAATCATCATCTTCCTACCCTTATCCCACATTGGTGTAATTTTAATTAGTACTTTGATTAAAAATTTGTAGAATTCTCACAAGGCCAATTTAGCTTAACCCGTATATTTTCTGTGATTAATAAATGGCCAAAACTAGAAAGACATAGAATTATTAACATTTATTAAAGGATAATGCCTAGATTTTCGGCAACATTTAAATTTTGCTTCAAATTTTGTTTGTAATTTGAAGCAAAAATCTTGAAAAACCATGATATTGTCAAGTACATAACAAATCAAAGAAGTAATATAACTATTTAAAATAAAAGTAATTTCATTGATTCTATTGATTTCATTTCAGCCACGCTTCTTTTTGCAAGTTTTGATACCAACATGTCATACTACTAACATAATTTTATGCTCCTCGGAGCTGTAGACCTCATACATTAATTCCAATAAAAAACCGCGTTGAACCGCGTTTTGGAAATTTTCTTCAGTTTTCCAACATTGTTGGCGACAGACACTCAAACAAAAATAAACCTGGTCTCTTTTGATTACGGGTCTATAGTTCGCAAGTAAAAAAGTTTCTTCTAAACAGGCGCGATCCTTCGTTAACCGTAGCTTCGCTCAACATAATATGGTGAGTTGCAGTCAAACGCCAGCCTGTTAATGATAAAAAATATTATTTTTTCTCATCTCTTTTCTGCTACGGTGTAGTCCAGGTTTTAGTCATAACAGTACACAAAATAGCTCAATCTCTGAACATCTCTTGTTAAAAGCTATCTCACAGCCAAAATTCCCATTCTAGGCATAGCCAGTCAGCAGGGAGTATTAAGGCCATTCTAGATACGACTGCAGCCATTGTTTGCGTGTCTTCCACGCATTACCTGCAAGCTACGAGCCTCTTGGGAGGTGACCTACTTCGCAGCCATATCCCTAAGTGCTTACGCATCTAGGTTATTGTACTATAACAGTATTGGAATCGATAGGCTGATACGCGGTATCGAATATCGCTTTTACCACAGATTGCGTAAATGGAAATAGTTTGGGAGCTAGCGACTAAACTATTTTAACTATTTATTTTATTACAACGTATATGTAAAAAAAACATTTGCTCATTCTGGCAAAAAAAAACAATTATATCTCAAGCTGTCGAGAGATGCACGTTCACGTGCAATGATTAGGGGTGTATCAATAAGACTACGAAAAACTGTGCCTATACAAAAAGTTCATTGATTCGTGACAATATGTATGTATGACGATATGTAATGTATGGAATATTTTTTCATGTATTTGGATTAGTTTAATAGTTAAAATTGGATATATTGATGAGTACAATGACCCCCTTAGAGTACGTCTGTCGTCCAAAGATACGTTTTGTGCGTATACGAGTATGTGCCGAGGCAAATGCGCTACAAGTAAAAGTTTCTCGCAATGTGAAAGGACGCTACCGATGACACAAACACAAAGTCAGAATGAGTTAGTGAATTAAAGTGTATTTGTGTTCCCTGATAATAATCTGATTTTAATATTTGAATAGTATAGCTTAGTTTTGTTACAAGATTAATATATTTTCGACAGCTTAGATGTGTACTGAAGACATAATTTCGTGCATAATGAGAGTGATGTAAATGTAATGACTTTTTTTGGTTCATATAGATGCTAAGCGGCAATTTTTGTTTACGTATATTTTTTAAAATATCCGAAATATCCTAATAAAAAATCCGATTCCAATCTTCGTGTTACTTACTTAAAATTGCTCTGGTTTGCTGTGTTTGTACCATACAAAATTCAAACGAAACGAGCTATAAAAGGGACATACCTAATAGATTAGACTTCTGTGCTAATAGTGCAGTATTTTAATCAATCAATTTTATTTTTTAGCAGCTGGCTCTCTGTCTAAAATCTGACTTTCCGGGTGAATAGAAAAAACAATGTGCCCCTGCCAAATGGAAGCCCGCAGTTGAATTGAGACCTGCTATCAATATTTTTTATAGTAAACTTTTTTTTTCCGATACCAGTGAGGTTGAGCCTTTAAAATTTTATCCGGTAAAACTTTTTCACAGTAATGTTTTGTACAACACAAAATTTATAGACATTTTTGTCGTTCTTTCATTTTTGTATCAGTACAATATATATTCATTTTCTAGTCTTTTTGATAATTGCCCTAGCCGATGTATTAGCTGTTAGTTATTTTATAATCAATAAATAATTTAAAATTACAATTTCATATTTTTATAAAAGAGAAACAATAAAAATACCTATATAGAAGACCATGGTAATGAAAAATTGCTAAGGATTTTATTTTGTTAGCATCTAAATGTACTAACAAAAAAAGTTAAGCCTACACATCATTCGATAAAACTGGGATTTCGATAAAACATATAAGTATGGGACCACCTCTGAAGTATGACCAACAAAAATAAAAACCGGACAAGTGCGAGTCAGACTCGCCCACCGAGGGTTCCATACAAAATAAATAAAAGGGGGAAATCATATTTTTTTTTTATGTTTTCCTTCATAAACTGAAAAATATACATCGTAAAAATATTTAACACATTCCTTGCTCACAACTCGGATCCGAGTGAAGCGGGGCTATAGTAGCGGCGCCTCCCACTCGGATCCGAGCGAGCGTCCCGTTCATTTTGTAGTAGTCAGTAAACCGCCGGCGTTTGAGGCAGTCAACGTTGCTTTGCGCGGCCACTCTGTACTTAATCAAAATTCGCCTAAAAAGTTTTGGTTCCCAGCTGAAGTGAAGGGTCTGCAGGGGACGAAGAATGTGTTAAAAACCTGTTTTAGCTTATGCTAATGAGGCTCTTTCATATGATACCCCACATGATACGGTTAATTCACTTTAAAGTTTGGGCCCTCATTCCTTGCATAGAGACACTATTTTTTTGTGATTAAATTAAAAATGTCCAGTTTTCGGATTTCTTAACACAATGCTTCTTGCCAAATTTCATAGTTCTAGGTCAACGGGAAGTACCCCATAGGTTTTGATTCCTCTGTGAGTGTCGAAATGTGCGTTTTTACGACATATTCAGCTGTAACTTTTTTTAACAAAAACTGAGTAATTTTATTACTCTTTCTGCAGCAAGATAATATGGATCTGCGTATATGGTTTTAATTTCAACTCGATACCTTCACGCGTTCCCGAGATAAAGGTCTTGAAACCCGGACAGACGGACAGACGGACAGACGGACAACAAAGTGATCCTATAAGGGTTCCATTTTTTCCTATTGAGGTACGGAACCCTAAAAAACAGTCGAATGAGAACCTCCTCCTATTTGGAAGTCGGTTTAAAATGACTGTCATGACTTTGTACGCGAAAGTGAATAAATATGGTCGTTTAAAATAGAATAAAAGTATTACAACATTTTTTGAAAACCTTTCTGCACACACCAATTTTAAACTTATAATAAAATCTAAACTAAACCCGTACCAATACATGGAACTAACTCACACAAAATTGCCAGATTCTACTCTCGACTATACGAAACCCTATCGTGCTTTTAAACGCCAGCTAGGGATACCCTATTACACGGCAAATCCCATGATAGTTGAGACTAGTTGCATTGTCAACTCTGAAAATAAGCGGTCTTGGAATTAAAGCTTGTAAAACACAAAACAACCCTTATAACCAGGATATTAAGAGTGAAAATCTGCATATTAACAATAGTTATAAAGTGGTAGACACAAAAGCACTTTAATGCCAGCACGTGGCGCAAACGCATACGCGTTCAATCTCGTGCCTTTGATGTGAAGTTGTCCCTTGTTTGTCTAAACGCACACTGATTGCTCGCTCATTAATTTTGGATTATTTGGCGAAGGCGACGGCATGGTCTGGTAAAGTCTGCTGCGGCCGGGTTGTGGTATCAAATGAAGATTAACTAGATTAGATGACTGCTTAAATCTTAATCTTAGGATTGATTAAGAAATAGTGGGTGAATTGTAGAATAGGGAACTGGTGCGATTTGTTTTCTCGTAAGAATTTATAAATGCCATACCTACTCTAACTATATAAAACATAACCTTCATTTTTGCAGAGTCGGGTAAAAAAGCTATAAGTTTAGTTTCGATTTGCGCTATGGTGCCATTTTTATTTCATAAAATTCAAAACATAAACGTTTTACCAGAGTGAGTTTTCTCGATAGATATGATCGGGGCGTCTTGAAATCCCGACTAAGTATATTTCTTCTAGACACGAGCGTTCCATCGTAGATTGCAATGTTGCTCAACATCAAGCGAGCTTCCGGTCAACAGTCGTGTATTCGGAAAAGAAAATGAATATCACATTATCAATTTTACAAGTAAATTAATTGATTGATAAGACTAATAATAAACTCATGTAGTTCCACTCTTTTAAAGTTATGGGATCTCTGAAAGATCCAAGCCCTAACTCTAAAACCCAAAATTTTGGTCAAAAAGAGTGACTTGGCTGATTGAAGAAAATATTTCAAAATATATAATTAAAGATCAGTTACTTAGTCTCTTAGCCTCTAACTTAACTTTTGATTTAACTTAGGCAAAGCTGGACTAAAAAAAAAACTCAATAAATTTAACATGTCAGAGTTTACAGCATGTTTTTAAAATAATATTTAAAAAAAAATGAGTAAATAAAAAAAGGCTCAGATAACAATGACAATAAAAGTAAGTACCTATATAAAAAGAATCAACGGTATTTTTACGATTGTTTTCAAATTCTTTTTACCATCTTTCGCTCAGAGATAAAAGTAAATAAGCACAAATGATTGCAATTATATTTCGCCAGCAGTCAACAAACATTGGTAATCAAACCGCATCTGTTCTGTATGCAGAACGACAGACGATAACGGAGATTATTGCCACAGTCACGGGTTATTTAAGGACATGACTGCACGGGGACTTGGGACTGGGATTCATAACATAACATTCCATTATTCGTTATTTAAAAATATTATTACATGCATATATACTGGTTATACTCGAAACTCGTGTTTGTGAAAATATTCTCATGTAAAATATCTGTGTGATATTCAAATATTACTCTAAGAATACGAATAGGTAATACTTAATAGACGTAATGTTTATGTCGCCATACCCATTATTTAACCTGGCAATAGTTGCTATCATTTATACAGGCCGTATTTGTAAATAATGTTTACCTAAGAAACTTGATAATATATATTTTTCAATTTCTTCGTTTTTTAGGGTTCCGTACCTCAATAGGAAAAAACGGAACCCTTATAGGTATCAAGTTGAAATTATTAAAACCATATACGCAGATTCATAGTCTCTTGCCGCAGAAAAAAAAAAATTCTCAGTTTTCGTAAAAAATAAGCCGAACAGTAGACACCCTCACAGATGAATATCAATTTATATCAATACAAGTATAAGTTTAGAAAACTCAAAAACCCCCGACAAAAAACGGCTGAACCGATTTTGATAAAACATAGCTAAGAACACTCCCGACTAATTTACCTTTCAAACAAAAAAAAATACAAATCAAAATCGGTTCATCCGTTCGGGAGCTACGATGCCTCAGACAGAAACACACACAGGCACGCCAAGCTTATAACACCCTGTCGTTTTTGCGTCGGGGGCAAATATTTTTAATTTTCGTATGTTATCAGACACTCACTCGCTTTGCTCGCGCATTTAATCCCTGATGCCAGTGCTGCTTTACCTTAGCAGTTAGTACATAGCTCGACGCGTCGCAGGCACATTAAATAGGCGTTAAGGCTTCCTTCCGCTTTTTGTGCGACTGCGATTGTGAGCGCCAGAGGGTTGTAATTGTTATGTATCTTTAGGGAATCTGCTGAAAACGGTTATTTGGCGTATATGCTTTCCAATCTTGATGGCTTCAACTAAAGCAAAGTTTTGAGACACGCTAAGCACGAATTGTACTTAGAAAGAATGAAGGTAATGAAAAGAAGGTATAGCATTTTGACAAGACAAAAAGTAATACACAAGGATGGCAATGAGATACAATTAGTCGATATAATCGATCATTACGAAGCTTACGTCTAATATCTTAGAAAGACGAGCGCAGTGCATTGCCACACAGGGTATTTAACTGTCTGAAGTAAGTACTTTAAAACAACCGAAAAAATGCCGAAAAGTTTCATATACGAGTACATATAATACCTACTAATAATATTTTTGTAATGTTGGCAATATTTTTTAATAGTTACTGTTAACGAATTTCTGTATAGAAATCGATTGTTATGAGCCAACGTAAAGATCAACATCAGTCAAGCAAATTCTTTTGACTTCTCTCTCATTTGTAGGTTTAAATAATAAAAGTAGGTATTAAAAATAACTGAAAAAACCGACTTCTTAAATACTCAATATGTATAACGCCTGCAGAAAAGTGAATACACGCATATAAACGTACGTGACTATGCTATTCACTTTTCTACAGTTGTTTTTTTACTGAGTAATCGGTGAACAAACATACAAAAAAAACATACAGACCGAATTGTTAACCTCCTTCTTTTTGGAAGTCGGTTAAAAATAACGAACATGTATTATATATTTTTAAATTTGAAACCAATGGATCTTCGAATAGATAGCAAGGACAGTTCTATTTTCTCAAATCACTGTTTAAAAAATGCTTTTTAATCTTTACTGACATTGTCTAAAAACCAGTTCCAAATTCCACCTAATTTTACCTACAAATCTAAATGACTCAGTTCTATTTCATCCGAAAGGGCAATTCATTATCCGGCAATTAATTTCCGTAATCGGCCAATAAATAATTCAGATTAACTCGAACAAATTAACCGACAAACTCGTATTAATCACCATAAATCAAATGTTTGCCAACTCGCGTGCACTTTGTCCTCGGAGGGCTTTTACAGAGGCGTCATTTTTACGCTTGTTTCCAAGAAGGAAAGTAATGTTGTTCAAACATATCTACAGTTTGTAGATATCTACGAGTACACCACTCGTAATAAGTTTGACGTGTGTATTTGTGTATCTGTGTGTCTGTATGGAGTTGTAGTTCTTAAACGGATGGACCGATTTTGATATACTTAGTTTTGTTTTCAAAGAGGATTTCATCGAGAGTTTCGAGTTCTTAGCTCTGTTTCAAAATCAGTTCAGCAGTTTTTTTGTCGGGAGGGCGGGGTTCTTATCTTGCCTCTCCCTTATTCTATTTTTATGTCTATTTATTACCTACTTACTACAATTTTGTTTTTTCTAGACTGTAGTGCAATTAGAGGTTAGAGTACCTAAATAGATATCTTCTAGATTGAACAAATAATAACACAAACAACAAACAAACAAATACATAACAACAACAACAAATACAAAACAAATAATATTCGTATAATTGTACAAATTATCAATAAAAATGTTTATCTGTTTATTGACGAGCTCCATTCTCGGCCACACCATTGCATAGCATCAGGCGAGTTGGTGGTCAATTGTAGATTTACCTAAAAAAATTGCTTCTGATACAATATGTTTTGATGACATACCTATCTAGGGAAAGTAGGGAATCCTTTTTTATAGCAACGTAACATCCTTGCAAGAATTAAGCTTGTTGTTTCAGTTATTTTTATATTGACTGACCTTGTGTCTCAGTTGGCAGTATGTCTGCTTGCAGAGCTGTGGGTTTGATCCCCGCCCAGGACAAACATTTGTGTGATGAGCATGGATGTTTGTTCTGTGTCTGGGTGTTTCTATGTATCATAATAATATGTAAATATTTACAAAAAAGTATATAAGTATTCTATTAGCCATCTAGTTCCATAGTACAAGCTTTGCTTTGTTTGGGCTAGATGGCGTTGTATGAAATGTGCACATTTTTTTTTATTTTATTCCAAAACAAGGACATAGTAATAATAAAAGTCTACGCTACCTAAAACTTATCCTTTAAGCCATAGTTTCGAGTGGTGCTATCTCGCGAAAACAGGTGACAAAGTAAGAAAATAAAATGTAAGTCTTGGACATCGGGCGGCATTATTCAAGTTTATCGCTCGACTAGCCCGACTCGAGCGACACCGCAATTAGAGGATCTCACCACGACTCTGTTTAAATACGAGGCTAGGGATGTGCTAAAGAATCAAAAAGAAAATAAATCACAGTTTAAAAAACTAAAAAACACGCAACAAATTATTGTGGTCAAAGTTCATTACAAGACTTTTCTAACAAATCCAAATACAGCTATGATACGATGTTCCATCATGAAGTTCTAGTTCATATCTTCTACATCATCAGATCAGTTCGACAGTACCATATTATCGTATTGTCATCAGAACTACATACAGCTGCCAATTTTCATGACGCTACGATCCTTGGAAGATGGTTAAATTAGTTACCTTAGATTTCATTACATAGTTAGTTACATACAGGTCGACCTAGTAAAAGCGTGTTAAATAATATCTGCTTAAGGCAAGGTTTCCCCAGTACCTACTTTTGGTATTACACGCTACCTCAGCCCGTACTTCTTGAGTGCGGTGTTTTCATGTACGTAGCACAGAAGTACCTACGTACCGCCGCGCCGCGCCGAGCGCCACGGGACGGCTGCTCGCAAGCAAAGTTATTGTAAAATAAATTTCAAAAAATAGTGCACTAAACGTATCAAAAATGTATACTAGTAGAATGCTAAAAAAAAAAAATAGCTACTGAAATGGTAATAGCTAACTTAAAGTGGATTTTACATGTTTAAAAATGTTAGTTCTGCAAATAATTCATTTCTCACTTTATAATAACCCTAACCAATGATATTATATGTTTAAAAAGGTTGTGATGCGCAAGAGAGATAGCTGCGCACGTTGATATCCGCCTCAATTTTGTAAAAGGTGTCTTAATTTAAAAAAAGGTTAAATAATATTTTCATAATCGATTATTTATTCGATATAATCGATTCACCATAGCACATCACTACGCAAAGCTTTTAAGGCCATTCGAGTGTTTTCGTCTTTTTAACGGTTCAGCGTTTTTACAAAATACAACAGAAGCGGCACAACTGTACTCGTACTGCAGTGTTCTGTTCCACGCTTTTATTTTTGATGATAATGAGTCCGTGACATAATTTCACGTTTGTGAAACACCTTTAGGAAACATTTTAGGAAAACGACGTGACAATTAGAAGGTACATTTTAGCTGCAAGTATCGTAAAGATTTTATTTTATGCTGGCGCGTATCTGGCCCAACGCATACGCATTGCCATTCAACGTGGCAATGCGGGCAGCATGCTGGGTACGCTGCCAACTGGTAGTGGGTTTGAGCATTTGGATTATCTTTAGACCTTTATCGGTCTGGGGTAATCGATATGCTTTTTGTGTTGTAGTTTAGTTAGTTGAGTCTGTATATTGTTTTGCTGTAGTTAATAAAGGCACTTGCCCATTAAAAAAATTGATCTTCTATCATTTACAGTCCTAGGTTCAAATACTTAACAGATCTGTAACAATAGTTGAAGTAAGGTTTTGAAAGAATGGTGGCTGAGGTAAAGTAAGCAGAGCTTAGGATATTTAGCTGAAGATACTTAGATCAACGATATAGTAACAATCGCGGGTCGAAAATGGACCCTATTGTCACGGAATTGAGGAAGATTTCAAGATAAGAGAGAACTCTATACCCAAAAGTTGGATCGAGAAGGTTGTAGATGGAGATTATGATTATATTATATACTTTTCCTTTTCTTGCGCTGTGCGAGTTGTGTTTCTCTATTACTCATTAGGGGGATGAGTAATAGAGGAACACAACTCATAAACCAATGATCAACATCACAGAAATAGTTTTTATTTTTATTTTATGGAAGATCGATGAAGATTTTTCTGAAATTACCTAGTCAATTCCTACGGGATATAGGTGTTATCCACAGCTCATCTAATGTTAAGTAACGGTATGGAATAAGTTAGCAAGCATATCTAGCCTGGAATGGGGAACTTGTGCTAAAGTGAATCTAGTTACGTTTTAGGCTTGAAGTCTGCAAATAAAGCCAGTTGCTTTGCAGTTGGTGCACTAGCTGCAGAGTTACTAAATACTGGTTTGTACGGTTTTCTTTTACAAAAAGAATTAGTTCCAAACACCGTAGCAGTGGCAGCAAGGAGCTGCAACTTGAAATTGCAGTCTGCATTGTTGCTTGAAGTAGCTTAAATGCTTGGTGACAGATTTTCAACTTGAGGATTAAATTTGACGCAAACTCTAAATACTCGTATTACCATATCATGATTTCCTCGCGATATTTGTTTTCTACAAAATCATCAATCATGATTTTCTTTCTTATTTCGCTCATTTTTAGGATTCGTACCAGAGCTATCAGGCACGAAACTCTAATCACACAACCGTCTAACCTATCAATCTATCATCATTTTGTATTATAACAGCATTATTCTCGCAAATTCTATTCTGCATAAAACTAATTAAAACTTAACTGGTCACAACTGGAAACAAAACACGTGCAACGCAGTTAGAATATTAATGTGTTTCTGGACTCTCCCCGCTCGAGCTGAACCTCACTAATACCAAATGATCTCCCCTTGAAGAGGAGGAACACAGAACTGTAGTTTATAGGAGTTACAAATCTACAAATGCACCTAAAACCCTACGTTTGTATAAATACTCAAAAATTTGACGTGATTATCATTCTTAATACAATAAAATAAATGTGGAACGTGTGGCTAAGGTTTAAGTTTTGTTTGTTTTTTCTTTTTGTTTGTGGTTTTTTCTTTAACTAAGGAATGATACATCCAGACAGCTTCTTTTTTACAAGATCTTAAAGAATCAGAGTTTTTTTCATGGTCATATTGGTACACTACGTTACCTACGAACGTACTACGTTGTTACTCATAGGTTTAATTTGTTTATTTACTAATAACGCCAAGCGGTTTGGTCAAAAGCGGACCACCAAGTCGTCTGATATTAATTGCGATAAAAATTATATTACAAATAATTTTCAAAAAAAAAAAAAAAAAAAAAACGCAAAACCCACAAGGCCTTAGATCAGCGATTTTGAGAGCATCTGGATCTCATATGTAATAAGAGTTGTTATTTAGTGTGTGTTATTATACTTTAAAAAAAATTGGTTGTCTGTAAAGTCGGCTTACAGACGATAGTTTAACGTGACAACGTCATAACAAAACATTGATGAAAGATGATGATGATGATGTAACGGGACAATGAGCTAAACGGGTCAATGAGTCATATACTTTATCGTGCGTGCAGCCGGCGTTTATCGATTTATTAGACGTTGTCACGTCAAAAATGAATATGCTATTATATGCATTTCATTGAAAAACCTATTAACATTATAAGATGTATTTATATTATCGACATAAATGTTTATGTGCGAATGTCACGTGAGTATTTATAATCAGCGTTACATATTGTAACACTGAAAAATATAAGTTACGAGGAGTAGCTATTATCCACTCCCTCTATTTGTCTATTCTACCCCGCCTTCAGCAAACTTGTGGACTTGTAAAATTGTAAAATACGTACCTATAACAGGGGCTCCACCTTCCAGATAAACGGGCGAGCGGCAGTCCGACAGGATTAACCGACTTTGTTTTTGTGTCCGGTAGGTATACGGTGAATTAATTATGGACAGCGTGTAGTATCGAGGCTCGAGCGCATTGCTGGTTCGTACCCGTTATTTATGATCACTGGACTCTGGTTTGGGTTTAGAGTACCTACGGGCGTGTTTTTAATTTCATTTAAATTTGTTTTAGATATTTCCGATAGGTAGATAGGTAATAAACAAATAAATAAATATTCGTGGACATTTCACACAACACCATCTAGCCCAAACTAAGCAAAGCTTGTACTATGGAACTAGATGACTGAAAGAATTTTATAGATTATTTTGTCGTAACTAAATTAAAAACGAGGTAAGAAGATTTCAAAAAGGGGGAAGTTTTCTGCAGCGGCATAGGTCGATTTCGATAATAATTATTTATACTAATAATTAGCAGAAACAACTGGTACCCAATTATAAGCGAGTCCTTCAAGAGTTTATTAATAACTTAATTTAAGGTTTTCAAAATATAAGTTCGTAGTCTTGAGGTCTGCTTTTCATAATAATGTTAGGATTTTTTTTATAATTTCCTAATTATTAACCGACTTCAAAAAAGAGGAGATTTTACGTTCGACTGTAGGTGTGGACAGACAGAAAATTCTTCTTACGAATATACCGATAAAACTTACCGAATATACCGAAATGAAGTTGTACTTCACATAGTTTTGGCATATTCGGTAATTTTTATATCAATTTAAGTTTACTAATAAATCTCCAATTATATTATGTTCTCCAATTATTTAATAAGGGACTAGAGGGTTATTGTTATTTATGTAGGGGATAGGCTGACCCCTGTCACTGTAGGCCAACATTATGTCTTACCCTCTAATACCTTCTTCCTCCCATCTAACCCTCTAACCATGGTCAAATGTGGCGTCAAACGGCCTCATGGTCCTTGATGATCTGTTTATCCCGTAATAGAAAATAGGCGTGATTGTATGTATACATGTAATTGTATATAATGTTTGTTTATGTGACCTATGTGCGTAAATAAATGAATTATGATTATTTTGTTCGGCAGTGTACAAATTAAAGCCTGTTTAGGAAATACTTGTACCTATTGTTAACTTTACTATGGAAATTAACGTGGTTACATGGTTAAATATTGTTAACTTACCTGCTATAAATACATAATAAGTATTACTTTTACGCACATTACTGGGTAAATTTACAAGTATAATGATATAATCGTTTATTCCAAAATATCACCGTTTTGGATTCTACAAATTTTTTAAACTAAATTTGCTGGAAATGCCATAGTCTCACTTGCTACAACCAGTTCCATTCAAACACCCATAGAAACATGTAAAACCTTAACCAAGATGTATAACCACCCCCAGACTGTGCCTAATAGATTAACGGCCACAGGTAAGGGTGGATAATATGATTACAGTCAATCGATGACTCCCTCAAGATCAGGGGGTGAAGACACCATGCTGTGATATTTATAGGAGAAAGCGATTTTAAATTATACCAGTGCTTGCGTCTTCGCATTATTTGAATTCTTCAAGGATCTCTGGAGTGTATTAAGATCATTTTGTTTGTGTGAAGTTATATATTTGTAGTAGAATCTACAGAGCCACGATGTAAGTAAGATAAAAAAAACACTGAGTGTATGTATATACCTACGTATAATTATATCAATTTCTTGGAGGCTTTATTGGATTTTGGGAATCGTATATGATTCTCGCGACACAGGCTATGCCTAGTGCGGGAATCAAAGTTTATAGATTTTATTTAAATTCTTTCATAGACTTAATAAAAAAGTTGTACTGAGGGTGAATAGTAACTAAGTTTATTATGTATACGTAAATAAATATATTTTTACTAATTCAATTATGTAATAATCAATGAAGGATTTAGTCTAATTTAGACAACATAAATCTGTAATTGTATTCAATCAACCCCAAGGAGGCGTATACCGATAGCGCCGACCATTTGTTGCCAAAACCAACCTCCTTCTCCTCTCTCCAACAAACATCTTTACATCAAAAAAAAGTTTAAGAATTTCGTTATTAGTTCTAACCACTCAGCCTACGTAAAAAAATGTTAATTAAAGGTTTACCGAAGACTATCCACTTTTATAAGAATTTTTAGACAATTGAGTATAAATACAAGTCATTTTGGTTACTAGAATGATAAACACCTGCCACCATAATACTCATATTGCC
Organism: Lycia hirtaria; assembly: GCA_947563715.1. Classification (NCBI taxonomy): domain Eukaryota; kingdom Metazoa; phylum Arthropoda; class Insecta; order Lepidoptera; family Geometridae; genus Lycia; species Lycia hirtaria. The sequence continues at coordinate 28,175,897 of OX387381.1, read as the reverse complement.
TAAAATACGGATGGTTTTCAAGGCGCCCAAGAGAAAAGCACCATTAAGCCTGTCGACTATTTATTTCAGCATTTCCACAAGAGATCAAGATTCCGTAAATATGACTGGAAGAATAACATCATTCATCATTCCGAGGCTCAAGGGATTTTCGGGTCTATACCATTCAGGAGGGAACCAAATCTTTTTACGCCTGCGGTGTTTGGTGCGCTCTGACATTGAGCGGTCCTCATGACGGATGTGTGAGGACTATGAATAGTGTCACATGAATAGTATGTCTATATGTAAGTGTGCATGGAGGCTGAACTCGTCGACTTTTGCGCGAAGCCAGTAAAGCCAATAAGGAGAGTATTTGCTATAGTGTGTAGCATATTGTAATAGATAATGTTTAATAAATTAAATTACTTGTTCGTTTTTATACCTACGGAAGAGGTCTACGTACATATCTGATGGTTAGCGACGGTGTGTGGCCGTGGCTGAAGCAATCGATCTAGAATATTGAAAAAAAAGGCGACAGATAGTTCTACTACAGTGATGGACGCAACAAAAATGTGGTACAAAATCTTTGAGTACGGATTTTAGGCATTTTAGGGAGAATTACATGGTAGTTTGCCATTTTAATCAGCAAATAATGTGAGTGATTTTATTGTCTGGTATATGTGTCGTGCCTAAATTGTTTAACTAAACATTTCATGTTCAACCATTATATGAAATGGCTACATTTTAATACAATATTCAATAAACAGTTGACTTTTTACTGTTTTTTTTTTTTGGCTATTATAAGGCCAAATAAATGAATACAAATCGGTTGTCGTTATAATCAACTAATTTCAAAACGATCTCATTTCAAGAGATATCTTTGCAGTATATCCTAATTATAGATAAACTATGTAAAAAAAAATACATTTAAACACAACAATTTTTGGATTACAAAATGAAATGCTCCAAAGCGTATTTCTAACAAATGCCCGTTAGAATTCGCATTATATCATTTCGTAAACAGTAGCACACGATTTATTAAACGCAATACAAATGTCAGGTTGCTGGATTAATATATCATGGTGTTTTTAAACGAGATGCATTTATTAATTTAAAAAAAATGATGGTGTATGATTAAGGTTCAAACGAAGCACTATTAAAATATGTACTCAGCTCCTATTTGTTAAACGGTTTAGTCTATGCGTTCACTATGTTTAAAAATCAGTGAAAACTTATAATTTTACGAGGAAGTTTGAGTGGACTCCTGTAAATTTCAATAATTTTTGGTTTATTAATTTATTGTGTTTTTACGCGGTACACCATTATGTTTATAAGTATTTTAAACATTTTAAAACGTTTGAGAAGAAGATCATAATCATATTAACTCAATGTAATCCATATGTATAAAATAGATTTTTGAATATTTTTTGACAAAATTGTGGTCCCCATGTCTCATCAACGTATTTTAATTACTTTAGATAAAAAAAAAAACAATTCACCCCAAACAAAAGGGGTTGCATAATACACGTACAAACACACACCTCCGCCCCTCAAAGTCCTAAATACACGACCATTTAACATTTCATTTTAATCCCTTACTTACGGTCTTCGTCAGTCCAAATAATTTTCGCGAGTCGGACACGCCACCGGATTAATTTGAACACGGAAACAAAATGGCGGACAGGTAAAAGTTGCTTGCAGTTTGGAGCAAAAGCGTGGATTATGGGGTAGGTTAATAATGTAGTATGTTGCTTCTTAGGTTCTTAAATAGTTTATAGGTAATTAGTAAAGTAGGTGGAACTGGCTGGACGATTGTGGAGACTCTGATTCTTTTATTTAGTGTCCCGTTTGGCCCCGTTAAAATTAAGTAAAATAAAAACCTACTTGTAATTTAATGATTTTTTTCAACGTACAGTCAACGTGGGTAACATTGACTCTGCGTCAAACATTGTACGTAGCCAAATCAAATTAATTGATTAATTATTTTACAGTCGTTTTGACTACTAATCTCTTGACAAAATAATCGAGAAACTTTTAAAAAGGTCGCGTACAATGTTTGACGCAGAGTTACTCACGTTGACAGTAACGCGATTGTAATTTTATTATTTTTTTAAACAAAACTCGAAACGTTAACATTAAAAAATTAAACTTGAACATTTTTATTATTTAAAAAAACATTTATTTGTTAGCGTGGGTCGGATGACTCGTTAAGTTGTAGGTCCCGGTTGTTGTTGTTTGTTCTTAACAAGTATAAGTTTACAAAACTCAAAAACCACCGACAAAAACAGCTGACCTGATTTTAATGAAACATAGTTCAGAACAATCTCGGTGAAATCTTTCTTAAAAAATAGATCATAATCGATCCATTCGTTTGAGAGCTACGATGCCACAGACAGACACAGATATATATAGAGATACACAGATATACTCGTAAATATACACACGTCAAACATTCCTCTTTTTGGGTCAATGCCGGGTCAAGCCAGAGGCCTTTCGGCGGCTTAATAACTCTGACACTAGGACTGGCTACTCAGTCTATTCGAGCTTACTTTAGCTTGCTTAGATAGATTTTGCCCGAAACCATTTTCGATAAACACTAGTCGGTACTAAATTAATGTTTTATTTAAAGCTATTTCAATATATTTATTTCATTAAAGTATATATTTCATAACTATTAAGACTTGCACCGTCATCTCCTTTCCTTCCTTCCCTCTCATTAGTGCCTCGGCCAAATTGACGGATGGTGGATAATACATTAAAAAAAGCGCGCCTTCGCGTTGTCACTTCGAACCGTGATGGGTCGCCGCTGCGGTGAGAACCCCGCGCCGCCATTACGATTTCATGAGCGTACGCGACGCCGGCTATAATTCGTCTAAGAACCAAAATAATAGCAATTTCCCATTTTAATCGGGTCAAGGTCACAATACAAAGGACACCCCCTGTGACCCAGTGAAAGTAAAATTCAAAACCTATTCGTGTACATATTGTGGACTTGCCACCAACTAACCACCACGGTGCCAAGCGCCGTGGCCTCTGCTGCCACCACTAACAAGGATCCTGCTGGAGACCAGGAGGAATAAGGCCGAGGTACGTGCTCCTTTCTTCCTACCATTTCTTACGGTGCAAGTCCCTAAGTCAACAGCATTTTTTTCAAACAAGCCTACACAAAGCGGCTTCAATAGCTTATTTACTTTTTATTGAAGACGTCATTAATTCCGCAGAGACGAATATACGAAAAAAAAAACGATACATAAAATACTAGTGGGTCTGCGTACAAGCTTGGATCACACCTAGGAATATAATCGCTAGATGGAATACAAAACGGTCGTTTACTAAACTTACAAACAAAACACACAAAATATAGTAAATTCATTTCCTTCTCGATTTCATATGACATCTTATAGAAACTAACTTATTTCGCCGTTTCGACAAAAATATCAATTTTCAGCCACACCATTTGGAAGAGTTAACAATACACAATTCACAAATAAAAAGCCCAACTCTTTGTTTGCATATTAATCAATCCCATAAAACGATAAAGGCAAATCACCATCATCAATCTCGGGCATCGAATCAAAAATGGCATATAAACAGTCCGGGCCACGTCACGTAGCTGGCAGGCTTTAGGTACGAGACGGGCCCCCGGTTGAGCCCTGGCGGGGCCCCGCTTGGGCTCCGGCCGTTTGATTTATACGCAGTACGCCGCGCCGTGCGCTGAAGGTAGCGCCTCGTAATTCGAACGTGAGCGTAAATCTTGTTTCACACTGAATTAAAAATTAACTAGAAGAATTACGTAAATATTATTTTATTATATAAATAATATTTGATTTACTAATAATTCCTTTCAGGTTTATGTGTTGTAAAGGATGTATAGGTCCCATATTTTTTCTAGTATTAACATTATCTCCAACCATCATTTGGTTGAATAATCAAAGTGGATAACATTAAACTGTATAAACAAATGAAAATGTCAAGTCAATAATTGTATACTTTCTGCAATATCAGTTTTAAGAATGTTACTTTCCATATATTTATAAGTTAAAATTTACGTTCTCAACGCATGTTTCTAGCGTATTTATTTCTAAGTGTGTTCTAAAAAAAATATGATATACAAATATATTTTATGAAAAGTTATTCATGCATGGCCTGTAATAAATACTAGTAAAATAATAATAATATCCAAGGAGTAAAAATAGATAATTTTATCCCAAAAATAACGCAAAACATTTTAGCCACTCAACGTAATATAGAACACCCTGATTATCGATGGAGTGATGATATACATAAGGCAGTAGCTGGAAAGAGAAAGCTGAAGATTGGGCTGAAAATTTTCTAATACACAAAATTTTATATAGCACGAGAACATGAAAAAGTACATTACGTAAAACAACAGTGCTCAGTTTTACTATCAGATACTTTAAGATTATATTATCATTATTATGGTCACAAATATTAGAGGACTAAATCATAACCCTCGCGCTAGTGGTCACTGTGGAGGTATAGTGCTAGTGGAAGCATGTAGTCTTATCGCTTAGCTTGCGTACGAAAATTCTAAGTTATTTCTATTTACTTTATATCTGCGTTATCCTTTCTACTCAGTGACGTCTCGCGTCGGATATTTGCTGGAAACGACAATAGACCCTGATAAACTGTTTGCCCTGCAGACACGTTAGCTTAGATAAACCTGCATTGTCTTGATGAATAACTGTTATAAATTTAAATCAACTGTTAATTTGAATAGTATAATATGTTATAAGGCTAAAATGAATTTAATTGTTGTTTAATAGTATTACGTGATTCAAGTAAGACAGTGCATGGAAGCAGAATGATGAAAACCGAGCCGAGTGCTATTCAATGGGTAAAGCAGTGTACTAAATAATTGCAATTTATACTGATGATAAATCATAAATAGTGATGGTATTGGGTATTATTAACTAACATTGTCTTTTTTTTAAATTAGATTTGAACCCGCTTAAAGTATTTGCCAGTATTCAGATTTCTTTAAATTTTCTTGAATGAAACAAGTCATAAATGTTCTAGTCACAACCTAAGGCAAGTATATACAGTCATTTTCAAATTCAAGTCCTGTTTCAGTAAAGTGGTGGTGACTTTAATGGAAGCTTCTATGGAGTTTTGCCGACAACGTAAAATGACACGTTTCTCTGCCCACTTTTACTTGCCCACACTCACGTACTTGATCGAGCACTTAATGAATAAAACACCACCATTTTTATTGCATTAATATTAAAAATAACATAAGTTTAGGAAAATAAAACAAAGCAACAGCATGCTTTGATGACGTTCTCGACAAAATTCCAACATTATCTTTATACAAACCATAATTAACGCGGTATTCAAATTGTCAAAACTTTCAAAATAGAATTGTATATACAAATGTAATATGTAATTTTGCTTCATAAATTTACGTAACTTGTTAATACCGAAATGAATCTCATAGTCTTACGCAAACCCTAAATGTAATACGTAGATAACGGCCCCAAGATAGAGGGTCTGCCTAGATTGGGGGCCATTAGAAAATATTTTGTAAGACTACATGGTATATAAATTATTGTTAATATTAGTAATGATTTGTATTATCATCAGTCAGTAAATAAAATTATTATTAATAATATAAGAACAACTTTTACTTATCCAACGTGTGATTGTGTGATTTCATTGGAATTTTATTTTTCAATAATAAAAAATGATATTACAATGCAAAATAATACAATAATAGAATACATATAAGCTGGTGCAGTATTGGAACCAGAAAGTGGCATTTTGGCTTCTTTTTGATGACATAAAGTAGGTAAGGTTTTCTATTACGGGGATCCTTGTTGTCATTCTAAGAACTTTTAATTTAGTTATTAACTTGACAGATACATTTAGACATTTACGGCCTTACCGGAAAAGGTTACTTAACTTTAAGCATTGCTTAACGTATTCTGTCAATCTATCGCTGATACGTAATGACACTTGCGGAAAGAAGACAGAGAATTTAAGACGTTGGTTAAAGTTAAGTAACGTTTTTCGGTAAGGCTGTTAGCGCTACGAAAACCGTAGCAGTTGTAACTTTAATTGTAGCAGTGCTACACCGTAACTGAGCTACGTTTTGTTCACTACTTTGTTATTTTTCAATTTTTTTTTTACTACAACTAACATTAATTAAACACCGAATTTTGCTATGATTTTAAAACGCATGAATTGTTAAGTTTTCTCGTACCTTGTTTTGTTAAAATTAAACAAAAGCGAAAAATGTTACTTTACTTTAAGAAATGCTTAAAATTTTTTGTCAACTTCTGGCTGACACGTAATGACACTTGCGGAAAGAATACAGATAACTTAAGAGATTGGTTATAGATAAGTAACGTTTTTCGGTGAGGTCCTAAGTAGTTAGCATTACATGTGATAGTAACTGTCTTGTTAAGAATTTCAGCACCAAAATTGTAAAATTGTGCTGAATAAGTGCGCATATAAAATATAGAAAAATGTCATACTTTCTTCTTACCATGATAATAAGTTGCATTTTTCATGCGACCAGCAGTAACCATACATCTCCCGATAACTCATAACCACTCGTCGCGCCTTAACCGGTGTTTATGTCTAAATCGACAAAAAATCCCCGCGCAAGTGTCTGCACCCTAAGTAAGGGGTGATTTCCCCTATGGCAACACCTGCTACTTGCAAGATGGTCGCCAATGTTGGTGCTAGACATTTTCCTGAGTTTCTTATGATTTCTTGTTGAGAAAATGGGGTGACGTAAGTATTAGTTCAAGTACTGGCCGTTAAATATAATGCGACTTTCTTAATGCAACGACTTCAATCTTGACGTTGTCGCGAGATCGTCCATACAAATAATTATAGTTTAAAAAATGAAAAAACCGACTTCAAAATACGCAATATGTATAACGCCTGTAGAAAAGTGAAAAGCATGTCGCTTATACCTATGCGTACATACGCGACTTGCTATTCACTTTCCCTATCTGCTATTCACTATTGCTATCCTACAGTTGTTTGGATGATACTTTACCAGTGATTTTGTTATAAAAACCAAAGTACTACATCGATTTTAATAAAATTTACATGGGACCATCTTTGAAGTATGATCTACCAAATACATAAAGAATCATCAAAATCAATGCAAAATTGGCTGAGTAATCGGTGAACAAACATACAAAAAAAAAAAACATACAGACCAAATTGATAACCTCCTTCTTTTTGGAAGTCGGTTAAAAAAGAGAAAAATATTTTTTACCCCTAAATATTATCTGATTTCGTTAATTATTATTTTGTCTGATTAGAATATAACATAATTTTCTTTTTACTATGGTTTACTTTTTTAAACTTAATTGGTAATAACGAAGTTAAGAACTAAAAATAAAAATTGAAAAAGCAATAGTATGAATGACATGAATGATTCCAATACTATAAAATATCTAAATCAGGAAATATTTAGGGACAAATAAACAGTTTTACCCTGTTTGAGAAAACTTATAATATACTGGCGATAGTTGACACGTCAACTAGGATAAAGATTGTCATTTGTGGTAAAAAAATATGAAATCAATTATTTAGTGATTTATTATTACAAATGACAAAAGTGTAAGTCAATTTAAACTATCAAAAAAATAAGAATTTAAAATAATATTAAACACAAAACCAAGTATATCATAGATACAATTTTTTTATATGTACATAAAAAAAAAGAGTATAAGCTAAAATCATTAAAAGTAGTCACAACACTATGTATAGTAAGTATACATTTAAAGTTAAAATAATGTAAACACATTGTTAACGTAATCGTAATCAAAATTAAATAATTATGTATAAAACTAAATAAGCCATACTCACAAAACTAGGTATAATAAAAGAAATAAAAATTAAAAAAAAAAAAAAAAACTTGAAAATATCCATAAATACCATTATCATTATAATTATAAACAATGCTGTGTAAAATCTAATTAATTTATATAACTATGTAAAAATCTAATTAATTTATAGTCTTATAAACCACAACAGTAGGTACAATAAATTTCAATGTTATCAAATATCGTGCATCTCTTCCAAGCGTATAGAGTAAGGTACATCGTGCAAAGAGGTCCAGTTGACAGTATTAGATGCTGCTACAGTATCTTTGACCAATCCCTCACGATACTCTTCCCAGCGGCGTTCTTGGACGAATTGCTTGAAAAGCTCCTTCTTTATTGGTATCTGGTAAAAAAAAAACAATTCTATAATTATAGTTTAAAAGACAACCGATTTCATACACGCAATTTCGTCTACTTGAAAACATATATTTTCCAGTAATTATTTTGTTTTAAATCAAAGTACTGAACCGATTTCAACCAAATTTTTATGAGACCTATGCGGTAACAAACATAAAAATACAACTTACTAACACAAGTTTAGTCTAGGTGAGGGAATCAAAATAGTGAAACGTGTAATTTTTTATATTTTCGACAAACTCCAAAGATGCGAAGTAAAGTTATTATTTTACTAAGACATGACCAGGATCCTGGCTGTAACTATGACGATTTATTCATTTTGGTAATTTATTTAATAACTTCTAGACTTAGACACAATCAATACTTAACATTGGCAAATGAACAAAACGTGCAACGCATTATACCTCTCACGAAGAAAAAGAAAACAATAACCTTTTTCTCCAGGTAATGTTGTATACGAGTCCAAATGTTGGCAGTATTCCGCTGTAGCAGCCAAACCATTGGCAACAGCAAGCAATCAACTTTAGACAACGCCACGATCCGCCTGTCTCTCATGTTCTCTCCAAAACCAAAACTAGCCCCAGGGGAGAACTGACACACCTGATGGGAAAATTTATAAAAATAAATTATAATTGTGTATTATTTATAATTAATTTTAAAATAAAAAAATCGAACTGCAGGTATGAAAATAATAATCAAGTGAATTCTTTTTGACTGGTGTTGAGTCTGTTCATTATTTCCTTATTTTGGTCGACTAGCAAGATTAGCTAATTTTAACGACATAATACTTAATGGTAGAGATTGTTCTGAAAGAAAACGACATATTAGTTTTGGAAAGATACAAAATTAGGAATGTAAAATAAGCTGTAATGGCAAATGAGGGTTACTGGAAATGAATAAAAGACTAATTTGCAGAGTCAAATTCCTCTGCAAATTCGTCTTTTATTCATTTCCAGTCAGAATGTATAAATTAAACAATTATAACGGATTTATCGCGTAGGTATATTTTCATAATTACCCGACTGCGTAAGAAGGAGGGTTATGTTTTTCGAGTGTATGTATGTATGTATATTTCTTTGACACGCCCTAGAGCCTAAACGGCTTGACCGATTTTGATGTGAGTGGTGTCAATGGATTCGTCTTAGTTGTGAGAGTGACACTGGGTACATAAAAAAAAAAAAAAAACTAAGTTAGGCTGCAAAAACCTCTTTTCTGCAGTCGGGTATTTTTAAATAAAAACTACGGGTCACTCACGTCTATTTTGAGCCGAAATATCCGACTATAGTTTCAACCGCATTCGGCGGTGTTTTTCAAAGGAGCAGCACACAAGTCACTCTCGGTCGGTGACGCGCCTTGCACTCAAAACAGAGTGACCCGTAGTTTTTATTTAAAAATGTGTGAAAACCACGTTAATTTCCATAGTAAAATTGTCGGGTATTTTGTTTTTGTTTTAACATTGATACTTGTTTTATGACCTGGCGTTTCGAATAACTGTCATCTAGTCTCATCTGTGACCACAGACGCAACAAAGTGCTCGAAACGTCATAAAATGTAGTGAATCTGTTAAAAATTGTTTAATTTCAATGAGTAACAATCGCGGAAACCTTAAAAATAATTCAAATGTAAAATTTTAGCAAACAAAAAAAAAACCTGACCTGCATAAAGTAAGTTCTCAAACTTTTCGGTTTCTCGGGACCAACAGGGATTTTTTTTGAAATTTGAGCGGGATCAGATTCAGCCACGACGCTTAACCTGAAAGAGAAAACGCTTACAATCTGGCCACATGTAACGCTTAAAATATACTAATTTCTCCGAGAGCGATAACTCCAGCCGATGACCACTAGCCAGTAGCCACTTGCTATCTATATCCAGTGTCTCTGCTATTGCACACCCGCTTTACTTTTTGTATGAATTGATATCCATACCACGGTTGCCTGGAAGAGATCGCTTTTAGCGATAAGGCCGCCGGTTGCCACACTAGTTTTGTAAGTTTCTTTGTTTTGTTTTTTGTTTAATAGTGTACAATAAAGAGTTTATCTATCTATCTATCTCTTTCTCAGTCGCCTTCACTCTTTCTTTCTCTCTCAAAGAAAGCGGTATACCTACTTGGTTTTACTAGTAGGTCCACGGGTAACGAGTATTGATATGCCAGGTTTGCTTATACGACAAGTAAATTTCGACAATGGTTCTACTTTTTAATATAAGAGTAATTAAAAATTTATAAAAATATATTGTACTAAACTGAACAAAGGTAACTAACTACTCTTATTTTTAAGAAAGAAGAAGAAGACTTTTTACGTACCAAAGACCACAACCACGCACGCTCAGGCAAGTGATTACAGAAGACTGAAGAGTACAAGTTGCCCCTTTGCGGACTATGAGAAAGCCTTTGATTTCGATTGAAACCTGGGCGGTACTTGAGGCATTCCAACGATGCCGTAGTGACTATCAGTATATCGAATCATACATTTTTGGCAACAATACCTCTTGCAGAAAAGTTTCTCGCAAGATTTGCTACTCAAATCCAGTTTTTTTTTTTTTTTTTTTGTCATATCCAGAGTTATTATTCAGAATTAAACAAGAGAACTTGAAAGAAAAGAAAATTGAACAAAAACATAAATGACGGGAGTTATAGAGGCAGTAAAAACCATAAAAACCCGGACAAGTGCGAGTCAGACTCGCCCACCGAGGGTTCCGTACAAACTAAATAAAAGGGGGAAATCATATTTTTTTTAATATTTTCCTTCTTAAACCAAAAACATCGTAAAAATATTTAAAAACCTGTTTTAGCTTATGCTAATGAAGCTCTTTCATATGATACCCACATGATACGGTTAATTCATTTTAAAATTTGGGCCCCCATTCCTTGCATAGACACTATTTTTTGTGATTACATTAAAATGTCCAGGTTTCGGGTTTTTTCCTTTGTATACTCTAACACAATGCTTCTTACCAAATTTCATGGGTCTAGGTCATTCGGGAAGTACCCCATAGGTTTTGATTCCCTTGTGAGTATCGAAATGTGCGTTTTTTACGACATATTCGGCTGTAACATTTTTCACGCAAACTGAGAAATTTTATTTTTCTTTCTGCAGCAAGATACTATGGATTTGCGTATATGGTTTTAATTTCAACTCGATAAATTCACGCGTTCCCGAGATAAAGGTCTTGACACCCGGACAGACGGACAACAAAGTGATCCTATAAAGGTTCCGTTTTTTCCTTTTGAGGTACGGAATCCTAAAAATACTTAAATATAAAACTAATGTTCTTAAGATTAGTTGAACTAAACTTATACAAATTTAGAAAACTCATAAACCCCCGACAAAAAAAAACGGCTGAACCGAGATAAAGATAAAGATAAAGATAATTTATTTGCATACAACACGAGAATTTTATACAACAAGTGCATAAAAGATGTTACACTAAGTTTAGTCGCTTAAAATCATGTTGTGCCGATTAGGCGTACAAATGTCAGGTAGACAGCATCATGCACATGCGAAAAATTAAAAAATAATAATTATTATTATTTGTTATTAGATTAATACACAAACCAAAAATATCTATAATATGACAAAGCAGAAGCAATAAAAGATACACATAATGTCAAATAAAATTAAAATTTGTCATTTAAAAAATCATTGATAGAATAATAACACTTCTGCAGAGTTGATGAAACATAGCTAAAATCACTCGATTGAATCCTAAAAAACTCGGTAACTCCCATTAGTTCTATAGAACTGTGACGTCATAGAAACTAGGGGGTTAAAAATACAACTACTGACAAACAAAAATCGGGACAGATGAAAGAAAATTTTGCCGCATGCAAAGAAATGTATTCGCTTCGTTCACTGGACCTGTGAATTACCTGACAGACTCTCGATGCGTCTGGCTGCCAGTAGGTGACATAATAACCACCTGAGACTTTAAAGATCCTCTTTCACTACGAATTGTACCGGCTACACTTTCCCGTCTGTCCGTCCCATGTGTTTCTTCTTTTCCAGCGGCGGTAGAATCTGTCAGTTGATTTTTAGAGCTCTCAAGTTTCAAGATACTCTCCGTTTTCGTTCTTGAATTTAAGACAGTTTTGCGCTCTTTTTGATTCCCTGGCTTTATTATTATCGATGGAGAAGATGTACTTGAGTTAGCAGCAGTCTCTTTACTTTGATTAAGATTCTTATAAGCATCAAAATATTTCTCGAAATCTTGCTCGCTTTCTTCTTTTGGTACCTTTATTAATGCTGAGAGTTAGTTATATTCCAATATAATTAAGATTTGTTATAAAATATTTGTAATAATATAATATAAAAAAAAATTGTTACAGTTTCATAATAATCCTGATATTTATATTTGTGAAATTTGTTACCTTATCACGATCAAACGGCTGAGCTAATTATTATTAAATTTAGTACAGAGATATTTATCACCTTGGAGACGGACATAAGCTACTTATCATCAACTTAATCCACATCTCCGTTTTTAGGGTTCGGTGCCCAAAGGGTAAAACGGGACCCTATTACTGAGACTTCGCTGTCTGTCCGTCCGTCCGTCCGTCCGTCTGTCACCAGGCTGTATCTCATGAACCGTTATATTTATAGAGTTGAAATTTTCACAGATGATGTATTTCTGTTGCCGCTATAATACTAAAAGACACAATAAAATAAATATTTAAGGCCCCATACAACAAACGTGTTTTTTTTGCTCTTTTTTGCTCGATATTGATAGCGGCAACAGGTAGATGTTTGAAATATTCACAGAATATTGAATTGTATTATTCACTTTAAAAATAAATAATTAAATTAAAATAAAATGAATATTTAAGGGGGCTTCCATACAACATACATCCATTTTTTGCCGTTTTTATAGATAATGGTACCGAACCCTTCGTGCGCGAGTCCGACTCGCACTTGGCCGGTTTTATTTTTAACTACGCTGGTAACCGGCTCGATACCGTGAGGCACAGCTAGTTTATAAATTGAAGTTTATTGTGAATCTATGTTTTTTTTTTTTGATATTGTCCGATAATATTTTTAAACAATCCCCAAGGTACAATTTATGTGATCAGATTTATGTTGGTTAGATTTATTATATTTGTACAAAAAACGATCATATTTTTTAAGGGATTCAGTAATATAAAGATTTGCAATATTATTGTATTAGTAAAGGAAACATAAAATTTCTCGAACTTTTAGAAAAAAATATGAATATTTTCACACTTTCACTTACACTTTCATTCTAAGTACTCAAATCTCTACTATTATAATCAAACAACATGTATCTATATAAATATAATCAAACAACATGTATCTACTTACATAAGGATCGTATAGTGAATAAAAGGTTTTACCAAGGGTGGTAACGACTTTTATTTGCAAGGTCTCAATCATCTGGCATCGACCTGACAAAATGAAGTATACGAAATTGGGCAGACCAACTCCATCACCAAGGAGCGTCTCGTCCGGTTCATATGATTTCATCTTAGCCACAATACAGCCTTCACGACGAGCGACCTGGTAAGAGCGGAAATACAGTTATAGACTGTAGCTATCTGATCTCTATTAAATAACATAAATGTAAATTTAGGGTTCGTCATTGAACTATGGAACTCTTATAAATTCGTCTTTTTAGAGTTCCGCAGTAACTAGGAGGCACCTTTATAAATTTGCCATGTCCGTCTGTCTGTCTTCCCGTATGTTGCAGCCATTACGCAGAGACTATCAGCATTATACAAACGAAAATTGGTAGGTAGATGTGCTGTATGAACTGCTACAAAATGTTTAAAAAAAAGTTAATATAGGGATGGCACTTCATACACATATAGAATGGACGAAATTTTAAATAGGTCTCTAAAAACAAAAACAAAGCTCGATAATACAAAATTATAAAATTGTAATATAATTTTGCGATTGGAGACGTGCGAACTAAGAAGTTGTCTACTGACTTTTTTTTATTGTGTTCGCTCGTGCGTGACGTGCGTGATGTCACCTACCGGTTCCAGCGGAAGACCAGCGCTGGTTGTTTACAACTAGTTTTATGCTGAGCTGGGACCGGATTGTGACAAAAACATTTTGTATATTTTGTGTATGATTTTTGTTTTGTGTTTTTTGTCACAATATATTTGTCTATATCTATGTCTATGTCTATGTAATAGTAAAATGACTGTGGCCAACACACTACCGCTACTATGATACTGCTTGCAGCCTTCTCTGTTACCTACCTGATAACTATAATCTAGATTTTTCAGGGCTAAGAAAAGTTTTCTTTTAGATCGACGTGCCCTATTATTGTAAATACCGTTGCTTACTATCAAACGGCTTATTACTAAAAGCAATGACATCAACAAGACACGTTGCGCGACGCATGCTCAAAGTTAGACCTACCTTATTGAGTTCCATAGACTCAGTGGAACACACGTTTAATCACACTTCGATCATTATCTTGAACACTCGTAAACACTCGCGTCATCGATAGATTTCAAATTCTTTGAATTACTCAAAAAATTAAATAATTTCACACTTATAAGAATAACTAACCACCTTCTTTTGATGATAATACTGACAGGTAAATAAGAAATAAATAAATAATAAATATTTGTGGACATTTCACACAACACCATCTAGCCCAAACTTCTTTCAGGTCTAAGGTTTTAAGTTGCTAATTAAGTGCGTCACACGTCTCCCTCATTTTGAAACTGTCTATGATTTTGAGTGAATGATAAATATTTTGTATAAATAATTTCACTTACATCATCCAGAGCATCGAAGTAACTAAAAGCGGACATCGCATGATTGACTTCATCCCACTGCTTCTGTACCGAAGCCAGGAGAACATTCTTGAAATCCTCTTTCATCAGCGCTAGCACCTCACAATGACCTGACACCGATAACACGAAAGAATCACTGACACAGAAACAATATCAACGCGAAGATCGTTGCTATGCAACTGAAGTTTGATCGATACCTGGTAGTGATGTACAATAATAAAATTATAGTTTAAAAAACTGAAGCAACCGACTTCTCATGGATGCTATTCTCAGAACTGGACCAAATTGAAATGGGACCACACGGGAAGCACCAGCTTTCAAATAAAAAAATAATCGTCAAAATCGGTTCACCCAGTCGAAAGTTCTGAGGTAACATTAAAAAAAGCAGTTGAATTGAAAATCTTCTGAAACCTTTTGTAAGTCGGTTGAAAATGTGGACAAATGAATACCAGACCTCGAGGAACTCAATCAAGAAAACGCCTGTCTCTCTCATCTCTCGTCTCTATGGTATTATATTATCAGAAATATATATATAGGGGTGTTGCAGGCGCTTGTCATTTTCGTTTCATAGCGTTAGCGCCTTACATTTTTGTTTCAGCAGCACCCCGGTAGCGCATCCGAGACGTTTTCTATTAATTTTCGCGTTTTAATTTTCATTGTCAACGCACCCACGTCACGTTCTTGTAACGTGGCGGATTGTCATAAAGAATAAGTGTCCTGTATGATTTATTTATTTATTCATTTGCTATCTATACTTACAGCGAAACCAAAGTGCACAGAAAGCAAACATTTATCAAATATTCAAAATTAACACCAAATAAATATTATAATTTAAATATGAAAACTCACAGCTAACTTAAAAAACATACACAAGCTTGAAACATGCTATTAAACTTATTATGAAATATATCTGTGTCCGGATATCGAGCAATTAAATCGTTGAGTAGATTAATGGCGCGGGACGTGGGTGCATACCGAGCAGTATCGGTGCGCACGCGCAGGCCTTGAACAAGGGCGTCGCCAAGGGGGGCATGGGGGGCTTCTCTAGGGGGGGGGGGCAATCCCCCCCCCCCCTTATTAAAATTAAAAAAATATAGCCAACCAAAACAACCAAAGTCCTAAGGCCGTGCAATTGTGCCTGTACCTACAATTCATATTTTTCTCATCCTCCATAATATTAACTTGCCCCCCCCCCCTGGGCCATGGACTGGCAACGCCCTTGGCTTGGAATAATGATATCGAACGATAACATGTGATGTGACTCACCAACAGTCGTGCAAGTAGCAGTCCTTGGTATATTATGCAGCAACGAGACTTCTCCAAACATATCCCCATGGTGCATGACGCCTATCTCTATAGAAACATACTGTTGTAAGAGCTCATCATATATCGTTTGACTGACGGCGATGTCGCCGTTGACAATGAAGTAAAGCGCGTGTGCTTCATGATGCTGTCGGACTATGACTCGTCCGGGACCGTAGTACCTGAAGTATGTCACTGCGGCTAACTTCTTCTTTACATGCTGCGGAGGGAAAAAATTATATTAAAGAAAGAAAGAAAGAAAGAAAATATTTTATTTTTATACACCATACACTACAACAAAAATAGAGAATACAAATACAAAGAACAAAAGTAAGATACTCGTATATTGATATATTGAAGATTTAGTATTTTGGTTTAGAATGAAGTAATTGTGGTTAACTTTAATACTGCGGGGCTATATTATTAGAGCGATGCAAAGATTGCTCAGAGCCCAAGTTCAAATGAGCCTAATTTTAATTATGATATTTTTAATAATAGCTTCAACTTTTGTGTCACTCTCTTAATTGCAGTAAAAGCAGGATAAAAACGAGCACTGAGCGAAATTTGCATCGGTATAAAAGTTAAGTACGGCTAGGTCTTTATTGGCGACAAATTATATTTTTTGAAGATTATAATATTACAGAAGATTTAATCAAAAAATTTATTCAAACTTTTTTTTTATAGATTTAATTAATTATTGCTCATCTCAACTTTTTCCGCGACAAATATGATTTACCGCCAATAAAGAGCTAACAATTACTTCATTGTAAAAAAACGTAAGTCCCGAGCTTAATAAATGCAATGAAAAGTGCTTACAGTGGCTTAAATAATTATATTTTAAAAAACTGAAAAAACCGACTTCGAAATACACAATATGTATAACGCCTGTAGAAAACTGAATAGCAATTCGCGTATCTATGCGTGCATACGCGACTTCCTGTTCACTTTTCTACAGTTGTTTGGATGATACTTTACCAGTTATTTTGTTATTAAAACCAAAGTACTGTATCGATTTTGATAAAATTAATATGAGACTACCTCTAAAGTGTGATTTACTAAATACAAAAGGAATCATCAAAATTAATGCACAAAATTAGCTGAGTTATCGGTGAACAAACATACAGACCGAATTGATAACCTGTTTCTTTTTGGAAGTCGGTTAAAAATGAGCAAAATATCGTTTGCATCAGTAAGTTTTAGTGGCAACTTCGTGGTTTCATCTTCAAATCTTCCTTTCATGTGTAATGCAAGATAACAAACTAAGCTAACTAAGCTAAGCAAACTAGCCTAAAATTTACCAGCTTTACGCTTTAGATCAGAAAGTTCTTATCCCTATATCGCAGTTCCATCATCATATTAGCTTCATAAATCATAAATATTGCATTGCCATTCGATTTACTAATTCATGCAAAATTTCAGCTTAATTTAAAATTTATAAGTGTGTCAAATTTTAGTTCTAAGATTTGATTTGAATACAGGCAGAGAGACATACACTAGTACAGGTGAAACTAAATAAAAGCTTGTAAAGTTACAACTGATCTTACATTAGGATACTTCTTGAAGCATTTCAGCCCTCCAATGATACGGTAAATATATTTCTTTTCGTGGTCCGTACGCTCATAGGCTGGTTTATTTAAGAGTGCTTTGTCCTGTAAATAGTACTCCAGGTAATTTAATAAGTAGCTAGTATTCGCCCTAAAAATAAACCTAAATATTTGTGGACATTTCACACAACACCATCTAGCCCAAACTAAGCAATCGAACTATATGGCTGATAGAGTACATATTTAATATATTTTTTAAATATATACATAAGATACATAGAAACACCCAGACAAAGGACAAACATTCATGCTCATTACACAAATGTTTACCCTGGGTGGGGATCGAACCCATGACCTACAGCACAGCAGACATACTACCAAGTACCAACTACCATACTACCAACTGATCCATAAGGCCAGTCAATAATATACTTAGGTAATAATTTTTAACACAATTACATCGATAATCAGATAGCTAAGGTTAGATTACATAAACGCCAATTTTCCTCAAATATAACTTTTACAATATCACCTGGAATATAAGCAACTGACACGTTCTAAAACTGACTGTTTATAAAAATTTTGTTCTTAGATAGAGTCAGTTGATGTATGATTAAATTATAGTTAAAAAAACTGACACAACCAACTTTACAATGCGCAATTTTTTACTTGCCTCTTGCCTAGCTCATTTGGTAGAACTTAGTTTCAGTGTTTTCTTTATTTCAAATAGGTATTTTATAATTCACTTTTGAAATGCCATGTATACTATACTGTGCTTATTTTATTATTAGTGAAAACAGTCTGGTAATCATTGGAATATAAGGAGATTACAATGAAATACAGTTTTAATAAAATAAACGTAAACATAACATAGGGTTATGTGTTGTCCGGTAGCAAATAAAGAAAAACTACCAAACATATAATTTGGTAGTTTTTCAATATTCGCATTTCATAAGAAATAAAATAACATAAATTAAATTGTATATAAATAAAATTGTATATTTTAAATTTGATAAAGAATAAAATAAAATGTCAAAAGTGTTAACCTTGATAACCTTACTTTCTAAGGTCGTGGGTTCGATCCCCACCCACGGCATACTTGTACATTTGTGTGATGAACATGTTTGTTCTGTGTCTGGATATTTGAATGAATCCTATGTGTGTATTTACAAAAAAACTATATATATATATGTATTCCATCAGCCATCTAGTTCCCATAGTACAAGCTTTGTTTTATTTGGGCTAGATGATGTTGTGTGAAATAACCGCCAATATTTATTTTTATTTTGTTGTAAAACCCAAACTACTGGACCGATTTTGATGAAATTTCTGTGAGACTAATCTAAAAGTATATTCTGTCAAATAACAAAAAAATCCAAGTCAATTTATAATGAATGTTCTGTGGGAACAAACGCAAAAACCTCTTCCTTTTTTCCTCTCCTTTTAAAATCAGTTTAAAAAACATTAAGTAATAAGTCTAAATTTTTATACTCATAATCGTACTCAACGATTTCGATCCGCGTTCTTGATGCATGTGTTCTTTATTCACTGGAATGGCATTCTTTGCCGCTATCTCTGTTTTATGAGCAGTATAATTTACAACTTTCAAGCTCTTCAACCAAATTCCACTTAAGCACTACCATATTACAATACCTTCTAGATCGAAGGCTCCATCTTCGGCCACACCGCCGCTCAACATCAGGCGAGTTGTTGGTAATTCGTAGATTTATCTATTGTAAAAAATGTATTACGCAACCAAATAAAAGACTAACTGTTATAGACAAAAGCTGTTTCTTAGCCTTAGCCTTCCCTCTGACAGCCTGTTGAACACGCCGTTTCACATCGTCACCTTCGTACTGGTCTATATCTTCGATCAGCCAGTACGCATTCGCAAGTACTCGACGATAAAGTGCACGAAATAGGCATTTGGCCTTAAACTTTCTTTTTAATATTTCCTCCGGATCCTGTAATTTGCAACACTTTTTGTTGGAATGGCGACGCAAATGCAGGATTTTTAGACAATCCGTCGGCCTTTTTGCTGCACCTTTTTATAACTAGTAGTTTCACGAACAGTAGACCTCGCGAGAGAGATTATTTGCAGCTCACCTTGCGTCATCTGTACATAATACCTACATTTTACCTAATTTTATAAATGTAGAAAACGTAAAATCAAGAAATACATTCAGCGTAAAAATGCATAAAGCACATCCACTCTCCCCTCACATCCCTCACTTTTACACGCAATCTTGACCACTTGACCAATTCTGTTTATTTTTACGTCAATTTGTAATAATTGTGTATTTTATCTACGAACAAAATATCATTAAAATCAGTTGGTAATTAGTGCCGCAATAAACTTCCCCACTTTTTATGGGAACCCCTCCTATAAAAAACCGCCGACGACAAAAAATAATATTCCATAGAACCTATACGCCAAGTTTTATCAAAATTGGTTCAAAATTACGGCCTGTACGCTAGTACGAACATACAAATCACAAACAAACAAACTGACAGATGAAAGAAAATCTGGCCAGTTGATGC
The DNA here is from genome assembly GCA_947563715.1 of Lycia hirtaria. Lineage (NCBI taxonomy): Eukaryota > Metazoa > Arthropoda > Insecta > Lepidoptera > Geometridae > Lycia > Lycia hirtaria. The sequence goes on along the minus strand of OX387381.1, from coordinate 28,155,546 downwards.
AGAGACGCATCGTTAAAAAAAAACAAACAAAGAGCTCTACAAAAGAATGAGAAAGATATATACTTCAATAAAACCTTATTTGTACATCTTACCCTCTAATAACAATCAATTATAGCGTCAAACGGCCTCTCAGTCTTTGATGCTCTGCCTACCTCGTATAATAGGCGTGAATTTATGTATGTATGTATACAATAACCCTGTCTTAAAAAACGACTAAACCAATTTTAATAAACCTCTCGAAATTCAAACAAAGAAAAACTAGATCAAATCAGACAATCGTTTGAGAGGTCCTTTGGCACATACAGACAAACAAATACAAAGATGATAATGACTTCTTTGCACGAGGGCTATGCTCGAAGTCTCTGTCCGAGATCGAATTATGAAAATATATATATTATAAAAATGACGCACGAAAGTCACCGACATAACACAGCGTATTAGCAAGTTGAAACGGCAGTGGCACATAGCACGTAAAACCGATGGCCGATGGGGCCGAAAAGTTTTCGAGTGGAGATCACTCACCGGCAAGCGCAGCGTAGGAAGATCAGCCACGAGATAGATAGATGACCTCATACAAGTGGCGATTGTATTTGTAGCTGTAAGAAAGCTTCGCCCTGATCTTTATATTTTCTCTATAATACATAGATGCACATCGTACACTCCATACAACGGCGCGCTACCCATAAACAAGTTAACGTTTTAGTGTCTTTAAATCAGGAATGAATTGGCTTATTCTAGGTAAGCGTGCTCCATCATAGACCGCAATGTCGCTTAACATCAGGCAAGTTGGCGGTCAAAATCAAACCTATTTCTACATAAAAAAATAGCATAGACACACACATACACACACACACACACACACGCCACTGATTGTCGCTTGCTCGTGGCTTCAGTCGGAGTTCGATGCCTAGACTGACAAAATGAATGTGCCGAGCAGACAACCCGAGATTAGCGGGAGGTGGAGAGTGATCGTTATGTAGTTTACCCACACACAGTATTAATGTATTCTGTGACAGATACACAGATCAAACTTATAACATTCCTCTTTTTACTTCGGGGGTTAAAAAGATTTGCGGGCGCTCCTAAATTGCGACAAAAATAAGTTAATATAACCTCTTTAATCTTCTTTTTGCCTCTAGCTTTCTCTGATCCCTCAGACGGCATTTCGTTATATTTTAAAACTGCCGAATTTAAATTAACTCATATGAAGTATTTTAAACTGATTTGATTAGGTATAAAACGAGAATAAAAATATAATATTTATAAACTAATTGAATGGAAACAAATTGACAAAACAAATTTTATTTTTGACGTTCTTCTTCTTTTTTGTATTGGACCCGCATTAAAGCATTTGCCAGTGTCAAGTATTAGGATTTTTTTCAAGTTTCTTGAATAAAACAAGTTGTAAATGTTCTAGTCGCAATCTAAGTCACGTATACAGTCAATTTATAAGTCGAGTCCTGCTTCAGTAAAGTGGTGGCGACTTTACTAGAAGCTTCTATGGAGTTTTGCAGACAACGTAAAATCACGTTTTACTGCTTTATTTCACTTGCCCACATTCACGCACTTTATCGAACACTTAATGAATAAAACACCACCATTTTTATAGCATTAATGTTCAAAATAACACAAGTTTAGGAAAATAAAACAAAGCAACAACACGTTACTAAGATGTTCCCGCCAAAACTCCATTTTTGACGTTATATATTGATCATGTTTTTTTTTATTAATTTGAACCTGTTTACAGCATTTGCCAGTGTCAAGTATAATTAATATTTCTTCAAGTTTATTGAATAAAACAAGTTATATGTTCTAGTCTAGTCACAATCAAAGTCAAGTGTACAGTCATTTTCAAATTCGAGTCGTGTTTCGGTAAAGTGATTTGTATTTTATTTGACAAAACTTTAGAAAGGTAATAATACTCGTACAGTCTGAGTATTAGAAGAAGATTAGCTTAAAATAGTTTTCTGGGTCAACTATCCCACTGCTGGGCGCGGGCCATTGTGAGAAGGTAAGTTTTCTGGGTATTAGAATATATTATAATCAGAAACATAACGAACCTAATCTAATACTTGTTAGGAAAAATGAAACTTATGGCTAGAAAACTTATGCTAAGAAATCTCTTGTCAAGCAAAACATGTGAAAACGGATTCGGGCAAATAAGATTCAAACAAATGTAATTCGGATTATAAAAATAGATTGCTCTTAAATTTCATATTAAGTAGGATATGTTATCTACTAAGAAATAATAAATATAACGCCTACCGAAGCCTGAAAATGAGTAGATTACAATCAGTCTTAAAAACACAGTTGCACAACACCTTTATTTCGGGCCGGTAGAAATATAAAAATATATTCCAACTGGTTTATTTCACATCATAATGTAACATATATATATGGCTTTATGCAAGAAGGGAAGTGCAATTTTCCTCCCCTCGTGATTATGTGGCAAGCTGTGATATTTCTCCGCGTGAAAAATGACTTTGAATATTAACGTTACAGCGGAAATGATATGACCATTTGTGCAACTGTTGCCTTTAGGACTCGAAAATAAAATGTTGATAAAGTGCAGGCAGAGATTTTTGGTAATTTATGGCTGAAGTTAAATTAAGTTTTTACAATATTTTACTGATCGCAATTTTTTTAATAATTCCTAGAATCTTTCAAAACGATATGTTATGCAATAACGGTATTTTACGTTCGATTTTCAATTTGAAGATTAGCTGACCAGACGAGGACTGACTAGTACTTTACCTTAGACAAAGTTTTACCACAAAAGACTTTAGTAGTACTACGTATTACTTACGTAACTTTACTATGAGCCTTTGCACCATAGCAGAAGCCGGCACCTTGGAGGTCAGGTCACCTAATCTCACCCGATGAGATAAAAAGATTTTATCTCATCGGGAGGTCTTCCCTCAAGGCCATCACTAACTACATGTTCAGCATCGGACTTGGAGAGGTGCTGTAAAAACAGGGGATGTCACAATAGATCTGAAAAGGTCGCAGTGACTAGCCGGGGTTGTGAGAGCCCATTTGCCCCCCTTTTTACAAATCGACAGAGTGAGCGAAATGAACAAAAGCCTTTGCATCAAAAATGTTCTTTCATCTGTCCAGATGTTTTTTGTTGCCTACTTGCCTTCAGGTTACCTATATTTTTCAATTACTAAGTTTGGTAGACAGGTTTCACAATTTTATATTGTTGATCAATCATCCGTGTTAATCATACAAATATTTTGTTTTTAGTGGTTAATTGAACCCACTATCTACCTTCGCACTACCAATGAGCTTTCAAGTTAGTAAAATCAAGTTTATAAAAATATTGCTCTGTACAAACTTATAGCAGTGAATTAAAATGGACTGATGATGTTTTTTTTACCGATTTCCAAAAAGAAGGTTCCTAATTGAACTGTATGTTTGTTCACCGATTACTACACCAATTGTGAATTGATTTTGATGATTAGTTTTTGTTTGGTAGGTAATAAATACATCAGAGGTGGTCACATATAAATTTTATCAAAATCGGTTCAGTACTTTGGTTTTTATAACTATATAATTTGAAAATATCATTTAAGTTATCGGATTGCGTATCTTGAAGTCAGTTTTTTTTTTTAGTTTGTTAAATTGTAATTATTTTCATAAAAAAAGACATTTCGCATGAGGGTAAGCGATAAATAATCATTGCTTTTAGACATCTTAGTGTTGTTGCAGTGTCTGTATGCCAAAATAAATGTTTCTTTCTTTCTTCAAACAAAAATATGTCACATTTGAAAGGTAATGCCGATTTTCTGTATAAAAACTCCAATGTGCGTCGATTGCAGTGTCAATCAACGCCTCGGGAAGCCGTTGGGACTATCATAGTTGGTCATCTGTATCGCTCCGTCCCGGTCTCACCTACCGCGGGGACAAGGACTGCTGCAAATAACAGGTTGTGCGAGCCGGATATTTGTACCGGATCTTATTTACTGCTCCAACAGCTTGCCAAACGCCGACGTGGAAATTCATTTTCATACGCATATTAATGTGCGTGTTCAACGAGTGAATTGCAAGGCTCTTGTATCCTTTCAGACTGTGACACCGGCAACACCGTCGCTTAACATAAGGCGAGTTGGTGGTCAATCGTAGATCTTTCTTCTATAAAAAACAAAAAAAAAATTGTTTTAAAAACTAAAGTACTGGACCGATTTTGATAATATTTATATGGATTTTGATAATATTTTATTTTAGGGTCTGTGCCTTCGGCTTGACCTTTCGGAGATTAGCTTCCTACCTACCTAGTACCTACGACCTTAGCACTTACCTAATTCCATCCATGAAGCGAGTAGTATTTGCGGGCATCGAGCCCGCGCGGGGAGACGGCGGGGCGCGGGAGGCGCGGCCATGGCTGCATCGCGCGCGCATCGCGCCCCTTCCTCAGTACGCTTTGAATTACCTATACGGTGCACGCGACTTTACGCTTACAAAATAATAACACTGCTGTAGTGTTCGATATTCTTACCTCCTTACTAGCTTGTGTTTGTGCAATCGGATGAATGCGCTGTGCTGAACGGGGTAAGTTTTCTTTATTATTACTTTTTTCATCCATAAGTGTAACAGAGTAGTACGGGTGATTTAAATAAATACCCGGTTTTTATGTTGGATACCTAGCGGGTTCGAGACTTGGAAAATTCACTTGAAGTTGTATTTCTACACGTGTTTATTTGTTAGTCTTGTAGAGATTTAGTAAAGTTCGCCAGCAAAGTGGGGTTTTAAATTTATTGCGGTACTATGGTTTTTAATTTTTTGTATCGTACAAGACGAGGCCGTCTACTCACTCAGAGCTGGTTTATCTCGTACGGAGAAGCTTATTTAATTTCTTCCTACAGCTTACCATAGACAGCTATTTGACGACCAGTACGCAGCCGACAGCTCGCAATACGCAGCTGTTGGCTCCCAGTATGCAGCAGACGGCTCGCTCGCTATACGCAGCAGCTGGCCCCCGATACACAGCGGACGGCTCGCAGTACGCAGCCGACGGCTCGGGGTACACAGCCGACGGCTCGTGGTATGCAGCCGACGTCTAGTGGTACGCAGCCGACGACTCACTATACGTAGCCGACGGCTCACTATACGCAGCTGATGGCTCCCAGTATACAGCCGACGGCTCGCTCGCTATACGCAGCAGCTGGCGTCCAATACGCATCTAACGGATCGGAGTACGCAGCCGACGGCTCGTGGTACGCAGCCGACGGCTCACTATACGTAGCCGACGGCTCGCCAGACAGCCAACGGCTTGCCAAACGCAACTGATGGCTCGCTAGATGCAGCCATCGGGTCCCTAAAGTAGCCTACCACGGCTCGTATTAAGCAGCCGACGGCTCGCTTTAATACGCTCACTTAAGCTCGCTTTACGCAGCTTTCGGCTCGCTTTCTACAACCTGTAGCATGATGAGGTTGGACTGTTGTCATGAACTGCGCCATATTTGCTCGCAAGCTACGCCGTTGGCAACTTAATGAAAATGCGAGTTAGAGATACGGGCCTCATGAGCTGACCTATATTCATCTGTTTCAGATGGTTCAAGAGGCGACATTTGTCTCCCTGGGAGAACTCCTGGGGGAGACAGGAGAAGCAGCGGAAGATAATCAAATTCTTGAGCGGGTGAAGTTATTGGCGCAAGAGCTGCTGCCAGAGGGCTGGACGGAATGGAAGATAGTGCGTGGGTCAAAGGAAGACGTTTTTGGAGTAAGAATGGACCCTCAAATACTAAATAAAATCAGATTTGCGCTTCCCACTGACCAGCTTACGAAGGCTTTCTGGCCGGAAGCGACCCACATATCAGAAAGGTCTTTCCGTGACTTAAAACTAAAGCTGCTGGATTGGGCCTTTGGGAGAGCCCTGATTACTAGCCCTCCCTCGATCTGCAATAAAATTAGAGGCTCCGCTGCAGCGACGGAATTATTCAACGCTGCGGTTAAATCTGACAGGCCGAGTTCGCGCAAAGCGGCAAATCGAGCTCTCTCGGTGGAGGGGTCTACGGACCTTGAGTCCGAAGAGGAGTTAAGGCCATCAAAGCCTAAGAAGAGCAGAATGGATAAACTAGAGGAGCGTGTAGAAAGCATGTTTTCTTTTTTTATGAAAGCGATAGAACCTTCAGGTTCTAGAGGAGCTGAAGAGGACGAGCTGCAGGAAGTTTATCCTTCCACATCTTCAAACAACTCGTGTTGCGATTGGCCTTCCGAAGATACTGATCCCGAAGATGTTGATGACAGTTTGGACTTTGTGCCAGATGTGAGAGAAGAAGAACCATTAATCCCTAGACCTTCGGAAGAAATTTTGGAGGAGGGAATTAGATGTCATCGTCTAGGGCAAGAGACGTGGAACAGAATAAGATACAGGGAGGTAGTGAAAAGGCTTCACGCGGCTCCTGTATTTAGTGCACTTAGAGTCAACCCTGAGTTGGAAGGACTTGGCTTACAATGTTCAAGTTTCCTGAAAAAGCAAGATGGAATGCTCGGAACAATAGCACATGGACTCTTATGCCAAAGAAAACGATTATTAGATGAGTTAAAAAAGCTGGCGAGGAAATTCCCAGACGCAGCAGGGGATATAAAGAAGATCCTTTCTGAGGGTTCCCAGTTTAAAAGCACTTCGGATGACATTCTGCAATTCGTGTGTGCACATAGAGCAGAAACGATTGAATTAAGAAGGAAGGCTTTTAAGCCCAAGTCCGAGGCGTTGTCGGCATTATTGCATCAAATCCCACCTTCCTCGGTGCATATTTTTGACGACAAGAAACTGACTGATTTTATTAAGGATCATGGTGGTAGTGGCAGGATCTTTCCGTCCCGTTCGGGGAGGTTTCCCGAGAAATCAAACCGGGGGGCTTTTGGTGGAAAAGCGCACCATAATCAAAAAACGAACAAGAGTACATCTCACTTCAACCAGCAGGCTAAGTCTAAGAAGCCTTCATTCAACCAACAAGCTCGACCAGTCCAAGCAAGCCAAAGGCGTAACCCTCAACAGAAGAAGAGACCCGAAAAGACTCAACAACGTCAGAAATTTTGACGACTTCAGAGGGGGACAGCTAAGACTATATGTAAAGCAATGGCAAGAATTCGGTGCTCCGACTTCAGTTTTAAAAATAATCACCGGCTACGCCATACCTTTTGTGAAGAAACCGCCGTCAATTCCCTTCAATCCGGTTATAGCTCAAAATTTCGCAACGAAAGATTCAGGTGCAATGGACAAAGAAATCTCGTCATTATTAAAGATGGGGGTAGTCGAAATTTGCAGGACCAATACAGGTTTTCTGTCGCGACTTTTTCTAATTCCCAAGCAAAACGGAAAGGTACGTCAAATTTTCGATCTCCGGCGCCTGAATCAGTATCTAAACCCGCACAAGTTTCGACTCGTGAATCAAAACTTTGTACCCAAGTTTCTCCATGCCAACGACTACATGGGGAAACTCGATATTTCTCAGGCATACTTTCACATTCCAATCCGGGAAAGTCATCGTCGCTACCTAGCTTTTGCTTACAAGACAGAAATCTATCAAATTACCTCACTACCATTCGGCCTATCGAGCGCTCCCTTGGCATTTTCAAAAGTCAGCAAGTGGGTAGCAGAGTTACTAAGATCTCGGGGGATGCGTGTACTAGTCTACTTAGACGATTTTCTCTTTGCTCATCAAAACCCACAGATTTTAGAGATGCAATTGCTACAAGCAATAGCGATTCTGCAAAGCCTGGGTTGGTCCATAAACCAGGAGAAATCAGTATTAAAGGCCACTCAAGAAATAGAGTTTCTGGGCATAATATGGGATACCAACTCCAACGAAAAACGTCTACCGGAACAAAAACTCGACAGGTTAGAAAAGGACTTGAGGGAAATTGTAAGTCGCCAGAAATGGAACTGGAGGATAGGCACATCTCTCCTAGGTCGTCTAGGCTTCGCATCCTTAGTGGTTCCGATGGGCCGTCTTTTCTCGAGGCATATTCAAAGGGAATGTGTGAAGTTGCCGGAAGAAAAGCCAGAATTAAATTCCCCGGTCCCCAGAAAGGCTCTGGACGATTGTCTTTGGTGGTTAGAAAATCTCTATCACCCAGGAATAATTTTCATTCCGGAACCCGAAATATTTGTAACCACGGATGCTTCAGACACAGGTTGGGGGGTTCAGATCGAAAATCAGTCAGTAGCAAAAGTATGGTCGCCGGATCAATTGAATTGGCACATAAATCGGAAGGAGTTGTTTGCAGTTCACATGGCATTGTTCTTGTTTCCAGATTTAGTAAGGGGTCGGTCGATAATGGTACAGTCGGACAACAAGACGGTTGTAGCATACCTGAGAAATCAAGGGGGGACCAAATCTTTGATTCTGCTAGAGTCAGCGAAAGAGGTTCTTGTACTAGCTCATCAATTAGAGGTGAATCTCCTGCCCGTATACATCCCAGGTCGTTACAATTCGATGGCAGATTCCCTCTCTCGGGGCAAGCGTCTTCCAGAATGGAGTCTCAGCCAGGAAATATTGACTGTAATCTTTCAAAAGATGGGTGTTCCGCAGATCGACTTGTTTGCGTCGAACCTCTCCAAAATAGTTCCACAGTATGTGACCATAGATGCCAGGGACCACCAAGCACTGTTTGTGAACGCGTTCAGCAGAAGTTGGAACTTCCAATTAGCATGGGTCTTTCCTCCTCCGCCCTTGATTCCCAAAGTCATAAAACATTTACACAGAGCCCAGGGTTGCTTCCTGTTGGTCGTCCCGAGATGGGAAAAGGCTTTTTGGAGAGGAGAATTGAAGAAGTTGGCGATAGCAGCTCCACTCCGAATCTACAACCTCGATCGACATTTAATAGACCTAACCGAGGGGAATCCTCCCCCGAACGTGAAAGATCTTATTTTAGAGGTCTGGAAAGTACGGGGTGGAGCCGCATAGTGTCTGATCTTCAAGTTGAGGATGTTGATCTTATCCAAACGGCTTGGAGAAACTCTACATGGAAAACCTATGGTTCTGCGTGGAAACAATGGACGGGGTGGTGCAAACAGAATGGGGTAATACCTAGTGACCCCCGTCCACATGATATTGTTTCTTATATAGGGTTTCTACATAGAGTTAAGAATTTGGCATATGCTACAATTTTGGTACATAAATCGGTGATTGTTTCGTTGGCTGATCCGGAAAATAATAAAAAGTTGGCATGCCATCCTTTAGTCACATCCATCTTGAAAGCAATTAGCCTCCGAAGACAACGTTTATCAAACCCGAAGCCCCAAATATGGAATATCCAAGATTTGATTCAATGGATAGAAAACAACCCTCCCGATAGGAACAGCATATTTGAGGTATCACGCCACGTTGCTTTGCTGTTGTTGTTAGCTTCGGGTCGTAGAATCCATGATCTGACGCTGTTAAACATTGATAAGGATCATTTTGAGCCGACCCATGACTCTCTCACGTTTTGGCCTTGTTTTGGGTCAAAAACTGATAATTCAAGAGATCGTCAGTCCGGTTGGTTATTATCCAGGTCAGATAACCCAGTTTTTGACTTGGTACAGTGGGTGGAAAATTTAATAAAAATTTCGGCGGAACGAAGGAAAGCTCGCGATAACTTGAACAGTCTTTTCATAACTACACGTGGGGTAGTCAAGGCGGCTTCTCGAGCGACAATAGCAGGTTGGCTGAAGTCCCCCTTTTCGGAAATTGGCTTAGATATTAGTCCAGGGTCAATAAGGTCGGCGGTTGCTTCATATGATTACGAAAATAATATGCCATTAGATTTGATTCTCAAGCGTGGCAATTGGAGAGGTGCAACAAATTTCTTTAAGCATTATTGTAAGACTGTGGGGAAACCCAAAAATAATGTTCCTAATTTCTTTAATGAAACTTTTAATGTGATTTAACATATATGTAGACAGTTATCTGATCTTCAAATTATATACGTAAGCAGTTTTAAAAATAAAATAAGGTGATAAAAGATTGTTTTACTTTTGTACCTACAGTCTTGTATTTGTTTATAAATAGCCTATCGGTATATATATATATATATATATCAGTCACAGTACGCTTTCGGAGCCGGCAGAAGTCAAACACCTCTCCGAAAGGTCAAGCCGAAGGCACAGACCCTAAAATATAACCGTTTTCTACCCCGAAGGGAGGAAAACGAGTATTTTAGGTCTTGCCGAGGCTTGACCTGAGCAAGTCCTTGCCGACTCTTTCGGATAAGGTACTGAGGAAGGGGCGCGATGCGCGCGCGATGCAGCCATGGCCGCACCTCCCGCGCCCCGCCGTCTCCCCGCGCGGGCTCGATGCCCGCAAATACTACTCGCTTCATGGATGGAATTAGGTAAGTGCTAAGGTCGTAGGTACTAGGTAGGTAGGAAGCTAATCTCCGAAAGGTCAAGCCTCGGCAAGACCTAAAATACTCGTTTTCCTCCCTTCGGGGTAGAAAACGGTTATATTTTTTACCTCCTGCCTACCGAACCAAAATCATTAAAATCGACGAAGTAGTCGCGTAACAAACATACAAAAATAAAACCGGCCAAGTGAGAGTCGGACTCGCGCACGAAGGGTTCCGTACCATTATATTAATCCCGACAAAAAAATCACGTTTGTTGTATGGGAGCCCCCTTAAATATTAAGTTTATTTTAATTTAATTATTTATTTTTGAAGTGAATAATATAATTCAATATTTAGTGAATATTTCAAGCGTCTACCTGTTGCCGTTATCAATATCGAGCAAAAACGAGCAAAAAAATCACGTTGGTTGTATGGGAGCCCCCTTAAACATTTATTTTATTCTATTTTTTAGTATTTGTTGTTATAGCGGCAATAGAAATACATCATCTGTGAAAATTTCAACTGTCAACTATCACGGTTCATGAAATACAGCCTGGTGACAGACGGACGGACGGACGGCCGGACGGACGGACGGACGGACAGACAGACAGCGGAGTCTCAGTAATAGGGTCCCGTTTTTACCTTTTGGTTACGGAACCCTAAAAAACAGTCGACTTGAGAACTTTCTCCTTTTTGAGATCGGTTAAAAATCGAAAGTAACTCTGTCTCTCAGTTTAATTATCACCTTTACACAAACGATTAAACCATTATGAAATTTAGTACAGCTGTGAAGCTGGAGACGGAGATACTTTTCATCATCAACATCACTATTTTTCATCACTATGCAGTGGAACCACTGGGCACAGCTAGTATCTTTATAACTTTTCCAGTACTAAAATTGACTAGAATGAGGCTCCAGTAAGGTGCTTGGTATCTCATTTTCCACTCGAGTGTGAAGTAAGTATGTAAGTAAAATTTATACTATTTATTTTTCTAATTGCAAAGTTAAGAATAGTGAAAGTAAGAAGATATGTTACTGCAATAGCCCGAACTACGGTAAATCCAAAGATTTACCGGTAAAACCCGAGATTTACCAACTAGTTATGCGAAATCTCGCGACTATGCGACTAAAAGTCCGAATTACGTGCATTTACCACCAAACTAAACCTAACATAACCTATCATGTACCAGTTCTTAATAGTATAAGTCCGAAAAATTTATCCCCTTTTTTAAATTTACATTTACCAACTCATGTCGGTAAACCTTAAGATTTATTGGCAAAACCTAAGATTTACCGTAGCCGTACCGGCTTTTACAGTAACTTAAATCATATAACATGGCCACAAATAATCTTATACATGTTTACTCAATTACATTCTGATCATCTTCTAAAGAATCTCTTGTTTTCCTTTTTGCTGTGCTCAAACAAGCGCCCACAGAGTAAAAATATAATTAGATTCGTATTATTTATTAGTGTAGTATGAAAAGGCTGTAACTATTAGATTTTACGACGTTTGGTTAAAAGCCCATACGGAGATAAATACACACAGTGTTGCAGTGTATGCGGTTTTTCTGGTTCAGTCTATATCGGCATCTATTTTGGTTTTGTTACTCATTAATAAGTATAGTAGTTTGACTGGCCTTGCGGCTCAGTTGGTAGTATGTTTGCGTCTACCTGCTGAACTGAAAGGTCGTGGGTTCGGTCCCCACCCAGGGCAAACATTTGTGTGATGAGCATGGATGTTTGTTCTGTATCTGGGTGTTTCTATGTATCATATGTAATATATTTACAAAAAAAAGTATATATGTATTCTATCAGCCATCTAGTTCCATAGTACAAGCTTTGTTTAGTTTGGGCTAGATGGCGTTGTGTGAAATATTTATTATTTATTTATTTATAGAACTGTAGACAAATTATGAAAATAATACTTTTCGTCAGAATTATTGTGCTTGTTATAAAGAATACTGTAGTTATTTAATTTAATTAACTTATTTTTTTAAATTAAACCCTCATTAAAATTATAAAGTTTATAACCCGTAAAAGGACATAAACTATATTTTATCATCATCATCATCACCGTTTTTCATCACTACGCGGGTAACACCGTAAGGCGGATCTTGTACCTAATTTAATATTTTGTTTAAACTATAAACCAAGAGTTTAAACGTGAAACATTTACTGGCATGCCTTTGCAGTAAAATCAACTCTTATGTCATGACGGAAAATGGCATGACATTCATGCCGTTATGCCTCCAGTGCATTACCGCTCACGACTCTCCAGGCGTTCTATGACAGCCAACTTTTTCAAATCAAATCAAATCAAATCAATTGGTTGCATCAAGCTCCCAACCACTAAACACGACAAATCATAAACCTTCACAAATGACCACCATTTTTTTTTTATTTTTTTTTTATGTAGAAATAGGTTTGCGCTTGACCGCCAACTCGCCTGATGTTAAGCGACGTTGCGGTCTACGATGGAGCGCGCTTACCTAGAAGAAACCAATTCACTCGCGATTTAAAGACACCCAGATTATATCTATCGGAAAGACCCACTCAGGAAGCGTATTCCATATTCTAGCAGTCCGCACGATGAAAGTGGAACTAAAGCGTTTCGTTCGGGTTTTTGGAATATCCACCATGAAAAGGTGACGCTTTTTCGTGTTTCTGACTGTCCGAATATTCCTCCAAAAATATCATTTTAATGCTAATTATACTTTTATCTTCCGAAATCCTACTCAAACCTTATTAAAGCCGGCACGTTTAATATTATACCTACAGGTTAAATATTCACAAACACCCTCCTTGTGAACAGTAAAAACCCTACGTTTTTACTTTAGAGTGCTATCACACTAGCGATTTGCGAACGTGTAAGTGAGACGATTTTGTAACGTGTTCGTCGCGAGCACTTGATCTCGCCGCGAATACACAACGTGATCGCTATAGAAGTCAAGAGGTAGTGGTGTACACGGAGTAAGTATAGTACAATGTATATATTATGTATATTTTATTTTGTAATTTTTAGTCTATTTACTCGTAGTTATTACCAAAACTACCGTCCACTATTTTAGTTATTTTTTCGTACATTCCAAGGTTGTCTGTACAAGATAATTTTTAGGGATAAGACCGCCCGCCATATGTGCCATTTTTCTTATGTGAAAACAATACAAAATACAAAAAAAAACTATTTTGTTATTATTTTTTGTGGAGTCAATTAAGTGTTATTAAATGTTTGATATATTGAATACATTTACTAACGAAAAAAACGTTCCCTTCGCTCGAAAAACATCCACAAATCTCTAGTGTGATAGCGCCTTTAAACGTCGTTTTGGAATTAAAATGACCCTTGTTAAAGTCCTACCATTTGGTTGCCTTCATTTCGAATTCCTCACATGTAGTGTTAGTATTTAATTTAGCAAGGCTTACGTGCGTTAATTTATAATAAGGCTATGTTAATAACAGAGATATAAAAGCATTATTAAAATTACTTCATATATAGTTTTCACTTTAATTTTATAGTTTGTTAACGTAGGTAATTTTTTATACCTAATGGTTTTAAGTAACCAAACAAAGTTATGAATTAACCTTAATCCGTAACTAATAACTAATTTTACTAAACTAGCTAATTTTCAATAACGACTACATCCATGGATACAATTTTTCATCTATTTTCATGTTTCAGGCTGCCTGCAAGAGATCTATATTAGCTTTAATGCCGCCAGTTGTTACACTCTAGTACTTAATTCATTTCTCTTGATTTTAAATTTTATGGTGTATACAATAAAGAGTTTATTTATCTGTCTATTCTTCATAATGCCATCAGCAACAGGCGCTTTCACACTGACGGACAACGATAATGACACGACACCGATACCGGGCCGATATCGTCGAAATCGTGACGCACCACGCGACCGCATGCCAAGCCAAATTTAAAAAATATAGCTTTATTGACTAAGTGAGCAAAGCGAACAAAGATCTCTGTATCAACTGGCAAAATTTACTTTTGTATGGATGTTTGCTTGTTGGTACTAAATATTTGGTTTCTATTAGTTGAGTACAATTATTTAAACAGGTTGTCGAGACAAAATGCTATGAAATCCCGGTAAAAAATAAATAAAGCCGGACAAGTGCGAGTCAGACTTGCCCACCGAGGGTTCCGTGCAATCTAAATAAACGGGGGAAATTATTTTCTTTTTTTTAAATATTTTCCTTCATAAACCGAAAAATATACTTACATTGTAAAAATATTTAAAAAACTGTTTTAGCTTGTGCTAATGAAGCTCTTTCATATAATACCCCACATGATACGGTTAATTCACTTTAAAATTTGGACCCTCATTCTTTGCATAAAGACGCTATTTTTTTGTGATTAAATTAAAAATGTCCAGTTTTCGGTTTTTTTCCTATATGTGTACTCTAACACGATGCTTCTTTCCAAATTTCATATGTAGTTGTAGGTAGGTACCCCATAGACGGGAAGTACCCCATAGGTTTTGATTCCCTTGTGAATGTCGAAATGTGCGTTTTTACGACATATTCGGCTGTAGCATTTTTTTTACGAAAACTGAGAAATTTTATTTTTCTTTCTGCAGCAAGAGAATATGGATCTGCGTATATGGTTTTAATTTCACTCGATACCTTCACGCGTTCCCAAGATAAAGGTCTTGACACCCGGACAGACGGACAGGCGGACAGACAGACAGACAGACGGAGAGCAAAGTATAAGGGCTCCGTTTTTTTCCTTTTGAGGTACGGAACCCTAAAAATTGTGACGGTGTTATTTGTTGGCCAATTTTCATGATATTTGGCAGAAACATTCGATTCAACGATCTAACATAGGCCACTTAACCGGTTATATAAACAAATACGTAATGTGGACCACATTTGTCAGTAAAGGTTCGATCAGCATTATTAGGGATTTAACTCGTACGATATGAGGCAGTAAACACAAATACCGTGAGACACTCAACACTTCCGCGATATAAAACAGCCATAAAATCCTGTAAGAAAGGCGCATCCATGTTTGCGGGTAGTAAAAAATCACGACTAAATGTGAATATTCAGGCGTTTATTTGGGAAACTCACGCACTTTTAGACCAGAATTACGACCATAAAGCAGTAAAAATCCACATGGATATGAACGTTTCTCTTGGGAAAACTTGGAAAACATATTTGGGGTACAGATCGTGACTTGGGAACCGACATTTATTATAATAATGTTTTAACCGACTTCGAAAAAAGTAGGTTATCAATTCGACTTCTATGTTTGTAATATTGTCAGAACTGCACAGTTCAGTATAAATGTTTGTCCTAAGAGGAAATTGAACCCTGAATCTAATCTGCAGCTTAAAGTACCTAATCGTAGATCGGTCTCAACGCTGGACAGTGCTCGTTTACACCAATATTCCACATTATGAGAATCTCATGAACGTTGGGAAGGACAAACTTAGTCATTATCATCATCATCATCGCAACCACAAGATGTCCACTGCTGGACATAGGCCTTCCCCATGGATTTCCAAATAGATCGGTTGGAAGCGGCCTGCATCCAGCGTCTTCCTGCCACTTGTATGATATCCTCTGTCCACGTTGTGGCTGGTCTTCCTACGCTACGCGTGCCCACTTCACTTCAACTTGCCAATCCGCTGTTCTATGTCAGTGACTTTTGTATAAATAAACTTAGTATGTGCCTTGAATTAGCTAACGACATATCTGCCATATAGGTAGGTTGAATCGACGATTATTGTACCGATAGTCGTTTCGGGAACGGTCTTAGCGGAGAGCTTTGATCGGTATCTCAAGAGGCTTTCGCTTGGTGGTAAAGTAAAGTAAAGTAAAGATTTATTTCCAGTCAGATTTAAAATAATACAATGGTTTCACAGTGGGCCCCAAACTCGGCAAAGCCGGTATCTTGGCAGCCCGAGGCAGATGTACCTACATGTTATGTAACAAGTTGACACGCGCTAATAATAAGTAAAATATAATTAAGTTTTAAAACATTAGAATAATAATAATAATTAAAGTAAAATAGAATTAGATAGTTTTATATTACATTCAAAAGATAAAAGATAAAAAAATCTACTGCCATATCTTAGCTGTCCTGTCAATATTAGTTTATACAGTTATAATTTCTTTGCAGAATTGTTTAGTGGACAATATAACAACCAATAAACCTGACTAGATTAACCTCCCAGTTGTTTAAGAATGTGTGCATATTGTTGCGGTGTGTGTGTCTATATGTGTGTGTGTGTCTATGTGTATGTGTGTGTGTGTGTAGGGAATGGTTGGGTCAAGGGTCGAATACATGGCAGTTATTCTGGCACGACGCGCATTGTCAGGAGGTTCCTCAGTCTGTAGCTTCTAGTATCAGCAGGTTGATCGTTACTTTGCTCCTGGTGGCAACCTAGTTCTAATAGTATTTATATAAATGTATAATTTATTACATATTATAAAAACCTAAGCATTAAGATGGATAAAGATATACAAATGAATTAAAGAAAACTAATATTTAGCTGTCCCATTTTTAAAACCTTTTCCTTGCCTTTTATGACAGATGAAATCCGAAGAGCGAATTTTGCAGTTTCGGCTTTACGTGACGGGAGCGAGAAATCCCTTGAGCTTTCCTTTGGAGAGGCACTGATGCTTTCACGGTGGTCGGCTTGAAGTTTCACTTTCCCCTCTGGCGAGGAACTGAGTGCCTCAGTGTATTGATTAACTTGTGACTTTTATGGTAAACATGATTGAAAAAAACAATCAATAATTTGAGATATAAAAGTGTACTTTGTTTGTGTTACTTACGTTATACTTATGTTTTACCCCACTGCGCACGAAGACATATTATTTTTCGAAATGTGTATGTATGTAGTATGTTCTAAAACACCCCCTACAACCGGACCAATAGGGAATATGCATGATTTATTTTTAGATGGTCATAAAAAGTAAACCCCTAATATTCCACAAAAACAAAATTAAAATACCTTCAAAAATAACAAAATAACAAGCATTTTAATTTTACGTTAGACAGAGAGCACACGATAACGAATGATGAGACGTCATGGTTCGTGTTTGCCGTACAAATTCAGCACAAACTGTTGTTTCGCGAGAGGGGGACTGTTTGCGCCGTCATAATAATTCGGTATTAGAGAGAATGGATGCGTTTCCTACGCACCAACACCGGCCGCGGCTGGTTGCGTAGCAACCGCGACACGGCTCTCCCGGCGAGAGGCCAGGGAAAGGGGCGGACATCTAGTTCGTTGCGAATGCTCTCGGGAAGCGCACGCGCTGAGTGATACAACAACTCCACCCGACATCGCCTCTCGCGCCGCCCCGTAACCGTTTTTGCATCGGCCGTCGCATCACATGCTCCTGCTGCCGGCGGCTGGAAAAGGTTAGTGGGGACGTATTCTGTTCTTACTTTGCCGAGTTGTTATTCATAAAACTAGGTTCCCCAGGTGGGCCGCAACATATGGTCCTTCGAGCAGGATAGTTTGTTTTCAGCTACCTATAATATCTAATAGGATAACAGTCAATAGTTTGTGCACTGCTCCTATATACTAGGTAGATAATTACTACCTGTATACCTACCTAATCTATTCGTATTTTCATAAGAACTGTATTTATAGTTCTCAATACAACGTTTTTACCACAGATTTACTTAAATCTGTGTTGTTTTACGTACATACATGCAAACACGCCTTTTTAGGTGAGTGTATAATAAAGGTTATTACTCTACATATTTATGTTAGGTACCTACTTGCTGTAATATATACGTATTAATATTACCTACTTTGCACATTTGTGTAAGTATAATAAACAATTGCACGAAAGTGTACTCATATGTACTTATACTTTTATTATGATCCAAAGAGTTCAATCTAGTACGTACTATACTATATATCGTTTTTACGAACATTCTTTGTCCGAAGTAACGAGTACTTACAAACCTAAGTCCTTTTGTTTAGGTATTATTGGTAAAATATTAGGTACTTGTTCATTACGATCCTTGCTTCTAGGTATAAAAAATATTTAATACACAACTTTAGAGGTGTATGTCCTACATTGTTACACATATTGGTACAATTAGTATAGCTTGTTGTGTACATTTACTATTAGACGTGTTCGACTCCGCCATCTTGGTTGGTCTGGAATAGTCTGGATTAGACAATATTTTGGCGGACGCGCATCTCGTGCCTCGTTTACGTTTACTGGACGGATTGCGGGAGCGTTTAAGCGTAACTCGCCTTTGCTTGTGACAAGTGGACATATTCTTAAGGCAGGGGTTATTAAGGGCATTTTACAAACATGTCGCGTTCCGACGAAAATCGAAAACATTGCAAAATAAAATTACTAGAAGCTCGTTTAAAATCTTATTATAATCGAATGCAAGGTTGGGAAAATTTTGCCATAAAATTGAACCCGTCAAATAAAGAGGAAGTACAAAAGTTTCTGGAGAGTACCGCAAATCTTAATACAATTCGAAAAGAATTTAATGCGGAATTTGACGAAGTATCAATGTTGAAAATGGAATTGGATCCGGAGTTGGAACCAGATATGGAGACTCTAGAATATTTCGAAAGTACGTATAATACTGTGCAAGGTAGGGTCGATGCTCTTTCGAATAAAAATATTAATACGAATAAAGTTGAAAATGGTCTTTCGGAAAAACCTATGCAAAAAATTAAACTGCCGCCAATAGAGTTGCCAAAATTCAGCGGTGATGCTAAGGCATGGCGGATGTTTATAGAATGTTATAATGGCCTTATACACAACAATCCCCATTTGAATAATTCAGAAAAGGTTTATTATTTGTGTGGTCAATTAACAGGCCGAGCACTAGAGTGCGTGGCAGGTATTACGCCGACTGGAGAAAACTATAGTCTAGTTTACGATACACTGAATAGCAAGTATGAGGATGTACGAGCAATGGGTACAGCCTATCTTGACGAGATTCTCAGTTTGAAAAGAATGCAGAATCCATCCGTAGAGGGCTTAAATTCTTTCATAGATAAATTTTCTGTATCCGTAGCGGCATTTCAGAAATTGGACATTCCGGCAAAGCTTGATTTTGTTTTCTTACACCTTGCACTTAAACGTGTAGACAGTGATACAGCCCGATTGTTCGAAAATTCAGTGCGTCAGGAAACAATACCCTCATACGAAAGCTTCGCTAAGTTTGTTCGGGAACAGGCAAAGATTATTGCTCGAACAGGGGTTTATATGCCAATTAGCAATAGTAAAAATGCATCATCGTCCTATCGGGGACATGTTCCGATGAACAAATCAGGATACGATAGAAATACTCGATCGTTAGTTACTTCAGGTTCGGGTTGCCCTATTTGTATAAAGGAGCATGAGAGCTTTTCGCGCTGTGTGGAGTTCTTAAAATTATCAACAAAGGATCGTTTCCAAGCGGTCAAAAAATACAACGGCTGCGTTTTGTGTTTGAGTTCACAGCACAAATCAAACGAATGCAATATTAAAGGAAGTTGTAACACATGCCAATCTAAAACTCACCACTCACTCTTGCATTTTGGCAATTTCCGATCTAGTACGTCATTGCCTGTTTCTACTGAGGAGGAGGGGTTAGATCAGGCGAGTGTGGAAGAAATGCCCCTGGAAGATGATTCAGAAGTAGTAAAGGACAATGCGGGAGTATCTTTATGCTCTTCGCAAAATACTGTCTTGAATGAAGTTGGTCGTGGTTTAAAATCTAAGACTGTGTTACTAGCCACAGCACGGGTTAGAGTAGTAGACTCATCAAGTAAAGCCCATTTGATTCGATGTTTAATCGATAATGGGTCTCAAAACCATTTTATTACAAAAAAATGCTGTGAGCGACTATCGTTGTCACCTCGTTCGCTTAGCTCACCAATGGCAGTGAATGGTTTTGGAGGTGGCTCTAACCCTATCGTTGGTCAAACAGAATTAGAGTTTTGTTCGCGTTTTGATAGGAGCCGACGCTACAGAGTATCCCCCTTGGTGGTGGAGACTATAACTCAAAAACTTCCCACGTTGAAGATAGATAGATCGATGTTGAAATACTTAAGTGGTGCTCCATTGGCTGATAATACGTTTGACAGTCCAGGAGATGTGGAAATGCTGATCGGCGCTCAATTGTTTTCGAAACTGATCATGCCGGAACGTATACACGGTCCTCCTGGACATCCGGACGCCATGAAGACTACCCTTGGATTTGTTCTAATGGGAGATGCTCCTGTATTGGAACCGGCTACCCAACATAACCCGTCTTCGTTCTGTGTCTTTTCCGGTCCGCGTCTGGACGAAGTAGTTCAAAGCTTTTGGGAGATAGAAGAAGTACCCTCGTGTACTTCAGCTCGTCTAAGTCGCGAGGAGCAAGAGTGTGAGCAGTTCTATAAAGAAACTACCACCCGAGATGAGACTGGCAGGTACACAGTGGCACTACCTTTTAAGTCAACTCCGTGTGAAATGGGAAATTCTTTACCGACTGCCGAGAAACGTTTTTACGCACTCGAGAAGAAGATGAAGGCTTCTACTCAGCTTCGAGAAGCATACGACGAAGTAATCAAAGAGTATTTGCGCAACGATTATATAGCGCCAATCAAGGAGATAAGTGATGCCATGTCAGGCTATGTCATTCCCCATCATGGAGTAGTCCGTAATGACAAGGTCACCACGAAACTACGTGTGGTTTTAGATGCCAGCGCTCGCACAGATAAAGATGTGTCTCTTAATCAAATTTTGCATGCAGGTCCAAACCTACAAGGAGACATATTTCGAATATTACTCAATTTTAGGCTATTTCCTGTGGCTTACTGTGCCGATGTTAGGCAAATGTATTTACAAATTAAAATGGATGACGATTATAAAAAATATTTGAGAATATTATATCGGTTTGACCCCAGTGAGGAACTTAAACTCTATGAGTTTAAGCGACTGTGTTTCGGGTTGAGCGTGAGCCCATTCTTGGCGCTACGTACCCTGCATCAGCTATGCGATGATGAAAGTCAAAGATTTCCAATAGCGGTAGAAATCGTTCGAAGAGACTTGTATATGGATGACATAGTTTCCAGTGAAAGGTCAATACACGCTGCAACAGATGCTGCATTGCAGTTGATAAGTTTGTTTAAGACAGGAGGCTTCGATCTTATGAAATGGTCAAGCAATTCCAAGGAACTACTTTCGAGATTACCGGAAACTCACTTACATCCACATATAATAAAATTTAACAATGATTCGGAACAGAAAATCTTAGGAGTAAAATGGGATCCACGGTTGGATGCATTCTCGTTTGAAATTACGCCATGTAAAGAACACTGCACAAAACGAAATATTCTCTCAGCAGTTGCCAAGCTGTGGGACATTCTCGGATTTGTGGCACCAGTAATTATTTATGCTAAATTGATGATTCAAGAGTTATGGAGTCTGAAATTAGATTGGGATTCAATTCCCCCTGCCGCAATTGTGGAAAAGTGGAGTAAATTTCAACGAGAGTTACCATTGCTAACTCAAATGACTATACCAAGACATATAGGAGTGTCCGATGACACAGAGGTCACGTTACTAGCTTTTTCTGACGCTAGTGAGAAAGCATACGGGGCAGTTGTTTACTTGCACATACAGACGCCTACAGGGGTCATGGTAAATTTGCTATGCGCGAAGTCGCGGGTAGCTCCGCTGAAATCTGTTACCTTGGGGGTAGATGGCGCGGCCGTCGAGTAAACATTACTCTTACGCGATTGTATTTGGATAAATATTTTAAGTGCTTATTCGACACTAATTCTTGTTGTAATAGTAATCTCGTTGCGTGATTTTTCGGTGACAGTGTTTGTGATCACAATAACTCGCTATATCTTGGAAAAATCTGAAATAACCTGTGACGTGAACAATTCACTTTCATTTTGTAAACAACTTAAATCAAGTGAGCTATTTCGTTAAAATCAAGTGTAAAATCTATGACAATACGTGAAATATACTGTCGTGGTTATATAATATGTTTTAGTAACAGAATAAAATAATTAAATCTCATATATTTACATTGTTGTGATCAAAATTTAGTGTAGTGAGTCACCTATGATCTATGGACCAATAACAGTGCGGCATTACTAACGGCCGACGACGGCGGTACCGTACGTACTTAGCAAATAAGCACTGAACATTATTTTGTCATAATTTTGTCAAAGTGGCATGCAGAGATCGGTCACCTTACGTTCTGTGGACTCTTTTTCGAATTACTCGTAGTTTAGAATTAGTGACATTTTTTTTTTTGTAGTTTATTTTATTACAAAATACTTTACACTTGTTTTAAAACTGTTTTAAAATTATTATTTTTGATTATAAAGCCAGTGACATACATAACAAGTCTTTAAAGTAACTGCATTTAAGTTAAAATGAATTTCTTAGAAAATATTACTTTGGAAGACAAAAATCTAAAGGATAAAATTGAGGCTCTTGAAATTCAATTACAAAGTGCACATGAGGAGATAGAATGTTTGTCAACGGAGAATCTGAACCTCAAACGTATTAATGAGGATTTACTAAATAAAAATGAATTGCTTAGGAAAATTTCTACTAGCCCGGCTAAGAAAAAGGTGACACCAAAAAAGAAGTCTGTCAAACGACAGGGACATATTGACTTGACGCATAACGCTGACATAGAGGAAGTTACGGGAAAAAACGTAGAACTATTACCAAAAGTACGAGATAAAAGTAACGAAATACCGAAACCTGACCCAAAACAAAAGGCATCAGGACTGAAGT
Source organism: Lycia hirtaria (assembly GCA_947563715.1). Classification (NCBI taxonomy): domain Eukaryota; kingdom Metazoa; phylum Arthropoda; class Insecta; order Lepidoptera; family Geometridae; genus Lycia; species Lycia hirtaria. Next base: position 28,132,490 of record OX387381.1, on the reverse strand, counting down.
CAATACTTACACCTAAAATTTGTATTCTAAGCTGTGATAAACGTAATAAGTTACTATCAATTGCGGAGGACACGTGGGGCAGCGTTAAAAACTTCTGCCACTATCTTCAGCCTCATGGAAATATAAACTCACTCTTCACGGGTATAGAGTTAAAAGTAGCAGATTTTACAATGAAAGATGTTTGCATAGTAATAATAGGAGAAGACGATTTTAAAACGACAAACAACTATTTTGACTTGGTCGTTATGATTAGAGAGACTTTACAGAAAGTCAATAATACAAATATAGTAATATGTCTACCTACATACAAGTACGGACAAATGACGGAACTATATAATCGACGAGTAGAAAACTTCAACAATCTTTTATATCTCGACGCATTAACACATAACTACGCATATATATTTGACTCGAACAGGAAACTTAAATACGATCATACTATGTTCTCTAGGGATTCTGGTACAATCAACAAGCTTGGTATGCAGACAAATTTCAAGACATTAAAAAACTATTTCACTGGAATAGTAAAAAACAACGGAAATAATAATAATCAGGATGTTATCGAACCACTCAATAATAATATAAACAAATCCTCATTTTTTCGTGAATAATTACCTTCATATTCTACATCAAAATATTGCGGGTCTCATCAACAAGACAGACAGACTAGTAATTGCCCTGGATCAACTAGCAGAAAAGAGTATTATTTCAGATGTGTTGTGCATAACGGAGCATAATATAATGGCTGGTTTCGAGCAACATGTTTATGTTCCTAATTATACACTAGCTGCATCTTTCTGCAGAGACAGTACAAATAAAGGTGGTTCGTGTATCTTAGTGAGGAATGGACATGAATGGAGAGAGGTTCCGGAATTTAAAAAAAAATCACTGACCAGTGTATTTGAGTGTTGTGCCGTAGAATTGATTAGACATAAATTATTGATAATATGTTTATACAGAGTACCTAAAACATCAAATTTAAAAACTTTCTTATGTAAACTGGATAAAATATTGAGCATGACGAGTAACAAAAAATATGAACAAATCGTCATTGCTGGTGATTTTAACATTAATATATTAAAAGCATCTAATTTGACATCAGACTTCGAATCAATTCTAGGAAACCATAATTTTAAATTGGCGGTGAAACAACCGACTCGCTTTGCAAGCCAAACATGTATCGATAATATGGCATATAACTGTAAAAAGATTTGTAATACGGAAGTGCACGAATTAGATTTATCTGATCACAGTGCTTTAGTAATGAAGTTCCCAGTCCATAAAAACGCGCTACTTAAATTCTGGAGGAAAAAGCAGCGTGATTATTCTGTTGAAAATATTAATAAATTTAAAATGTGTCTTAGTAATGTTTTATTCCAAGAACTATACAGCTTTTCTGACGCAAATCTTGCATATGATTACTTTTTTTCAAACTTCAAACTATACTATAATTTGTGCTTTCCATATAAAACAGTTATTATTAGAGTTAATAAATCCATAAAGTGGTTATCACGTGGCATAAAAATTTGTAGCAAAAACAAAAGAAATTTACTTTGGAAATATAGACTGAATCCTACAAAAACTAATAAAAGTATCTTCCTTAATTACTCAAAACGTCTTAGAAAGATCATTGTTCTAACTAAACGGGCACAAAATAACTTTAAGATAAATTCATCTCATAACAAGTCAAAAACTGCATGGCAAATCATAAATAGTACCAAATTAAATTTACCTAAAGAAGCCATAACAAAAATTGAACAAGATAATGAAGATATAACGGATCCGATAGCTATAGCCAACGCATTTAATAATTTTTTCATAGATAAAATAAAACCGGTCCCTGAGTCAGGATATAAAGTGACAGCTAATATAAATCATAGCAAAGATTCTATGTTCATGGCACCAAGCACGCCACAAGAAATAAGCAAAATAATACAAAACCTTAAAAACACTAAAAGTGTTGGTGATGACGAAATCTCAACTTTCATAATAAAATCAGTAAGTGAGTATGTATGTACCCCTCTAAGCTATATTATTAATTTGTGTATATCCACAGGCACATTTCCGAGTTCTCTGAAAACGACCATTATTAAACCTTTATTTAAAAAAGACAATAGAGAGAAAATGGAATGCTATAGGCCCATTGCACTTATATCGATATTTTCAAAAATTTTCGAGAAGTATGTTTATAATGAGTTAAATGATTATTTAGAGAAAAATAATATTCTATGCAATGAACAAAAGGGTTTCAGAAAAAATAGAAGTATTAATATGGCCATATACGATTTCATTAAAAACGTCTTAATATGTATGGATAAAAGCACTCCGGTGTGCGCCATATTCTGTGATATGACGCAGGCGTTCGATTACGTAGATCACAGAATCTTAGCTAGTAAATTAGAAGCGTATGGAATACGTGGTAACGTTTTAGATTTGATAAAGTCTTACCTAGCAGATAGAATACAAATCACGGAAATCAGTCGAGTCAATCTTATCACGAAAGCAGAAGAAATATATAGATCGTATGAACGCAAAGTGGCGTACGGAGTTCCACAAGGTAGTGTCCTGGGACCACTTTCATTCATAGCATACATAAATGACTTGCCTAATGCTACATCTCAACCTATGACATTATTTGCAGATGATAGCACTATCACCGTAGCATGTAAAACACTTGACTCTTATGAAAACGATATTGTTAAATCTTTGACCTCAGTTATATCTTGGCTTGACAACAATAACTTAAAAATTAACCTAAATAAAACAAATATAATGCATTTTAGACAAAGAGAAACAAACAAAGGTAATATTAATGTAGCATATGACAATAACATTATAAATGAAGTAGAAAGCTCAAAATTTCTTGGATTATATATTGACCGAAAATTGAATTGGAAATCACAAATAGAGCACCTTTCGAAAAGAATAAGTAGCCAAACATATGCCATCGCCAAACTAGCTCGTACTCTAAATATAGAATCTTTACTTAAAGCCTACTATGGGTTAGTTGAATCAATTTTGAGGTACGGGATTATTTTTTGGGGAAATTCAACAAATAAAATTATTATTTTTAAAAGGCAGAAACGCTGTATTCGTTCAATGTTTAAACTCAAAAAAAGAGATAGTTGTAAGCCCTATTTTTTAAAGTATAAAATTCTTACACTTCCGTGTTTATACATTTTAGAAACGGCCCTTTTTGTAAAAACAAACCGGGAGCGATTCCCCACACTATCTGATACTACTGTAAGAAATAGGCGCGACCAAGACAAACGGCGCGTACATGAAGGAAAGACAGCACTGATGCAAAATAGCATCGTATGTATGGGTCCTAAAATCTACAATAAGATTCCTAAGTCAATAAGAGACCAGAATAGTAATTTATTTAGAAAAAAGTTGAAGGCATTGTTATTGCAGAAGTGTTATTATTCTATCAATGATTTTTTAAATGACAAATTTTAATTTTATTTGACATTATGTGTATCTTTTATTGCTTCTGCTTTGTCATATTATAGATATTTTTGGTTTGTGTATTAATCTAATAACAAATAATAATTATTATTATTTTATAATTTTTCGCATGTGCATGATGCTGTCTACCTGACATTTGTACGCCTAATCGGCACAACATGATTTTAAGCGACTAAATTTAGTGTAACATCTTTTATGCACTTGTTGTATAAAATTCTCGTGTTGTATGCAAATAAATTATCTTTATCTTTATCTTTATCTTTATCTTTGGCTCGATTAGAACTCTGTGGAGCGCTGCTGTTGTCCAAATTGGTGAAGATTGTTTTACTCACTTATGAATCACGTTGGAAAATCAAACATGTTATGGCATTTACCGATTCCACCGTAACGTTGCACTGGATTCACTCCAGCCCTCACCGTTGGAAGACATTTGTTGCGAATCGGGTAGCTCAAATTCAGGAAAATATGAACCCGGAATATTTCTATCATATATCTGGGAAACAAAATCCTAGTGATTGCTTGTCGCGCGGACTCACCCCGGCTCAGTTGCTAGAACATCCACTGTGGCTGAAAGGCCCACCATGGATCTCGCATTATAAAGATTCTTGGGCAATTCAACCGTTTAAACCAACAAGTCGTGATATTCCTGAATCCAAACCGGAAGTTGTTATGGTCACTACAACTCCCACCAAACCTCTTATTTATCAGCTGGCTCAAAATATATCGACATGGCCTAAATTGGTTCGTATAGTTGCTTATGTTTTAAGGTTCGCAAAAAAGTTAAAATCAAGAGGACCGTTGAGAGTTGAAGATTTACGTCAGGCAGAGAAAGTGATTATTCGCGCAGTGCAAGCTGTACATTTCTCGGAAGCGATTGAAGCAATTCGTAAGAATAAATCATGCATTGGATCACTACAACGGTTACGTCCGATTCTTGTTGATGACATCTTACGAGTAGGGGGTAGGCTCGAAAACGCTAACATAACATTTGATCACAAACACCCAATTTTACTACCTCGTAAGGATCACGTTGTAAACTTGATTATAGATTATACACACCGCAACCATTGTCACACCGGCCCGCATCTATTACTTTCTATTCTTAGACAGAAGTTTTGGATCCTGGCTGGTCGTAACCTAGTGCGCTCTCGCGTTCACTTGTGTAATGTTTGCTTTAGGGTTCGTCCAAAGCCTTGTACACCTCCGGTAATGGCAGACCTACCAGAATGCAGATTACAGATTACAAAGCCGTGGGCCTACACAGGCGTCGATTATTTTGGCCCTATTGACATAACTTTAACTCGTAAGCGCGGAATAAAGACGCAAAAGGCGTATGTTGCAGTGTTTTTGTGTCTTACCACAAGGGCCACCCACATGGAAATTTCTCCGGATATGAGTTCTCATTCCTTCTTAAACGCTTTAAAAAGATTCTTAGCTAGACGTGGTCCTGTACAGCGTTTAATGTCAGATCACGGAACTAACTTCATTGGAGCGCGTTCATATTTAAGCGAACTTTACTCATTTCTGAGGTCTGAGGAGTATATTAAAAAATGGGGAGAAGAAATGGCCAATCAGCGTATAGATTGGCAAATGATCCCGCCAAACGCTCCACATTTTGGTGGGGGATGGGAATCAACGGTAAAGGCTTTCAAATCACATTTACATAGGGTCGTCGGTAAACAAATACTAACATACGAAGAATTGTTAACTGTCCTATGTCAAATAGAAGCCCTCCTGAATTCGAGACCATTAGGAATTGCGCTTAGCTCAGATCCAGCAGAACCGGTAGCCTTAACACCTGCGCATTTCTTGCACATGACACCGTTAGGTACTTTACCTTCAGCTCCGGTGGAAGAGAACAGAGTTCAATTACTCTCGAGATATCTCCTATTAGATCAACTCGTGCAATCATACTGGCGAAGGTGGAATGTGGAATATCTCCATACATTGCAAGCCAGACAAAAATGGTTGGAAGATAAAGGGCCCATAACGAAGGGCACAGTGGTTCTTATTATGCAACCTAATTCCCCACCGTTGCACTGGCCCCTAGGAGTCGTGCTAGAGACCTACCCAGGACATGATCGGCGAACAAGAGTAGTATCGGTAAAAACAAAATCCGGTATTTTGGTGCGCCCGGTAGTGAAGCTCTGTCCTTTGCCATCACAATAACTTAAAAGCAAGGATTATATTTCATTATAAGTATGTATATTTATAACTTGTATATATTTACTTAGACCTAAACTATTTTTAGTCATTTCTACTCGTATATATTTAAAAAGGCGAATTTGCATGTGTACAATTATAATATAAGCATACAAATCTATTAGGTACATAGTCTTGTACATTTCAGAGATAGTTCAAAGATTCAGAATTCAAAGGAGCTTACAATTAATTATAATAATTATTAATATTCTTCTCGATTATACCTATCATGTTGAAAGGCAGCCTTTCAAGCTGGGGGCCTGTGTTTGCGCCGTCATAATAATTCGGTATTAGAGAGAATGGATGCGTTTCCTACGCACCAACACCGGCCGCGGCTGGTTGCGTAGCAACCGCGACACGGCTCTCCCGGCGAGAGGCCAGGGAAAGGGGCGGACATCTAGTTCGTTGCGAATGCTCTCGGGAAGCGCACGCGCTGAGTGATACAACAACTCCACCCGACATCGCCTCTCGCGCCGCCCCGTAACCGTTTTTGCATCGGCCGTCGCATCACATGCTCCTGCTGCCGGCGGCTGGAAAAGGTTAGTGGGGACGTATTCTGTTCTTACTTTGCCGAGTTGTTATTCATAAAACTAGGTTCCCCAGGTGGGCCGCAACAGGGACAGAGCATAGCCCTTATAACTTTTAATGTTTATATCTCGGAAGTTTATTGACCAATTAAAATAATAAAAAAAATAATTAAAACTATTATTCCTGTGAAATAAAATTCATGCTTATTCCCTAGTTTGAAGGCAGGCTGAGTTGTCGCTGAATTTGTCTTTACTTGCAATACAAGTGTCAAAAATCAAGTAAAAGGTAAGTGTTTCGAGTGTAAGTAAATATGTAAGTAGGTGTGTAGGTGCGTTTATGTGTAAGTTACTTATACTAACTTATAAAGCCTGAATAGCTTAATTAATTTTGTTATACGTTATTGTTAGAATCATGTTTAGATCTGTACTTTTATCGGTTATGATCGGGTTGACTTCAATAGATTATATTAAATAATCTCCTACTTTTAAAGACGATTAAAAATAATAATTATGTATGACCCTGATAACAGATAGATAGATAGATAGATAACTCTTTATTAAAAGACCACACATACAGAAAAAGAAATACAGAGAAAACATAAATATAGCTAGGCTTTTAATTGGCGGCCTTATCGCTTAGAGCGATCTCTTCCAGGCAACCATGCACGGATAGGTAAGATGTTACAGATAGTACAGTAGTAGTAGAACAGAGTACATACTTTTGTAGGACTATTTTGTTATAGATTTCATCTAAAAGATTATGATTCATATGAGAATTTAATAGAAAGCTTGTATCAAAAACGAAACGATTAGTGACTGAAACTGCATATTTTTGTATATAATAATATGCAATTCCGACTTCTATTTGATGACATCTTACATGATGTTAAATTAGTATTCGTTCTATGTATACACGTCATAAACCAGACAAAACACCCAAATTGTGATTTTCGATAAACACATGTACACGTTTTTCAGGATTTTTTTCCTGCAATATATTATAAACAATTTCAATTCCGAAAATAATATATATTCTAGAAATGTTCCCCAGTCGGCCAGATAACAATATCAGCGGAAAACGTAAGACAAATAGCAGGCAAAATGAAATAACGCTAAATAAGCAATATGTAAAGTGTTGGCAAAGGCAAGCGGAATCAATACAGGTGCTGGTTTTAAGTAACGAGAGATAGCGATAAGAACTTTTTTCGTAAGTAGCATTTTATGTAAATAACTTCTTAACTCCGTGTTTGCTCTGGTCACTGTCAAACCGTAGTATATACATATGCATGTCATGTAAAGTCAGTCAAGTGATAGGACATTAATAGTATTATAGAAGGCACCACTCTACTTCCATTCACCAGCTGTAAACTAAAACTCAGTACATTTTCTAGGCTACATGTACTTTACATGATATCTGTATGTCAAATAGCCTATCATTTTTAACTGACTTCAATAAAGAGGTTATCAATTCTGTTATATTTTGTGTTTCTTGTCTCTGGCATATATAAACTGAAAATATTTATTAATAACTGGAAAAAAGTATAAGTTTAGAAAACTCAAAAAGCCCTTTACAAATAAAAACGCCTGAACCGATTTTGATTACACATAGCTTCTTACATTTTCGATGAAATTCTCTTTCAAACATAAAAAACTAGATCAAAATCGGTCTATCCATTTCAGAGCTATAATACCACACAAACACAAAGATGCACACGTTAAAATTATAACATCTCTCTTTTTGGGTCGTGGGTTAAAATATGTCATCCAAGCGTTTTCCTTCCACCTTCTTAATTCGATCCGCTCAGGAATGGAATGCCTTGGCGCCGTCCTTGTTTCCTAAAAACTATAAGCCGGGTGTCTTCAAGTCTAGATTGAATAAGTATCTTCTAGGTCTACGTGCTTCATCTTCGGCCACAGCATCGCTTTCCATCAGGCGTGCTCATCAGACAGGTAGTCAAACGTAAAGCAACGTATAAAAAAAGTAAACGGAATTACGTATTTTGAAGTCGGTTGTTTCAGTTATTTAAACTAGGTACTTAAATACTCGTATAATAATTAGAACATCATGATTTAGCTGCGGCAAACTTACATATTATGTTGTATAAACAATTTTTAACAGAACCAACAAAGACGAAACTAGTCGCTGTTTTCTTTAACTTATCCCATCCGCCTATAGGTTAGGTTAAGGGTAAAGGAGCAAACAGCTCCAGGGTACGCAAATACGCTGACGAAGACGCGGGTACTCGAGGATCTACCGTTTTTATCTGTCACCGCCAGTCGGTGGTACGCCGATTCACTGCCCTTTCACAGAAACATTTTGTAAGCAAGAGCTTTAGATCATTTTGATGTTTCAATCTATCTAAACTATTATAGCTCAATGAAAATACTATTAATAATATTTTTTCACGATTGCCTCAAGAAGGTGTACATATTATGTTCTAGACTGTACGTATACTTACCTAATATGTGTTTCTTACTTCTACTTGCGAGTTCTCTAATAACTACTAAGGTACTGGTCTCGTCTGAACAAAATAATGAAATAAGGACAGCAGCGCCTCCTATACCACATTAAGTTTCTAGCTGAACAGACTCTACTTTCCTTATAAAATGAGATGATCCACCGGCGGAGTGAAGTGCACTAAACGCCGCGTCAGCATCCAGGATGAAGAGGGCGTTGCTAACGTCACTACGGCTATTGAGGGCAAGGGTGAACTGAGCTGCCTTTATTAACATTTAAAAAGCTATAGATAAATCCAATACCTGTACCTACTTTAATCAACAGATAAGTCTGAATATTTATTTATAAAGTGTCTAATCTGGAGTAGACAAATTTTACCCGACTACGTAAGAAGGAGGGTTATGTTTTTTGAGTGTAAGTATGTTTGTATGTATTTTTCTATATGATCGCCTACAGCATAAGCGGTTTGACCGATTTTGATGTGCGAGGTGTCGTTAGACTTTCAGAGTGTCATAGGCAATATTTTTTTTGTAATAATAATAATATATCTCTCACAAAAACAAAAAAATGCGTTATTTCGTAACCTCCAGCGAAGGTTTTCGTAATAAACAAGTGATTTTACTAAAATAATTCTAAAGAACGTACGTGGGACGAACGAATACAATGTGCGATTGAAAATTTCAATAAAAGTGACTTTCTAACGTTGAAACAATCTATACGACCTCAAACAAAAGCTCCCACGATATCGACCACAAAAACACGGAACGGACCCCAATCTATTCAATTTCAGTTCCAAACTAAAACGAGGAAATGTTGACCTCCCGTCCCGCGCACTACTAAATGTACTAAAAGCTCCCAACTGTGGGATGTTAAAATAGCCGAACGGACCAAACTGTTGGGTGACCAAATATTTTTGAGAAAGAATTTTCATTAGCGGCTGCAAGGGTGACCACATTTACCCACGTCGTCCCGTGTCATTGGATGCATAACTTGAGGACAATATACGAGTCTAGAAAGGTCGTTTTACAATGTGCATATTTGCATTCAAATATACTGTAGTGTAGAGTATGTATAACCCACAGCAAGTTAATCTCTATTGTTTATAGCAGTGTACAATAAGTTCCATAAAACCGTTTAACTTAAAAAACTGTTTTTACTTATTTTATTTTCAAGTTTTTAGTTGCCTATACATTTTTTACACTGAACTGTGTTATAATAGTCAAGCCCTTTCATTTGACACCCATATTGAGAGGGTTGTAAAAATAAATATGTAATCCGCCTTTTTCTGCAAGTGGGCAAAATTTCAATTACTAAATTTGACCCAAATAAACAGGTCAAGCTAAATAAAACCGTTTAAAAACATTCCTGTTTCGACTATATTTTTGGTTGACTGATTTTGATCTACTTTTTTGTTCGAGAGACCTTAATCTGGAGTGTTCTGAGCTTCATCAAAATCGGTTCAGCCGTTTTTATGTGGGTGGTTTCCAAATATTTTCTAATTTTCTTATTCCTTACGGATCGTTGCATTGATTTTATACCATTAATTGCATATCATTAAAGAAAGCCTCGTCAAATACTAATTCCTAATCTATTAGTAATCAAACCGTGTTGACATAACAATATGTTCAGCGCATAATGAAGGGAATATTCAACATTAATTGATTTGCAAATCCAATTGGCTCCGGTTGGCGGTGAGCACGTAAGGCTCATTATCCATTACTAATGACCTGGTCTGAGCTCGGAACAACACTAGTTCTCTTCAACTACTTGAAGATTTCATTGGTAGTTTAGCGCGACTTCAGACAGTGCAATGTTCTGTTAATTTGAGCTTTCTATTTTCCGAAATACATTTGTTTGAATCTTACTTGCCCGAATCTTTTTCATAGCACCGTCCGATTCAAGATATTTTGGTTGACACGGGTTTTTGATTCCAAAAGTTTAATATTCCACAAATTTCATTTGTCTAAACAATTATTAGGTTAAGTTCGTTAGGTTTCTGTTTAATTATATCCAAAACCCCAAGTAAATAAGGCCACGAATTCTGTGCATAAATCTCATTATTTATAAGTTTAGATAATAGATATATCAATTAGGTTCGTCACATTTCTGTTTGATACTTTCGTATTAGATACTAAGATTCGGTTAACAGACGAGTTCTAAAATGAGCTTTCGGGACTTTGACAGTCTCTAAAGAAAAAAAAAACATTTTCGGGGAAAATATATTCGATATTTCATAATTCGGATCATAGTTATTCGAGCTTTTTATTACCCGATTGCGCGACGCAAAGGAGGGTGTGAAATATGTTTATCAGCTTATGTAGGTATGTTGGTTCCTTTGTCTCTAAAGACTAAATGCGTGGCCCAAGTTTGATAATTAATATATCGTTAGATTCGTTTTAATGCGCAATTAGCTATATACTAAATAAATAAATAAAAATTAAAACTGAGTGATTGGAGATTATTTAAAATATCCCTATGCAACAAAGCTTATGGATATTTCAAACAATCTCTAGTTTCAGGCAGAGTGCCCAAAATGCTGCTGGCATTACCTGTTTTTTGTTCTAAAAGTCATATGCTACAGCTTCTTCGATATTATACTTATTTATTGCTTTATATTGAAATGTTCTTATCAAAGAAATTTGCAAAACATTTTTTCATTGAAAATTTTGGTTAGTCATGAATTTTGATATAGGCTGACAATTAACATAGATGATGAACTTATAATTATTTCCCGTAAAACTACAAAATCCTAAATATTACGGCTCTAAAGTGAGTGAGTAAAACCGCAGGGAATAGCTATTATTAAGCTGTACGTAGTTTGCATAGTTTCATGTAGAATACATTATCATAAGAGTTGGTACGCGTTGTCGCCAGAACAAGGAAGGCACGACGTTTCACTATAAACCGTGGAAAGTGTTTCCGCACATAAAAGTACCAGATATACGGACTGACTCGTGTCGCAGTGAATACGCAGTCAGTACAATATACTGGATGTTTCTGAACAAACAATCTCTACCTGACTGCCCAAAAGTATAATGTTTTTCGTATATAAGTACCACTGTAAAACAACTACACTATACTACACTACACAACACTAGGTACTGTATTTAATTATTTACAATGAATGGTTTATACCAATTACACACTGTATAGTCATTACAGTCTATACCGTATGTCTAATGTCGATAAGTGTAGCTAAATAAAAAAAAACAGACAAGAGCGAGTCAGACTCGCCAATCGAGGGTTTCGTACAACTAGTAGATAAAAAGGGGAATATTATTTTTATATTTTCCTTCATAAATCGAAAAAAGTACTTCGTAAAAATATTTAAAAACCTGTTTTAGCTTATGTTAACGAAGTTCTTTCATATGATATGATACGGTTAAAGAACTTTAAAATCTGGACATCATTCCTTGCATAAAGACACAATTTTTTGTGATTAAATTAAAAATGTCCAGTTTTCGGATTTTTCCCTATATGTGTACTCCAAACACAATGCTTCTTGCTAAATTTCAAAGTTCTAGGTCAACGGGAAGTACCATAGGTTTTTATTCGCTTGTGAGTGTCGAAATGTGCGTTTTTTACAACATATTCGGCTATAACTTCTTTTACGAAAACTGAGAAATTTGATTTTTCTTTCTGCAGCTAGAGACTATGGATCTGCGTACATAGTTTTAATTTCAACACGATACCTTCAGGCGTTCCCGAGATAAAGGTCTTGACACCCGGACGGACGGACAGACGGACAACAAAGTGATCCTATAAGGTTCCGTTTTTTTCCTTTTGAGGTACGGAACCCTAAAAACTCTTTCCACAAAATAGTAATAAAAAACCGGCCAAGTGCGAGTCGGACTCACGTGGGACGGTACGGAACACGAAGGGTCCCGTACCATTATCTTTAAAAACAACAAAAAATCACGTTTGTTGAATGGGAGCCCCCCATAAATATTAATTTTATTTTAATTTAATTATTTGTTTTTAAAGTGAATAATATAATAAATATTCAGTGAATATTTCAAGCGTCTACCTGTTGCCGTTATCAATATCGAGCAAAAACGAGCAAAAAAAGTTTGTTGTATGGGAGCCCCCCTAAATTTTTTATCTTATTATGTTTTTTAGTATTTGTTATTATACCGGCAACAGAAATACATCATCCGTTAAAATTTCAACTGTCTAACTATCACGGTTCATGAGATATAGCCTGGCGAGAGACAGACGGACGGACGGACAGACAGACAGCGGAGTCTTAGTGCCTCTTTCATAATCTTTGAGTAAAGTGAGAAGTAGCTACGTGCCGAGTAATGTTACTCAGCGAGTAATAGTCCCGATTAACTTTAGTCAGTTTCACAAACGAAAACCTAGCTCCGAGTAATAACTCAGGGGTTAGCCGAATGAAAGAACGAAAACATTCATTGTTCGTTCAAATTCCTTTGTTACAACTGTTTAGTTAGTCAAATACACGTAGCGCCACAATCGCATACTTTACATGGTACTTAATATTTGAAAATATTAACTGACAACTGAGGTACGAAATATGATAATTTTATGAGGTTAGTATCAAGCTCTATAATTCGAACTATTAATTTTTTGATGTTATTTGTTCTTTATATTTGTTAGAAATAAACAGAATAGAATTAAAACCCAATTTTTTTGAGATGTGTTTGGTTTTGGCTCTCAGTACACTCTTAATACTACGATTTTATATATAAATTCATGTTTATCGTTTAGTAAGTAAGTTATCGTAGTTTACCTGGAAATAGAGTCCTTTCTCCACATTTGAACAAAAGGTCATAAAATAATAAAATCCAGCCAGGGATATCTACAATAGAGGTTGTACGAATGGCACATCTGTTTATGACTGACAATGGCCTTACTCGTCGACTATCTCCGATACTCGGCGGATGAAGTCACACGTAAGTTACGGGCCAGTTTATGAGATGGTTAAGGCTACTCAGACATTATGAAATTAGAATCTACAGTTACTTGGCAGTTCAAGTGGCAAGTAGCCAACTTTGATCTTTACTCGGGGTTGATGAAAGAAGCCCTTAGTAGTAGTAGTCCCGTTTTAACCTTTGGGTACGGAACCCTAAACAGGTCATTAGATGTTACCACAAAATATATTACAATCCGGTTACAATCCGATTGGTCTGACAAAAAGTGGTGGCGTATTTAAGCGTTCAATTTTCGCGTTCTGCGTTCAAACGTACAGTTGATTGTGCTAGAACTCCTCGCTAACGCTGGCACCACTCATACTTGTCTATTATCCGCCATAATTGTGAGTTAAGCTCGTGATTAAACTGACCATAGCGACAACTGACAGGACCGGTCACATCTGTCCGGGGCAGCCAAAAAGGCCATCATCTGCTCAGCGTCTGACCATATCATATCATTCGATCGTGTTGATCCGGTTATGGTATTTATGTACTGCTCGTGACGTAGCTTGACGTAGCTTGGCGTAGCGTGGTGTTCTCGAATGATGACCAATGTTATGCAACGGACGGACCGGTCAGTCTTCGGATGGGTGACCGTGAGTGGCATTTCTTTCTGAGCGCTACCGTGGGTCGGATGACACGTAAAATTATAGATCCCGTTGTTTGTTCTTAAAAACAGCAATCATCAAGCCAGGGTCTTCCGGCGGCTTACACTAGGCCTGCCCACTTAATCTATATTAACTTACATACTTTTTACCATGCAAACTAACTTTTTGCACATTTTAAAATAAATACTACGGGTAACTCACGTCTGTTTTGAGTTGAAATATCAAAACTATAGTCGAGTATTTTGATTCAAAACAGCCGTGAGTGACCAGTAGTTTTTATTTTAAACTAGATGACCCAGCGTATCTCATGACCTATCAATGAGTGGACCCGATATTTTCTCATCGTTTAAACCTTCCCTGGACTACGACAAACATTTCAAAACCAAAATCAGCTAAATCGGCCCAGCCGTTCTCGAGTTTTAGCAAGACAAACGAACAGCTATTGATTTATATATATATATAGAGATTGTTACTTACTTTTTTGTCTGATTGTGTTTTGTGATTATTTAGCCGAACATTACATAGTTGCATGTATACTGTGGCTCGTTGCTATAAACTAAGCACATAAGTAAGTGATAGGCAGCGGCGCTGCGTGATGGCGTACCAGCAACACGGCGTGACAACCCTGACGGAGCGGAAATCTTAGTTTTATGTAAACGAACTCGAATCTAGGGCTGGCACGAGAAAGCCAAACAAAATTATTAAAAAAATTAAAACTGCCAGTTACCAATAACAAAAATAAAATGCTGAGTACGCTGCCAACTGATAGTGGGTTTGAGCATTTGGATTATCTTTAGACCTTTATCGGACTGGGGTATGCTTTTTGTGTAGTAGTTTAATTAGTTCAGTCTGTATTTTGTTTTGCTTTAGTTAATAAAGGCACTTGCCCGTTAATATTATAAAAAAAAAAACAGAACAAGTGGAAGTGTGGTCGTACCTCACGGCCTCATACAATGTTACCTGCTCTAGAACAAACTTATTTGCTATTGGCTAGGACAAGGTTGTACTCTACTCCTCTGATGTTGAACGACATTCTGGTCTACGATGGAACGTTATTTCCTAGATAAAACCTAATTATCTGTGATTTAGATAGATTTAGATATAATAATCCTATTAAATAGAAATCTGTTTTATTAGCACTACAAAGAAGCAATTTTAATTTAATGGATATACAAGTATTTTAATCAATACCTTCATAGGTGCATATTTCATACAATTTAAATAGGTTACTAATTGTATTTGTTGCGGCTTTATAACAATAAAAACAGGAAATTCTTCTAAAAAATATAAGTTAACAAAGAAAACCCAACGCTTGCTTGGTTAGTCGCTTGAATGTTATCAATTAATATAATTTGTTTCATATACTTATATTTATAGCTTGTATACCGCTGAGCACAGAATTCGCCCTATTACATAGGACCCCTCTGAGGTTAAATTAAAATAGAGATGATGAAACATAGGTTATTTTCCAATTAATATAGTATAATTTTTTTATACAAAAGCAAGTATGAGCTCAAGAACGAATCCCAAAAAACATTCACTTTGGGAATAACTTCCAAAATTATATTTTGTACTAAAGTCGGCTGACAGAGGTCAGGTTCAAATAACAATTTATAGTAATAAATTATTTATTTTACAGGAAAGTAACAATAACACGAAACCATATTACACGGTGAAGCCCTTGCTGTGTCATTGGATATTTCGAAAGCTTTCGATAGTGTCTGGCACGATAGCCTTATAAGCAAACTTCCAGCGTATGGTTTACCTCCGGCTCTTTGCATTTGGATTGCGGATTTCTTGAGGGAACGATCGGTACGATTAGTTATCGACGGCTGCTCGTCCGATCAATTGGACATTAATGCCGGTGTACCTCAGGGATCCGTGCTCTCCGCAACTCTATTTCTGTTACATATCAATGACATGCTTATACGTGGTATCATTGGATATGCTGATGACAGCACAGTCGTGGAGAGTTACACAGCCAGTGCTCGAGCCAGCAAAACGGAAATTGCGGCCCTGCGTGAGGCTATGGTCGAACGAGTAAAGCCGACGCTGACTGCTGTTTCTGATTGGGGCGATGCGAACCTTGTCCAGTTCAACGCCAACAAAACGCAAGCATGTCTGTTTACGGCCAAAAAGTCCGAACTTACCAACCCTCCCACATTTCGGAATATGCCTGTTAAGCTGTCTAACAAATTAGAGCTCCTGGGTATCACACTCTCCCCCACGCTTAACTTCGGTGCGTACTTGGAATCTAAAGCCAAACTAGCTGGACAAAAGCTTGGCGTCCTTAATAAGGTCAAGCGGTACTTCACACCTGATCAACTTCTCAGCCTTTATAAAGCTCAGGTGCGGTCGTGTGTGGAGTACTGTAGCCATCTTTTTGACGGAGCTGCCAAATACCAGCTGGATGCTTTGGAGTCTGTAGAACGACGAGCTGCGAGGCTTATAGGTGACGAGAAACTGGTCTCCTTAAAGCTACAAAGTCTAGAGCATCGACGTAGGGTGGCGTGTCTAGCAATCTTTTACAGGCTGCATTTTGGTGAGTGTGCGCTCGAGTTACATGACCTAATCCCTCCCTCCCCTTTCCACAACAGGACAAGCCGGAAAACGCTTCAATGCCATCCCTTCATGGTGGATTTGCCATGAGCTCGAACAAAGCGTTTTGCTTCAACCTTCCTAATGCAAACAAACCGCTCGGGAATGGAATGCCTTGCCGCAGTCCTTATTTCCTGAAAACTATAACCCGGGTGTCCTCAAGTCTAGAGTGAATAAGTATCTTCTAGGTCTACGTGCTTCATCTTCGGCCACAGTATCGCTTTCCATCAGGCGTGCTGGTGGTCAAACGTAGAGCTATTCTATATAAAAAAAAAAAAAAAAAAAAAATTATAAATACCTTACAGACTAAAATGAACATTAAATATGAAAAGCAAGCGCAAACCTAAGTATATTGTCTAAAAAAATATTTTTTTTTCTATGCTCTTATGATAACGTAACGTATCTGCCAAATCTTTAACAAAAATATCATCGGTTATCACTAATAGGCTAGTAAAAGTTAGTTTAGGTAAATTTTGAAAACTTGGTTAATTATATATACTTTAATATCTATTTTATCCCAAAAAACCTATATTTTAAAAAATAATCAATATTTACATTACGTATTTTGTATAAAAAAAAAATAGATTTCCCTTGAAAACGATGAATAGTGTCATGGCGTCTTGCATGACGTCACAGTTAGGGATTGCAACCCGGTATGTTTCTCAACCCGCCGGGCCCGGTATCATTCGTCGCCAACCCGGCCGGGTTGGCGGGTTGATGTGTTAGCGATGAAACCGTTAAAGTATTTTATGAAAATTTGCTATATAAGAATGGAAAAGGACAATGATTCAAGGTTATGAATTAATATTTATTTCAAACTAGCAAATCAATAATAATCAGTCTCACTCAAAATCTGTGATTTAATACAGAATTGATTACTTTTACTTATGGACGTAATAATAACATTAGTATTAGTAATTATTAATTTTTATAAGTTTAAGCAAGCAGGTCTTTCTCTTTACTCGTTATAGTGTCCATTTGAAACATAGTATTAGATTAAGAAACTAATAAATCTTAAAGCACTAAACTTTTCATAACAACTTCGATTAGATAGATAGACAAACTTTGGTATTTGGTAATATTTGGTACGAGTATAAACAAAACAAATTCTTATTGACGCGTTAGAATGGCAACGTGGCAGCTCACAGCGGTTGTAATGCGAATTTTCTATGATTTTGCGTTCACGCTCCCGCGCCGCGGTTTTCATACCTACCGGGCCGGGCCCGGTTGGGTTCTAACCCGGCCGGGCCCGGTGGGTGTCTTAAAAGGCACCAGGCCCGGTTTGCAATCTCTAGTTGGAGCGGGGCGAGAAAGGGATGAGAGTTTATTTTTCATTGAAATACAGTACGGCGAGATTGAGTTAGGAGTGCAACACGAGCAGGCTAGATGCGGTACAGGAGCATGAGCTTGGTGGGGGTGCAGTGAGTGCAAGTAGGAGCGTGACATGAACGAATTTCTTACGCGTCGTACGAAGTCGCGGCGGGCAGCTAGTCATTTATAATTAGAAACTATAAGCCAAGCAATTTGTGGAGCAGCACAAGCGGCGTAAATATGTTATTCTCAGTAGAGGTTACATATTTGAGCCGTTTGGTGTCGAAACTTTGGGTCCGTGGGGACCGGGAGCTCATCTCATTTTCAAAAATTTATCTGAGCGCCTGATCGATGCGACGCGTGACCAAAATGCTGGCGCGTATCTAGCCCAATGCATAAGCATTGCCATTCAACGTGGCAATGCGGACAGCATGCTGGGTACGCTGCCAACTGGTAGTGGGTTTGAGCATTTGGATTATCTTTAGACCTTTATCGGTCTGGGGGGATCGATGTGTATTTTGTGTAGTAGTTTAGTTAGTTGAGTCTGTATATTGTTGTGTTGTAGTTAATAAAGGCGCTTTCCATTAAGCAATTTGTTATTAGAGTAACTAGCCTATTGTTTCTCTATCGTAGGTAAAACAGTTGAATCCGACTAGTGATATATAATAACTTTAATATTATTTTCTAATATTGCTGAAAACCCTGAAAAAGTCGTACCAACCTTATCTATTCAAGGATAGGAAGCATCGGTAACGGTGGCATGTGATCAAGTCATATCCAAGTTAAAGGAAGCACTAGTCACATACTCGTACATATGGATAAACACTTCAAAATGTTTACCTTCTTGTATACCTACATAAATCTACATATATTTAAGGCTTACCTAAAAATGCGGGAGTCTATTAGTAAGATTATTGTCTGTCTATTTGTCCCACCCTGTGGTCCTACTAAGAGTAGGCTGTACGTACAGCTGTGTCTTTTGTGTAACAGTTAAGGACAGAAAGTGATGGAATGAACAACGTAGTCGAAGATGAATCACGCAGACCTAGTAGATGCTTATTTGTTATGACCTCGAAAAGACCCATATCTCTCAGGGAACAATGAAGCTGGCAAATTATTCCATTCCTTGGCTGTATGGACTAAAACCAACTAGAAAAGTAGAATTTAAAATAAATTACAGTTTAAAAAACTAAAAAACACGCTACAAATTATTGTGGTCAAAGTTCATTACAAGACTTTTCTAACAAATCCAAACACAGCTATGATACGATGTTCTATCATGAAGTTCTAGTTCATATCTTCCGGCTCCATCATCAGATCAGTTCGACAGTACCATATTATTGTATTGTCATCAGAATTACATACAGCTGCCAATTTTCATGACGCTACGATTCTTGGAAGATGATTGAATTTTACCTTAGATTTCATTACATACAGGTCGACCTAATAAAAGCGTGTTAAAAAAATGTTGTGTTTTAGTCCCTACAATTACGTCAATTAAGCCGCTTTGTATGATCCTTAGGAATTATGTTCTCCAGATAAATATATTTGTTGTTAATTGAGCATTTAGTATTCCACAGGTGCCCAAAGAAACGATAAAAACTTTTACACCTTCAGGCAAAACTGTCAATAAAATATAATGAACAATGTCGAACGTAGAAAATTATGACATTACAAATTTTAACGGATTTATCGCTTAGATTTTACATACTTATACGCGTAAAGTGTTCGAAACGTAAGGTCAAAAATTATGTAAAATATACGCGATAAGTTCGTTAAAATTTGTTTCATTTCAATAAGAAACAGTTGCAAAAATATCTTCTCTTACATAAATTCGTTAATTTGAAAGATGCTTTAATTAATTGGTTTATCAAGTATACTGTACCATAGCACAACGATGTCTTGGCGACTAGTTTCCGCTCTTGCTCCCAAAGTTTGTCCATCGAAGGCGGCTCAAACTTTACACCAACTGCTATGCAGCCTCGTATAGGAGGCTCTCCAATTAAATTATTGCCGGTTCAAAGGCAGAATGCATAACGGCTGATGCTGCATCGGCTATGGAAATGGTTTAGCAAGTTGGGCTCAGGGATGTTAGTTAGGGACCTCTGCTCTGCCTTTTGGGTGATGTGTTGAGGTGGATGGTATATAAGCCTATATGCATAGTTATATGACGAGGCAAAGAGGCTGAGAACACCCGCTCACACACTTTCTAAGTCTGACAAGTCAGTGTACGTTTGCGGTCCACGTATATATAACCACCTAGCCGATAAATTCAAGAGTGCATCCTCCTTAAATAAATTTAAACTACTGCTTCAAAGCAAGGCGTATTACAACGTAAATGAATTTATTTTAGACAAATTATAAGTAGGTACTTATTGTATATATCTATAATTGTTCATATTTTTTTATTAACTGACCTGTAAATGTCAATTTACCAATAAATTATTTGTATTTGTATGCAATCAAATATGGCATCTACGGTTTGACTATCGTGGAACTAACGCGGCAATAAAAGAAAATAAAACCGGACAAGTGCGAGTCAAACTCGCCCACCGAGGGTTCCGTACAAACTAGTAGATAAAAGGGGGAAATCATATTTTTTTTATATTTTCCTTCTTATACCGAAAAATATACATCGTAAAAATATTTAAAAACCTGTTTTAACTTATGTTATGCTCTTTCGTATGATACCCCACATGATACGGTTAATTCAGTTTAAAATTTGGACCCTTATTCAATATTCAATTCCTTGCTTAAAGATACTATTTTTTTGTGATAAAATAAAAAATTACCGGTTTTCGGATTTTTATGTGTACTCTAACACAATGCTTCTTGCCAAATTTCATAGTTCTAGGTCAACGGGAAGTACTCCATAGGTTTTTATTCCCTTGTGAGTGTCGGAATGTGCATTTTTACGACATATTGCGGCATTCGGTTGTAACTTTTTTTTACGAAAACTGAGAAATTTTATTTTTCTTTCTGCAGGTTTTTAAATATTTTTACGATTTATGAAGGAAAATATAAAAAAAAATATATGATTTCCCCCTTTTATCTACTAGTTTGTACGGAACCCTCGGTGGGCGAGTCTGACTCGCACTTGTCCGGTTTTTTTAAATTATTATTTACCCCCACTTGTCAAATTTTATCACGGACAGTTCAGTTCACAGTCATGAAAACGTTAGTAAATAACACGGCAAAATAACAATATAAAGAGACTGACAATGTGTTCTCCGACGAACTATCTCCATAAAGAGTTACTACGCGAATTATTCGCTCGAAATGTCTCCATAAAATAAAAGTTCCCTTGCCCTTACTAGAATTAGGAAGAACAACAGTAAAATGTTCAGAATTGCTAGAAGATGCGCCTCATTGGCTCCCTTCATATTTCACGATGTACCTATCCTACTCGTATTATGTAAAAACAACATACGCTACGAACTATTGAAAACCTAGTCCTTTTTTCAAGTCTGTAAAAATTGAAATAAAACTAGCACAAAATGCAAAATCCTATACACACAAACACACAGCGCACAGCTTCTTAGTAGAGAAGCTGTGCGCGCACATTGCAATGGCTGGAGTAGGCCGCATGTAAACAGGTATACCTATTTTATATACTTTTACCTATCTATCTATATATATCTATCCTAGAAATGGGCTCTCGTTGTCTATTGTCTTTATAATCTTGCATTCAGCGGTTTTAGAGTGATCGCACACAAAGATGAGTGGGTCTATTTGTATTGTTTTTAAATTATCTATTTACATATTACCAACTACCAACCCAATTGTATAATTCGAGAATAGATCGTCTTGATAAACCTAATCTTGGTATTTTACATAAAGTACTTAGGTATATATACATTTTTAATAGCCTCGTTTTTTTCAAGTGAGTTTTAAAAAGTTTACGAAAACAATATGCATATCGACAGCAAAATTTTGTTTTTATTAATTCAAGCTTATAATTAAGTTGGCATAATACAATTTAGAATAAATCCGGCAAAGTACGAGTTTCACTCGCACACCAAGGCGTGAATAGAGAAAACAGGACTAATTAGCAAATGTGCTATACTTTTCATACAATTTTTTATGAATTTATATTTTTACTATTATAAAAATATTATATCGAAGTAAGCGCCATCTAGCGTAACTTTTTTATGTCTACGACAAAGTGAATTGATTTGCTTAATTTTTAAAATGACAAACCTCTGATAATCCCGTAACGATAAGTAAACAATAGTTTGTAATTATGACAAAGGTCACGGACCCTGATGTCTGTGGAGATAAAAATTTAATTTAAAAAAACTCTGTATCTGGTATTTCTTATTTAATTATTATTTGTTGATTTACTTCAAAGTGAACAGTATAAACTTGCCAATTTTAAGTCTTTTTTTTTTTATTCGAAAATAGGCTTGCGCTTGACCGTCAATTCACCTGGTGTTAAGCGACAGTTATACGGTTTACGATGGAGCGCGCTTGTCTAGAAGAAACCTATTCACTCGCGATTTGAAGACACCTAGATTATATTCAGTCGGAAAGACCCATTCAGGAAGCGCATTCCATAGTTTGGCGGTACGTACAATGAAAGTGGAGCCAAAGCGCTTCGTACGTGTTTTCAGTCTTGTATCTATTGCCGTTTTAAAGATCTAGCCGTTTAAGTATAGGACAGACATACGCCGTAGTTTCACGAATAGGTTTAGGCCTTACTACCGTAGTAAGAAACCTTAGTACGAAGCCTAAAAATGTACATAATATATTCAAAATGTTTTATATTTCAAGAACAAAATTTCGATTTGGTTTCAAATACTTGGTTGTTCAAAATAAGAGTAATTTTTTTTTTTTTTATCAGCCCTGTTTGTACAAACTATCGCACTGCTGGGAACGGGCCATCTTCTCATTGTGAGAAGGGTAAGAGTAATTATTATTACTTGAAAATGTATCTGTAAATAAAATAGAAAACATTTAGGTTGAAATTACATCAATTGGCGTAAAGCAATATTTTGTATGAAAAGTAATATTGCATGTTTTGTTTACATGTTCATTAAGGTAAAGTTCTCCATATTATACTAAAATTATAAGTATAAAAATGTTTTATTTATAAACATACTTAATTGTCTTAACTTTCGAATAAAAATCTACTTTATTTATAAATTTCTGTGTGTGTGTGTGTGTGTGTGACTGTGGCGTCAGAATAAAAACATATATATTATTTTGTCAGTTTTTAATTATCCACATTATAAAATATTCATAGGGAATTATTTCATAGCATTAATTTCGACAGTAGACATAATTTTATTATAGTAAAATAATAAATAATTTTCTGCCTCTTAGATGGTAATAATATAGTTTCTATCATCCATTTCTCACTGAAATAGCAAATATTTATATTCAACGATTTTGGTCCACACGTTCATAAACCATTGACATGTTGCCTGTTTATGGTAAATGTTAATCTATTTCATGTAAAAAGATAAATTAAAATAAATACACATCAGATTAAAAATAAGTCACTTTTGCATACACAAAAATTACGAAAAATTTACAAACATTATAATTAGTAATAGTAATTAGCGACTAATACCAAACTCCATCAAACAAAAACCTCATGCAAGTAGCAGGAAGACGTTGGATGCAAGCCGGTTCCTGTTAGGTCTTTTTAGAAGTCTATGTGGCTTATATCCTTCATTATGGCACAGATGATTATGACGATGATGAATGACAAACAAAATTTGATAATTGTAATTTTCAGGTATTTTCCATCTTATGATTTATTCACTGGATTTATTACACTTTTTATCTTGGCATCTCTCGGTGCATCTATTGAGTTGTAGGAGTCATTTAACGCACATAAACGTAGATATACTCGCGGGGTTAAAAGTTTCTCAGTTTTTTAGGAAACAATTTAACAAAATCACATCACAATGTGCGTGGTGTAAACGGAATGTAACAGCGAAAGCTGGATAATATACACATTATGGAACAACGATATCATATATTATAGGCCTATAATATCGGAATAGTAAAGTAAAGTAAAGTAAAGTAAAGTAAAGTAAATGTTTATTTCCAAAATAGAATTACTATTGCTATGCATTGTCAGTGGGCCCCAAACTCGGCTAAGCCGGTATCTTGGAAGCCCAGAGCAGATGTTCCTATTTTACAATTTTTACGCGCGCTAGGAAATTAATTTACTGATAACAATGACAGGAAATGAAATAAATTATAATAATACTATTAATGACAAAAATTAAAATACAATTTGATATTATACACTAGATAGATACGAAATAATATGTTCGAAATATAGGTTATGAAAACAATGAGTTATACATACCTAATGATTAATTTAAACTATTTTGTTTACCGTTGGTTTGGTGAAATTACGTGTATTGGGTGCGTGGATGCATTGTGTGAGTGCGTGTGCGTGCGAGGATGTGTCGAAGCTATGTAATATATCTAGACTGTGAATAGAGGGATGTGTGCGTATGTGAGGGTTGTGGAATAATTTCTGATATCCCGAAAATCACTATTCCACACCTGTTTTGGCGAAGATTAATAAAATTAGGAATATCTGCATGGAAAAGCTAATTTTATTATTTCCTGTTTCAAGAGTTTCCATGTCTCTTTTTACTGTTCCATATTTAAAAATTCAGAAAAAAAACTAAAAAATTGTGGAATAATAAATAGTAACTCCATGCCATATTTAGTTTTTTCAAAGAATGACAATATTCTAAGACAGAAAATACATTGGTATTGTTTACTTCCATATTTTTACCTTCTTTCAAAAAGTAAAAGTTTGAACCAACAATTATTTCGCTCAGATCACATTTTATGCTAAAACATGCGAGGAAAAGCTTTAATTAACTAGAAACATCATGACGTCACCTTCTCTTTTTTTCTGCCGATGACTAATATGACGTAATATTAGGGTGGCCTCGCACTTCGGGCTGGATTAGTTTTAAAACGACGAAAACATTGCATAACATAGTAGTGAAGGTAGTAATCTATTGGGTACTTCCCCAATAGATTACTACCTTTTGCTCCGAACAAAAATCCCGAACACATCTGATCTTTTAAATTGATAATTCTAACAGTATAACATTAATGTATGCATAATTTTGATTTTTTAGGGTTCCGTACCTCAAAAGAAAGAAACGGAACCCTTATAGGATCACTTTGTTGTCCGTCTGTCCGTCTGTCAGGGTGTCAAGACCTTTATCTCGGGATCGCGTAACGGTATCGTGTTGAAATTAAAACCATATACGCAGATCCATAGTCTCTTGCTGCAGAAAGAAAAACAAAATTTCTGGGATACTTCCCGTTGACCTAAAACTATCAAATTTTTTCAAGTTTTTTTTTTTTTTTCAAGTCCACAACTCTTGGTGACATTGAACTTTTATATAAAAACATTACATTATCAGCCTATACTCAAGCATAATATGCACGTTATCTCTTGTCTCTTTGTACCACTTATAAATCATAAAAAATTAATCATATATTTTATATTATAACACAACATCTATATCATGTTGATGTTGACGTTGTAAAATATTTTATTGTA
Organism: Lycia hirtaria; assembly: GCA_947563715.1. Taxonomy (NCBI): domain Eukaryota; kingdom Metazoa; phylum Arthropoda; class Insecta; order Lepidoptera; family Geometridae; genus Lycia; species Lycia hirtaria. Next base: position 28,106,835 of record OX387381.1, on the reverse strand, counting down.
AACTATAATTTAATTTGGAATAATGTTTCTAATATTTCGCTTTTATTTTTGGGTGACAATCCCCATCAATATTAAAAAATAAACGCAAAAAATTGTTCAATTTCAACTTTGGGAATGTTTTGTTTCTTGCGTAATTAAATGTTTACAAACAAAATCATCTAAATCTAAATCAACATTACGAATTCAAAATTTTATTCAATAAACAGTACGGGACCACCTGACCATTATGTAGGTACTTACACATTTACAAATATGAATTGAACAATTCATAGCGTACAAAAAGAAGTTAACATAGAATTAATTATACCTAATTAATATGTCCTCAGTTGACACTGATCTGAGAGTATGTCAGTTAATTTTGATAGGCACCTAAGTACGAGTTACAATTAGGACAGTAATGGTTCGCATCCTGACATGAAGCCATGCAGTAAGGCACACAGACGCATGGCCAACACCTGGAAAAGAAAAAATAATAATTAAGGGATGTCGCGCAACGCGTAATGCAACGCGTCGGTAAAATCAAACATATTTTTGAACTAGCTGTTACCCGCGACTTCATATGCGTAGAAAAACTACCTATCTGTTAAAACTTGCCCTCTGTCAAAAAAATACAAATAAGGAAGCAGCCCGAATGCCTATCCTAACGTATTCAATATATCACAGTGTACTCTACATGTAATATACTACACTTCAGCACCCCATTATACTAAATAATGATCGCAAGTTTAACTTCAACTTTTGGTTTTATGGCTTTTACGAAGGTGTTTCACTTCATGACTCCGCCAATGTCACGTAAAATAGACCATCAAACGCTGAGAATGGTACAATTTAGTCGCAAGTTTCATGTTCCTTTGCCCGCTTAGATATTTTGATAATGCGCCCAATGCGCTGCTCAACCCGCCGTGCGACACCCCTTATATTTCTGAGCAAACCCTGAGGGAAGTAGGTACCTACCAGGAAAATAACCAGCAAAATAAAAAATAAGAGCTAAAAAGTTTAATGTAAATCTTATTTTAATTTCGAATCTCAAGTTAATTTATCATAGAGGTGAAATCTACCTACATCATTAATTAATACAATAGTGAGGTATGACATTCATTTGCTACCTACACGTCATTCATGACGAATCTAATGACAGCTGGCACATAAAAATCGGTCAAGCGGTTTAAGTTCTAGGAAATAATATGTATAGAAACATGTATAAATATATGTACAACTATGACAAACAACCTGAAAAACATTATATTCCTTCTTGTGCATCCGGGTAAATAAGTAATAATTGAAAGATAGAATTAAACACAATTCGAAATAGCGATTCACACAGTGATAAAGTCAAATTCTGAATATATTTGTTCTACCTAGTAACACACTATCTTAAATACGCTTGTACTGCCAAGGCTAACGCCCACATATAACTGCCCTATATTAGTGAGATAGCTCGCGTCATTGTAGTATTAATATTTGCGGAAAGCTAAACTGGCTATCTAATTTCTAAACGAAGGCGAAATAGTTTTGTCACTCGTATTTGCCAGCTGGCATAACATGGAAGGCAGATAAACCTTTTTTATTCATATTGTTATGTCAGTTGTCAATACCAGTACATACTTTATTTCATCTGGTGGACAAAACAAAAAAGACTATTTGTTTACGTTCCTTGATAACCCTGCTGTTGCTCTCAAAGCACGCAGCTATTTCACTAACGCATGACATTTTTAAACATATAAAATCACTGAGTGGGGATTTTAGAAAAGTGAGACATGATTTTATTTATTTAGCTATGAGAAATGTTTAGAAATAAAAAATCGTTGATTTCTTTTAAGAGTCCGTGGTCCGACTATCGTCCGTCACGCTCGCGCATAATCATCTTCAAAAACGTGAAGATATAAAATGACTGCATGAACTTATAAGAAAAATCGTCGTTTGATAAACTACAAAACACCATCACAAATATTCGATAAAAATTTCAATTTGATCCAAGTCAATTTTCATACCAACTTAAACAAATTTTTGCGTAAAAATTTCTAAAAATAATCAACATCTCAATATCATCCATTACTATTTTTAGGATTTCACAGTGACTACAAGGAACTCTTATAAATTCTAATAAGTGAAATATGTGGACAAACATACATACATACACTTACGAAATTTGGCACACGTGCTTAGAAGCCCATATAGACTAACATATGCGATGATTGTGCAATTCTAATATCAAATTGATATATTTTTTTTGTCGATTATAAATACAACCGAACTTCAATGCACTTCCTCCTTTTTGAAGTCTGTTAAAATAACAGTAATATGTTTTTGTAACGCATGGAGTGCTGGAATTTCCTGATGGCATACGGTAGTTACCTCGTGTCAGAGTTTATTTATTGTCCAATAGGTACCTACGAAATTCTGATGCGGAAACAGAAAAATGAATATTGTGTCTTCCGGACGGAAAATGGTGGATGGACAATTGTGCTCATTTTTAGTAATTATGAGATTTTTTTATTAATACTTGTACATAAAAACTTATTTTAACTATTTTTTTAATATCATTATATTAAAAGCTATTCTGAAACCACTTAACTATTTAAAATAACTAAATAAAAAAGGGAAGAAAACCCCATACAATTTTTGTAAAGTCTGTGAGGTGTTGTTAGATTTGTCTTTACTCCCTTACTGAGTTTCTTAACATGTTTTGTAATAATAATAATAAAACTCTCGCAAATATTAAAATGTCACCTTATCGTAATTCCAAGAAAATTTTCCTTAATACTAAAGTAATTTTATTAACATATTACAGCGGCTTTGCGCATACTGTCTCACAATAATTATAGTATAAAACTGAATAAACCGACTTCATAATAGCAAATCGTTTACATGGATGATATTTGTTAAGTTATTTTGTTATAAAAAATACTAAACCGATTTTGATAAAATGTATATTGGACCACCTCTGAGGTATTTATTACCTATCAATCAAAAGAATCATCAAAAACAATTCATAATCGGCGGAGTAATCTCTGAACAAACATACAATAAAATAACATACAGTCGAATTTATAACCTCCTTCTTTATGGAAGTCTGCAAAAACGTACACTCAACAGCGTATCCAGTATAACGGAACGGAATCATAAGTTACACTGCATAAATTTCTATTATGCAGTCGGGTTTTATGTTTTTTTTAGTATAGGTACTTGTAGAGAATATAAAAGCCAATTCATTTAAGCATCGCTACTTCCTTTCATATGGGAGACACTGAAACTTTGATATTTGCTGGATTACTAAACTGTTATGGTCAATCATGGTGGATAACATTAGGCAGCTGGCTTATTCATATTATCACTGAGTTGCATTAAAGATATATTATATATACATCCTAACTAATAGAAATTAAATATTTTTTTACGGATTTAATTATTGCGGTCTCACCTGTGACCGCGGACGCTGCAATGTGTCCGAAACGTTAGGTCGTAAAATTGTATGTACCTAATGCACGCGATATGCGATAAATCCGTCAAAATAGTCCAATTTCAATAAATGATAATCGCGTAAACCTAAGAAATCGTTATCCTAACTTTCTAACCAATATTATTAAAGCGAAAGTAATTTCTGTGTTCTGTCTCTGTTTGTTACCTCTTCACATTTAAACGGCTGAACCAATCGTTATGAAATTTGGCACATAAATTCTGTAAGACCTAGAAAAGGATATAGGCTATATGTTATTATCATCATCATCATCATCGCCGTTTTCCATCACTACGCGGGTGACCCATAACCACTGGAGAACTTAATACAAAAACAAGATATACGTACAGGAAACAGCACAGGAGTAGAGCTATGAGATGTGTCTTGGTGGTGGGTTTTGGTTCAACCCTGGTCACGATGGTCGCCCTACAGGACGGACAGATGATCTGGGTGGGATCAGGTCCTACGGCGACAGCGGTGGCCATCTTTACACAAACAGACAAGGGTTGTTTTTATTCCATGTTTATTATTACATAAGTACATGGAAGTTGGATCACAATGGAAGGAGCCATAAACTTTGCTTGTCACTATTCAGCTGTATAAAACGTGTCCGCTTCATTCCTACTCTTCATTCTTTACTTTGCGTCAAGTGGGCGTGAAGAAAAAATAATTGCTACAATACATGATAATTTAATGCATTAGTTTATGCCACCTAACTAGTGACGGACTAAAACGCACGTACAAAAATATGGACATATTTTTATAACCGCTGTCACCGATTTTTATATTTCCGTATATGTTCTCTCTCTCTCTCTCTCTTTCCGCATTGTTCACGTTATTTCATTTTATTCTATACACGTAAACTATATAAGAAGATAAGACAACTTATTACTAAAAACATACTTAATCAAAGCTAAAAAAGCACTAAGTATCTACCAGTCACCTGAATCAGTTGTATTATTAATTTAAGTATAACGACCATAAATACTTTACTGGTAGTCAGTTCTGTTCTGTTCTATGTCAATTTTGACTATAATATATATAACTAAAATATGGTCTTACCACAAAACGTTACACAAATTTGAACAATGACAACATATTTGTCAACCTCTCGCCGACACGTATTAACATTTGCGGAAAGAAGACGGAGATTTTGAGACGTTGATCAAAATTGAGTAAATAACTTTTTTGGTAAGGCCGTTAGAATCTGACCCCATTATTATCTATTGTGAATCACATTAGTACATTTTGGTACAACTGTCTAATGTAGGTGATTACCGCTGAGGCGCCATTGAGACCCGAGCCGTTAGGTGAAGGTCTTAAGAGAGCCGAGGACGGTAATCATCAATACACACGTGTATCATACGACGTTTTCAACAAACTTCTGAAGAAAATAATACTAAAAAATCATTTTATTTAGTAGGTAAAAAGTTTATCAGTTTTCCTATGCGCGAGCATCTTACAATGGCAATCGGCCATATACTAAAAGAATGAGGTTTCTTTTTAGGGTTCCGTACCAAAAGAGTAAAAACGAGACCCTATTACTAATACTTCGCTGTCTGTCCGTCCGTCCGTCCGTCCGTCCGTCTGTCACCAGGTTGTATCTCATGAACCGTTATAGTTAGACAGTTGAAATTTTCACAGATGATGTATTTCTGTTGCCGCTATAACAACAAATACTAAAAAACAGAATTAAATAAATATTTAAGGGGTCTTCCATACAACAAACATGATTTTTTGCTCGATATTGATAACGGCAACAGGTATTGAAATATTCACAGAATATTAAGTTATATTATTCACTTTAAAAATATAAAATTAATATTTAAAGGGGGGCTCTCATACAACAAACGTGATATTTTTGCCGTTTTTAGAGTTCCGTACCCAAAGGGTAAAAACGGGACCCTATTACTGAGACTTCGCTGTCTGTCTGTCTGTCTGTCTGTCACAAATGATGTATTTCCGTTGCCGCTATAACAACAAATACTAAAAATTAAAAAAAAAAATATTAAGGGGTCCCCATACAATAAACGTGTTTTTTTCGTATTTTTTTGCTCAATATTCAAAACGGTAACAGGTAGACGCTTCAAATTTTCACAGAATATTTACTTGTATATTACCTTTCAAAATAAATAATTAAATAACAATAAAGTAAATATTAAAGGGGGGCTCCCATACAACAAACGTAATTTTTAAGCAATTTTTACTCGATCTTAATTAACAGGTAGAAACTTGAATATTTGTAAGTAAATATTTAGAAATATATTAACTATAAAAATAAATACCTAATCTAATACATAAAAACTCACAAAATGAAAATAATCCGTGCATCTAAACGCGGTTGCTAAGCAACGGCCGCGCGGGTAGCGGGAGAGGTAACATCACGGAGCGAGCCATAACCGCGCGTATTCGCGCGAGCGTCGTCATGCTGTCCGGATATGTATCGAAAACCTACCTATAAGTTTGCAATTTACTACTTGGAATTTCGTTGATTTCTCGTTATTTTATACGATTTTCTATTATAGATGATAGAACGGAACCCTTCGTGTGTGAGTCCGACTCGCACTTGGCCGATTTTTATATATAATGGTACGGGACCCTTCGTGCGCGAGTCCGACTCGCACTTAGCCGGTTTTATTTTTGGGTTTTCGCTGATAGCGTTTTAGCCACGTACAAAATGGAGAATTTCAAGTTTTCTTTATTACAGAAAAAAACAAAAGTTATATTTGAGTGAAAGTTTTATTTATTAAACACGTACAAGTTGAAATTATCTATTCAAATACGAAGTTGCATGAAATGAACAAGCAATAGCTACATTATTTATTTGTACTATTGAACACGATCTTTTTTGTATCGAAACTTTTTTAAGAACAAAGCAACTCAACCAATAAAATAAAATAATAACTCTATAACTCACTTGTGAATAATAGCAATGAAAAAGTCACAGTTTGATTACAGGTGTCACTATGTGCCTAATTGTGGTGAAATTAGAGCCTCTTAATGAGCAAGTGTGTCGAAAAATATATTAAACCTACACTGATACTATCAGAAATTTAAAAACGGTCTCAAATTAACACACATCATTTTTCGCCCATTATTTTCTAAGAGTGTATTTGCCGTTTCATGGCAAACTTTTACCTCCATGACACAAAACGAAAGTGTTTTTTTTAATTACCAGACTACCACAAAAAAATAATGAGCTAGTCTCTGGTCTGTTTACATGCATAAAAATATAAGTTACATAATCACATAAGTACAATTAGCAATGGAATACATAATTTATCACTAACACTTACCTCGTTAATTGACTGTTAGTAAAAGAAGCACGTCCTATTAGAACTAGATATGGCAGTGAACTGGCGACAAGGCCGATGGTGGTCGATGCTTACGGGGTGGTGCCCATTAACTAATGTTAAGAACAGTTTACACTGTCACGTGGGTTGTTTTGTTGTCAGGGAAGCTTGACACGCGATTTAACACTGACTACTGGTATCGGAGTAATACATAATCATTCAGAGGCAATAAGTATTATTTATTTTTTTACTTTACTCGTGCCAGGAACTAATGTGTTAGCCAATAAATGTAACCCAACTATACAATAACAATAAACACTAAATGTAACCAATGTATATAGGTATTTCCCGTCACGTAAAAAGAACGCTGATTTGTTCGTAAGCGCGAACAAATCAGCGTTCTTTTTACGTGACGGGAACTATACTCCACGATGACATTAAGTAAGTTCATTGAAATGAATTGTATTGATATTAATAGTTTTGTTCCAAAACTGTTTGTTCTGTTTTCATGCAAAATTGTTTAAAATAGCAACTTGGTAGTTTTGACGTGATAACGTCTTATAAATCGATAAACGCCGGCTGCACGCACGAAAAAGCATGACTCATTGTCACGTTCCACCTGAGCCGATCGTGCAAGTGAGAGCGCGGAACAAGCGATAGAGAGGCACGATCGGTCTAAACGTTCTGCGTGTGACGCATCTATCATGACGTTATCACGTAAAATTATCGTCCGTAAACCGACTTTACAGACAACCATTTTTTTCACGAAAGATACGCTCCGAATTAATCTTTAGGCATGATGATACTGACCTCTTTTGTGACTGCACCTGTCATATGCAAAGTGATTCATTCGAGCATGACAAGTGCTCTTTTGTGGTAAACTATTGATGACATGAATGAAAATCTATTTTGTCCATAAATATTTTTAACTAATTAAAAAAAAAACGATTCGATTTCATTGAACCTTATTTGCAATTCTTTGTACTCTAATATTGAATAGTCGACCAAACTATCCCATCGGGTTATTTATCTTTTTAAAGATAATTTAGGGTTTCTTACCCGTGTTCCACCTACGTGGTTCACTCAGTACCTATCTACGGCCGTTCAGAGAATGCGTTCCTGACACGTCGCGATTGAACTGACGACGTAACTTTGTAATGGCGTTGCAGTTACGATAAAAATATTATTGCTGGTTGTTTACCGTTTTAACAATTGATGAGCATTAAAACAACATTATTATATCAATAATCAATTAATGTTATAATTTTGTGCCAAACTGAGTGTCAAATAACTTGGTAAACAATATTTTTCTAAATCTAAACTGCGCTATTACAAGGTTATGTCAGCGCTTTATATTTGTAGTGCTGTGCTAACAATAACAGGCAATAATAGTATCGTAATCTGTTCTTATACAGTTATAATTTATAAAATAATACGTTTTGTTTTTCTTTTTAAGAATTTGAAAATAATGGACTATAAGATAACTTTTATTAAATATAAAAATAAAACTACGACCAAACCGAATGCGCGAAAGAAAGTAGCATTTTTATATTTAGGTTGAAAATGGGAAAAGGTTGTTGAGAAGACTAAAAATCTGATTGTGGAACATTTTGACCGAGATATCAGGATTGATTCTGTTATTGATAATAATATAATTATACATGTAGGCGAAGATGATGATGAAGACACCACCTCCTCAAGCGAATCGGAGTCTGATTAATATTCTGTACGCACATTCAATTCAATGTACTTTATTGCATAGAAATACAGATTGTAACTTTGTAACAAAGAATAAATAAAACAATTTTATTATATTAATATTACCCTTTTTTGGTTTCCACTTAAATAACTAAAATATAAATTTTAAATGATTCCGCCAATTTAAAACGAAAATAATCTTAAAAATAACGTGGCGGTTCATTTTGGAGGAACGGTAACGAACTCAGTGTTATGTTGTGCCCATCACTAGTCGTGACTAACTGATAGGTGTCAGGAACGCATTCTCTGAACGGCCGAACTTTAGTCCCTAAAAACTTCATTCACGTGTCAACGGATTGCAAAAGTTTTCAACTGGTAATTTTTAGTATAATTAGCAATCATTTTTGCGATTATTTCACAGTTAGTAATTATTAGTTAAAATATCGACGTAAATAATATTTACATTTTCTTACAGAAAACGCAGAAAGTTTATTTTTCATGCGTGGCGCAAACCTGTAACTCGGACTCAATTTAGCTTTTAATATTTATAATAAACAGAAAATACTAGTGATATCTTGCAATTTTAGAGGTGATTGAAAAATAAAATATTTTATTATGTAATGCATAAATAAAGGCACCCTCAGAAGTTACTACGTCGCGAATCTGTCACTTAGGACAAATATTAGTTGTTAAATTCACAGTCTAGATTTTTAATAAATGGATCCCAAACACAAGTAAGTTTTTAAATAAATTATTCGAAATTAATTAAGTTTACAGAAACGCAATTACAAATAAATTGAATCGACCATAGAAACGTAGATAGTCTGGATATTGTAACAGAACGCATTTGTATAAATTCAAATAAATACGGCCTTGAAATTTCACTTTATAAATTGAAGTGCATAAACGTATTAGGTGATTCTAATAGTAATATTTATCAACATTGTAATTACCTAAGAATATCTAAGTAAACAGTACAGTAACACTAAAGTCTGAAAATAAACAATAAATATATTTTTTTTAGATATGAAACTCGACTGATAAACAAATCATTTTTTCACACACTCCCATGCCCACTCATTTCCGTTTTCCAAAAAGGTTATCAGTTCTAACTGCTAAATGAACAGTTCTAAAAGTTATTCCTAACCATCGCTAATCATTGTACATATAGCTTTATATGGGATGAGTCATCGACGACAGTGTTACGGGATAGATTGAAGTACTTAGATTTGGTCTTAGCCTTGAGATTTATTGAAGGTCTTGGAATGTTCAAGGCTAGAGTGAGTAGGTATCTTCTAGATAGATGAGCTCCATCCTTAGCCACCGTCGCTTAACATCATTATCAACTGGTGGTCAATCGTAGATCTACGAGTATCTTGCGTAAAATTTTTTTTTTATAACTTTGTAATTGACCGAGCGAGCGAAACGAACGAAGCGTCTCTGCATCAACTGGCCAAATTTTCTTTCGTCTGTCAGTTTGTTTGTTTGTATGTTCGTACTCGCGTACAGGGCGTAATTTTGAACCAATTTTGATGAAACTTGGTGTATAGGTTTTAAGGGTTATTTAATTTTTTTTGTCGTCGGCGATTTTTGATAAGAGGGGTGGTTCCCATAAAAAGAGGGGAAGTTTATTGCGGCGTTAATTACCAACCGATTTTAATGATATTTGGTAGGTAGGTTAAGTATACAATTATTACAACTTGTGGTAAAAATGAACAGAACTGGTCAAGTGGTTGTCGAGATATGACAACTAACTTCAGATTTCGTGTAACAGTGAGGGCGCGTGGATGTGCTTGATGCATTTTAGCGCTGAATAATTTTCTAGATTTTACGTATTCTCCATTTATAAAATTATCATTTGTTTTTATAAGAATATACATTGTTTTTTTAATTAAGTGTTTTTGTAATTAATTAAAAATTAAATTGATCTTTCACTTGCTTGACGGAAAAAACGTTTTTTGACCCTGAAATAACGTCTGTATAATCACTTAGAATTGCGAAATCAGCCAAAATTTTACATACGGCCTCCTAAGCCAACTTTATGTAGGTATTATGTACAGATGATCCAAGGTGAGCTGCAAATAAGGTCTCTCGCGAGGTCTACTGTTCGTAGAACTACTAGTAAAGTACTATGGTATCACGGGTATCGTGTCTTTTTACTCGACTGCGCAAGAAGGAGGGTTATATTTTTTGAGTGACTATTTTGTTTATTTATTTCTGCATTTTTTCACATTCTTTTTTTAATTGTAAATATTTTAGGTGAATCAATAAAGTGCTTTAACTAATTAACAACATGTATATAATAGTTCAACGTCACACAGAACTGTAAGCTCCAACAGTTCAAAACAAAATTTATATTTGCTGCGCTCATCGTGATGAGCGCAGCAAATATAATTTTGCCCGAAAATTTTCAGTTTACAAAGTCGGTCCGCAAACCAAGCGCAAACCGGATTTGTTACATTGTTTTATCAAATGACATAAAATACTAACTATAAATAAATTGCTTTTGGTTAGTTTTTGGAAATTGTTTTATTTATAACCTATACTTACAATTGAAATAACGAATACAAGTGAGGAAAACTTACAGCAATTCTTAATGTAATATGTACAAAATTAATGAGCTCCCAAGTAGCATTGGCAGTTAGGACAGTAGTGGTTCACACTCTTGCACGAATCGATGCAGTACGGAATACAGCAGCACCTGAAACAATAGTTATCTTTACCTGACTGTTTAAAGATGGTAATGCTTTTCGGGTGTTTATGCTTTTATCGTACAATATCTCAAAATCCAATATCCAGTTCATATTAGATTTTACTTAAGTATTTTTTTAATGGAGAAATTAAGTAAAATAGTGACTAAACTGAAAATAAATCAGTTTAAATTAGAAACTTGGACACACGCTTCTATTTTTCTTTGTAAAAAAATGTATATAATATAAATAATCATACTTTAATAAACTGAAAAAGCGACTTTAAAATGCGCAATTTATTTACTTGGATAACATATTTTTCCAGTTATTTTGATATAAAAACCAAAGCTATGAACCGATTTTGATTAAGTAATTTATGTGGGACTACTTCTGAAAAAAGAAATAAAACTAATTAATTAACTAACAAAAAAAATAATCATCAAAAACAATTCATAATTGGTGGAGTAATCGCTGAACAAACATACAAAAAAAGCATACAGTCGAACTGAAAACCTCCTCCGTTTTGCAAGTCGGTAAAAAATAGTACTTACCCTATAGAGCACAAGAGCAGAGCAATAATGTGTGTCATGGCGGTGGCTTCTGTCTCAACTCGAGACGTAACAGTAGCTTTGCAAGACGGGCAGGTGACACGAGTAGGGCCAGGACCTACGTTGACCATCTACAAACAAACAGAAATTATAGTAGGTAAATAGTCCGCCCTTCTCACAATGAGAAGATGGCCCGCCCCATTTTTAATCAGCCCTGTTTATACAAACTGTCCCACTGACAGTTTGTATAAACAGGGCTAAATAAAAAAAAATTGTCGGTCTCGGCAAGTACGTATTTTTTCTTACATTGTGCAATATAGTATTTTTTTTCTATAAAATAATGTCCGATCTACATATAAAACACCATATATTATGTAACCTCATTTTTAATAGCAAACTAAAATTTATCCATACGTTTGTAGGTAACGAAAATTTAAATTATATTATTAAAATAGCCCATTTGTTTGGGGTGTTTAAAAATAAATAACCTCAAATGTAGACTTTTTTACAACTGCCTAGTTATCTTAATAAATAATTAATCTAAATTGGAAATAATTTATGAAGCACTCCAAACTATTTTAACTGTTAAAACTCACTTTGAGAAAGCACCAGTGAATAAACTGATAAAAAAAATTACACGTCTTACGTGAAATACAGATGACACTAAACTGGTGGCTAGCCTAGACGATGTAGGAATTTATTAATGTCACAGAATACTTTTAAGGATCACTCGAAAAAGATTTAGACGAATTAGAGACTTATAAAAATAGCTATTTCAGTACAGAGGCGCTCAGTGTACAAGGTCTATTGGTTTAACTAGGGCCCCAGCCAGAAATAAATATAGAATGATAGAGAATGCGGAATTATGGACGTATTTTTGAATCGATGTGCCACCGCTTCAAAAATGGTTGAACACAAATGTCAGCCAACAATAAAACTATTTTATCTAAAAAACCGGACAAGTGCGATTCAGACTTGCCCACCAAAGGTTCCGTACAAACTAGTAGATAAAAGGGGGATATTATATATTTTTTTATATTTTCCTTCATAAACCGAAAAATATACATCGTAAAAATATTTAAAAACCTGTTTTAGCTTGTGCTAATAAAGCTCTTTCATATGATACCACACATGATACGGATAAAGCACTTTAAAATTTGGATCCTCATTCCTAGCATAAAGACCCAATTTTTAGTGATTAAATTAAAAAAGTCCAGTTTTTGGATTTTTTCTTATGTTTGTATTCTAACACAATGCTTCTTGCCAAATTTCATAGTTCTAGGTCCAACGGGAAGTACCCCATAGGTTTTGATTCCCTTGTGAGTGTCGAAATGTGCGTTTTTACAACATATTCGTATGTATATTTTTTATTAATATATGTATTTTGTATTTGTATTTATTTTTAACGAAAACTGACATAATTTGATTTACTTTCTGCAGCAAGATACTATAGATCTACGTGTATGGTTTTAATTTCAACACGATATATTTACGCGATCCCAAGATAAAGGTCTTGACACCCGGGCGGACGGACGGAAGGACAGACGGACAACAAAGTGATCCTATATGGGTTCAGTTTTTTATTTTGAGGTACGGAACCCTAAAAATTAAACAATTAATTTTTTACACTATTTTTAATATTACTGCAGAAATATCTGCATATTACTGCAAAGCAGTCGATCTTCTTACCGCCCGTCTTCTTGCCTGAGAACTATGAATCTTGGGTTCTTCTAGGTTTGATTGAATAGATTTGTACTATTCTTTATTTAATGGTCCATCCTCAGTTACGTCGCATCAGCCTGTGAGTTGATAAAATTAAATGTAAATCTGTTTCGTATATATGCCGTAAAATATGCCAAAAATTATTATAAATATCAATCAAATAAAATACTTTATTAACTACAACACAACAATATACAGACTCAACTAATTTAACTACTACACAAAAAGCACATCGATCACCCCAGACCGATAAAGGTCTAAAGATAATGAAAATGCTCAAACCCACTACCAGTTGACAGCGTACCCAGCATGCTGGCCGCATTGCCACGTTGAATGGCAATGCTTATGCGTTGGGCCAGATACGCGCCAGCATTTTGGTCACGCGTCGCATCGATCAGGCGCTCAGATAAATTTTTGAAAATGAGATGAGCTCCCGGTCCCCACGGACCCAAAGTTTCGACACCAAACGGCTCAAATATATAACCTCTACCGAGATTAACATATTTACGCCGCTTGTGCTGCTCCGCCGAATTAGCCGCAGCGCCAGCTCTACTCCGTGTCTCAGGAAGACGAGACGGTGCCAAAGTATCAATGCATGTGGCGTCCCACATAATAAAATACTTGTTGTCAAGAAGCTACTTAATCTCGAGCATTGCCATGAAGAAACAGGTCTGTCTATATTTTACAGAATTCATTTCGGCGAGTGTGAGCAAGAATTTTACGACCTTATTCCACCCTCTTCATTCCACTACATGACCAGCTGAAAGTCGGCACACTATCACCACTCCTCAATGCCAAAAATCCATATTCACCGATTGCGGTCCATGTTCACGATTTATAATGCACAGAATAGAATTCCTTTGTTTCTGAGATATAAAATCATGGAATATTCAAGACTATAATTTATATTTTCTAGACGGATGTACCAAGTGTAAAGCCTCACCGCCGCTTACTATCAGGCAAGTTGTTAACTAGTCATGGATCCATACCTTCTAAAAAAGGTTAAAATAGTCACCCCCACTTTATCAATCACTGACTCAGACTTAAACATGGCTTATTTTACCTAGCCTTACAGATCACTAGAACTTGATCTACATTATTCATCCCGATCAGAAAGTCTAAGTAACAAAACGACTACCACGAGACTTCCAATGAGCTGGATGCTTAATTAGCTGAATTTTGATTTAAAAAATGTTTTAAGAAACAATAATATACAGTAATACAATTATAACACATAAACAATACTTAATAATAATAATGCTGGGGTGGCATTGTGGCGAACCGTCCGTCGGTGAGTGGCGACACCGAGTAACCCAATGTTTCGCTGGAGCTAAATGAGACCCCTGACTTCCAGCTTGTCTTAATTGGCCGGCTGGGTGGTGGAAACAGCAAGCACCTAAGCTCCAGGGTGAAAGTGTTAAAGGGCATAACGCCGCTAGTAGCTCTTATTTAACGCGCAGCACACCTCTCGACATCCTTAGCCACCCACGCCAATATTACTTCTCAGGCGCCAATATGCGGTGCCACTATGGGGGGCCCATTTTGTAGGCGGCGAGTCATCACCTGCCTCAACATTTTTGTATAATGAGACGAAATTGGCAGGTGCCGTTATCTCATTCTGATGATCCCACACAGAAGTACCCCATCTTACCTACTGTGTGAGAGCATCAGCCAATAAACTAGTTTTCTCAGTTATAACTATTCAATAGCCCAGACTTGTTAAATCCCATACTGTAAAATAGTTCCATCATCTATTCATATACCAAAAAACTGTTTTTTTTACGTGAAGGGCCTCCCAGTGTTGGATTCGGCTCCACTGATGCCCATCAAAGGACCGGGCTGCGACCCGAGTTTTCATTTAAATATAGGAGATAATAATAATACAGTAGAGGCATAGATAATTTATATTGAGTTTTAATACAAAATTTCAAACTGGTGAAACTTACAGTTACATTGTCAATACAGTCGTTATTTGTTCCAAATGACAGGTTATTTTTCAAAGAATTTGTACGTTGTTAAATATAAATCGTTGCTATTTGTATACGAACAAAATCTATATATCTAATTCTACGTCACAAAAAAATATACGGTACGAATTAATAACCACCTCCTTTTTCGAAGTCGGTTAAAAAAGTAGAATCACCTGCCTACATCGCGCTTGGAAGATAGAACTCAGTGATTGAATTTCAAATTTGTAACATTTTCCTATCTAATAAATAAAATCAATATAAAAACCAGTGTCTATATTAAAAGAAAAACAAAATACCCTACTACAGAAAAGCAGGTTTTGCAGTCTAACTTACGCTTTCGTTACGCTTGATACGCTATTGAGAGTATGTTTTTAGTGAGAAAATATGCTTAAAATCGCTGTTAAAGATTATACCTATATATGCGTATTCTTTGGAATAATTGTAGTAAAATCACTTGTTTATTACGAAAAAGTCCATTAGAGGTTACGAAAAACCCCATTTTTTATTTTTCTGAGAGAGATTTTATTTAGATTTCAAAAACAATATAAGCCTATGAAACTCAGGAAGTGAAAAGGAATCTAACGATACCTCGCACATCAAAGTCGATCAAGCCGTTTAGGCTGTAGGCGATCAAAAGATAATCCTCCTTCTTACGCAGTCGGGTAAAAATACGATGTAGTCATGTTTAATTTTTTGACCAATAGACCTTGTATTGTTACCCGACTGCGTAAGAAGGAGGGTTATGTTTTTCGAATGTATGTATGTATATTTCTTTGACCAGCCCTAGAGCCTAAACGGCTTGACCGATTTTGATGTGAGTGGTGTCAATAGATTCGTCTTAGTTGTGAGAGTGATACTGGGTACATCAAAATTAAAAAAATCATAAGTTAGGCTGCAAAAACCTCTTTTCTGCAGTCGGGTATTTTGTTTTTCTTTTAACATTGATACTTGTTTTCAGGAATGTACTCGATTTCAAGTTAAAATGCAAATACCCTTACATCTTGCCCATCAATACATGCTAACCACTTAATACCCTCTTTTTCCCATCCAACCCTCTAATCACCGTCAAACGACCTCATGGTCTTTGATACTCTGCTTACTCCGTATGGGAAAATAGGCATGGTTTTATGGACATACATATGTACCTACAAGGCAAATACAATATTAGGCATTGATATTGTTTCAAATTTATAAAAAAGTTTCCTCAAAATACGCTAAAACAATCAAGAAAAACTATGTACTAATAATATCGTATTTTTTCCGCTTCTGGTTTAAATAATAAATACACATTTACATATAGAATTTAATACTATTTATTGTTTAATTCGGTTTCGATACTTTATGCGTAAAAATATATATTCGATATCAACAGTTGTGTTCTTAGAATGTACAATAGCCGGCTTAACAGTAATATAAGAAAGTTATAGTGATTCTGAACTTACAAAGAAACTCTTAATAAACCAAAGGCTCATTCAGGGATACGCTAGACGTCACGCAGAGCGCCTTGCAGCACATCTCGAACGTTTATGATATATCTATACAAATAAATAATTGGAATCCTTAAATTGTTGATATGAGTCCAAATCGGACCTACGAAAAGAGCATTGGGGCGTTTCCTTATGGTCCGAGTCGACCAATTCCAAAAGATAACTTGAGCCATTCGCACCGCTCTAACCACTGCGGTGTGAATGGGTTCAGAAACAGAACTTGGGCGACTCCCACCGCGGTTCGAATCACTCATGGTGCGAAACGACTAAAGACCCAGATCGTTGATGGAGATGCGTGTTCACGTGTTTTTCATTAAAAGATTTCAAAAAAGAAAGTTTTTAAAACAAAATGGTCAGCTGTTAAAATTTATTTAAACTAAAATAATTAATTTCAAACAAGGAACTAATTGCTCGATGTTTCGCGTGACGCCTTACGTATCTCTGAACGAACTGAACAAATATATATTTATCAATTTTTATGAACTCCTAAATAACACTGGCAGTTAGGGCAGTAGTGGGTAGAGCTCTGACAGGAATCGACGCAGTACGGTATGCAGCAACACCTGGAAACAAAAACATTTTTTTTTTTTTTAAATAAGCAAGTAAATTTGAAATACATATAATGTATCGTAAAAAAGTATTACCAAATTTATTTTTGTATTTATATTGTACCTATTTCCTTGTTAAAGCAATTGGAGGTACTAATAACCAATAATAAATTAATCTTGTAATAGATTAATTAGTACTATTATACAATTGCTATAGGTATTGAAAAACTCGAACCCGACTATGTCCTACATATTTACCTACATATTTTTTTATAAAATTGTTCATTTTTAGGGTTCCGTACCTCAAAAGAAAAACATAACCCTTATAGGATCCGAAAACTGGTCATTTTTTATTTAATCACAAAAAAATTGTAGCTTCATGCAAGGGATGAGGGTCCAAATTTTAAAGTTCTTTAACCGTATCATGTGGGATGTCATATGAAAGAGCTTCATTAGCATAAGCTAAAACAGGGTTTTGAAAATTTTAACAATGTATACTTTTCGGTTTATGATGGAAAATATAAAAAAAATATGATTTCCTTCTCTTATCTACTAGTTTGTACGGAACCCTCAGTGGGCGAGTCTGACTCGCACGTTTCCGGTTTTTTTAAATATAAATATTACTTAAGTGTATTCACCTACATAAGTTACGCATTAAAAGTAGTTAAGTTTGTATTGACTGAGTGTCCAGCTCTAGTGTCAATTCATCAGAGTCAGAGTTATTAAGCTGCCTTTTGGCGGCTTAAAGACAATTCCAGAATTAAATGCAAAACCCACGCGCCTCATAAAGTTTCGACAGATAATTATATATAGACAGATACAGGTGATTATTTAAAAATTAAATAATATTATGGTATTCTTAGTTAATAAAATTTTGCATATTCTAATTATTTTGTCTTTTTCATCGACTGTACTTTGTAATTTTGGTCGAGTCAACGACTATAAAATTGTATTAACTTTAAAGTTCGACCACGTGGACGATTTTATTGCGGTCGAGTAAACAAAGAACCTCATGACTTCGTTGAAATTAAACAACTTTTAATGGATTTATCCCGTGTATCTTAAATAATTTCAAGGCGGAACTTTTGTCGAAACGACCGGCCTTAAAATTATATTAAAATATACATGATAAATTCGTTAATAAAAGTTGTTTGATTTCAATAATATGTAATCGCGAAAACCTAAGATCTCATCTCAAAGTTTCCGGCAGCCTAGTCGGGGACCGTCCGACTTGCGATCCGTAGGTCCTGGGTTCGAATCCTGCGGCACGCAAATCTGTCTTTTCGAAGTTATGTGCGTATTGTTGATAGCCGCCAACTTCAAACGGTGAAGGAAAACATCGTGAGGAAACCTACATGTCTGAGAATTCTCAATGATCTTGAAAGATGTGTGAAGTCTGCCAACCCGCACTTGGCCTTACCCTTCTCACAATGAGAGGATGGCCCGCGCCCAGCAGTGGGACAGTTTGTACAAACAGGGCTCATAAAAAAAAAGATCTCATCTCATGTCTTTGTGTCCTCTGGGGGCCACCATAAATTATATTATACGAGTATAACTAGCGGGCGCTCACGAGACACTTAAAACGATTACTCACATATTTAATGACACCTCATTGTCAAATTATGATAAGTAAGTAGGTTAGTACTCGTAGTTTGTGAGATCAGACGAATGGAATGTATCCCATATGTTCATCTGTTCCCACATAATTTCAATATATTTATACATATTATTGGTTGAAACCAAAAGTTTGAGATTTCACGTTTTTCACATTACTACCCGAGTGCCATCTTTTGTTATATTTTTTACGAGAGTTTTACTATTAAAATAAAACCCTCGTTAAAAAATGCACTATTTCATAACCTCCAACCAACTGTGTTGTATAAAATAAGTGATTTCACAAGAATTATTGTATATAATGCTTATTTATCCCGCCGATTCCAACGGAAAACAAGCGCTGGTTATTTCTGCCTACATTATGTTGAGTTGGAATCCGCTTGTGACAAAAACAATAGTTATGTATAATTTTGTCGTTAATTTTTTATTTGTGTTTATCCCTGTAGCTTTTTCTTTTGTCACAATATAAAAAATGTATGTCTATATTACATAAAATTTACATCGCATACTTTCTCCGGAAAATGTACACTCAATATGGTACTCGTATCATGCGTAATTGTACTTAGGTACATCACTCCTATGCGATCGAATTTTAATGTGAAATGGACGCGATTTTGTGTCACCAAATTGAAGAGAAACCCTGTGTAATATTTGAAATATTCTTATGGTTTGCTTATTTTTTTTATTTTTTTTTGAACTTCATTTTAATTAGTTT
The DNA here is from genome assembly GCA_947563715.1 of Lycia hirtaria. NCBI lineage: Eukaryota > Metazoa > Arthropoda > Insecta > Lepidoptera > Geometridae > Lycia > Lycia hirtaria. The sequence goes on along the minus strand of OX387381.1, from coordinate 28,087,093 downwards.
GTTTAACTATAACTATTAAAATCATAGTTTTTAAAAACTGAAAACCGACTTCAACATGTGCAATTTGGTTATAAAAACCAAACTACGTACTGCGTGCCATTTTGATAAAATTTCTATGAGAACAATCTGAATATACTTTCAGATTCGTCTCTTTCAAACAAAAAGATAATTTTGTAAATCGGCTTATAAATTACGGAGTTTTAAGGTAACAAACAAAAGAAAAAAATACAGCCGAATCGTTAACCTCGTCCTTTTTGAAGACGATAACAAAAAACTTACACTCAAGCGAGACCGCCCCTTTATTGTCTCATATGGCTTTATAAAACTTATATCTTGCTCTTTCATACTATATTTTTCAAGATATAAGATAGACTTACAAAGATATGCCTATCAGAATGAGTGAGAAATGAATTTATGAATTTATTTTATTAAGAGAAATAATTTAAAAAAGGTTTTCTTTGATGTCTTTTAAATTTTTACTACTCTGTCGCCAGTATAAGTGATATCTGATTATTTTTTAAATAATTCTCCTAAATAAATAAACAAATTCATTTCTTACTATTCTAATGTCCTTAATTAATTATTTTAATAATAAATAAGGTAGAGATGCGCCAGAAAGCTGCGCGCTGATCTCCATCTTAAACATGGTACCCTACCATTTTGTGGAAAAAAAAGTTAAAAAAATAAAATAAAAAGAAAGGATTACTTACCCTATACCGCACAGAAGCAGGGCAAGCAAATGTGTCATGGTGGTAGCTTGCCTCTCAACCCTGGATATTATGGTAGCATTGCAAGACGGACACGTAAGGCGGGTGGGCTCCGGACCTAAAGGAACTTGACTGGCCATGCTTGCACAGACAAACTGGAATAGTTACATACAAGTTATTCTAAATATTAAAAAAAATATTCTAAATATTTGTATTAAAACAACATTAAACGACAATTAAAACGACATTCTCAATACCGGAATGTAAAATATAGCCTATGGTCATTAAAAACGAATCTAACGAAAAACCTCACTGCATTCCACAAAATCTGACACACCGTTAAAGTTGATAAAAATAAAATAAAACAGTACACAATCGGAAAAAATATGGAGAAACATTCCACAGAAAACAAGAAACAAAAGATAAATAAAATTCAATCACAAATCATAATAAGAATAGAGATTTACCTATAGACTTTAAAATTTACAGATCCCTCAAAGTACGGCTATCTACGCCAAAACAAATAACCCCTCAAAATTGTTCTATAAAACTTTTCCCAAATTCATAATTATATCGATGTTTTTTATGTAACTTTCAATTAACACTCACCCAAAGGATGGATAGTAAATACACGTCCTATTTAGACTAGAGATTATAGTTAACTGGTGGCTCTGTAAATTCTGTAATTAGTTCACTCTACTCATAACACAAGTGAGTATGTCTGCGAACCCATTTCAATATCTGGTTAACCCAATATAACGTCATCATCATTTCCGTTGAAAAAAACATTATTATGAATGGTATTGTTTGTACGTTTATACAGTATAAAATTTATTAGGTACATAATATTGCTTATTCCGACTATTTCTGTGGAGTATATATATGTGTTATATATGTTTGGATCTACTATTACCCTTGATGGTAGATTTTTATACTACTTTTCTACTACTACTTACTTAAAATGTTTTTGTGTTATAAGGACCATAGTTGACAATATATAGATATCTGTATACCGCTTTCTTGTAATTGTAATTTATTCAGAGGTTATTCGATGTTACCCGCGACATGGTCATGGCCTTTTAATAGTCATAATACTGTTTTAGAAATAGTAAGGGCACATTCCTACCCGTTATGCCCTTATTATTTCTGAAACATTAAGCTATAATTAAGAATAAAGTATAATTAATTTCATTTCACATAATGCTGTAAAATTATTGTCTATTTAGGAGTACTATAAAACTGACTAAGTATTTATTTTCTTATACAAAACGTATATCACATTTTATTTCTTCCATGCTGGACTGGGAGAAAAAGAAAAACATAGATTGTATCAGCTGCTTCTCTTCCCGGGCGTACTATATAAGTCAGTTGAGGGACTTGAGGGAAATTGGCATTTATGTAGGCGATGGTCTGACCCCCTGTCACTCCAAGCCAATATTACTCCTTAACCTCGTATCCCCTTTAACCCTCTCCCTTCCATATAACCCTCTAAGCTTGGTCAAATGTGGCGTTAAACGGCTTCATGGTCTTTGAAGGTCTGCCTACCCGGCAAGGGAAAACAGGCGTGACTGTAAAATATTTATGTAAATATAAAACGAATAAAAAATCATGTTTAATTTTTTAATGAAATAGTGATAATGTAGCGTGTTCTATAACTTGTGGCATGACTGTTAGTTTTATCGTAACAGTGTGGTGAAATACGCATTAAGCCGATTTTTGCTAAGTTTATCAATAGGTCAGTTTATTTATATCGCTATTGTTTTAATAAGCAGCGCATTATTAACAAACACAGTAAGTATATAAGAAAGTAAACTTGAAATTACTTCAATGCCTAATATTAAATGTAAGTGTACGACAAGTATGTTACTGGTGACACGTGGAGCTAAAATGCGGTCAGTCTCTATGGTCCACATAAGAAGGCTCAAATTCATACAACGAACTATGAAAATAGCCATGCTTGAAGTTTTCCTACGAGATCGAATCTCCAATGAAGAAATCCATCTACTAATAAAACTTACCGACGTAGTCCAGTGGATAAGTAAGTTGAAGTGGCAGTGGGTAGGGCATATAGCACACAAAACTGATGGTCAATGGGACTGAATAGTTATCGAGTAAAGACCATAACAAATACATCGAAAGATGACTAGCCACATGGTGGATCGATTGCTTCATATAGGTGGCAGATGCTGCTTGCAAGCCGCTTCCAACCGGTCTTTTTGGAAATCCAAAATACATCCGCGCCTGAGTCCAACAGTGGATTTATTGGGGCAGATATGATTATAATAAAAATTATACAATTAAATAATAATATTTATATAATTCCATGGCGATTTTTTAAATTCCTTCCCTTTTGGCTCACAAGGCCGCAAACTTAACCTTCTTTATCAAGATAACCTATCCTATTATTAATAAATAAATAAATAAATAAATATTTGTGGACATTTCACACAACACCATCTAGCCCAAACTAAGCAAAGCTTGTACTATGGAACTAGATGGCTGATAGAATACATATATACTTTTTTTTGTAAACATATACATATGATACATAGAAACACCCAGACACAGAACAAACATCCATGCTCATCACACAAACGTTTGCCCGTGGATTGAACCCACGACCTTTCAGTTCAGCAGGTAGACGCAAGCACACTACCAACTGAGCCACAAGGCCAGTCAAAATAGAATAGAAGTTGAAGTTTAGTTAACCTTTGTTGAGCACTGTCTCAAAGACATGATTCGTCTCCGCTACATCGTATTTCTATTAGACCGTACATCACTCTCAGAAATACTAGGGCCAAAGCAAAGCATATCCGACAATCTTAGTCTGGTGGTCGTCACTATGCAGAAAGTCGTTAATTTGTAATTTGGAAATTCCATCGTTCAATTCGGAGAACATTGTGATGACAAAGTTCTGACATAGTCAATATATAATGAATAGCTACAAAACAATTTATAAGTATACTGGCGCACTCTAAGCTTGCCAGGTTTACCATAATATGGTACGAATTACTTATGTATGATTTTATGGGTAAGTAAGTAAGTACGTAGTTTTTTTATATACCTGATATCTGAACTGACCTGACCTAGTTCGATCTACGATGGAGCGCGTTTACCTAGAATAAAAATGAATTCGCCTTTTAAAGCCAACCAGATTATATCTACCGCGAAAGAAACTAACAAAGCGTTTTCCACAATTAGTGAGTCCTCTTAATAAAATTGGAATCAAAATGATCTGTTTGGGTTTTCAGAATATCCACCACTAGCTGCGCCCCATGGTTTCACCCGCGTACTAATGAAAAATGGTGGTGATGGTGATGAAGTAATTTAAAACAATGCCCCTTTTCATTTGCGGGTACAAAAACTAAATTTTTATACAAAAACTGTTTTAACTTTAAACACAGAAGACTTTAACAGTATTACATATTTTAAACAAAACATTATCTAACTTGCTATTAAAGGAAAAAAATATTTTTTAAATAAAACTAAATAAATAATAATAATAATAATAAATAAAAAAAATTATTCATTCAAAAATTTACAGAAAACCAAAAAAAATACCTCTTTATTTATAATGATAATGCTAATGAAACAATGAACTTTATAATTTTTAAGATGTTGACTTTAATATGGCTGTTAAGTAAAAGTTTGTGTATGTTAAATACATGTTTTAATATGAAAACCCATAAAGATAAGTTTTAACACTATCTTATTCTAACTGTAATATTATTCTCTATGTATTTATAATGTTTCTGTATTGTTTTATTTTTTTATAAAGTGTTATCTATCTTTGTTATATAAAAACTGGCACATCAACACCCAAAACCGTCAAAACTGGAAATGTCGGGGGGAGGCCTTTGCCCAGCAGTGGGACACTACAGGCTAACAACAACAACAACAATATTTTTATAGAAAATCGGACATCACATAGCTTCCCATAAACGCACTGCAGTATGGGCAGTAATGATCAGTCTTCTTGCAGGAATGCATGCAGTATGGGACACAGCTGCAGGGCCAGCATCTGAAACAAAAATGATAGTAAGTATAGAAAATAAATACTACATTTACATCATAAACGCTGAGGCCAGAATTTTAACCGACTACGAAAAAGAAGGAGGTCAACAAAGCTGTATTTTTATGTTGTTACCACATAACCCCGTCATTTATAAACCTGTTTGAAAATATTTTATATTTTGAAATAATATACTTTCATTTCACTATTTGAAAATATTTTTTTGTTTGAAAGAATATACTTTCAGTTTAATTCCATAGAGATTTCATAAATATTGGCTCATTAGTTTTGTTCTTAAAACAAAATGCATATTTTGAAGTGGGTTATTCAGTTTTTTTAACTATAAGTTGTACGATACATTTTCTGATCGATTAGTTCTGTTCTGAATGACTCAAGTACATTCTAGCTGAGTATAAGTATCAGCTGGTCCTTGAGTAATTGGCAGCCTAGTCAAGTACTCGATTGACGAGCTATAATTGTGACCGATAATAGCAAAGACAAACCAAGAAGCTGAATCTTCTCTAGTACCGTCATAATAAAATTATCCTATCTAATATTTATGTATAAGAGCTAAAGTAACTCTGTCATCTGTCTGTCTCTCTGTCTGTTAGTTACCTTATAACGGTTAAACTGTTGAACCAATTTTTCGAAATTTGGCACAGAGTTGCTATATTTTTTCATCATCATCACCACTGTTTTTAATCACTACGCAAGTGACACCGCGGGATGTAGGTAGAATATTTTTATATTCATTTCGGCGAGGCAAGGGTTTCAGAGGTGATTCAATATACCTATTATAAAAAAAAAGTATTCTATCAGCCATCTAGTTCCATAGTATAAGCATTGCTTAGTTTGGGCTAGATGGTGTTGTGTGAAATGTCCTCCAATATTTATTTATTATCTATTATAAAGTGATGACGTGGGCTTATCGCTACGAATGTTTTATTCTATTGTGATGACTAACTCTATAAGGAATTAATAACTCTAGTCAATTAATTTTAGACATAACAGCGCATCAAACGATAAGATTGTACAAAAGTAAGTAAGTTCGTGTAGACTGAGTGGCCAGCCCTAGTGTCAGAGTTATTAAGCCGCCGAAAGGCCTCTGACCTGGCTTGACGATTGCTGTTTATAAGATTGTATGCAATCAGTATTTATGTCAATATTATCGTGAATTATAATTATCTATGATGCGAAACATGAATCATCTACTATTTCTGCTAAGCGACTATTAAGGCACTTTATCAAAAGCTCAAAATTTTCATTTCATAATATGCGATAACCGAAATTTTGTGAACATTATAGTTTCTAATATAAAAGGAGCTTAACGAATCTATGACTCTGGATGCAGGCCGCTTTCAACGGGTCTTTTAGGAAATCCATGGGGGAGGCCTATGTCTAGCAATGGACTTCTTGTGACTAAGATAATGAAAGAACCTATCCTAAAATTTCTTCCGGCAAATAAATCTTATTATCTCGTAGCAACTCGCTTAGCCTCGACTCGACCAACATCTCAAAAGGCTCCTCAATCTTTACCTTTCCATATAGTTTTCTTTACGATCATCATCATCAATATCATGATGTGGAGGCCTATGCCTCCGCATAGATTTCCAAAAAGAATGAAATATGTCTACTAATAAGTACTAGATTATTTGGATATAGGTCGGTATTTTTTCAACGCGTATAAAATAAAGGTATAAAACTATGAGTTTCCATCACGTGGATGTAAAGTCTAAAAAAATCACTAGAATAGTGTCCTGGGTTGACCGATACTCATGAATACCAACAATTACGAACTTAAATATTTAGATATAAAGACTCTATTTCGCCGCGCTAAAGCATAATTTAGATTGAGAAGTCAAGAGACGTCTATTTTGTCGCTTCGAATTATTTTGAAAATCGAAATTATTTTAATTGTGTAAGGGGTCTAGTTGGATCTCATTGAGCTCGGACGTTTTTGAGGAATGACGCTACATCCCGTCGATACTTTATCAAAGGTGTAAAGTGATTAAATAACTCGTTTTCAATTTCTTACCCAATCACACACAAGCAACAGGACAACAGATGCGTCTTTATCATCGTCCTGTGCAAGATGATGGTGGTCACTTGCTGTTTGCACATGTGGCATGTCACTAAAGTGGGATGAGGTCCAAAAGTGCGAAGCTCCGGCGTCGACGGTTCTATGGGCCCTAGAATCACTGGGGGCCTGACCGGTGCTGCAGAATATTGATCGCTATCTAAGGAGATATCATTATTCTGCTGCGACGACTCAGTGGAAGGTTGAGTCGATATTGGAGTCGTCATGGTGGATTCCTGAAAAAAAATGATGTCATCATTTTTGGAGAAGTAAGTTATCTCCTTCTCATATCGGACAGATGCATTTTGCAGTAAATTTTATGTACAATGTTACAAATACTTACGACCTGTCAGCTCGATCAAATATTTACCTTACCAGTACCTTACCAAGCGCTAGAATTAAGAGCTGCGTGATAGAATATGGGATACATTCAGTAAGTGTTTGTAGATTAATTAATCTGCCTCTGCTATTGTATGCTGATATGAGTCGCTATTCAATTCAATTGATGGTATATTGAGTTTTTTATTAAAAAAACAACTAGGGCCAGCAATTCCGATTCCAGTTGTCTTCCATTTTATGGGAAAATGCTGTCAAGATCAAGACTGACTTGGCTACATCTTATCATCAAAATACCCTTTTTGGTGGACCCGTAGGACACACCTAGTAGCCCATAATTCTCAACCAGCAGTTTGTAACCTAGCGTGGCAATTTATTACGCATATCACTATAAATTTGAGTTATTAAAAAAATATATAAGAATTCATAGCATCAATTGAAAAGTTCTTGCATGCATTTTTTATGGTAAATATTCTAAAAATTCGATTAAAACACTTTAGCTCCACTTTTATTGTGCGTATAAATTCAGTATTTCTGAATAAATGTAGTCTGAGTATCTTCAAATAGCGAGTTACGGTTAAGCGTAATTTTATTATTGAATAAAAAAACTAATTAAGAAAAGAAAATTTGATCAACTTTATTAAAACCTAGTTGCGAGATATCAGAAAACAAAATGCGCAAGAAATTTAGAATATGCTACTTTAAAACCACTAATAGTACCTATATTTCGTTGAAACAATGATGCTATTTGAGCTATACGAGACATAGGAATTAAAATAATTCATATATAAAGTAGTTTTAGATAGATTTACTCTATGATTAAAGACGCCTAGTTTTTACACTAATCTATCAAACTTTCTATATGTAAATGGTGACACTATCAAAAAAAATAGTGTTATTATTATATGACTCATGTATGACATGCATGACTGTGGGACTTGTAATAGATAAACTTATTCCACTCTATTACAGGATCAATAAAGAAGCGCATTGGGACAACTTTTTCAACAGGTAGTTTCCTATATAATATCTTGACCTTACTGCATACCGGTTAAGTTAAATAACTTACCTACGTATTGCGTTTTCTTCTTAATTATAAGTACCTGGGTACTTAAGAGCGTTTACAACATTAAAATATTCCTGGTAGTGGATATTTTAAAAGGGCTTATTTGTAGGATATTTTTAGGGATCCGTACCCCAAAAAGGAAAAAAGGACCCCTTATAGGATCACTTTGTTGTCCGTCTGTCCGTCCGTCCGTTTATCAAGACCTGTATCTCGGGAACAGGTAAAGATATCGAGTTGAAATTAAAACCTTATACGTAGATCCAGTCTCTTGCTGCAGAGAGAAAAATCAAACTTCTCAGTTTTCATAAACAAAACGTTACAGCCGAATATGTCGCAAAAACTGATATTTCGACACTAGCAAGGGAATCAAAACCTATGGGATACTTCCCGATGACCTACCTATAACCGTGAAATTTGGCAAGGAGCATTGTGTTATAGTACACATAAAGAAAAAATCCGAAATTTATCCAAAGAAGAAAGAGAAAGAAAGAGGGTCCAAAGTTTAAATCACTTTAATCTTATGAAAGAGCTTCATTAGCACAAGATAAAACAGATTTTTAAATATTTTTACGATGTATATTTTTTGGTCTATGAAGGAAAATATAAAAAAAGTATATAATTTCCCCCTTTTATCTACTAGTTTGTACGGAACCCTCGGTGAGTGAGTCTGACTCGCACTTGTCCATTTTTTTTTACTCGACAAAATAAATTGTGACAATTGGAAATATGAAATGAATTAATATAATGCAAATAGATTGATGCTAGCACGACTATATAAATCCCAAGTATATCTAAAAAAAAAAACGTAAAACCTAGGAAACCATCAAAGTAGTATTCCCGACTTCATAAAGCTTATAAATAACCATGAAATTTTATTGACTTAAAAAAATTGCATTATGTAAATTGTAACTTACTTACAAACTCAGATTTAATGACATGTAACCTTGGAACTGCACACCCAAGGAAATATTCACATTTTCAGACATTTCTTGTGATTTCATATTATTTTTTCGTTTTTATAACACAACCGCGTAAAAAATACACAAACTCGCTAGCTGCTGCAATACTGGTTTATCCGTTAAATAGTGGTCTGCCTGATAAGCTTGCTGATAATTATTCTACATAAGATAAAGCGTAGATAAACCTGCATTGTCTAAATAATACGTTATTTAAAACATTTATGATATAGTTTTGTCGAAAACATTAATTTTTTTCTTCTTAAACATCATATTAATGTTATAGCTATGATAAAAACAATAACAAAAATTATATTATCTATCTATCTAAATATGTGCGCTCTTTATTTTAAAGTTTCATATGGCTTACTTTTTAGTTAAATGTAGTTAAAATAAGGGCAACAAACCAACCCGCGTCACGGCTCTCAAAGATTCTCCATTTTAAGTACTTTAAAATTAACTTATCATATAATTCTCCTCTGCCAAGGCTATGTCGTACATACTACGAAATGAATGTTTTGCTAAACGATCTCGATATATTTCACGACCTATTTAACGCATTTAAGTTTAAGTTATTAAAATTGTTTACTCAAAGCAATAAATTATATCATTGTTCTGTCGTCTTCTAGGTTTCGTTTTAAATTAATTTTAGTTTTAGATTTTATTATTTTGTATCAAAGAATACCACAACAAAGAATGATGTAGACACCTGTTAAGGGTATTCATATCAGAACCTATAATAATATTAGTTTTTTTTTTTTTTTTTTTTGTTCCTCCTTTACTTCCCCCGACACAGGTCGGGGACATTGTCAGGCTAAACATGTTGCTTAAGCGATTTTCTGTTTTGTTATGTCATAATTGGGCAATTTGAAAGCCACATTATGTAAAATCTAAATTTTGAATATAGACACATATGTATAGTAAAAAAATAAATAAAAGTTTTTTTTTTTTTTTTTTTCTCTTTTTTTTTTGCAAATATACCTAATAATACTAGAAATTACATACCTTAGACTTAATGTAGGTAATAGGTATGTATGTTGGTGTTTCTAAAATAAATAAATAAGTGTAGCGCAGCTATATGGCGAAGACAATAGCACAGCCAAAATGTATTTTTTGTCGCCAGGCGACCTTTGTTGTTTTTATTGGAAATGTGTACAAAAATTATATAATAATTATGCTATATGTTTACTTTGAGATTAGACTTTTGAAGCTAGAGGCGCAGAAGATACGCGCCGCACGCGCCGTAGTAATCGCATTATTGTTATTTTATTATAGGTATAAAAATAAAACCGGGCAAGTACAAGTTAGACTTGCCCACCGAGGGTTCCGTACAAACTAGTAGACAAAAGGGAGAATTTATATATATTTTTATATTTTCCTTCATAAACAGAAAAATATACATCGTAAAAATATTTAAAAACCTGTTTTAGCTTGTGCTCTTGCATATGATACCCCACATGATACAGTTAAAGCACTTTAAAATTTTGACCCTCCTTCCTTGCATAAAGACCCTATTTTTGTGATTAAATAAAAAAATACAGTTTTCGGATTTTTTCTTTATGTGTACTATATGACAATGCTTTTTGCCAAATTTCACAGTTATAGGAAGTACCTAGGAGTAGTTAGGGAAGTACCTACCTTTGAGGTACGGAACCCTAAAAATTAACAAAATCGGTTAAGTGATATGTTAAGTGATCAGTTAAGTCATGTGATAAGCTGACTTGCGATATGCACACTTCAACTGATTTATACAAACTTTCTTATATAAAAATACTTATAAAAAAAATATAGGTATACCCTAAAAAAATACTTAGGTAGTATTTTTTTTTTGTTATTTTTGACCCTAGTCACGAAATAATTGTATATTGACCTACGATGACTTTAATGTACATTCTTACCTATAGTTATGTACAATGGAGTTTACTGAAATCTCTACTAGAATAGTCAGATTATTTCCTAGTATATTTTTGTTATGGCAATAGTTCAGAGAAGTACTTTGCTAGCCCGTTTTCCCCAGGCTTATTTCAGTAGATTCATTGTTATCATTATCCAATTCGAATTTAACGAGACCTGGCACATCACATTCGGTCAAGATGTTTATTTAGGCACAGTAGATAACATAAAATAAAAATACGTAACACATTTTATTTTACTACAAAGTATTTACGTTTCTTTAGGAACTGGAGACTGACATATAGTCATCGACATCATCACGCATTTCACAATTATGCGTGGAAAACCTCGGGGCGAAACTAGTATTTCTGTAAAAGAATCTCAATCAACAATAAAATGAAAAAAATAATAATAATAATAATAAGTTGCCAATAAGCCTGATATTGTGATTGTAGATCGTTCCCAACGCCGGGCAGTGCTCGTTGACGTCACCATCCCACATGATGAGAATCTCGTGAAGGCTGAGAAGGACAAGCTCAGCAAGTACCTTGACTTGGCTCACGAGATAACCGCCATGTGGGATGTTGAATCGACGACCATTGTTCCGATAGTTGTATCGGCAAACGGTTTAATAGCGAAGAGCCTTGACCAACATCTTAAGAGGCTCTCGCTTGATGGTTGGATCAAGGGTCGGATTCAGAAAGCGGTCGTCCTAGACACGGCACGAATTGTCAGGAGGTTTCTGAGTCTGTAGCTCCTACCGCCAGCAGCTTAGGCCCTGCCCCGCTGTCGGCGGCATTCTAGGTTTAAGTTTTTATAATGTTTTTATTGTTTTTTATATAAATATTGTAAAAACTTAGACTTAAGATTAATAAATAAATATATGAATAATAATAAAGATAAATCTTATTTTTTAGGTAAGCTCAATTGCCATGCTAGGCAATTGACCAATCGACCATAAAAAAATCAATGTCAGGCGGAAGACACGGATGGACGCACATCGACAAAGCAAAGAAAAACACTTATGTACTTGAAAAGTGTAAAATCGCTTGTTCCGGATTCACTCAAACTATTGAAGTAACCTTTTTTAATGCAATTTTGTTTAAACTTGTCCATTTATTTTCTTATATATTTACATGACGCAAATATATAATAAATAATTATAAATTTAATACTTTATTAACAAAAATACTTGTTAATAAAGTATTACATTTAATATATTAAAAGGAAAACAAAATAAAAATACGCGACAGCATAAAAGCAATTTTTTCAATCTAAATTACGATTTCGTTATGCTTGATATGCTGTAAAGTGTACTTTTTTGTAGTATGCGTAAAATTGCTGTAAAAGATGATAAATGCGCATTCTTTGGAATTCTAGTAAAATCACTTGTTTATCACTAAAAAGTTCGTTCATTCTTGGAGATTACGAAAAAACGCATTTTTTTTATCGATCTTACTTAAATTGCATATAATATGGAGTCACAGTGTGCATCACAGTAACTTATTATAAAACTGTTTTTCAATTTATTGAATTAAAATTAAAAAAGTACATTGTTATTTCCAAAAATTGTTTTATTATTTAATGTAAATCAATACCTAACCGTCTTTAAAACTCCTATGCGCATTTTAGTGTTTTGTACCTACCGTTTTCGTGCGAAACAGTAATTTCCGTCTGCCAAAATTTGACTGAAAAGGGCTTATCAGTCACTGTTGTTTATGAATAAAACGGTATCTTGTTTATCAAATTGCATGGTGATCTGATCAGCAGTTTAGCAATGAAAAAGTAACAAACAGATGGAAAAACAGAAATACTTTAGCTTTTATAATACAACTAGGTAGCTGCTCTCCGCGGTTTTAATTCTAGTGATGATGATAATGATGATGATGATAAATATGATCTATGTTCTTTTCCAGATCCTGAAGAATCTCTGTCCAAAATTCATAACGATTGGTTCAGCCGCTTAACCTTGAAAAGGTAACAAACAGACGTAGAACTACTTTCTCTTTTGTAATATATTTTGTTAGAATCAGTTCTACAAACAATACACCTCGCGAGAACATAGTTTTTGTCTTTGCTCCCAAGGGCTACTGCTAATATTCGAAATTCGTTTTCAGATAATTAGTTCCGATCATCAATTCAGTGTATCGACAGAATGTTTCCGCCATATATTATCAAAATCGGCCAACACATACTTCTGCTCATTTTATCCTCAATATCTTCTTGACTTGAGTGATTTTTCACACATATTTTAATAGTGAAAAGTCACTAATTTTTAATACTTTTGTTTGGACTGAAGTAAGTACCAAACTTTTCTCTTTCTACCTTTTGGGGGACTTAACTCTTACTCCCGTTATCAAAAATCCTTGACGACAAAAAAGTCTATAAAATTGCAATCAGTGTACATCAAGTTTAAAAAAAATTGTATGCGAATACTAACAAACATCCAGCGTCTTTTGACGAAAGTCTCGAAGACATTTTGTTCGCTTCTCTCACTCGGTCACTTAGGAGGAAAAAAATCATACGAAACAGACCATTTTTTCTTTTATTCACAAAAAATTATATATTTCTAAAAGTTTTCTTATTTTATTTAGTATATCACACGCATAAATTTAAAAATATTCAATCTTTTCATACTAATACTACATTAAACAGTAAATATTAATTTTAATAGTCATAAAAATAGAAAAAAGAAAAGCTGTTCTAGATACAGGTATAGAACGGGCAAAATAATGCACTGAAAAGAAAATCTTTACTCAAGATGAGGAGATAGATAAAAGATAAAATTATGAAATGAAATAGACGTAAATTTATAGACATAAATCAATAGACATACTCGTAAATCAATAGACAAAGTATAGACATAAATATCTAATTGAAAAAGGTAGTATAACTGTAACTTGAGAAAATCATGTATTGTACTAGGCCAATTTTTTTTCTAGCTTAATAAAACTTAAACAAAATTGAAAAGACTAAATTTCATGCCACAGAATTCGCCCTATTACAAAGTCTTTGTTTCATGCTTTCTTTTTTTTTCCACTGACGAGTTTAGAGGATAAGAAGGTCGGCATGTGTTTTAATTAATTTTTTTTTTAAGTTTAAGTTGTATAATAGTGAGTGCGTAACAGATTTGGCCCATTGTCTTTCTTTATTAATAATTGTATCAAAGTATTTAATTTTTTATCAATTTCATTGATAAATTAAAGACAGTACAATATTTACGAAAGAAGTTATGTGATAATACAACGAAAATAGCAATAATTAAATTAACACGTGATGTATACGAAATTATATTCTGCCCCGGTCAGTTGAAAGGACAATTCTTTTTTTTTTTTTTTTTATTCTGTTAAGTAGATTATATACTTAGATACTTACGTACTAAAGTATTTTTGTATGAGCCTATTTTGTGCTGTTACTTTTGCGATAGAGTGAGATACAAAAATAAAAAAATGCTTACTTACCTACTAAACTTAATCTTGGAAAATGTTAGATGCGTTTTTCAACTAACGGGGCAGTAATTAGCATTTCAACTTACTAAGGACAAATTAATATAAGTATTATATTATTAAGTATATTTCTATAATTATTCAAGATTGACACAATTGCATCTTATTTTGTACTATTACATTGTAGCAAGTTGAAGTAAAGTACGTTTCCCCATCTGTCTTATTAAATAAACAACGACTAAAGATTTACGACCAATGACAGTTCCGTATTTCGTAAATCTCGCGCTCTAATTGGTCTATCCCGACATATTTTTCAAATCGAAATACAATATTAGCAGATTGTGACCAATTAGTCTTTATTTTTATTTATTTTTTAGCTTTTTATAGGTCACTTGTTATTCATTGTTGTTTATGTTATTTTTACGAAACAGGCAGGAAAACAAACTTGATTTTGTGTAATCTGACCAAAATGACTGCAAAATACTTATGCTACCATTCTACATATGAATCTAAATATCAATCAAACTAAAGTAATTTTACCGTCAGCTAACCAGGTGTAGAATTTTTTAGGGCAGTAAATGGCCTGATACAAATGTTTCGATTTAAATATAAACTCAGACCATTATTAATTGTCAATTTGACCAAATTCTTAGCAACGGAAAGTGATAACTCATGAATGCTTTGGCAACAGTCAATGTAATGCCATTTTATGTACGCCATAACGGGCAACGGCTTATATTTTCCAGTTATCGTTGCCAAGATACTTCAACAAATACTATATAAAAGCAATCTACAATGTAAGACAACAATAAAAGCAGACATGCAGACACATTTCAATCATAAATTGCTTCGAATTAAAACATGGACAAGGTATTTTATAAGTTAACTTAATTAAAAATTTAAGACCTCAGTTCAACACATATTTATCTACACTACAGAACATAGCAAATTTTCATCCCTAAACATTATTCTGATTTGATTTTCCCCCTATTTTTTATTTCAAATTTTATTTTAACATACAAGTTAAAAATGTTGAAATACCTAAATGCAATAATCATAGAAGAAAATCACATTAAAAGAATAGTCAAAATCGTATGTATTGGGATGAAAATCTGCTTCACTGATGTATGAAGAAATACGTGTTGTACAGACGACGTATTTATATACTTCAACTATCTCATGTAGGTTCCAAGATATGAGTTACAGTTGGGACAGTAATGGTCAGCATTTTGACAAGAGTTCACACAGTACGGCACACAAATGCAAGGCCAGCATCTGAAAACAAATAAATGAAAATGTTAAAATAAAATTTATTTGTCCAAACATATTGTTTCCGATATCCATAAGAGAAAGCGAGAGAGAGAGTGAGAGAGACAAAAAGCAATCTTGTGGATGTATGCAGCAACTTTCCGCAAAACTTGTGCATGCTTCCAAAACGTCTTCTTGTTTTATTTTATTGTTGTTGCTAAATGGAGGCAACATAAATTAGCGTGTAGTTTTTAGGAATAATGCAATTCAACTTTGTTATCGTACGTAATACGGCTTCTCGTCAGAGGTTAACAGGCTGAAAAACAAGTTCAAGGCCAACATGATGTCATGGGGTATCTTTTAGTCACTGGTATTTAGAACTATTTTATCTATTTTATGGCAGAAAGTAATAAAAACTTTGAACTACATTTTTTTATTTAGTTTTAAAAATATTCAATACTCAAATTCTTTATTGCATTAATTATGTGGGGATTAATCTGTATTTATTTTATTTTATTATTTATACAAAAACTTTTCAGAAACTCATAGTATAATCCAAAACATTTCTGAAGCATTTTACTTAATGAGAAACTTCTGAGTTAAGTACATAGCTCAGGCAGGAGTTGTATAAAATGTTGTATTATAATTTTATTATTTGAAATGAATAAATCAATGTAGGTGTGGAAATCTTATAATAGCATGTTCAATGTAGAAGAAGGAAAGTTTTTGTCTTCTTTGTATGTATTTTTTTGTATTAATTTATTATTTATAAAAATAAATAATAAAATCGAGATCGACGAGCTCCATCCTCGGCCACACCGTCGCTTAACATCAGGCGAGTTGGTGGTCAATCGTAGATTTACCTTCTATAAAAAAAAAAAAAAAAACTGCCTTGTGTAATGTTCCGCGATTAGTCTGCTTCTTTTTTAAATAAATAATAATAATGATATAGTTCTGCATCCACAAAACCCAGATAATTATGACGTATCTCAAACACGAGGAAACAATAAGCAGAAAAGGTAAGCAGAAATTTCTGTCTTAAGGTCCGTCAATTTTTTTTTTTTACGTAATGTGTAAAATAATATATAGGTAGATCTACATAACTTTGCTTTATGTTTTAGATATGGATTTTCCAGTTTAAAAGTGAATCCAACTAATTGTTACTTCATCGTTTGTTGTTACTACAAGCAGATATTTGCATGATAAAGCCCCTGATAACGATAAGTACTATACACAAATGTTATCAGTGGAAACGGTATCGTTATATTGTACTACCCAGAACGTTCTTAGTGCGCGTTATCGAAAATACTAATTAAAAATACAATACGTTTTATGTCATGCGATAGTGTTTTCTAATTAAATATTTTTATTTAAAACTTATCTTAGGGAACAATAAGAGAATCATGTATAAACTTAGACCAGGATTCAAGGCTGTATAGAAATTTTTATTTTTTCAGGCATCTTCTTCACCATCATCTCAGTCACAAGAAGTCCACCGCTAGACATAAATCAATGTGATTTTTATTTTTTATTTTTTTATTCGACTAAAGGCTTGCGCTTAACCGTCAACTCACCTAGTGCTAAGCGACAGTTACAGTCTACGATGGAGCGCGCTTGCCTAGAAGAAACCTATTCACTCGCGATTTGAAGACGCTTAGATTATATCTATTCGGAAATATCCATTCAGGAAGTGCATTCAACATTTTGGCGGTACGCACAATGATAGGAAAAGGAAAAAGGATTGGTTTCCAAAAGGATTGGTTGGATTGGAAGCGGATTGCATAATTGTGTCTTCCTGCCTCTTGTTCGAGGTATTCCGTCCACCTTGTGGCTGGTCTTCCTACGCTGCGCTTGCCGGTGCGTGGTCTCTTCTCGAGATCTTTTCACGACTACATTGGCATCATCAGTTTTAAGTACTAAGTATATTCCCACTGCCACTTCAACTATATCGGTGACTTTCGAAAGAAATATATGAGAAATGAAGAGATTCTTGATGATTTAGACACACGAAAGTTATACAACATAGTACAGTTGATTTTTTCAGTATTCAATCACAATTGTCAAGGTTTTGCCTTACGGATGTACGAAACCAATTTAATAGTTATTAAACATGAGTCATGCCTGGACCACGCTCCTTGTATGTGTCATCATTATGGTTGTATATCTAGATTAATTATTTTTTCACTTCCGTAGCTCAAACATGTAGGTTTTGCTGCCTGAAATCAGTGAGCAAAATGCGATTTTGCTCACTGAGTGAAACAAAGTAACTTTTTAATTATTTTTTTCAGAAAGCCGCGAATATCTTATTCAGCTTTGGGTTAGTCATACAATTCGAAACATTCACTCTCTATCTCTTTCCCGCCATTAGAAAGAGAGAGAGAGACAAAGACCAGCCCTTTCGAAGTTCCGATTTTGAATTCGACCTCAAAGACAAACACGTTCGGAATTTCGTACTAACTAAAGAAATTTGCAAAAAGATAACTATGTCTTTTAATGTAATTTATTGAATTTTTGACTTATTGTTGTATTTAAGCGAAAATAAGTATTTACTGCAAATAAAACTGATGTTTAACCTGTAAATATTTATTATCTCCTAAAGTGTTCTCGCTGCTGAAGTGAAAGTTATCTGTGTTACACGAGAGCAGAGTTTTTTGCATCTCGTGCCTTTGAATCCCTCGCCACACTCAGGATTCAAAATCAGCACTCGCAGCAAAAAACGACTTTGCTCTCTTGTTGCACAAATAACTATTAAGTCACGATTAAGTCCGCGTTTAGTACTGACTAATAATAAAACGTTATCTAGGCCTATGGGAGTCGGGATCGAATTCAGGACCAAGTATTCATATTCATATTTCAGTCTAACTTACGATTTCATTACGCTTGATATGCTGTTGAGTGTACTGTGTGAGAAAGTATGCGCAAAGCCACTTTTAAAAGTTATAATTATTCTCTAGAATCATCATCATCATCTCAGCCATAAGATGTCCACTGCTGGACATAGGCCTCCCCCATGGATTTCCAAAAAGACCGATTGGAAGCGGCTTGCATCCAGCGTCTTCCCGCCACTTGTATGAGGTCATCTGTCCATCTCTAGAATAATACTAGTAAATTCACCTATTTATTATGAAAAAGTACTTTGGAGGTTACGAATAAGCGTATTTATTTTATTTTTGCGAAAGTTTTATTATTATTAGTGAAGAATACTGGGATCGGGAGCGAGTACTTAATAGACACGAGATGCGTATATTAACACAGATTTATTCTGACTGACACTACTGTTTTGGTTGGCCGTCGCATCCTACCCTCTGTTTACCAACATTCCAAATATGTTGCGTAGGTGCACTACAATTAGTACAAAAAAGAAAGCTTAGGACACTCAGGGAGTGAAAACAAATTATTGTCGGTTTATACATCCGTTGTTCCTGTTCCATTCTCAACAATAAATCAAATAACTAGATACGAGTGCCACTACCACGATAGTTGTTTGTGCATAAGCCAAAGTTGACAACCCTAGCGCGACCGCCGAGTGTAGGTATGAAAAGTGAAGTACATACATGTGATTGCATTCTGTACTATCTCTGTTTTGTGCCTCAGTACTTTGCCGTGCACCAGACGAGATAAGAGCTACACGAGAGAACGAGATCGTATATAATCTACCTATCTGTAAGTGAATATAAAAGCAGGCACTAAATCCCTGTGCAAGCACACTTTCGCTTTATCGCGTCGTCCCGGGAGTCATTTTTAGGTTGTGCGATAAGCTAAAGATAATGGTAGATACAATAGACTTGTGGGTAACCGGGTTCCGCTCAAATTTTCCACGACTGAAAATACGGGCAAACCCAGCTAGATCAATTTACTTATCGTCTTAATATTATTAAACGAGCAATTCTTGATATACGAGTATCCTGAGTTGACTAGCTTCGTAGCTCAGTTGGTAGTATATCTGCCTGCTAAGTTGTAGGTCGTGGGGTCAATCCCCACCCAAGATAAACATTTGTGTGATGAGCAATAATTTATTATGTATATGGGTGTTCCTATTTATCATAATATATATATATATATATATATTATTATTTAGGAATGCTTATTAGCGGTTCTAAGATCAATTAAAGAACTTGGAAGGTACTTACAAGAAAAGGCACAACACTAGCGCGACCACGTGGGTTCTGGTGGTTGCTTTATGCTCAACCCTGGTGAGGATGGTGGCCCGGCAGGAGGGGCACGTCACTTGGGTAGGCTCCGGACCCACTGACACGATGTTCATTTTTATCTACAAATAAATTACATAAAATAGAAATTAATTTTAAAATTAATTAAAATTGGAACCGATTGAGGAGGTCCAATACTGATCATTGAACTCTGCTCTGATGTTGAGACCTAAAATCAATTAAAAAAAATTACAAATACATTTGGACGATATTCTTCTTCTTTTTTGCTTAAAGCATTTCCAAGTGTCAGTATTAAGATTTTTTCAAGTTTCTTGAATAAAACAAGTTGTAAACGTTCTAGTCACAATCTAAATCATGTATACAGTCATTTTCAAAGTCAAGTCCTGCTTCTGTAAAGTGGTGGCAACTTTACTAGAAGCTTCTATGGAGTTTTGTCGACAACGTAAAATGACACGTTTCACTGATTCATTTCACTTGCCCACACTCATGTACTTGATCGAACACTTAATGAATAAAACACCACCATTTTTATCGCATTAATATTCAAAATAACACAAGATTAGGAAAATAAAACAAAGCAACAATATGTTTCGATGACGTTCCCGCCAAAACTCCTGGATGATATTATCATCAATAAGACGTAATTTGTTAAATTTCTAGGCCAAATGAGACTATTAAAATACTAAATGAAAAGCGCAAAGCCTGACCACGCAAGGTGGTGTCTGTTAAAATCCATAGGTTCTATGTTGCATCGATATGTTATGGGAAAGCGTGACGCTAAGCATCAGGTAAACGCTTTGTTTGCATTGTCACTTTGTTGCATGATAATTATAGTTTGAAAAACCCGACTTGAAAATGCGCAATTTTGATGAAATTTCTATGAGATCAATCAAAGATAAATATGACATTTGTATTTAAGCATAATTTTAATATCATTTGATTAATTATTGACATTTGTAAAAAAAAATTCTGTTGACATTTTATTTTTATTTTTTTATTTTTTTGATGCTTCTTTTTAAATTGACATTTACTTATTTAATTTAATTTTTGATGTGTATTGTGTGAATTTTATGTTGTATCTATGGATTAATTAATATATGAAATAAATGAATTGTTTTTTTTTTTCGAATCGATTTATTAATGACGGAGGTATGCGGTAGCAAACACAAAAAATACAACATAAAAACACTTCAATTGTTTATAGTCCGGTCAATTTAGATCAAAAAATGAGAGTGAAGTTACATAAATTGAAGTTACATTTGCGATTCGAAAATCGCAAAAAACTTTTTTTTTTACTTTTGACATTGAATAAAAAAAAATCCATACACGGGATTGATGGGGAACTTACTTTTTTTTATTTATAATCATGTTTTGAGAATTTTACTGATTTTCAGCTTGATAGGAATTTATGCAACTTCGAATGTCTAAATTGACCGGACTATTACCACCTTCTATTAGAAGTCGGGAAATTAATGGTGTACCTAGTATAAGGCGTAATCTCAGTAAGTCAAATAAGTTAAATGTTTGTACGAAATTTTCATTTTTACTTGTCTGTTGAACGAGTATTACTTGGTCAATATAATTATATGCCACTAGCAAGAAGTTATTCATATCTCTAAAATCAACCGTTAACTCTAACAAAAATATCATATCAAAGCTAATATTTCGCAAAACAGATATACAGACAGATGAACATAGACATATATTTTATTGTGACAAAAACATACAAAACATAAATAGTACAACAACACATTAAATAAAAAATAAAAAGGTTATAAGGTTTCCTCGTTTACTACGGAACCCTAAAAACAGTAATATCCCTGCAATGCAACAGAGTCTCAACCCAACTAGTTTCATTAATAATAATATTGTTTTCGATAAACAATAAAAGATAATAAGATTTAAATAGAATAAGATTTCGATTAAATAAATAAAATAAATAAATAAATATTTGTGGACATTTCACACAACACCATCTAGCCCAAACTAAGCAAAGCTTGTATTATGGAACTGGATGGCTGATATAATACATATATACTTTTTTTGTAAATATATACATAAGATACATAGAAACACCCAGACACAGAACAAACATCCATGCTCATCACACAAATGTTTGCCCTGGGTGGGGATCGAACCCACGACCTTTCAGTTCAGCAGGTAGACGTAGACACACTACCAACTGAGCCACAAGGCCAGCCAGATTAGATAGATAATATTGATTTGTATAAAACATGAGATAAAATCACACACACACACACACACAGTAGCATGCACAACAAAAATGAACTACAATAATTTTAATCCGTACTACATTATGGATGAAATGATGAATCTAACACTCCAGCGACCTTCACTTCATGATTGTCGTCACGCGATGTTCCGGTACTACCTATGTAGATTAATTATATTGCTTTAGAAGTAAACATTAAAAATAATATGTTATATTGTAAATTTGTTTGGTTAGTTTTATCTAACACACCACACATGTATTTTAGCTGACTTCAAAAGAGAAGGAGGTTCTCAATTCATTTGTATATTTTTCTTATATTAATTATGTTTACCACCCCATAACTCGGTTATTTATAAACGATTTGGAAAATTACTTGTTGGAAAATGTTTGAAAGGATACATTTTCATATTGATTCCACAGAAATTTCAAAATCGGCTTAGTAGTTTGGTTTTTAAAACAAAATTATTGAAAAAAAAACAAGTAAATGGAAAGAAAAAATAAACTGCGCTATTTGAATTTGGTTGTTTCCGTTTTTTAAACTTTAATAAGTATATATTTTGTTGTTATACTCACATAACTATAATCATATTATTTCCTATTTTTGTATTTTATTTTTTTAATTATTAATTACTACAGAAATTGTATTTATTGAAATAAAACATACATAGAATTCATATAAATTAATAACATTACTAATAACTAAAACAATAAAAAAAAACTATTTGACGTTAAAACCTAAGACGAGGTATTGACTGTGGGTATTGACAACAATAGATAACTTTCTTGTGAATGTTATCAATTTCATACCTGGGCCCTTATTCCGTATGACCATCGATTGCGTTAATTACACTTTAAGTTTTATTCACACTTTAAGACCCACGTCAATTTCACATAAAGCGGCCGATGGTCGTACGGAATCAGGGGCTCTGTTTTGTACCATTGTTACAATAAATAATAATTATATATGTACAACGAAATAATAAAGTTAATTTTACAATCTAATTACTCACAACAAATGAATTCCGAGAACAATTCAATAATGTCTCTTAAATATATTAATAATATCGAAAACACGTAGCACTATGACGGTATCTAACCTTATACTAGCCGGACGCCGGTTGTAATAACAACTGTCTGGCTGTGTACCTACCTAGTAATGTTTAGAATAGGGTCGTCGACGCCGCTAGAAGCAGAGCGAAACGAGTGAAATGTGTGAAAGTGCCACTACGCTTGCATACGCGATTACGACCATAAAAACCGGTTACCATTCGTATGATAATAGTTATATAATTTAAATGTCACATTATATATATGTCTCTCTACGAGATGAAATCAGAAATGAAGAGATACGTAGACGTACAAAGTTACCGATATAGCACAGCGGATTAGCAAGTTGAAGTGGCAGTGAGCAGGGCACATAGCACGTAGAACTGATGGCCGATGGGGAAGAAAGGTTCTCGAGTGGAGACCACGTACCGGCAAGCGCAGCGTAGGAAGACCAGCCACGAGATGGGCAGATGACCTCATACAAGTGGCGCTGGATGCAAGCCACTTCCAATCGGTCTTTTTGGAAATCCATGGGGGAGGCATATGTCCAGCAGTGGACTTCTTATGGCTGAGATGATGATGATGATTATTTATATTTATTTCATAATTAGAAATACTATTTCCAGTTTTTATCCTATTTTTTTACGATAAATTGATTACATGAATACTATTTCTTTGACTTTGCTTTTTACAATCAAATAATCAAAATTAAATCAATTTCAACAGTAATATATGTGTATGTTTATCATTTGGGCTTATTCTATAATACCTCCTACAGCATAAACAGTCGATTGATGTAGTAACAAAACAGTCTATGAATATGTAGAATCATTTATACGAATTTTCGTCAAAGTTTGTTGAATAATTCGATTAGAACGAAAGTGCCATAGTAAAAACACACAAACAAACATCCGTACAGATGAAACGGCTGGTAAGTATTTACAGTCGTTCATTTCAAAATCAAACACTGATATTTGGCACAGTTGTATGAAAGATGTTGCAGACAATGTAAACTGAGCCACATAATATGAACAGTGTTGAAAACATGCTCTTTTATAACACAATTTTATATCGGCAACGGAATACAACACATATTGCATTACAAAAATGTGGCAAATAATAAAAAATACGGTGTTTACAGTATGTTACAAATTATCTAAATTAATTAATTAAATTAACAATAAATTCTTTAAGAAAAGACAAGGTCAAGGTGACAGAAGACTTTATACAAGTGGCAGGAAGAGGCTGGATGCAAACCGCTTTCAACCTATGTTTTAGGAAATTCATAGGAAAGCCTATGTCCAGCTGTTTTTGTGGCTGAGATGAAGATGATGAAATCTTGAAAAAAAGAATCTCGAAATGTATGCAAGTTCAAAACAAAACAAATGTCTGTCTATTTTCTACAGGATTCATTTCGGGGAATGTGCGCAAGAGCTTAACGACCTAATTCCACCCTCCCCATTTCACTACAGGACTAGCAGAAAGTCGGCGAATTACCACCCATTTCTCGTTGAAATGCCAAAAATCCGTACTCAGCGATATCGATCCACATTCCTGTTGCGTACTGCACAAGAATTAAATTCGTTGCCGCCATCTCTGTTTCCTGAGACCTACAATTTTGGAATTTTCAAGGCTAGAGTGAATAGATATCTTCTAGATCGACGAGCTCCATCCTCGGTCACACCGTCGCTCAACATCAGGCGAGTTGGTGGTCAATCGTAGATCTATCTTCTAAAAAAAAAAAAAAATGTTTTAAAATCCAAAACTACTTAACCGATTTTGATAGAAACCTATGGGACCAATCTGAAAGGTTAATAAACCTTTCAGACAAAAAATATTTTTTTCAAATCGGCTTATAAAGAGGTTGTTTTCCGATAACGAACATAAGAAAAAAAAATACAGCAGAATTGTTAAGCTCCTTCTTTTTGAAGTCGGTAAAATGATTTGGTAATGTTGGTGAAAAATGATACACAAGTAGTAAAAATACAATAGCAAAGCACGTAACCTTTGAGCACACGGGTAACTTTTTTATTTTAATTCACTCTGGCCTCGAAAACACTTCACCGGAAATAAGAAAACTGGCCGGTTAAAAAATGTTTGACAAAACATAACAATTTACAGTTTTTTTTCTAAATAATAAAGAGACACGCATGATAAAACGCGGAAATAATATACTTACGGTTTTTTACCGACTTCGAAAAGAAGGAGGTTAACAATGCAGCTGTATATATTTTTTTCTTTTGTGTTTGTTATCGAATTTTTTTCTTTTTTTATCGAACTCTGTATCCTATCTTATTAGTATCTGTTATGTTGATCTGGTTTAGCTGCTTATCATGCTCTGTTTATGAATGCATTAAAAGTGGCCGAAGGTGGTTTATTATCATAAACCGCAAATACCGCAATGATAACATATTATTTTCTTGGAAATAAATTATTTTGAAAAATTATTTCCATTTGCAATTAATTGAAAGATTTTAATTGGGTTTCCTGCCAGATTTTTAACAGGAAATAAATAAATGGATTTGCCAAAGAAATCACCTAATAATTTTTAATTATGACTGATATTTTACTTTAATACAATTTCGGGTCAAGCCCGCAAGCCCGATCTTTTGCTAGGCATCAGTAGAGCCGAAGCCAACATTGATAGGCCCTTTACATAAACTTTATAAAAAATACAGAAAATGGATAGTTGTACAAAGGTGAAATTATTGTACAATATGGAGTTAGAAAAATCTTGACCTTGAAAACCTTGATGATACTTATATGTATGACTTAGAAAACTATTTTTTCGGATGCTCCCACACAGTAAGTAAGATGCGGTACTTCTGTGTTCTGTGTACTTCGGGAGCATCAGAATGAGAAAAAGAAAAAAATGCCCATTTTGTCTCATCATCCAAAATATGTCATCTATATTTTACTTATTATTAAATTTGAACATTTTCAAGTTTGAATTATTACGCCAAATTACCTGATGACGGTATACACATCTTTAACCGACTTCATACTTTAAATTATTATCAATCATTGCCTTTTCATTCTCACTATTTCATAGTTCAAATAATCTTATCACATTTTTAAACAGGAAAAACTACATGGACTAATTTCACAGTCATATCATATTAAAACAAAATCATGATAACAATAGGTCTGACTCATACTAAGTCTATAAAATACTTATAAAATCCAATTCCAAAATACTAGAACAATAGCGTATGACAAATGCTTTAGCAAACTTCATTTTAATGAGACGTTTAAGAGGGCAATTGAATAATGGTATGATTCACCACTAAGTGGAACTTCAAGGAATACCAGTTATGAGATATAAAGTATTTTATTCTCTTATATTTTTAACCACCGACCAAAAAAAGAGGGGTGTTATAACTTTGACGAGCGCATCTGTGAGTCTGTCTGTGGCATCGTAGCTTACAAACGGATAAGCATTGTCATTCAATGCGGCAATGCTCAGCATGATGGGTACGCTGCCAACTGGCATTTGGATTGTCTTTACAGGAAGTGGTGACAGGAAATGCTTCGCACAAGGTTCAGTTACGGAACGATTTTGATTAATCATTATAGGTACATAACTATAACTACATTAGTTCTTATTTGTCATCCATTCCGATAAAAATTTATAATAATAAATAAATCAAACTCCTTGAGACGTCAACTTTATAGGTACCACGGAAGGAAAATGCCAACACAAATCTAAAGTCTATTGTATTTACCACGTAATGTATTAACAAAAACATGACAAGATTCTCTAGACTAGCAAAAAAGCTTAAAACCGCACGCTCAAGGCCGTCAAAGAAAAAATATTCAGGCATCTAAATTTAATTGTAAAATTGAGATTCATAGCATCTGGGTAGCAACAGACATGGAAGCTAAAGATAAATCGAAAAAAAAAACTGTACGCGGCCTCGATATTAGGCACAGATTATGGTAATAGTAACTGAAATTTTGGGGCCGAACCGAACTGAGGAGCGGCGTCTACGCATACCTATCAGTCAAAAACTATTTTCATCTGATTTACTAACAAGTGCGAGTAGGTAGGTACATAATAACTTGAGGGTAAAAACTAAAAAAAATCCCTTGGATTGTAAAAAAAAATGTCGGCACATACATACCTACACAAAAAGTGTCGCATGTTGATAATATTTTACGTAAGGAACAATTTCACAACCAATCATACAAACAACCTAACTTCTAATCTACATTACGATAAAATTATAGACAATTTGGTTATTTTACTAAACGGAAAAGATAACACTTACTGTTTAGAGGTTGTCGATCGATATAACCAGAACCAGCTGTAGATAAACTCCAAATTATTTTCACAACAACACGTGTCGGGAATTATCTTCGAGCAACTAATTTCTTGACAGTGAGTGAGCAAACAACAAGCTCTGACGTCAGACAACAACTTCAAGAGTCTGCGTCTGAAGCAACTTCACTCCGGACGTGATTTAGTAAACATCACAGAGACGAAGAAATACCTACTATTGATTGAACAATAATTAGGTAGTACTTAGAAGTACAACCTGCGGTAAATAAATGACAATTTTATGACTTTGGCATAGTTATATATAGAGCAGTGCCTAACAATTTGATAACAACATCAATAGAATCAATAGCTTTAGATATGATTATGTTTATGCTAGTAATTTTCCTATATTGCCTTATGAAATATTGTTAGCAATCGATGGATAAACATGATTTGGTTATGTTAGTAATTTAGTTTAATAGTGAGTAATTTAGTATAATTTAATCAGCTGTTTGGTGAGCTATTCAGCAAAATGTTGAAGCTCAGACATATTTAGCGACTGAAT
The DNA here is from genome assembly GCA_947563715.1 of Lycia hirtaria. Taxonomy (NCBI): domain Eukaryota; kingdom Metazoa; phylum Arthropoda; class Insecta; order Lepidoptera; family Geometridae; genus Lycia; species Lycia hirtaria. Next base: position 28,059,077 of record OX387381.1, on the reverse strand, counting down.
TACACGCTATTCTATTAATTAATTTACGTCCTCCGCAAATTTGGTCACTAGCTCATTTGCAATCATTTAATGAATAGGAGTTTTTGTGAAAAAATATGAAGAACACTTTTTCACTTTTCTTTTGCGTACTATTAATATAGAACCAGAATGATTTCCGACTTTGTCGTCCCGGATTGATGAAATTTGGGTATTTTTAAATCGCTAGCGAGTCTCTTATACGTAAACATTCCATTCTCTAATATCAGTTATACTTATGTAGCAACTGTGATCCTATGAACCAACTCAACTGATGCTATCATCAGACGAGTTGGCGGTCAAGGGCTAGCTTATCATCGAATCAGAAGACGAGAGCAGCTGAACGGTGTGCTTATTCGCTGCTTTTATCGTCATCATCATCTTAGCCACAAGGAGTCCTGCTGGATATAGGCCTCCCCCGTGGATTTCCAAAAAGACCGGTTGGAAGCAGCTTGCATCCAGCGTCTTCCTGTCACTCGTATGAGGTCGTCTGTCCATCTTGTGGCTGGTCTTCCAACGTTGCGCTTGCCAGTGCGTATTCTCCACTCGAGAACTTTTCGGTCAGTTCAGTTCTACGTTTACTGTTTTTTTTTTATACAGATATTGTAGTTTGCTGTTTTATATATAAAAAAAAAACTTGACCAAACTGAAAAATTGTGAAAAAATCCAAAAACGCTGAGTTAATTTAAATACTTGTTTATTCATACAAAAATATTTTTTATTACAATGAAATTGTTTTATAAAAAGATAATATTACATTAGAAACATATAACAAAGAGATGTATTTAGTTTGTCTAATATTGGAAATTAAATTGATAACACTTTTTCGTAATATATAAAATTTCTAAATCTGTAACAGTCCGTTTAGAAATTGGATGCTTCAAGTCCCTTGTTTTTCCTTAAAGAACAGGTGGAGTGAAACAGGTAAATTAAATAAATATTGGTAAAATAAATATATCATATTAAACTATTATCAACCGACTTCCAAAAAGAAGCAGGTTATCAATTCGACTGAATTATTTATTTTTTGTATGTTTGTTCAGCGATTACTATGATTAGTATTATGAAATGTTTTTAATTATTATTTTTTGTTTGGTAGGTAATACCCCAGAGGTAGCCTCATATAAATTTTATCAAACATCGGTTGAGTACTTTGGTTTTTATGACAAATTTACTGAAAAAAATTCAGCCAAGTAAACGAATTGCGTATATTGAAGTCAGTATTTTTTTTTCATTTTTTAAACCATAACTATTACTTTAGCTATACCTACACGAAAATAAAAGGTTTTCCATACAACTTTCATACACAATAATAGACTTCATACCAACATCCATCGCCTATAATTCTAATTAGACATCCAAAAAAATTTAATCAAATTTTTACACACAATTTTTTTATTAAATTTTGGACTATTACCTACATAGCTTAAAATTCATAAGTACTGGCTAACTTACTATAAAACTAAGCCACAGAATACTTTATACTAAGTACAAACTTAGTACAAAAATAGAGAAGGAGTATTTTGTATTTTTTGTACTAAACATACTCAATATCTGGGGGCAGTGGCCCCGGGCAAGTTGAGCGTACACATTTTATCATATAGTGACTCTTGCTATGACGCAATAAAACACAAGCCAAAAGTGCTAAGTGCTAACTCATAACACAAACTATCTTGTTCTACAATGTATGTAGCTATTATCTTCTCTGTAAATGGTAAGTACTGAAGTGTCCGATTCAACCGACAGGTCTTAATAATATGTACTTGTAGCATCATTACTATAAGAGTAAAAAAAAACTAAGTCTAGTTCATATAAGTCCCTAAATAAGCGCTGCAGTTAGGGCAGTAGTGATTTGCATTGTTGCAGGATTTCACGCAGTATGGAACGCATACGCAGGGCCAACACCTGAAAAAAAAAAAAAGTTATTATTAGTATCAACAAGTAATCGTTTAAAAACTAAAGCAGCCGACTTCAATATACTCAATTCGTTTACTTGGATGACATAGTTTTCCCGTTATTTTGTTATAAAAACCAAAATATTGAAATTGATTTTTATAAAAATTCTATGGGAATACCTCTGAAGTACCCTTTCAATTAAAAAAAATAAAATTAAATCAGTCCAGGTGTCTTCGAGTAATCGAGGAACATACATAAAAAATATTTTTTAAAAAGATTCCGACGAATTGAGAACCTCCTCCTTTTTGTAAGTCGGTTAAAAAACGAACGAGTATAAATTCAGATTCTATCTATGGATATATTCAGCCTGAATCCACGCACTGTTTGTTATATCTCGTTCTTAAGGGCCTCTTATCCGGTCTTGCGAGAGACTTGATGTGTCAGTGGATGGCCGACATCCTACGTGCATAATAAATTCAGATTAAAGTATTAAAAAATACAATGTGGGGCGACTAAAAATCAAAAAAATGGGGACTTTATTCAGCCTACATTTTTTTTTCTCAATCTACATAAAAAAAAACCTTAACCTGTATTTTATTCGAATATAGGCTCGCGCTTGACCATTAACTCGCCTAGGATGTTAAGAGACTGTTGCGGTCTACGGTGGAGCGCGCTTGCCTAGAACTTAGAAGGAACCTATTCACTTGCGATTTGAAATGATGATTTACTTGCAAGGTTTTCAGATTTACTTTAAAAAATAACATGATCCTATTGTACAATAGTCTAAGATCCCGCTATAGGACGACCTTCACCGAGCTGGTTAATGGATTAAAAGTATTTTATATTCAATTAAATATGTCAATAAATTTATTGCAAATGGTTTGTCTAAAAAATTTCAGTCCAGAATATGATTAATTTTTTTTTTTAAACATTTCACTGGTTTGGTTAATAGACAAATTCAATATATTTATGTGTAAATAACCTTTATTTTAATTTAACTTTAATTCATTAACCAGACTGGTGCAAGTTACTAGTATCGATTTACCTGTTTATACCTGCCTACCCAAGAATTGTGACGGGAAAAATATAGTCAACCTAACGTTTGCATATTCTATGGGCTTCATACTTTCGATTGTTAAGGAATTTGTCTATTAACAAAAACCAGAAAAAAGTAAAAAAAAAAAAAAAACATTCCGGACTGAAATTTTTTAGACAACCCATTTGCAATATATTTATTGACATATTTAATTGAATATAAAATACTTTTCATCCATTAACCAGCTCGGTGAAGGTCGTCCTATAGCGGGATCTTAGACCACAAGTTTTGCTTAGTTTGGGCTAGATGGTGTTGTGTGAAATGTCCACAAATATTTAAATATTTATTTACTATTGTCATCATACCCAAATTGACTCAACATTTCTATTCTAATCCAATATAAACATAGGTCTCCGCCACAAATTTTGAATTATATGACTATGACTGTGATATCTTTATTGTCATAATGAGAGAAGCCACAAAAAAGTTCTCTTTTCTATGAGACGAGCCCACATGCAGTAGTAATCAGTTTAAAAAAAAAAACGTCTCCAGTAGTATTATTATTTATAATACTACTGGAGACGTTTTTTTTTTTTTTATAGAAGATAGATCTACGATTGACCACCAACTCGCCTGATGTTAAGCGACGGTGTGGCTCGTCGATCTAGAAGATATCTATTCACTTTAGCCTTGAAAATTCCAAGATTGTAGGTCTCAGGAAACAGAGATGGCGGCAAAGAATTCCATATAGAAAAAGTAGTTGATTCTACAAAAAAATAGCAAAATACTTATTTTTTTTTTTCTGTGTCCCGCGTTTTCACCCGGCGTAGTTATTAGAAAGTATAGTGAACATTTTATTGATGTTTTTTTTTGCCTTTATCCATTTATAGGTTCTTGGCTATTTCTATACCAAATTTCATAATTATCGGTTCAGCCGTTTGGCCGCGAAAAGGTAACGAAAAGGTAGAGAGACTGAATTATTTACAATATTCGATTTTACATGATGATATGAACATGAAGTTATGCACGGAATGCGAGTGTAGGGGCTGCCTTTGCCGCACTTGTCTAGCTCAATTATTACAGAAGCTTAGCCGCCGAGGCCGTAATTGGCAAGGGTAATATCATTATCATCATCACCACTTGCCTCGGTAGCTATACTGGTTTGTATGTAATGTACATAATTATGACATTGAGTTCCAAGCATTGAGGCTGCAAGCAAATTCATTTCTTTTGCAATGCCTGTCTACCAGAGCCTGCCCTACTCTTGCAGTCTGCAGCTTCAATATAAAATAACCTGTACTACTTACAAGAACAGACAGAGCAGCAATGCTATAACATGCGTCCTCGTCGTGGCCTTCTTTTCCACTCGCGTAGTGATGCTCACTTGGCACGAAGGACATATGATGTGGGTGGGGTCCGGTCCTACGAGTGCCACGTTCATGTTTTTATCTGAAATATTAAAATATCTCTCATTATGAACTGTGGAATGCGCTTCCTGAATGAGTCTTTCCGAACAGATATACTTAATCTAGGTGTCTTCATTGCGAGTGAAAAGGTTTCTTCTAGGCAAGCGCGTTTCATCGTAGACCGTAACTGTCGTTTAACACCAGGTGAGTTGACGGTCACGCTCAAGCCTATTTTCGAATAAAAAACATGATCTTGGTTTACCAAGTGGTGAATTGTAAAAGTTCAGACAAGAAAGTTTACTTCACAAAAACATTTAGATCTATAGAGACTCTTACTGTGACGTAACAAAGTACAATTAACTCGTACGTAAGCGTTGAGCACGTAGAAATATGTTTACATAGTACTATAGAGAGACAAGGATATTAGTATATCACTATCATCAAACTGCGCCGGAGCCGGCGCGTCGCCGGCGCACGCCTTTTCAATAGGAGGAACTGCGTAACCTTGTCGATATAATATCACCTTCGAATCCAAAGTGAGGTATCACTTGGTCTGATTTTAGGATTCTAACAGAGGGCTCGTTGAATGAAATTAGCTTTCGGGTCAATTAGACCGCAAATAAAATTAGTACAATCTGCATTAGCCGGAACAAAGAAATCATTGGAAATACAATCATAAATACAAGAAATCATTGGAAAACGTAGAAAAATTTTGTTGGACATAAAATGTTATGATGATTTGAGTATTTGCGTTCTTTTGCAGTTTTTTTTTACACTGTATAGATCTACCATTGACCACCAACTCGCCAGATGTTAGAAACGGTATTTCCGAGGACTGTAAGGAGTCAAGTGACTGGACTCGTTCATCTAGAAAATATCAATTCACTCTAGCCTTGAAAATTTCATAATTGTAGGAGGATATCTCAGGAAACAGAGATGACAACAGAAATACCAGTTCATTAGAAAGAAGTTTTTTTTATTGAAATCATAGACTGTTAAAATAAGTGGCCATGACCGTGACGAGACACGCGTATAGAAGGGTTCCGTCGCTAATGTTGTAATTTAAAAGAAAACTTCTTGGCGAGAATATTTTGTTTAGACTACTTTGCGATAGCTTAGAAAAGCCTCTGTCCTCCCTGGACACAATTTTTAGGGTTCCGTACCCAAAGGGTAAAAACGGGACCCTATTACTAAGACTTCGCTGTCTGTCTGTCTGTCTGTCTGTCTGTCTGTCTGTCTCCAGGCTGTATCTCATAAACCGTGATAGCTAGAAAGCTGAAATTTTCACAAATGATGTATTTCCGTTGCCGCTATAACAACAAATACTAAAAATTAAAAAAAAAATATTAAGGGGGGTCCCCATACAATAAACGTGTTTTTTTCATATTTTTTTGCTCAATATTAAAAACGGTAACAGGTAGACGCTTCAAATTTTCACAGAATACTTACTTGTATATTACCTTTCAAAATAAATAATTAAATAACAATAAAGTAAATATTAAAGGGGGGCTCCCACACAACAAACGTGATTTTTAAGCAATTTTTACTCGATCTTAATTAACAGGTAGAAACTTGAATATTTGTAAGTAAATATTTAGAAATATATTAACTATAAAAATAAATACCTAATCTAATACATAAAAATTCACAAAATGAAAATAATCCGTGCGTCTAAACGCGGTGCGAGCGCCGCGCCGCGGTGTGGTGGTGGCGCGAACGCGCGGGTAGCGGGGGAGGTAACATCACGGAGCGAGCCATAACCGCGCGTATTCGCGCGAGCGTCGTCATGCTGCCCGGATGTGTATCGAAAACCTACCTATAAGTTTGCAATTTACTACTTGGAATTTCGTTGATTTCTCGTTGTTTTATAAACAGAACTAAACTTTGTAGTATTATAGATCATAGTACGGAACCCTTCGTGCGCGAGTCCGACTCGCACTTGGCCGATTATTTCACCTTTGGCGGCCTATATCTCGCACACATCGCATCTGAGAGAAAAATTATACTTACCTATATTAAACCTTAGTCTTATTTTAAAATACCTACCTATTGTAATACCACACTATGGGATGAGGTTGATACAAAATCATCTCATTCAAATTCATCCCTTCTTTATATGTATGGAGTGACACACTTTTTTATATACTTATATATAATTTGACTACGGCATTTTGTAGTAGTTTACAGAACACATCTACATAGCAAATTTCGTTAATGTAGGGCTGATATTCTCTGAGTAAAATGACTGGGAGATACGGACGGACATAAAGACGGACATGGCGAAATTATAAAGGTTCCTCGTAGTTACCACGAAACCCTAAAAAGAGAAGACGTATGCTATTAATAAATAAATGAATAAATACTTGTGGACATTTCACACAACACCACCTAGCCCAAACTAAGCAAAGCGTGTACTATGGAACTAGATGGCTGATAGAATACATATATACTTTTTTTTTTTGTTGTAAATATAGACATATGATACATAGAAACACCCAGACGCAGAACAAACATCCATACTCATCACACAAATGTTTGCCCTGGGTGGGGATCGAACCCACGACCTTTCAGTTCAGCAGATAGACGTAGATACACTACCAACTGAGCCACAAGGCCAGTCAAATTATTAATATAAAATATAAACTATTGAATATAACACATACCTTATTTATCTAATATGAGAAAAAAAACTTATTTTCGTTCTATATAGGTACACGACAACACTATCTAAATTATATCAGTACACTGAATGAAGGTAACTTATCACCACTGTAACTTATCTAAATATATAAACACTGCTGCCTAGATAAGCACATAAAGGGTTAGACAGAATAGGGTACTAACAACCTATCTATATTATAACAAAAACCGGACAAGTGCGAGTCAGACTCGCCCACCGAGGGTTCCGTACAAACTAGTAGATAAAAGGGGGAAATCATATATTTTTATATATTTTCCTTCATAAACCAAAAAATATACATCGTAAAAATATTTAAAAACCGGTTTTAGCTTATGCTACTGAAGCTCTTTCATATGATACCCCACATGAGAAAAAAGCTTATTTTCGTTCTATATAGGTACATGACAACACTATCTAAATGATATCAGTACACTGAATGAAGGTAACTTATCACCACTGTAACTTATCTAAATATATAAACACTGCTGCCTAGATAAGCACATAAAGGGTTAGACAGAATAGGGTACTAACAACCTATCTATATTATAACAAAAAACCGGACAAGTGCGAGGCAGACTCGCCCACCGAGGGTTCCGTACAAACTAGTAGATAAAAGGGGGAAATCATATATTTTTATATATTTTCCTTCATAAACCGAAAAATATACATCGTAAAAATATTTAAAAACCTGTTTTAGCTTATGCTACTGCTAGCATAGCTTAATAGTATGTACTACGTATACGTAAATAACTATTATAAGGACAACAAATAAATGTCAAGGCACAACAAAAAAATAAACATAACGCTTGATTTTGCATAAAATTATTAAACTTGTAAAAAAATTATTAATAGAAACAAAATGAAGGTATAAAATAAATGTAGACAAACTCAAATAACAAAGTAATTTAAAAATAAAACTGTCAATGACGCAGGTCCTGCTTTTCTACAATTTTAGAGTTCAATTGCTCTACTAAAATTTTATATTTCAGATATGAATGCACGGACTCACTACAGTTTACTTGACAGTTTACCATAGCACTTCTGCCTGACCCCAAAGAAACAAGGAAAATTTCGAAATCTAAGAGTTATTAAATACAGATTACAAAAAACGTTGACCGAATTCTATGAATAAATATATATATCTAAAGTAAATTCGTATGTTTCAATGAATCATTACGGTAGTATTATGTAGAATTTGTTGCCAAACCATCGCTTTGTTCGACTGCCGAAGGAGGATATATTCAATATAACTCAACCTGGCAACATGTGCTGCAGCTGTCTAACTTCATTTGAGTTTCGTGATTTTTGTCGCAATATATGTCGACATATAGGTACATATGTCGACTGTAGCACGACGCCTGATCTCTACATTTCTCACTAGGTCTTGCAACTTGCTTCACAACTTGTACTTTATGCACATATGTATTTACTTACTTTAATGCTACGAAGATCAAAAAACGTTTCTTTTGATCTTCAATGACTCATCCACCTACCCTAATTTCTTCCATTTTGTTCTAGCTGTGGTGTCCTTTCGCTATAAAGTTTTTTTCCTCATTACCTTATGGTATTCCAACTACAATTATCAATATTCAGTAGAATTTATAATATGCAAGTAATCTAATCTACTGCCTGATAAAATAAAACAAACAACATAATTGACCGAGTGAGCAAAGCTAACGAAGGTCTCTGCATGCAAGATTGTCGTTCTTCTTGCCGGATATTTGTTGGTAGTCGCGTACAGAGCCTTAAGGCTGGTATTTGATTTATCACTCGTTCACAGGAGGATAAGCTTTTTGGAACATCTGTTGTTGCTAAAAGTTTATACTCGCGAGGTCTACTGTTCATAGAACTACCCATCTACTACTAACATCTCAGATGCCTAAACTTTATACTGAAAGGGTTTTATTCAAAATCACTGTATAGGTTTCTCGTCCAAATGACTAGAAATACGATGCTGTTCAGGATAATGAAAATAAAATGAATATAAACAATATTTAGATTAATTTGTAAGATTTTTCAGTACATGTAGCTTACTGTTTAGTCTTTATTAAGTAGACATAAATAAATTTGCCAAAGATGCTTAGTATAATTTTAAATTATTAATATGTCAGTTACTTAAAACTAATTTACTGTATAAAATAAGAACTTATTACTAATCTTTATTCCTTCTCGTTAGTACATCTACCGATTGAGCTGCTAGACCTGTCAACTGGATCAAGAACTAAGTAAGTTCATATATACTGAAGGATCAAGAACTTACATGCCTAGTAAAGGTATGTAATCATAGAACCTAATATAACTTGGTATTTTAAATCGTTGATAACAGTTTCCCATATTTGCTGCTATTTAAACCAGTTGTCATAATATAGCTTCCGCTATTATGCGTTGCAATTTCAAGTAGTAGTACACATTTTTTATGCATACGTCGTATAGCTTCCAATATAAGCATTGCAATTAGGACAGTAGTGGTCTCCATTTAGGCAGGACTTTGTAAAGTAAGGGATGCAAACACAGCACCAGCACCTGTTAAAGAAAATCATTAATAAGTTACCTATATAAAAGAGACTGACAATAAAGACATTATGTAAATTTTGCCGCCAACTTCAAACGGTGAAGGAAAACATCGCGAGGAAACCTACATGTCTGAGAGTTCTCAATGATCTTGAAGATGTGTGTAGTCTGCCAACCCGCACTTGGCCAGAGAGGTAGACTATAGCCTTACCCTTCTCGCAATGAGAAGATGGCCCGTGATCCCCAGCAGTGGGATAGTCGGTAATAACAGGGCTGATATTTTTTTTTAAAAAAAGCTAAAAATACATTGACGGACAAGGCAAATAGCAATTAATGAATATTAGAGTGAGAAATTTTAGTGTATTTGACATTATTGCTTAAATTCAACAATAAATCGTTGCTAAAATTACTTCAATAGTAAATTGTTAATAAAATAGGATGTATAATATTGTTATTTTGCACACCCTACAGCTGGTTCGAATATAGTGATACCTTATTTTCTTTTAACGTCACGTCACGTTCACGTCATCGCTTACCGTCAGGCGAATTGATGATCAACGTAAATCTATGTCGTATAAAAAAATAGAATATAAGTATTTCAATTTCGTAAATGTCCACCAAAAAGGAAATAGTGTAATCAAATCATTGTCCATGGTCAATAGTGTGCCCGATAAAGTCCAATTTACTATAACTAAGTATAAAATATTGAACACTGTTAGGCCTTCAATGTTTTTAATGTACCAATCAACTCACTGATTTCAGTTCATTGTCCAATAAATTATTTTGATTTAAAATGTAGCGATATTTCATGCCATTTACATGAACTTTTCCTTTTATAATGAACACATAAAATTTTGTCTAGGAATAAACGATTTAACAATTTATATATTGTTTTGAGCGAAAAATTCTATACATTAATATCTTTATTTTACTCACCCCATCAAACAAAGCAAGCCCGCAAAGAAATGCGTCTTCCACGTTGCCGTAGATTCTACTCTTGTTGTGATATCAACATTGCATGATTTGCAGGTTATCATCATTGGCCTAGGACTCATCTGTGGGCCCATCACTACCATTGCAGTTCCTTGGCCTACGCCTACAATACCAACATTTGTGCCTACGACACCAACATTGGTGCCTACGATGCCAACATTGGTGCCTACGATGCCAACATTGGTGCCTACGATGCCAACATTGGTCCCAACAACGCCTATAGGCGCATGGACTATGCCGACAGGGGCGTTCATTATTCCCACAGGAGCTTGCGTAATGGGTACGCGAGTTGCTGCAGGTCCTGGTGTGTATGGCGGAGGCATATTGGAAATGGGATTATCCATGGAGTCTATGCCTTGAGTTTTGGCTGAAAATTTAAAACAAATTATGAATTATTGATTTAAGCATAAAGCTTAATTATGCTAGTTCTCCACGTTGCATATAACAGTATGTCAAATGTTTTTTATGATTTTCGCTATTCTATTGTTACTCATTGAAAGGAAACAAATTTAATGATGTAAAATATACGCGATAAATTCGTTAAAACTTGTTTCATTTCAATAGCCGTCTGTCTGTTTGTCTTACCTTTGAATGGCTGTATCTTATATATAGATAATAAGATAAAATTTTCATAAAATAAGTCATATGGCGGTGAATAAATAAATAATTAAATATTTGTGGACATTTCACACAACACCATCTAGCCCAAACTAAGCAAAGCTTGTACTATGGAACTAGATGGCTGATAGAATACATATATACTTTTTTTTTGTTGTAAATATATACATATGATACATAGAAACACCCAGACACAGAACCAACATCCATGCTCATCACACCAATGTTTGCCCTGGGTGGGGATTGAACCCACCACCTTTCAGTTCAGCAGGTAGACGTAAACACACTACCAACTGAGCCACAAGGCCAGTAAATTTATCAACAAATAACTATAAAAACAAAATGTAAGAACTTCAGGCTCCCAACTTATAACAAACGTGTTTTATTATTCTTTGTATAACGGACGGTATCAAAGGGATAACAACAAATACTACTGGACTGTCATTGAGCTGTATGTACATACACCTCAATGTGTACCTACTGTACAAATACTAGGTACCAGGTATACTAAGCTGGTCAAGCGCGAATCAAGTTCATGTCAATTACTTTTATTTATTTTTTCTTACGCCTATTATTCGCTTTTAAAGTAACTAAATGTAAAATTGTGTGAAGTTAAAAACGTACAATGTATAAAAATATTTATTTTTGTTTAAAGCTTTAATAATTCAGTAAAACTCACACTCTGCCATAATGATTTTCAACTTTAACACAATACTTGTGCAGCTTTCTACGACTATATACGTCTAAATTCCCAGAACTTTGTAGTAATATGAGCTATTGATTCACTGTTAACATATTTTTGTTGACAGTGCTATATCCGGCATAAGGTATTAAGATTATACTCAGATAACGTTCTATTATCAGTTATCTGAGTACGTAGAGTACGTACAGTCAGCTTCAAGAATGTCCACAAATATTTATTTATTTATTTTATTTTAATCACTTGTATAATCGGGTATGTCAAGAAAAATGTGACATAATTATGCTGATTCCAAAACCATTTCGATATAATATGTCTCTAAACCATATTTATATACTTTGGGCTTTAAAATGATGACATGGTGCGTATTTTTACGGAAATAGGTATAAAAAATATTTGACCTTTTAGTCGACCTCGTAATGACGTCACAGAACCACCTTTTTTATCTGTAGGTACCAAAAAGAATTTAAAAAAGTTACATTATAAATGTTTCATATTTTCGCAGAACACAATACTTACCAACATAAAATGTCACTGTCATTATTGAGTAAGATTTTTAGGTAATCTTGATATTATTATTTCAGAATTCAAATAAATTTCAGAATATAGAAATTACATCTTTTAAAATTTTAAATGACCCAATCTACCAAATAAAAATATAAAAAAATACCGAAAAAAACGAGAAGTGTGGTCGCGTGCTTTCCTGTTCAAATAGGAGAAATCTGTTTTCTGCCCATAAACAAACATTAACTGATTTCGATAATTCTCATTTTTAACCCCGTCCCAAAATAGGGTTGCTATAAGTTTGATGTGTGTATCTGTAGTGCATCGTAGCTCTTAAGACGTATTTTGATCTAGTTTTTTTTTTGAAAGAGGATTCCATCGAGAGTGTTCTTAGCAATATTTTATCAAAATCGGTTCATCCATTTTTTTCTGTCGGAGGTTTTTGAGTCTTCTAAACCTATACTTGTTCATAAATGTGTTGTGTACTGCTAATGTGTAAGGGTTTGCTTTTTTCATATTTTGTTATATCAGATTATAAAAAATTTAAAGTTAATTTTTGATAAAAGAAAACAGAAGCATAGCTATTAATGGTTCCAACCATTAAAAAATATCAAAATCGGATCATATTTCAGGGTAGAAAACAGTTTTTTCCTGCTTTATGAAAAACAGATAATATACTGGCAAAAGATCGCGCGACAACATTATTGTCCTAAAGAGTCCGTAGTACGACCATAGTCCGTCTTGTTCGCGCATACCCACATTTTTTTATATATAAAATGATTTCATGAACTTATAAAAAATCGTTGTCAGTAAAACTAACAAACAACATCAGAAATATTCGACGAAAATTTCATTTTATTCCAGGTTAATTTTCATACATAAAAATTATTTTTAAGGTGGTCGAACTACGGACACATACGGTGGAGCTCATAGCGCGCAGCGTTCTCTTTCACGCATCACATTTTTAAACATAAAATCATTGGTTAGTGATAAAAATGATGTAGACACCTGTTAAAGGTATGCATATCAGAACCTATATTAGAGATTACCTAATAAGTGAATGTAATATGTATACTGTTGGTGTTTCTAAAATAAATAAATAAATTAAAACAGAAATTATTTTGTTTATTTAGATAGCAGAAGTTTAAAAAAAAGTTTTTTAGAGGTTATTCTGGCGACGGAGTAGTGAAGAAACATATTCAGCCAATTTAAAAGATATCAAAGTAAAACTATTTAAAATATTTCTCCTATCTAAATAAACAAATTTATTTCTCACTTTTCTAATATCCCCAACTAATTATTTTATATGCTTAAAAATGTTGTGATGCTCGAGAGATCTCTGTCTAACCCATTCTTAATAGTTAGTATTGTATCTATTGTTACTATGCCTATAGTAGGCACATGCCGTACTAGTCTTTAGTTTTAGTATTCGCACATTGTACTTACATAATAGGTAGCTAGATAAAGTAGACGATTCGAAGTTCATGGCCAAGTCTACAGATGTGCGAGCGAGACAGATTACATGTAACCGGCGACATAAAATATGGCGCCGGTTTAATCTGTGCGAGTTTCAAACAAATCATCATCATCTCAACCACAAGAAGGCCACTGACTATTCCAAAAAGGCCGGTTGAAAGCGGCCTGCATCTAACCTGGCACTTGTATGATATTTTCTGTCCACCTTGTGGCTGGTCTTCCTACGCTGCGCATGCCGGTTCGTTAATAATAGATTAGCTCTCTTTCACCACTAGCTCGCCTGATAGTTACACATTAGGAAGGTGGAAACGTACCACGAGCACATCTATCCATATCATAATAATAATTATTATATTTACTATATAGTAGCATAACTCGACAGATTTGAATTAATTTGTGAATGTAAATATCTGGAACTGTCAGCAGAAGCATATATACATATATTATCATGTGGGGTATCATATGAAAGAGCTTCAGTAGCATAAGCTAAAACAGGTTCTTAAATATTTTTACGATGTATATTTTTCGGTTTATGAAGGAAAATATAAAAAAATATATGATTTCCCCCTTTTATCTACTAGTTTGTACGGAACCCTCGGTGGGCGAGTCTGACTCGCACTTGTCCGTTTTTTTTATGATAGCAAGTGATACCATAAGGTCTAGTACTAGATAAAAGTTTAATTAGTTGCCTATAAAAAAGGTAGTCATCTTTGCAGGTGGCGCATTTGGATCAAAAATATTTATTTTATGTGACTGGTGTGCTTCACTAAATACATTTTTTAAGTTGATCGACTATTACTTCTTAACTTGTAAAGCATTTTGAATAAAACACTATAGTTTACCAGATAAAAAAGTAATTATCACATTTACTTTTATTATAAACTTAAAGTTAAGTACGTACATAAGTAAATATATTTTTAATAACAAACTGAGAATTATTCTCAGGTAATAATGTAATAAGACACGAAATTGACTTAGATACTTCTAATTAATATTTTATCTTAATCTACTAATCCTATAAAGTTGTTGCCTACTGTATACAAATCAGAAAACTGATTGATGAATCATAAAATTCAATATTACGGTAGACGATGTATTTTAAAGATTAACTTTATAAAAATAGCCTACAACAAAACAAAACTAGTAAATGCTATTTGGCATGTACGAAATTATAACAGCTACCAAGAAATATTGAATTTCTACTTTAAATTTTTAGATATAGATACAAAGTATCTAAATGATAGTAAGGTAATAAAACACACAATACTTACTACTAACAATTTAATGTGGAGTTCAATGCACTCAGCCATCTCCCTCGCGCATCACAACCTTTTTAAACATATAAAATCATTGGATATGGATATTAGAACTTCATTTCACAGAATTTGTTTACTTAAGAGAAATATTTAAAAAAATGTCTTCGACTAGTTAAAAAATAAAAACCAAAGACAAACTTTTTTAAATGTCTCCTATCAAAATAAAAAAGAATAATTTATCACTTTTTTAATATCCCTATTCAATTTTATATGCTTATAAATGTTGTGATGAGCGAGAGAGATATCTGCGTGTCTTGAGCTCATTCTTAATTGTTTTTCTTGCAGATTTGGTTGGCTTCCCACTGACTGTAGCACATGAAGTGAATAAACTGAGAGATAAACGCATTCTTCACATTACAGCGGAGGCCATTAAGGTGGCCAACATGCTTTGCTACTACGAATACTCAATCAGCTTACACAAAACAGAACAAGCGTATTTTTCTCACTTTCTCTCAGTTCCATCAGGGAGCAGCCAAATCCCACCATTCGCATAAATCTTTCATTATAAATTCACGGCCATGTTCCCACATGCCTTAGGCAGACCTTGAGACCATTTTTGGTGGCCCCATTAAACGGTTGTTGGAACGTTACACGACATTAGCTAGTATACTAAGAATCAAGAAAACAAATAATAAATTTTAGATAATTACGTGCAATCTTAGATATTTCTTTAATTTTAGACTTTAGTCGCTAATTATTTCAAAACCATCGATACTAACAAACTTAATTGTAACTAAAACAATATTTTTTGTCTTGTCAATATTTTTATCGATGGATATAAGTATATGACATTATAGAGATTCGAAAATAATATTAAATATCAATATTCGATATTTATTGTTTTTTTTTATATATATTTTGAAATAACTATTACTATTATTGATATAGTATAATTGTTGCAAATCGATTTCGCAATATTTTTCATAGTGATCCCAGAATTATTGAAGTTTCTTTAAGAATTATATTTTCCAAGAAACGCGTTGCAGTTTGGGCAGTAGTGCTCGGTAGTCATGCAGGAATCGACGCAGTATGGTATACAAAAGCAGCACCACAACCTGTGAGAAAAATAAAGATATCAGAACTTAACAACAGTTGTAGTTTTGATGAAAAGTCAATGTCATGACAACTACATGAGAAAATCAAAATTTCCAGATGGCAAAAGTGGAAAATAGTGGACATGTCAAGTTAATGGTCCACATTAAATTTTTTCTCATCTTAAACAAATTACATTAATAAAATATTGGGCTTGAATAAAATAATTTAAAATACACTTTTTAAACACTAGAATTTAGAGTTTAGCGTAGTAATACCAGCCGCGAGATGAGAGAGAGAGAATTCAAATTAACGAAGTTGAATTTAAATAAACGTATCGAGAAAATACAATTATCTCACAATATTCAAAAATTTTTCTTAAACAATTCATGTCTGAGGATTACGAAATATTCATTATATAAAATACAATGTCATTTAAAATGTCAAATAGGTGGCAGGTGGCAGGACTGGTGGTGTCCTGCCTATTAGGCTAAATGGCTGAACCAATCATTTGGTACAGAGATTCTTTAGGACCTGCAAAAGGACATAGGCTTTATTTTATCATCATTACCAGCTAGATGGAGAGAGAATTTCGTCAAATCAGAGGGCAAGAGCTGGATAAGATCAGTGCTGGACTGGAAATAATGTTGTTCTAACGAAAAAATCTACAGCAGTAGATCGATAATGGTTGAAATCATGATGATGAAAAAAAATTTTTTGGTTGAATTTTGAAGTCAAAATGTCAACAAATGCAAATATTTACCCTAATAGACAGAGCCCTAGAGCAAACAAATGCGTCTTCGTGCTAGGTTTAGTTTCGATCCTGCTTGATATTTCTTTTTGGCATGATCTGCAAGTGGTTCTGGTCGATTGTGGGCCCATCTGCTGGGCTACTAATACTGGAATTAGTGTAGTTTGGGTCACGCCTGGACCGTATGGTCCGGGTGATTGTGAGTATTCCTCGGGTACTTGCGGGTAAGGTCTAGGGGGAGGGGCTGTAGGATACAGTGGAATGTATGCACCAGGGGGTGATGATGAATAGGGTGGGGGATTATTAGGCAGATTATCTTCATTGTAACGGCTTGTTTCTGAAAAAATAATAAAATGGTTATTAATATTTTGTAACAGTACTTATCTCAAAGAAATATAGGAATACAAACGTATTAATATTAATTTAAAAATATACCTCAACGACAAACCAAATTAATATTGTATCTTATTTTTATTAAGTTTATCATCCATAAGTTTGTTATTATATTTCCATATTGCAACAAAGATAAAATAAATAAAAATAATTAGTTTTCTTATGTGACTTTTGAACAGATGTTTGTACCTACTTGACGTCTCAATGACTTTTTGTAAGTGTAATGGCAAATATGCACCAAACTGTTGCCGTACAACTGTCATATTATTAACGTTTACGTAAACAAAAGGAGAAAACTGATTTCTACCCTAAACATTATCCGATTTAAATGATTCTTTTTTTATCTGATTAAAATAATAAATTCCTAGTTATTCTATTTTTATTTTCCTTTCAATTTACGCTATTAATAGATGAAGAATTTTAGCTCGCTCCCTACGCTCAATAGATGGAGGGTATAGTGTTTCACACCGTGTCCACTATTTATTGCTAAATATATATGGAAATATAAAAATTGCTGACAGTGGTTATAAAAATATGTCCATATTTTTGTTCGTGCGTTTTAGTCCATCACTAGTTAGGTGGCTTATATTAATACATTAAATTATCACGTATTTTAGCAATTATTTTTTCTTGACGTGACGAACATAATATGACCGAAGAGTTTGAATGAAGCGGACACGTTTACACAGCTGAATAGCGACAAGCAAAGTTTATGGTTCCTTCCATTGTGATTCAATTTCCTTGCGCTTTAACTTCGAAGCTAAAACTTTAAAAGATAATAACTTCATATGTGCATAAAACGTTCATAACAAGTCTAGATGTTCATGAGTCCAATCATATAAAAAAATTAAACCAAACCAAATAATATATAGGAGAAGCATTATAGTATTTTCCTGGTTGTATAGAATATGCTTCTGATGATACAGAAGAATCGCGGGGAAGTGAAGGGTAAAGATTGCATTGAAGTGAGGTGCAGACTGCAGAGTCAATGTGACCGTGTTGTACCTAGCGCACTGGGAATGAACTGCGCGGACCAAGCACACTACAATGATAGAGATGGGTAGTGCAGCTGTTTCGCTCTCGCCTGATATAGGTACTAGTTTTTTATACTACTTTTTACGACTGACGTTAAAATATATGCAATTTTTTTACTAGCAAATTGGCATTGTATGCAATGAAGACAGCTGCCCAAGAAAAACATATTTTGTGTGTGCCTAGCGAAAAATATTTTGTACGTGGTACGTGGCTGTTTCTTTTTCTAAATGTTTTTACAATGTCTTCACAATGGTGAAGGAATTATTTCCCAATTTTGTGTTACTTTTTAACCAACTTCCAAAAAGGAGTAGGTTCTCAATTCGTCTGATTTTTTTTTTTCTAGAACGCCTACCTGTACCTGTATGGTACCCACCTTTATAATTATCTCCACAGAGTAAAAAACGAATTTACTGCATAAATCTCTACATTTCAGTTTTTTTTTAATGTTTAATTTAAGTATAAAGAGTTTAATTATGTGCCTAAGCAAATTGTAAATTTTCAAATACATAAGACAAGCTTTTTCTCCGATAGATAAATCATAAACATAAACTTTTGTTTTCGTAAAACCAAAGTATAGGTACATACCTATTTAAGAACATATAAAAACTGATAAGAAATAAGTAGCTGTTCTGTTCTTTTATTTATATCCTAACTTATTATTATAAAATTGCATTCATAAAGCAACTCTATCTCTCAGATTATTTTCCTTTTTTACAATAAAACGGCTGAACTGATAATTATGAAATGGTGTACAGAGAGAAAGAGAGAGAGAGAGACTTGAAGACGAAACCGTAGTTACATTTCATCATCATCATCACCAAAAATTTTCATCACTAATTAAACTGGTCAAATCAACTTAATATTTATGATACCTACATAAATGTAATTATTTTAATAGTTTTGAATGTGTATGTTTTTATTTTACAACAATATATCAATTTTTTCTACAAGCAATATCATTTTATTTTAGCCTAAGCAACACAAATTTAACTATCCATTAAATTTCAGTTTAAAAATAGTAATTCGTAACTCTGCAGTATGAGAATGAGCATTGATGTACGCATATACAAGATAAACAAAACTATATTAAGCAGACAAAGATACTTACTCTCTGCCATCACTTCGATTAAAATGTACACAATAAAACAATAAAAATGTGATCGCGTAAAACGCAAATCGCGTGTATTTCCACCCACAATACAAAGGTTACTGAATTGAATACTAACTCACGACCAAAATGCGTGATGAATTTTAGTCTGAGACAGAAATAACAATGTCTGAGTGGTGGATATTCCCGTGATGTTTGGTTGACCAATAGAATTGCTCAAATATAACGTGTAGTTAGCGTCGCTTGTTTCTGATTGGTCAAAATCTTTCTTTTAATTACCACTTATTTTATGCATTCGAGGTTGTAATCATCTTACTCACAAATATTGTTTTTGTACGCAAACAAAATGTAAATCTTTAGTTATTACTTTGTATTGCATGTTGTAACACGCAAAAGTTGAGTTCATTCAAATTCATTAATTTCGAATATTTAAAATTCATAGCATGTCATTTAGCAGTCACATTAAATTACATTACATTAATAAAATAAAATAAAAAATGATAAAATAATTAAAAATGCGATAAAAATTGCCACTTATTCCACTTTGACACTTACTTAATTGACACTTACTTCCATTTATTGTTGAACAGGGCTAACATCTTATTTAAAAAAAATATCTGAGCGCCTGATCGATACAATTCTTTCAGTGTTATATGCATCTCAAGTGATCCTAAAATGACATTATAATCATGTGAGTTAAGTGCACTTACATGATTATAATGTAATTTTAGAACCAGTTGAGTTACATGTCTATATTTCATTAATTTAATTTAGTAAATTTACAACAAAATGTACGATAATTACATCATACGAAGTTTTTTTACAGATATAATAGAATAATGTGTTTAATTAGTTTTTTTAGGGTTCCGTACCTCAAAAGGAAAAAACGGAACCCTTATAGGATCACTTTGTTGTCCGCCTGTCCGTCCGTTCGTCCGGGTGGCAAGACCTGTATATCTCTAATATATGATTTCCCCCTTTTATATAATAGCTTGTACGAAAGCCTCGGTGGGCGAGTCTGACTCGCACTTGTCCGGTTTTTTTCTTCTATTAGGCTTGGCACAACACGCATAATATTCTAGACACATTCAAACCTTTTTTGTGTAAATGGTTATAAAAACTCAAAAAACTGCAGAAAATAAATTGTACATTTTTATTTGCTTTAGGTAAAATCACAAAATTTATATTTAAGGTAAGATAGCAACTTCCTTGAATCGAATTGTTTTTATTATATGAAAGTATTGTACAAAGAGGTTGCTTTACACGCTTACTCTCTAGGCCTTAGAAAGCCTTTTCAACCGACTTCAAAAAAGGAGGAGGTTCTCAATTCGACTGTATTTTTTTTTTTTGTTTGTTACCTCATAACTTTCGACAGGATGGACCGATTTGATGATTTTTTTTTTATTTGAAAGCTGGTACTTTCCGTGTGGTCCCATTTTAATTTGGTCCAGTTCTGACAATGGCATCCATGAGAAGTCGGTTGCTTTAGTTTTTTAAACTATAATTATTTCTGAGCAAGTAAGACGAAAAAAAAATTCTTGCTCCTCATTAATTTAATCAATAAATTCATTTGGTAGACAGCTAATACTCCGGCTTCACAATAAGAAATTTTGGTGGGAATCAATCACCGTCTTCCGAATAGGTGTGATAAACAATTTATTTCAATACCAATTAATAATAATTTGTGAATTATTATTAAAATATTATGTATTTAAATTGACATGAATATAAATTCTTACATTAATTAATAACATGAATATAATATTTAGTAAATCAATCATATTAATTTAATATTGTCATTATATTTCAATAATCATTTATTTTTTTAAGTTGAGCCTTATGATTGGTAGCTTCCAAGGAAAGTGTTGCAGCTTGGGCAGTAATGTTCAGTGCTCATGCAGGAATCTGAGCAGTATGGGATGCAACAGCAGCACCAGCATCTGTCACAGAAATAATTATATTTTATTAACGTCTAATCATCAGGCGAGTCCACTTGTACATCCGTCTGTCTATCAAGGTTTGTTTTTTTCTCTAAAACACGATAAGATTCAAAATCCACGAAGCTGACTCCGTCATGGGTACGGAAGTTTATAACAGACTGCCCGAAGACATCATCGAGGCATCCCTTATACACATATTTAAGTCTAGGTTAAAACATTGGCTCGTCAATCAAGTGTTCTACGACTTTGAACATGAGTTCATGACTTTGCCTTTATGACAATAGTTACACAAACAGCAAATACAAATGTATTTATTTAATTTTGTAGGGAAGTGGATAAAATTTAATTTGCAAGATTTGATGACAAACATCGGAACAGGTGAAACTAAATAAAACCTTGTAAAAAATGCTTAATATCTTGACTTTCTCATCTAAATCACAATTCACACACCTTAAAAAAGCAAGTTTGATACTTTTCTCTGCTGTATTTTTTTAGGTTGAAATAAATGTATTTTTATAATAAAATATTTATGGAATATGGTTTATGGAATGCCAACCCGCACTTGGTCAGCGTGGTAGACTATGGTCTTACCCTTCTCACAACGAGAAGATGGCCGCGCCCAGCACAGTGGGACAGTTTATAGGTACAAACAGGGCTGACATTTTTTTTTATACAAGATAGATCTACGATTCACCACCAACTGATGTTAAGCGACGGTGTGGCCGAGGCTCGTTGATCTAGGAGATATCTATTCACTCTAGCCTTGAATATTCCAAGATTGTAGGTCTCAGGAAACAGAGATGGCGGCAAAGTAAATTATGGAATTCTACGATATTTCTACAAATACTCACCCTAATAGACAAAGCACAAGAGCAATTAAATGAGTCTTTGAGTTAGCGTTACTCTCAGTCCTCGTCATTATCCGCTTGTGGCAAACTCCGCAAGTGGTTTGGGTGGAATTGGGGCCCATCGGCGGGGCCATTACAGTAGTGGTCACTAAAACTTGGTGCACAGGTTGTCCGTGCGATCCAGGTTGTGGGGGGTATGCCCCTGGTTGCTGGGGATTGGCGTCTGGTTGCTGGGGATACATCGTTGGAGGAGGATCCGACGGATATGGTGGTGGATTGGCTGGCACACTAGATCCATCAATGTTGCCTTTTGCTGAAAAATTAAGAAAAAAATTGAGTTATGTACACTTAAAAAAAGTTTAAACTATGTTACTTATCTAATAAAATTATTTTCATCTTACTAGCTCGTAAAGTTAGGTTTCTAAGGCTAAGGGTGCAAATGAACAATAAGGTAGTTTGATGCACATTTGACCGTGATTAGAAGGTAAAATGGAGAGGAGAGGGTATTAATAGGCTCCTCTAGTTATTTAAGTCTAAATTATTTAAGTAGCTAACATTTATTCGGACAAAACCAGTAAGTACAAACTGATAAGCAACAAATTTGCCTTGAAAACAAAAACTTCTTATCTAAAGTTTATATTTATATTCGTACTAGCCGGTAAATTTTCAGATATAATATGGTGTTTTGATACAGTGTTATATTTATTATTTTAACTATTTTTTTTATTATATATGAGTATAAAAACTATCATTGAAAAATTGTAAATAAGCAAGCACTTTACATAGGTTGTTGCGTGTTTCGGTTAGTCCATAGTCGTTCAGGAAAAAAAATAACATATACCTATATATATATAGGTATATATTATATATGTACATAAAGACGTAGGTACATCAATTACGTCAGCCAATTTTTAGGGTTCCGTACCTCAAAAGGAAAAAACGGAACCTTTATAGGATCATTTTGATGTCCGTCTGTCAAAACCTGTATCTCGGGTACGCGTGAAGGTATTGAGTTGAAATTAAAACCATATACATACGCAGATCCATAGTCTCTTGCTGCAGAGAGAAAAATTCTCAGTTTTCACAAAAAAGTTACAGTGTCAAAAAACGCATACATCAACACTCGCAAGGGAATCAAAACCTATGGGGTACTTCCCGTTGACCTATAACTGTAAAATTTGGCAAGAAAAATTCTCATATAGTACACATATAGGAAACAAGTATCAATGTTAAAAGAAAAACAAAATACCCGACTGCAGAAAAGAGGTTTTTGCAGCCTAACTTACGTTTTTTTTTTATTTTGATTTACCCAGTGTCACTCTCACAACTAAGACGACACCACTCACATCAAAATCGGTCAAGCCGTTTAGGCTCTAGGGCGTGTTAAAGAAATATACATACATACACTCGAAAAACATAACCATCCTTCTTACGCAGTCGGGTAAAAATCCGAAAACTGTACATTTTATTACAAAAAATAGGGTCGATTTCAAGGAAGGAGACTCCAAATTTTAAAGTGGTTTAACCGTATCATGTGCGGTACCATATGAAATAGCTTCATTAGCACAAGCTAAAACAGATTTTTAAATATTTTCACGATGTATATTTTTCGGTTTATGAAAAAATATAATTTTCCCCTTTTATCTAGTTTGTTCGGAACCCTCGAGTTTGACTCGCACTTGTCCGGTTTTTTTCTATAATTTGGATTCTAAAAGTGTTATCAGCGCATCTCCCTTTATTTCTCTCAAGTATCTTAAAGACTGTCAATAGAAGAATTTTACTTACATGAAATAGATACATATCTAACTAAAGTGTTATTTAATTTAAAAAAATAACTAAATTTTTTTTTACAAGTCGGTAGGAATAACATTGATTTACTTTACTTTACTCTTTTCATATGTAAATGTTTTAATTATTTAAGATGCCCATTATTTTTACTAGAAATGTGCCTGATTTACATAATTTAAAACCTTAAAAAATAAGCATAAGTACGAGTAAAAAAAACTAAAAAACTAATTATAGGGAAGAACTTACATTCTGACATTATTTAAAATAAAATATGAAACCGAAAATTAATTTCCTTGTCACTACGAGTACAGATCCCGTGTATTTTCGTTCACAACACTATGATTACTGATTCGTTGAGTCGTTTAATAATATTATTTATTAGGCATATTTATGTGAAGGAAATCGTTGTGGCGATTAGTTGACCAGTCATTGCGTAGGAGAAATAATATTATAACGCTTAGTTTTGTCTAAATATAGTTCTGATTGGTCAACATATCTTTGCTCTAGTTTTTTTTTTTATTAAGCTGTATATATAAAACGTTTGTGTGTTCCACTTCCATAGTCTATGTAATTAATCACAATGTAAAACTGAGTCCTCAATTGTCTTGTCTGTTATAGTGTGCAACCTAATATGACATTGAGAACGCAGGGTTACTTATTAGATAATTAATCTATGTATTGAAAATCTTATTTTACTGAAACTAATCTAGCCTAAAACTAGTCAAAAACTAGCAAAAAATAGTCTTACGTAATAAATGAATGGCCCCTTACGGATAAACGTCAATCAGCTAATTGTTGTAACAAAATTAATTATGTGGGAGGTAAGTACTAGATTTCAACTAGAATGACATTTGCGGCACGATCGTAGCGAATGCCGCACTTAATTCACTAACAGACAACACAAAGATAGATAAAACTCTTTATTATATACGCTTTAGCTATAACACTATTCTATATGAAAATATTAACATTCTAGTGAAAAAACCGACGGCCTTATCGCTAATAGCGATCTCTTCCAGGCAACGTTGAGATGGAGAATTGAAAATAAAGAAATAGATGACAGGATGTCCAACAAAAATAAAGAAATAATAATAATAAGAGAATTACTATCGGCAACTTGAGCCCTAGCCAAAAGTACGTATAACGTTTCTTTTGATGATGTGTGTTTCATTGCCGGTCTTAAAATATTCTTATGATTGGTAGCTTCCAAGAAACTTGTTGCAGCACGGGCAGTAGTGGTTGATGGTCATGCTGGAATCCACGCAGTAAGGGATGCAGCAGCAAGCCCAGCATCTGTAATATTTATTATAATTTAAAGTCCAAATTGTGGCTGGCCTATTATTTTGCATACAGATATTCATTTATTTTATACTAGAATTTCTCAGTTCATTCTAACTGTCTGTTTGCGTAAAATAGGTGTCGTATGCGCCTATTTTTAACCGTTAAGGTGTTATAAGTTTGACGTGTCTGTGTGTGTCTGTCTGTGGCATCGTAGCTCCCGAACGGATGAAATGTTGGATGTTTGTTTGAAAGGTGAATTAGTCGGAATTGTTCTTAGCTATGTTTCATCAAAATCGGTTCAGCCGTTTTATTTTGTCGGGGTTTTTTGAGTTTTCTAAACTTATACTTGTGTCTTATTTCAGAGACTATTAACAAAATATAAACGACATTTAGCGGGTAATGAGTGTTGTAAAGTGTTCCCACAATAAAACTATTGTTGAATAGATTTTCTTAGATAAAAGTAATTAAAAAATTAAATCGACTTCAAAACAGTTCAATTAACTGAAAAGAGAGAAATAACAACTGTAACATAATACAAGATAAAATAAAAATGTTTGATACAATCTTTCATTAATGCAATTGAAAACACTTACGCTGGCTAAAAGTGGGTACAAACTCGAGTATCTTAGCACTTTCTGTCAGAGAGTAGTGGTAATCTTCGCTAGAGATTTCAGGCAAATCTCCATCTTCAGACCGTCATCATAATATACTAAGAGAACAAAGCTAGCCTGCACAAGCTCGACCAATTTAGCACTTTCCATCAGAAAGATTCCCTACGTCCCGGTACCTTAGTCCTATGTATAATTATATTATACATAGATGCAACATTTTTGCTCGGCCAGAAACCAGGAGGTGGATCAAATTTAACTTGCATGGTTTAATTACATACAACGTAACAGGTGAAATTAAATAAAAGCTTGCGAAAACAATAGTTTTCAAGAAAAGTTTCCGCCAT
This sequence comes from Lycia hirtaria, assembly GCA_947563715.1. NCBI lineage: Eukaryota > Metazoa > Arthropoda > Insecta > Lepidoptera > Geometridae > Lycia > Lycia hirtaria. The sequence continues at coordinate 28,032,795 of OX387381.1, read as the reverse complement.
ATTCATTTACTCACCCACACAAAAAAGCAAGGCAGCTATAACATGAGGCTTTGTGTTAGCTTTACTCTCAGTCCTGGTCATAATATCCCTCTTACAAACTGGACAGGGAGTAAATGTTGGTTTTGGCCCCGTCGCCACCGCACCACCATTGCCGGGGCCACGGGAGCTAGGCTCGCGGGTGGAGCCATGGCTCCAACAGGTCCAGATTGGGGGCTTGCTTCAGGAAAAAAGCCTGGCTTGTATGGCGGTGGACAGAGAGGCGCTGACTCTCCATTATAACCTTTTGCTGGAAAATTAAGAAAACGAGAATAACTTAATCTGTAATAAAATCGATACTCCGTCTAAATTAGTAAATTAGTTAATTTATTAAATTTATCGCAAAGCTATTTTGCTTAAAAAATGCTAGAACTAATTGTTATGAAATCTGTACAGTTGTAACTGAGAGCCGGGAAAAGTACGTAAGCTCCATTTTATCATCACCTTCATCATCGCCATCACTACTAAGTACTAGGTTAATAAACTCGAACAGGATAAAACAGAAATATATTTTGTTATTGAATGAGGCAAAACTAGAGAAATTAATTTATAATACTTATATTTTATTTAATCAAGGAAATATTGTGAAACAATTGACTAAAATATTACATTGGTTGTTTCTTACCTAATGTTATTAATAAGTTTATTAATGAATAAATAAATATTTGTGGACATTTCATACAACACCATCTAGCCCAAACTAAGCAAAGCTTGTACTATGGAACTAGATGGCTGATAGAATACATATATACTTTTTTTTTTTACATATGATACATAGAAACACCCAGACACAGATCAAACATCCATGCTCATCACACAAATGTTTGCCCTGGGTAGGGATCGAACCCGCGACCTACAGGCTCAGCAGGCAGACATACTACCAACTGAGCCACAAGGCCAGTCAATTATATAAGAAGTGTTAAAGGGCATTGTGCCGCCCGCTAGTAGCACCCACGTCAATGATGCTTCTCCGGCACCAGGTTCCTTGTTTATACGCATACTATTTTAAGCCCCATTTTACAAAACCGTACAAATTTACGGCATAACTCTAATAGCGGCAGGAATAAATTTTCAGTTTATTTATTGCGGTCATTATGCTACTTTATAAGTACGGAACTACAGAACATATACATACACATACATATACAATATACATACATATACATATACATACTACGGAACCCCAAAAATATTCCCTTAAAAAATAATATTATATAGATTTTTTTAAGGTATTTACGTAAAATATAATAATTTTAAGTTACTTTAATAGTCACTTACTTTCTGCCATTATGTCGATTAAATATTATTGACAAATAAAAAATAAATAAATTAACACTGCAATTTCCGTTGTATATTCAACTTCAATACAAGTACAATTGATTCGTGAATATATCAAATTTTTAACAGAAATAAATTAGAAATGCAGAAAACACATATGACACGTATTTTTCGGTGACCAATCGCTGCAGCGTTGTACTTTTTAGTCTAACACCATATATAAATATATTTATAATAAAACTGTAATGGGTCAAAATCTGTCCATTTAATATTTTAGGAAAGTTATAATAAAATGTAATATAGCTGTTTTGACATACAGTCAAAACAGTACTTGTAATATTCAATTTTTTGTCTGTCGTATCTCTAATATGTACGGTGTAGGTACTCATATGTACCAAACTACTGGACAGATTTGTACAAAACTTTGCTGGATTATTACTTTAACTATTTAGAAGGATATGGCAGACTTTGTATCCCAAAAATTAGGTCATAAATATTTGTGTAATTTACTTGAAAATTTAACGAAAATACCACGTGAAGTCTAATGAATTAAGTTAATTTAATTAATTAATTTAGATTTTTAGGTTCCCTCGGAATGCGTGAACAAAGTTGCGGGTGCAGCTAATTCCTAATGTCTCTGCGGATCCACCGTCTTACTTGTAATCGCATGTTAAAATCTTATTCACTGAATAAGGGTTTGTCCTTCTGTCGGACGGGAACTGTCCCGTGCGTAAACGGAACAAAACACTGTTTAACTAACATGCCCTTGTTGAGCGTTTATAAGTAAGACGGCCAGTGTCTACGCCTGGCATTATGTTATGAATAAAACAGAGACAGATCTTAATTGCGCTACAATAAGGCCTCAGTAGCCGGCTGCAGTTGAGGTGTCCATACAGTTTTAAATTCTCTTTAGTAGTATTGATTAATCAAATTCAATTCAGCTTAGTATTTTGATGTCCAACATTTTTTTCTGATTTTGAAGATACCCTTAAATGTAGCAGAGCGGCAATAACCAATCAACCAATCAATTCGACTGTATTTTTTTATGTTTGTTACCTCATAACTTTCGACTGGGTGAATCGATTTTGATGATTATTTTTTTATTTGAAAGCCGGTGCTTCCCGTGTGGTCCCATTTTGGTTCTGACAATGGCATTCATGAGAAGTCGGTATTTTCACATTCGGATTAGCGACGTGACTGCTATCATATGTTAATATACACACACACATACATACATACATACATGTAGACATAGACATAGACATAGTCAGAAATTTATAGTGACAAAAAAACATACAACACAAAAATAAAAAAATCATTTATTATGTTCCGGACCGCGGTACCTCCAAGCCGGGCCAGTCGAATGGACTGTATGTGGCTAGAGGAGTGTAGGCGGAGGGACCGACTCGGTGTCCAGTACCACGGTCGTTGGCGGGTGGAACGTGCGCTGGGAATGCTTCTCGGAGAAGAAACGCAGGCTTTTGTGTGTTCTTGATGTCTTAAAGGCACCCTGGCGAGGTGACCCAAGAGCGAGGCGTAAATGAAGGGTTGTCCGTGAAAGAATGTCGTCTTGAGAGTGTCAGCTGAGAACGGAATGACAGACTGCCTTGACAGAGTGCAGTGACTGAAGGCTGAAGACAGAATGTGTCGGGAACGCGGCTTGCGTTTGTATTTATCACCGAACGGCAATAACGGGACCGTGTGAATCTCGTCGGCGATCCCTGTCGTGTACCTGCGATAAGGTTGCGGGCGCTGTCTGTTGCGCCCGCACCATTGTCAGTCTAATAGCACACGGTACTTTATTACCGTTCGCCGATTTATATTTTAATACCTACGGCCTCGCTGTTGGGCTCCCTCACCATTAAAACTGCCGTTACGACATCCGTTTTTTATTTATATAACTTAAAACTATCTTAGAAACTACTATTTATAATTAAATCCGTCGGTCGTCGCGAACATATTAAAAAAAAAAAAAACTTTGTTTGACCAGCACGGAAGGAGTATGTTGTTCCATACAGTCTAGATTAACAAGTTTCTAATTTTTTTACACTTCAACCTATTAAACCTATCAAATTGAAGTTTCCTAAGGTTTATAATATTTAACTGTTCAGAAAGAACTTATTTCATTATTTTGTTCGACTAGCAACGCAATCGAGACGTTACATAAGTAATAGTTTAATTTTTTTCATTTTTTTAGTTATTATTTTTCGGCACGTAGTTTTCTTTCGAAACTGACTAAACTGTTTAATTCTATTATGTAAACTAACGTAAGCCGAAACATCCGACTATAGTTTCAGCCGCATTTGGCGATCTTTTTCAAAGGAGCAGCGCAAACGTCACTCTCGGTGACGCGCCTCGCACTCCGGCTTAAAACAGACGTGAGTGGCCCGTAGTTTTTATTTAAAATGTTTAATTCTATGTTTATAATTAGTACAGAAATTGAAGAAATTGCCGTCTTCTTTCCCAGAGACATACAACTCAGGTGTTTTCAAGATCCTACCGAATGTGTAGGTATCATCTAACTCTACATGCTTCAAAATTGACAACATCGTTGCTTACCAGAAGCCAAAATGCTGATCGGACACGAAATCATCAGCGCCTTTATTTAGTTTATAAAATCTTTGTGCAAAATGAAGGTTCCCAAAAAAAACGCACAAGTTTAGTATTGACATATTTAGTGATTTTAATGATCTAAAAACATCTAAAATTTTAACAACACATATGTATAGCAAAATAAATATACAATCTATAACAGTAAATTAAGCTACGAATAAGTACACAATACACATTCTATTTTTGTTACATTCAATATTGCGTATTTATGTATTCTTAAATAGTAAATAAATAGGACAGCTAAGAGAAGTGTATTGTACATTTAATTGTACATTCTTTGTACAATTAAATATTGTATTTAAGTTTCAAAAAGACTATTTACAAGTTTAGTCAATGTTACAGAATTGTGCACTTGTGCAGTAATGAAGGGTGAATTAAAGTCCGCAGTAAACAACCGACTTCATAATGTGCATTTTTCTTTTACCAAACTACTAAACCGACTCTGATGAAATATCTATCGGACAAATCTGGAAGTGTCACCTTTCAAACAATTTTTATTTTCAAATTAGTTTATAAATCGACGAAGATGTGCGGTACAAAGAAAAAATACAGCGGAATTCCTAACCTTCTTTTTGAAGTAGATAAAAAAAAGTATTAATACATTTTTTTAGTTACTTTTTTTTCGTTGACGAAATTGGATATTATTTACGGATGTAAAATAGTTTTTCTTATCGTATATGAAAAAAAAACGCGTTGGCACTGTTGTTGGCGTGTTGGTACTGGCGAAAATCGCCGTAACGACTATATTATTTTGTTAGTAATAGGTTAGCGGTTGAACGCCAAATCGCCTGATGTTAAGAGACGTTGCGGTCTACAATGGAGCGCGCTTACCTAGAAGAACCCAATTCTTTCACGATTTAAAGATACCCAGATTATATATATCTGGAAAGATCCAATCAGGAAACGACAAGCGTATTCTACAATCTAGCAGTCCGCACGACTATACTCTTATTTAGCATATTCCAAATATATTATTTTGAATCTTAGTATGTAAATAAACATATGTAATAAATGACCACTTATTAAAATAAAAACATTGCTTTTTTAGTTATACCAAAGTAATTTAAGAATGTGAATAAAATATAAATTAATTATATCTACAACTGAACTAATAAATAATAATAGCAAATCGTTATGTGCTAAAAAGCTAATGTAATCATAGATAACAAGAACTATTTTATATAAAGACATGAAACGAAAACAACAGAAAGGAAACAAAAATATGAATAATCATATATTTAGTCACATTCCAGATAAATATAATACTTATCTACATGACATGATAACACACAATGAAATGTACATGTATGTGTATGTATGTATTTACAGTACATATGTTAAAATATTAATCTTGTATCCTGTTTAGGGTTCCGTAGTCAAAGAACTACGAACATTTATAGTTTGCCATGGCTGTCCGTCCGTCTGTCGGCGCTTTGGCTCAAAGACTCTTTCTACCTAGTAATCACTAGGTAGTAATCACTAGGAAGTAATCACTAGGTAGTAATCACTAGGGAGTAATCACTAGGTAGTAATCACTAGGTAAGTACTAAGTAATAGCATTGGTAATGGGTATATTGTATAAGAATCGTTGTGGTACGATCTTTTGTCAGTAAATTATGTAATTTTTCATACAACAGGAAAAAACGGTTTTCAACACCTAATCCGAATCCGACATTTTTTTATACAGTTAGAACCAATAGTGCCTACGCCTACACGGTTTGCTTTTTTTCAAATTTTTAACTTTAATTTTTTTAACTGCGGTATCATGACAAAATAAAAAAAGCAAAACGTAGAGTCATGTACACTATTGATTTAAATTAGATTTAAAAAAAAGAATGTTTTTTTTTATCAGCCCTGTTTGTACAAACTGTCCCACTGCTGGGAACGGGCCATCTTCTCATTGTGAGAAGGGTTAAACAAAATAATCTATTCAGGTGTTAATAATAATAATATAATTTATTTGTACAAAACATGAGATAATACACACAGTAGCATGCAATTGATATTATTCAGTGGATATGGTCACGTAAAGTTATGTTTTGCCTTCGTTAAAAAGCTTTGTTGAAAAGTTTTATCCTATTAGTATGGGAGATCGCGGGACACGCCGAGTAAGTGGTAGAATAGTTTTGAAAATTTTTGATTCCCAGCGTTCTTATGTGAGGTAGGTTCCGACGTATGAATTGCAGTTCGGGCAGTAATGATCGGTGTTCATACAGGAGTCCATACAGTACGGGATGCATACACAAGGCCAGCAACTGAAAGAAAAATAAATCACTTAAGAGAGAGTTCTCATCCTAAACTAGGCGTGATTATCATCCACCCATAGAATTAGAATATGGGCACTAGAATATTCGAGAAGGAGGACATTTTCACACAACACCATCTAGCCCCAAACTAAGCAAAGCTTGTACTATGGAAATCAAATGGCTGATAGAATACATATTATCCTATTTTTTTTTGTAAATATATACATATAAATACCCAGTCACAGAACAAACATCCATGCTCAGCAGAAATATTTGCCCTGGATGGGGATCGAACCCACGACCTATAGCTCAGAAGGTAGATATACTACCACTAAGCCATGAGGCCTGTTATGAGAATACGACATAGGTATCCCATTCCTGTTGCAAAAACCTGCTAAAAGGGGACATCTAGACATCTAGACCCAGATTTGGACCCTGACCTATAGACGGACCCGAAGTGGACGCGAGATAGTGGGTCGAGCCGGTCGTAGACCTAGCTGGCTGAGGAGGAATTGTGTCACAATACTGAGAGCTCACACATACCGGAGCTCCGGTATGTGTTCGTCACGAGAACCCAGAGTCCTTCATTTTAGTACTAAGGCTGACCACCAAGGGTTTGTAGTGGGTACAATCCCACATAGCCCGGTTGCTTCCTCTATGTATTTTTGGAAGATTTCCCCTTCGTCAAAACAAGGCATGATTATTATTTTAGGCCACACCGTCACTGGCATCACTTAACATCAGATGAGCTGTGTTCAAACGCCTAGTCTGTGTATCATAAATAAATAATGTAGGTAGATGGTTAATAGATGTGTTTGTCATGTACAGTTATATATTAATCGCGGTTTTCCCTAAAAACGGTCTTCCGTATAAAGAGAGTAAATCACTAATAGTAATATCATTCTGGTTAAAACACGGGTATTCCTAATCGTGGTTTTCCTAATCCACAATATTTTACATCGTACTTCAAACTTAGCACTGCTGCTACTTTATTTTCTTTGAAAAAAAAAAGGTTTTAAATTAATATTAGAACAGAATATAACTTTATTGTACATCCATACAGTAAAAGCTTAAAATAAACACTAAACTTAAACGACAGCACAAAGGCGGCCTTATCGCGTAGATCAATTTCTTCCAGTCAACCTTAGAGCCTATGTAATATAATTTTGAATAATAGATGGCGCTATCTAGGGTTGTTCGTTTCGCATGCGGCGGGAAATTCAAACTGTCAGGTCAGGCAACTATTTGTATGAGATCATATAATGTTTGCGACAATCTAAGATTATTTTTAACCGACTTCCAAAAAGGAGAAGGTTCTCAATACGATTGTTTATTTTTTATGTTTGTTCAGCGATTACTCCATTTTTTGATGATTATTTTTTGTTTGTTTTCTTTTACCACAAAGGTGATCCCATATTTTTATAAAAATCGGTCCAGTATTTTGGTTGTTATAACAGAGTAACTGATAAAATATTATTAAGATAATAAACAATTTTAAATTTGAATTTAAAATATCATCCAAGTAAACGAATTGCGTATATCGAAGGCGTTTTTTTTTTCTTCAGTTTTTTAAACTATTATTATTTATGTTTTCACGGTTATCTATTTATCAACAAATTGTATAATTTATAATAGTCAAGAAGTCCACTTTTGTCAATTACAGGGTTTATTTTTAACCCTCGACGCAGAAAGCCCCTCTTTCTGCGTCGAGGGTTAAAAATAACTATACTAATAATATACTATAAATTTGACGTATGTGTCTGTTTATTTGTTTCTTTGTCTGTGGCATCATAACTCTCATAATGATGGGCCGATTTTGATCTGTTTTTTTAAAATACCTACAAGCTTTTTATTAAGATCCAACTTTATTTGCAATGTTTGTATGTATGTTCGGGTCGAATCTTGCAACTAAATTTTGAAGCAGTTATCTTTTTTTTATAAATAAATATTTGGGGACATTTCTCACAACACCATCTAGCCCAAACTAAGCAAAGCTTGTACTATGGAACTAGATGGTTGATATAATACATAATATGTACTTTTTATTTGTAAATATATATATATATATATGATACATAGAAACACCCAGACACAGAACAAACATCCATGCTCATTACATAAATGTTTGCCCTGGGTGGGGATCGAACCCACGACCTACAGCTTAGCAGGTAGACATACTACCAACTAAGCCACAAAGCCAGTCGATCTTTAACCGATTGAGATAAAATTTTAGATACACCTTTAATTTATATAACAATGCATGCTTAGCTAAGCGACATTGTCCTAAATCCAATATGGCGGTTGGTCCAAGATGGCAGACTAGTTATTTTTTGTGCTCTCATGACATGGGTATTGAATTAAAGGGTTTGCTAAGTAGAATACGAATAAAGTTACTTCTTGTAAATCCAACATCGAGGCAGATTATTTTTAGAGCTTTTAAATAAAGTTTTGATTTTAAAAATGTTTTTTTTTTTAATTTCCTTATCTGGCCAGTCATTGACATTCAACGTGCAAAATTAGCAGAAGGTTTTTCCCAGTTAATTGGCACTGAATTACAGATATAGATTAGATAAGTATGATAAATGGTTATCAATTTTCTACCATATATTATCAAAATGACCTTAACGGACTGGATTTGCCCTTATGTGAGATCAATGAACGCGCAATTACCGCCTTTATGTATTTACCCATACAATAGGAAAAGTCATGTTTTCTAACGTTTTTGCGATTAAAAAAAAGACAACTGTCATCTAGTCTCACCAGTAACCACAACGCTGAGTTTTGGCGGGAACGTCATCGAAACATGTTGTTGCTTTGTTTTATTTTCCTAAACTTGTGTTATTTTTAATATTAATGCGATAAAATTGGTGGTGTTTTATTCATTAAGTGTTCGATCAAGTGCGTGAGTGTGGGCAAGTGAAATAAAGCAGTGAAACGTGTGATTTTACGTTGTCGGCAAAACTCCATAGAAGCTTCTAGTAAAGTCGCCACCACCAGGACTAGACTTATAAAAATTGACGGTATACGTGACTTAGATTGTGACTAGAACATTTACAACTTGTTTTATTCAAGAAACTTGAAAAAATCCTAATACTTGACACTGGCAAATGCTTTAATGCGGATCCAATACAAAAAAGAAGAAGTAGAAGAACCACAACGCTGCAATGTTCGAAACGTCAGGTCATGAAATTATGTAAAATATAAGTGATAAATCCGTTAAAATTTGTTTTATTTCAACAGGAAAAAATGTTTTCTAAACGTAAACATGATATCGTTTTGTTTTTTTTGATTGTTTTTTTTACAATTGAGCTTAATATTTTACATGCGTATTACGTAAAGCGAATGACAATGACACCACTAAACTAATTAAAATGCTTAATACAAGTAAGCTTAGAAAACTAAATGAACTGCCAAAATAAAACGTCAGAATCGATTTTAATGAAACTTAGCTAAGAACACTCTCGATCAAGTGCTCTTTCAAACAAAAAATAATAATAATATTCTTAGCTAAGTTTAATTAAAATCGGTTGTGACGTTTTTGAGAGCTACGATGCACAGACAGACACACAGATATACAGATATTTCAAACTTATAACACCCCTATTTTTGGATCGGGGGTTATTAATTAAAAAATAATGAACGAAATTCTCTTAAAATAATTTTCTTTTTTTTTCAAGAATTCAAGAATTTAAATTAATTTATTGGTGACTTCAGAATTGCCCCCATTGTTATAATAAAGAGATGATCTGATGGAACCTTGATGTGAGGACTAGAGCTTCGTGTTAGAAAGTGTTAAAATAGTCTCGTTTGTGCTCGCTAGAGTCTATTTACTTTATAGTTTATTATGACAAGAAAGAGGAACTAACGTCTGGAAGTAAATACTGCTATGTTATTCTGTGGTCTCGACTGACCAAAATAATGAAATAAGGACAACAGCGCCTTCAATGCTACATTAGTTATATAGCTGACCAGACAGCGATTGAGTCGTAGATGTCCTCCATTACACATGATAACGAGGCTATATAGATGGAGCTGGGAGATTGCCACTGGAACTCCCAGACGAGAAATTCTGAGATAGTCAAATTTGTTCCCATTTTTTAGGGTTCCCTAATCTATAGGAACCCACAAGAACCCTTACAGTCTCGCCATAGCAATCTGTCTGAGGATTTGCTAAAAAACTGTTAGTAGGTATTGGAAAATTGTAATTTGGCATATGTACATATTAATCACGCAAGAAAACGTGATATATAAGAACATAGAGAAAATTTTGGTACCTTCCTACGTGTGTGCTAAAACTATTTTCTTTTTTTCAACCGACTTCAAAAAATGAGGAGGTTCTCAATTCGACTGTATTTTTTTATGTTTGTTACCTCATAACTTTCGACTGGGTGAACCGATTTTGATAATTGTTTTTCATTTGAAAACTGCTGCTTCCCGTGTGGTCTCGTTTTAATTTGGCCCAGTTCTGACAATGGCATCCATGAGAAGTCAGTTGCTTCAGTTTTTAAACTATAATTATTTTATATTCATCATCATCATCATCGTCTCAGCCATAAGAAGTCCACTGCTGGACATAGGCCTCCTCCATGGATTTCCAAAAAGACCGATTGGGAGCGGCTTGCATCCAGCGTCTTCCCGCCACTTGTATGAGATCATCTGTCCATCTCGTGGCTGGTCTTCCTACGCTGCGCTTGCCGGTACGTGGTCTCCACTCGAGAACCTTTCGGCCCCATCGGCCATCAGTTCTACGTGCTATGTGCCCTGCCCACTGCCACTTCAACTTGCTAATCCGCTGTGCTATATCGGTGACTTTTGTACGTCTACGTATCTCTTCATTCCTGATTCGATCTCGTAGAGAGACTCCGAGCATAGCCCTCTCCATAGCTCGTTGCGTGACCTTGACCTTATATTTTAGATTATCTTGCTTAAATTAGTCAAAAAATTGGGTTTCTATGAACATACGGCTAAATGATTTTTGGAAGGAGCAAACGATTATTTAACTCTTATCGTACATTGACGTCATTTCAAATAGTATGTGCGCAAGAAGTGCGATATTATTGAGGTTTACCCGGCTTAAATACGAGATTACTATGAGTCACATAATTAATATATAACAACAGGAATCATTAGCCAATTTTATATTAAATACTACATTTTGGTTGTCAACCTATCAGCAAATAATTATAGTTTAAAAAACTGAAGCAACCGACTTCTCATGGATGCCTTTGTCAGAACTGTACTAAATTGAAATGGGACCACAAAGAAAGCACCAGATTTCAAATCAAATAAATAATCATCAAAACCGGTTCACCCAGTCGAAAATTATGATGTAACAAACATAAATAAAATACAGTCTAAGTGAGAACCTCCTCCTTTTTTGAAGTCGGTTGAAAAAGGACATAAATCAAGTATTGTTGTTGTTGCAACACACTTTCTTGCTGTATTTTCTCCATACAAAACCTTTGAACATCTTATTTTAGGGTTCATTCTAATTGCATCAGTATTAAAGACATTAAATGTAACGTAATGAATAAAATTATGCCTGTGTTCAGTATTGTAATTAAACACAAATGATACCACATATTCTATTCCACAATAAATTTAATATATTATGAGTCTTCAAATGAGGATAAAAACCTTACCTTTATAAATAGATACTTTTTACAGACTTCCAAAAAGAAGGAGGTTATCAATTCAGTACCTATGTATGTTTGTTCACCGATTATTCGGAGCCAATTGTGATTGTGCTCATTGTGCATTGATTTTTATGATTCTTTTTGTATTTGGTAGGTCATACTTCAGAGGTGGTCCCATATAAATTTTATCAAAATTAATGCTGTACTTTGGTTTTCATAAAAAAATAACTTGTAAAAAATCATCCAAGTGCCTGTAGAAAAGTGAACAGCAAGTCGCGTACATATGTATTGTATTGCGTATTTTGAAGGTTTTTTTTCAGTTTTTTTTTTATTTTTAAAAAATTATAATTATTTTTAAGCTATAAATATTTTTATGACCGGATGTATGTTTCCGATCGGCAGATGCAAAAACAATGACACCAAGTGAGACATACTCATACCTACTATCACTCCTATAATATAATAAATTAATTCCATTAGGTATAATCTCCCCAACTTCTCATATATGAAATATATGTAGGTACTTCTCGTCGGTGTTTCCTGTTATATTATTGGCCTTACCAAAAAATGTTACTTAACTTTAAGCATTGCCATATTTTGTCAACTTCTCCCTGACACGTAATGACACTTGCGGAAAGAAGACAGAAAATTTAAGATGATGGTTAAAGTTAAGTAACGTTTTTCGGTAAGGCCGATAATCTGAGTAATACCTAATTATATCGCAAGTGAATATGTGACTTCCAGCTAAGCGAGATCATGGAGTCAACATCGGGTAACATGCATGAAGAACATGGCGGTCAAGCACAAACCAAATAACAAATAAATGTAAAATTTAGCTATCATACAATGATTGACCCAAAAATATAAAGCTTAACAATTGAAGACGAATACAATTAGTTGTATATTTGAAAGAATATCACATAATGAATGTTCTACCTCTTTTTGATCGATGCAAAGAGAAGTTGTTCTACGTTTCCCTTTTTTCAAAGAGTTCCCTGTTTCCTGAGACCTACAATCTTGGAATTTTCATGGCTAGAGTGAATAGATATCTTCTAGATCGACGAGCTCCATCCTCGGCTACACCGTCGCTTAACATCAGGCGAGTTGATGGTCAATCGTAGATCTATCTTCTATAAAAATAAAAATAAAACTGTCAAGCCGCTTAGGCGCCTAATATAGAATCATACATACATACACACAAAAAATATTACCTTCCTATTTGGGCAGTCCAGTAAAAAAATAAAAGCCAGCGATATCATGATCTAGTCGGTGTCCATCAAGGCAGATTATATCAAATTGATATTTAAACAGTATGGTAGTGACTCACCCTACTAAGCAAAGTAAAGCAGCAAACAAGTGAGTCTTCGTAGTAGGTTTAGTTTCAGTCCTGGTCACGACTTCAAAGTTGCAGACTTTACAGGTGAGTCTAGCAGGATTTGGACCCATCTGTCCAACCATTACCACTGGGACTGCTGTGGGCACCACAGTGGCTTGTATCACGGTGGGGCCGTACTGTGATTGGTGAGGATATCCTCCTCCTGGGGGATGAGGGTATCCACCTGCGGGCTGAGGATATGCCTCTGGATGGTGCGGATAAGCCCCAGGAGGTCCTGATGAGTATGGTGGAGGGTTGGCCGGCCCTGAATCGTCCACCACTGTTGTCCCATGGTAGATCATTTTTGCTGCAAAAAACGAAATAAAAACATTAAAATGTTGTAAAATAAATCCTTTTTAAAGTACTTTTAAGATGGATATACACGGGCAACTGCTGCTGAACTTAATTATTAATAATAGACTTTTTAAATGCCAAGAACCTCCACAACCGTGAGATGTGCAACCTCAGGGATTAATTGAGTTTTTTATAATATAGGTATCGGTCGTATTGGATTTATTATTTATTTTAACACGCTTTTATTAGGTCGACCTGTATGTAATAAAATCTAAAGTAACTAATTTAACCATCTTCCAAGAATCGTAGCGTCATGAAAATTGGCAGCTGTATGTAGTTCTGATGACAATAGAATAATATGGTAGTGTCGAACTAATCTGATGATGGAGCCGGAAGATATGGACTAGAACTTCATGATGGAACATCGTATCATAGCTGTGTGAGGATTTGTTAGAAAAGTCTTGTAATGACCTTTGACCACAATAATTTGTAGCGTGTTTTTTAGTTTTTTAAACTGTAATTTATTATAAATGCTAGTCCGTGAGCGTGTGAATTTGTTACTCCATTACCTTATAATAGCTGTAGAATTGATTTAAATTTGCAATAATGATCGTTTTTGCCCAGAAGTAATACATAGGCAATTTCTATCCCAAAAAATGGTTCGTATAAGATAGCAGACGCAACCGCACACCTTGTTGAACTATAATCTTACGTTCGATGGCATAGTATTGTAGTAGTAATTATTGATAGTCTATAATCTAAGTTCGTTGGAATAAGTAAAACAGCTTAAGCAGTCGAAAATGCATTGGGCAGTGAGCAGAACGATGACATGAAATCACAGCTGCTAGAGCTGCACGTCTGTCTGTCTTTAAAGGTACAAAAAAATGACTCGTGATTGAAATATGTATTTACGTAGAGATATTTAGCAATTAGTAGGTACATATTGTACGTAAATAGACGCTAATGGCATATCACGTTAATACTTCTTTATCACATTAAGCCGTGTACGCACGTACGAACACGAACATAGCGAACACAAACATCAAACTTGAACATTTGATTCGTACGTATGGATGGCATACTCGAACACGAACGCGAACATAGTTCGAATCGAGTAGCACGACAGTCGTGAATTCTATCTTAATAGCCATGGCGGCGCCGTTGGACGTGGTCGGTTGTGAAGTAGCGGAAAGCTCTTCGAACGTCGTCCATACAGAACATACTAGTAGGATCGTCACGAACATGATTGACGAACAAAGTGTTCGATGTTCGTTAGTGGTAAGCACGTGCGAACATTGTTGTTGCGTATCATGCAACGCAACAAATTTGATCGTACGTGCGTACACGGCTTTGCCACCAAAAATTCTAATCGTACATATGTAGAAATTCGAGAAAATGTTGTTAAAAAGTTCAAATATTTTTGGATATCTCTCCTGTTTCATTCAGAAAGTATTTGTTTACGTGTAACAATTTAACAAGTTAATTTAACATATGCCAAAACAAAGTGGCAGTCCAAAATGTAACTTATAGTCAGGAAATAAAGACGAAAGTAATAACACGTCACTCATCAACATTATTTAGGATTCAAAAGGTAACAAAAACATACTTGCATACGCATACATAGGTGAACATTTTCATTAATTTAACATAAACATTATTCATATTGCGTCAATAAATAATGAGTTATCACTAGTGGTATTGATAAAATACGTATTATTCACAGACATAGTAGATGAAACATGCGAATTCATTTATATGAAAACCTTGCGTGCCACATTTTTGGGATCGACTGTGACGTCACACAACCGATTTAGTGATGGAATGTTCCATCCGCGCGAAATCTATTCAACCCAATGCATCCGCACGATTGTACGCTAGTAACTAGTTGACAATATATCTATGACAAATCGGAAGTATATTATTACCTGAAATTAAATAAATCTTAGGTCGTCAACTGTGATTTTTCATCTTACTGTTGGCACGCTAGGTACACTTGGGGTATCTATAGAAGTCTATGGTATTATTTCGCCATCACATAGACAAAATTGATTGAAAAAATATTATAAAAAATCATAAAAATAAATTATTATATAGATCTACTTACTTTCAGCCATTTTGGTAAAAAATAAACAATTATATCACAAATATAATTAATAAATAAGCTGTCACTTTGAACAGTCTAGGCTACAAATCGATATTGACTGCATCGATGACAATAGCTTTTAGACGGATATGGCTGATAGCAGTGATAACTATTATCGTGACGATAGTCCCTTGATAAAACAAACAATAGGCTTTAAACTAAATTCAACCTTGTGACTGTGCAGCTTAAAAATATTTTCATGTGTGTAAGAAATACATACTTATTAAATTCCTTAAAATATCACAGGTATGTATACCTAGTAGTCTGTGTCATATTGCTCAGGCATGATTTAGAACTCGGAAATGATATTTATGTAACAGTTTTATTTTTACGTGTCCATAGTAGGTAGGACAAAGACCCTTTACCTTTTGTCTGTCCGCTTGTCCATCCTAATTTTTTGAACCTTGTAATCTCTATATATCTTTATCTTTATCTCTATATTTATATTTATGTATAGCTAATATTTATGTATGTTATGTATGCACATAATTATAGGCGCCTACAGCCAAAACGGATTGACAGATTTTGATGTGTGAGGTGTCGTTAGATTAGTATTTACTCCCAGAATATCATAGGCTATATTTTTTGTTGTAATAATAATACATCTTTCGCAAAAATAATATAAATAGTTTTTTTCCGTAACCTTCAACGAACTTTTTCGTAATAAACAAGTGATTTTACTGGAATTATTCTAAAGAATGCGCTTTTAAAATCTTGTACAGCGATTACAATTGTACGCAAACTTTCTCACCAAAAACGTACACTCAACAGCGTATCAAATGTAACTAAATTGAAAGTTAGACTAAATCTAAAAACCACTTATCTACAGTTGGGTATTTTGTTTTTCTTTTAAATAGATAAATGTTAATTTCTTTATATCTATACCAACCTGATAATTGTATGATAAATAATAGATATAAATAACATACAAAAAAGATAAACACGCATATTAAACACACTATTCATACTAATAGTCTTTTGAAAGTTCGTAAACTTTTGTGCACTTGATTTAAGTTATGAGTAGGTAAGTATGTCTCAGATACTGAGGTCTTATTGGTAAAGAAGAATACTCGTAATAACGTTTCCGACGCGCGAAAGAGACTGCGCGAGTTGCCACTTTTTAGCAAAAATACCTAGAGGGACATTAAGAAAATTCAACTTATTTAGTATTTAATTTCTTAAAGTAAAGTTTTTAGAATAAAAACATTAATATTATAAACTAGGGTGCCGCCGGTAGCGGGGCAGGGCTCAAGCTGTCGACGGTAAGGGCAGACTGTGGAACCGAGGGATCTCCTGAAAATGACACGTCCCACGTGTCAAATTCACTCTTATTATTAAACTAGCCGTAACCGCGACTTCGTACGCATAAGAAAATACAACCGCTGCGCTCCAACCTAACTGCCAACTCAATCTATATGTGTCGAGTATGTGGTCAAACGTAGGTATTTAAATGAAGAATAAACAGCTGTCCCCTTTTTTAACCCGCTCCAGTTCTGCTCAAATTCAAGTCTTGTCTCGATCCCACCTCGCTTCTACTCCACTCCTGCCTCACATCTTTTCCACATCCATCTTACTCCTGTCGCACTCCCGTTTTGCTGTCATCTGCCCCTTCCAACTTCTGCCATATTCCCACCTCGCTCCCACTCTACTACCTCACTTTCACTTCACTTCCTCCTCGCAATTATAGCGTTGACACCTTGCTCCTCTCCCTCTCCAACTTCGCTCCCACCGCACTTTTTTTCTCGCTCCCATTCAACTCCCATTCCGCTCCCATACAACTTACGTCCCGCACCCAGTAAATTAAATCCTTTTGTTGGACTCCCATCTCACTCCATCCCTCTGCCGACACTAATTCGGCTCCCAGGTCACACCTGTCCCATTTCCACCTATGCTACTACACTATATACTACTTGCCACACTTAAACCTTGCTCACAACTCGTTCTTGTTCCAACCCACTCCCTCACGCTGGGATGGGAACTTTATTATCGCCCCGCTCTGATCTCTCTCCAGCCCCGCTTCCGTCCTGATCAAGCTAAGATTTAAAAAAAAATGCAATTCGCTTGAATTGCAAGTCTGTTTATGAAAAAAAGTCATACAAAATATCAACCCCTTTTTAATCACCTTAAGCCATCCCTGGCGCACACAAAATATTATAAGAGTCTTCGTTCATATTTATTTGTTCGCGTTAATATTAATTTCAATCACAACCCCCCTAAATTCGTCCCTGTTGTAAAAATTGAAGTAATATTGGCGGGAAGACGCTAGATGCAAGGCAGTTCCAGTCGGTCTTTTTGGCAATCCAAGCCTATGTCCAGCAGTGGACTTCTTATGGCTGAGATCATGATGATGATGTAAAAATATTATAACAGCATTAGTTTATGTCTATTAATTAACCTGAATGTTATTATTTAACGCCTTTTACATGAAAATTGTGGGTATTTTATAGAATTGTTCGAAAGTAATTTGACAACCTTAATTCAGCCCTGCCTTAAGAATATTATAAAATGTTTGTGATTATTTATTTGAATACTCAAATACAAAATTTTACGCCCCTGGCATTAAAATCGTGGTACATTCATGGAGCATTTCAATCCTCTGTTAACCTCCTTAATTCATCCCTGTCACAAAAAAATTACTATAGTTGTAATTTGATAATTTGTTTTTATTTTTTAATCCAAATAAAAAAAATCAAGATTCTAACATAAAAATTAAGGAAGTTTCATACAAACTTTTAACCTTCTTTTAAAAACCTGTATTCATCCCTGTCGCTGAAATATAATAACAGTATTTATTTATATCTATTAAGTTACCCAAATACCAAATTTCATGCCCCTAACATCAAAACTTACTATAGGAACTTTCATACATTCGTTTACCCCCCAATTTTACCCCTTAATTCAGCCATTTCGCAAAATCCGTTCTTAGCTGACTTACTTTACTTTATACGTAACATACATGCCAAATTTCAGATTCGTAGCTTATGTAGTTTTTGAGATTTAGTGAACTATCATTTTTTCTGGATAAAAAGTATGATTGATCCTTCTACATAGTATACGTAACAATTCTGCCAAATTTCCTCAAAATTCGTCCAGTAGTTTCGGCGTCCATTGGACACACCGTGCAGATAGACAGACAGACAAAAAAAAAAAAATTGCTGCGTTGGCTTCTGCATCAATAGGAAGGTATCATCCAATAAAAAAAATTCAAAAATATTTAATGTACAGAATTTGACCTGTTATAGTCTTATTATATGTGTGTGATAGATAATTAGAATAAATCAAATGTGTCAAACAATTATATGATTTTGATTAAAAAAACATAGCTTAAACACTCTCGATAAAATCCTCTTTCAAACAAAATAAGCTAGATCAAAATCGATCCATCCGTTTAAGATATACAAATATATATACATACACTCGAAAAATATAATCCTCCTTATGCAGTCCCACATCGAGGCTCTCAGAGAGCTCAGTCTCTGGAGACAGACACACAGATACACACGTCAAACTTATAACATTCCTCTCTTTGTTAAAATAACAACAATTAAGCTAGGGTATCCGATTATGCCAGTTATCAATATTCTGGCATTCTGTATGTTATAGACACAATATAGTAACAAGTTAGGTAGCCCCGTTAGGACCCCGGTGTATAAAGAGCTAAAAATTAAATTTAAAAAAATATACGGACAAACCCAAAATCCACGTTAATATTCCTTATTATAATAGTAAGTATCTCTATGACGTTTAAGTGACATTCTAAAATAAAACACTTTTAATTTTCAAATATTTTATTTATAAATTAAAAAATTGTAGCTTTAACATTTTTTCTACACCTAAATGAATAACGATCTTGACAAGATCGAAACCATTTTTTCTTAATTGTTATCGTTTTTGAGATAAAAAATGATAATAATAAGTAGGACCAAGCCAGAGTTTACGACAATATTCAGCACAATGAATAAAAATAGATATTTATAAATCAATATTTATGAATTCACTGTTATTTATTTACAATCCACTATTATGGTGATAGTTTCCCATCTACACGCATTTCTTATCTGGAAAGTCATTGTCTTAGCTTTTTCGTTACATTTTGTCTATTTTTAAACCGATTTCGAAAAAGAAAGAGGTTCTCAATTCGACTGTATGTTTTTAGGGTTCCGTACCTCAAAAGGAAAAAACAGAACACTTTGCTGTCCGTCTTTCCGTCTGTCCGTCTGTCTGTTTGTCTGTCTGTCTGTCCGTCTGTCCGGGTGTCAATACCTTTATCTCGGGAACGCGTTAAGGTATCGAGTTGAAATTAAAACCATATACGCAAATCCATAGTCTCTTGCTGCAGAAAGAAAAATCAAATTTCTCAGTTTTCGTTAAGAAAAGTTACAACCGAATATGTCGTAAAAAACTCACATTTCGACACTGACAAGGGAATCAAAACCTATATGGGGTACTTCCCGTTGACCTAGAACTATGAAATTTGGCAAGAAGCATTGTGTTTGAGTACACATATAGAAAAAAAAACGAGAACTGGACATTTTTAATTTAATCACAAAAAAATAGTGTCTCTATCCAAGGAATGAGGGCCCAAATTTTAAAGTGAATTAACCATATCATGTGGGGTATCATGAAAGAGCCTCATTAGCATAAGCTAAAACAGGTTTTTAACACATTTTTCGCCCCTTGCAGACCCTTCACTTCAGCTGGGAACCTAGGCAAATCTATGCAAGAAAGGAGGGTCCAAATTTTAAATGGCTTTAACCGTATCATATGGGGTATTAACTTAATTAGCACAAGCTAAAACAGGTTTTTAAATATTTTTGCGATGTATGTTTTTCGATTTATGATGGAAAATATAAAAAAAAATATATAAATTCCCCCTTTTATCTACTAGTTTGTACGAAACCCTCGGTGGGCGAACGTGACTCGCTCTTGTCCGGTTTTTTATATATGTTTGTTTAGCGATAACTCCGCCGATTATGTTTTTTTTTTGTTTGGTAGGTAATATATAATACTTCAGAGGTGATACCATTCAAATCGGTTTAGTATTTTGGTTTTTATAACAAAATAACTAAAAAAAGTCATCCAAGTAAACGAATTGCGTATTTCGAAGTTAATGAACATGATATGTGCTTTTAAAGGGCAACAGCAGGGTGTAATTCAAATTTCAATTTGAGCTAGCTAAAAGGCAAAACTCCGGCGCGTCTTCTTTCCTCCCTTGCAATGACGCTAGTTGTACTTATATTAAAGCACAACGCCATTTATTTAGTAAATAAAACCGGACATGGCAATCTCGCCCACATCGTAAAAATATTTAAAAAGCTGTTTTAGCTTGTAATAACTAAGCTCTTTCATATGATACCCTACATGATATAGTTAAAGTACTTTAAAATTTGGATCCTCTTTCCTGGCTTAAAGACCCTATTTTTTGTGATTAAATTAAAAATGTCCAGTTTTCGGTTTTTTTTCCTATATGTGTACTCTAACACAATGCTTCTTGCCAAATTTCATAGTTCTAGGTCAACGGGAAGTACCCCATAGGTTTTGATTCCCTTGTGAGTGTCGAATGTGCGTTTTTTTCGACTTATTCGGCTGTAACTTTTTTTTATGTAAACTAAGAGGTTTGATTTTTCTCTCTACAGCAAGATACTATGGATTTACGTATATGGTTTTAATTTCAAATCGATACCTTCACGCGTTCCTGAGATAAAGGTTTTGACACCCGGACAGACGGACAACAAAGTGATCCTATTAGGGTTCCGTTTTTTTCTTTTGAGGTACGGAACCCTAAAAACAGATATACGGCGTATATACCCTTTTCCACTCGCATCTTCGATCCCGTGAACGAAGGACTCTTTTCTACAACATGAGGCGTGATTATTTGTTGTAATATATATATATATATAGTTTTAATCCTTAAAAGATCTTCTGGCGACTGTTACAACTTCCTTAATGCGCGCGATGGGCTCCAACATACGTGTTGCAGTTTGGACAGTAATGGTCAGAGTTCTTGCCACAGTTCATTATATACGGAAGGCAACAGCAACTGAAACACAATATAATACTTAATTTATTTACTGACCAGCAGAGCTCGGTAGACGTTGTCTTGTCATTACTAAAATAATAATAAAAAATACAGGTTGGCATTTCAAAAAACACCATCTAGCCCAAAATAAGCAAAGCTTTTACTATGGAAACTAGATTATTAATAATTTTTAATATGTTTTTCTTTTTGTGAATACGTGGTTATGATACATAGAAATACCCAAACACAGAGCAAACATCGATGCTCATTACACAAATGTTTGTCCTGGATAAGGATCAAACCCACAACCCATAGCTTAGAAGGTAGGCGTTCTGACTTCAGACTACCCTGCAAGCTCAGTCAAAGTGTGTGACTGTGCCTAACATTTTTTTCTTTTTCAATACTAGCATTTTATCTACCACCACACCAACACCATCAACTCGCTTGGTGAAATTCCTGCATCGAAAAAATACCATTGGACTTAAACTTGAAGTTTTTCTGGAAACAAGGGCGGAGGTAAAGCGTTTCTTATCTTATTAGTATCAAATCCAAACATAAAAGTGAAATTACTCACCACAATCCGCAAAGAAGAATAGCAAATAAATGAGTGAACATGGAGGATTTCGTTTCAACCCTGGTCACGACTTCATTGTTGCAACTTGGGCAGGTGATTTTGGTAGGACCCGAGCCCATCGGCTGGGCAAATATTACTCCTCCAGGCACCACGGTAGCTTGCACCATTGCTGGGCCCATTGGTCCACGTGGAGGAGGGTGTGCTGGCTCTGAAGCGTTCACTACTATAGGCTCATGAGTGATGACTTTAGCTAGAAAAAAAATAACATTTAATAATTACAATAATAATGCTGAAATGTTAAAGTGAATGTCAGGCATGACACACCCTTGATATTGGTGTGGTTGATTGCCATTTAAACTTGATTTTTGAATATTCACGGCAAAAAGCGATAAGTTTAAAGAGCAAAAGGTTGCACCATTTGCTTTTATAATTACTTATCGATTTTTGCCTACGCTCACAATATTTGATCTTTTAAGCTTTCACGATTTGAACGCGTATGTATACGCCGAATTTTTCAATTATGTTCGGTTGGACTTTAATTGAGTTACTTTTTCTGTAAATTTAGGATGTGTCAGGTACGTAACTAATAACAGACGACATGACACAGTTACTTTCAATGAATTTTAATTTAAAAAACATTTATTATTTGAAATATTTTTATAATACAGTTAAGCTTTCATTAACTACGACGAAACAATATACAAACTACAATTATGTGTAGTAAATAAAAAATGTAGTAGTAGTTTGTGTTTTGTGTAGTAGTTTAGTTACTTATGTAACTAAACTACTACACAAAAAGCGAATCTATTACCCCACCCGTTATAGATCTAAAGACTTCATTATTCTGATAAATTTGCAAACTAATATAATCGTGCCTGACTAGCTAAATAACTGCCACATAACAATATTTTTCGTCCCGATTTAAATAATTATAGTTTAAAAACTGAAAAAAACGACTTCAAAATACGCAATTTGTTTACTTGGATGACATATATTTTTCCACTTATTTTATTATTAGTTATAAAAACTAAAGTAATGAATCTATTTAAATAAACTACTTCTGAAGTAACCTATAACCTTTCAAACAAAAATATAATCATCAAAATCAATTCAGAAGTGGTGAAGTAATCGCCGAACAAACAAAAAAAAACATACAGTCCAATTGAGAACCTCCTCCTTTTTGGAAGTCGGTTAAAAATCACACTGTCTGTATAATATCATATAAATTGAATTGATCGTAGTTGATGCAAAATTTTCGACAATTAAGTACATGAATTGATACCTAGAAATCGCAGAGTTCCACCTACACGTTTTTCTTTGCAAGAGTGTCAAATATTAAGAATTATCGTTTACACATCTGCACATTTTCTAATCTTCGAAGACGAGCATTTGACATTCAATGACATTCGTCATTGCATTTTTGACAAAAGAAAAAAAGAGCGGGTGAAGAGAGGTATCTTTAAAAAGTTTACAATCGTGAAGGATTTAGTAAGTTGCGTTTGAAGTCGGTTTTTTAATAGAGACATTTTTCCTATTACCTAACCGTAGCAAGGTTGCGTTGTCAATTTGACAGAATATTTGCCGAAATCTCTATTTGCTACACAACATTTCACCGGTAAACAACTGAACTAATTATTAAATTTGGTACAGAGATTCTTTAGAACTTGTAGAAGAACTTTATATTATTGTCATCGTCATTATCGCCATTTTTATCTATACAAGGTGAAACCGCGGGATACATCTAGTATTTATATATTTTGACGTAACGTCTTATAAATCGATGAACGCCGGCTGCACGCACAAAAAAGCATGACTCATTGTCACGTGCCGCCTGAGCCGAGCGTGCAAGCGAGAGCGCGGAACAAGCGATAGAGAAGCACGCTCGGCCTAAGCGTTCGGCTTGTGACGCATTGTTATCACGTAAAATTATCGTCTGTAATCAGACTTTACAGACAACCATTTTTTATCTTTACATAATTTCTCGCTTTCTTACGCAATAAATATTATACCTACGAGTATGTACATATGTATATTATACATTTTTTTTATTAATTTTACTCACTGTCTTCCATTTTTGCCAAAAATTAAGAAAAGTCGATTTGTCACTTAAAATGCAGGTGTTTCGGCCTATAGATAGATTTGTACTGAACTATTGACTAAAATAAGTTGTAATATAACTGCAAGTTATCACCACCAGGTGCGATAGTTCCTTGATAAAATGATAATGCTTATCTCTATCCTAAAAGGTATCTACATTATGAGTAATCCGTACGTACAACAACTACGTAATAGATCGATAATAAAACACATCCTCTATTCTATACCTCTGATAAATGGTCAAGTGCGTATCGTTCCACGCACAAAGTAGGATTCCGTGGTAACACATCATAATTTATGTGAAAAATAGGGTATTCTGTTTGATACTACTAACACAACGAGTAAATTATGTTAATTTGAATGATTTTTTTTAATTCCTACTTCTCTAAGTACATTTTTTATGTTGATCGACTATTTACTCGTTAGCTTCTACTTATCTGTGATTGTTTTCCTTTTAATTTCATAATATATGCTACTAGCATGATTTTTTGGGTTAGGAGCTTTACGACTCTTTTATATCTCCAAAGTTTAGCCACTATAGGGACTCGACACTAGAGGGACACGACACTAACAAAAAAAATCAATTCAATTTCAATCAAATGCTCATTTTTTCCCAAACGGATCTCTAAATTGAAAAAGGATTACACTCAATGTTCTTTAATAACCTATCCAACGTTACCTGACACGATGAGGTAGATAAGAAAAAATGATTCATTCCCACTTTATATGTAGGGGAGGTACCCCAAAAAGTTTTGTTTACAAGATTTTATTCTATGTCTTTTTCGGCATGATCAATATGTATGTACATGCCAAATTACAGCTTTCTAGGACTATAGTCTTTGAGCAAAGCCGCAGACTCACAAAGAGACAGACTTACAGACAGACGGGCATGGCGAAACTAGAAGGATTCCTTGTTTACTACGGAACCCTAATCTTATATATATAAAAGAAAGTCGTGTTAGTTACACCATTTATAACTCGAGAACGGCTGGACCAATTTTTATGATTTTTGTATTTTTGTATTTGTCTTCGTAAAGAATAGGATGATAAGTATTAAAAATATGATATTCATCAATAAAAAAATATCAGTCAAAACATCAGTCTAGCCGTTCATCTACATTAATATAAAGAGGAAAGATTTGTAACTCAAAAACTACTGGACCGATTTCAAAAACTCTTTCACCATTAGAATGCTACATTATTCTTGAGTAACATAGGTTATAATAGGGATCCCTACTAAAACTTCAATAATGTAACCCAAGGTGTAAAAAATTAGCCATTAGGTAGGAGCGGGGCGAGAAAGGGATGGGAGTTAGTTGTTTTATTCGATTCAGTTTGGTTGAAGCAGGACGGCAGTGCGGCGAGATTGAGCTAGGAGCGAAACACGAGCAGGGCAGATGTGGTACAGGAGCTTGGCGAGGAGTGCATTGAGTGCGGGTAGGAGCGTGACATGAACGATTTTCTTACGCGTACGAAGTCGCGGCGGGCATCTAGTAATAAGATAAATTTATTGTAATCGCTCAGTGATTTTACATTTGATCCGCGAGAGAGATAGCTGCGCACTTTGCGTTGAGCCTTATGATCGCTCACGTGCATACATACAAACGTTCACATTTAGGTATATGAATGACTCACAATTTATCTAGATAATTTTTATTTATTGTGTTATTTCAAAAGAATTCCTTACTTTATCATCTGAAAAAATGATAATGGGCCTATCATTGCAAATATTAAAGGTTAATCAAGGATCGAAATGGGCTTGATTAAAGTGTAAGTACATAAAATTGCCACAAAGAAAAATGGTACACAATAAACTGTAATTAAAAAAAAAAACTTGTGTCCTTTATATCTTTTTATCTTTATATCCTATTTATACATTTGATTTAATGCCATCAATTTGGTTTTTAGGGTTCCGTACCCAAAGGGTAAAAACGGGACCCTATTACTAAGACTTCGCTGTCTGTCTGTCTGTCTGTCTGTCTGTCTCCAGGCTGTATCTCATAAACCGTGATAGCTAGAAAGCTGAAATTTTCACAAATGATGTATTTCCGTTGCCGCTATAACAACAAATACTAAAAATTAAAACAAATAAAATATTAAGGGGGGTCCCCATACAATAAACGTGTTTTTTTCGTATTTTTTTGCTCTATATTAAAAACGGTAACAGGTAGACGCTTCAAATTTTTACAGAATATTTACTTGTATATTACCTTTCAAAATAAATAATTAAATAACAATAAAGTAAATATTAAAGGGGGGCTCCCATACAACAAACGTAATTTTTAAGCAATTTTTACTCGATCTTAATTAACAGGTAGAAACTTGAATATTTGTAAGTAAATATTTAGAAATATATTAACTATAAAAATAAATACCTAATCTAATACATAAAAACTCACAAAATGAAAATAATCCGTGCATCTAAACGCGGTGCGAGCGCCGCGCCGCGGTGTGGTGGTGGCGCGAGCGCGAGGCGGTTGCTAAGCAACTGCCGCGCGGGTAGAGGGGGAGGTAACATCACGGAGCGAGCCATAACCGCGCGTATTCGCGCGAGTGTCGTCATGCTGCCCGGATGTGTATCGAAAACCTACCTATAAGTTTGCAATTTACTACTTGGAATTTCGTTGATTTCTCGCTATTTTATAAACAGAACTAAACTTTGTAGTATTATAGATGATAGTACGGAACCCTTCATGCGCGAGTCCGACTCGCACTTGGCCGATTATTTTATATACTGTAGTTGTAGGGGTTAAATAATTTAAGTGGAAAAGTACTTTAACTAGTTTGCTTTGCGTTCTTTGGAGCTTATCTAAATTCGTTTTGGCGGTTGATCCCCATACTTCTATTAAATATAGCAAGTGAGACTTTACAAATGAGTTATATATAAGGAACGTATATATACTTAACGAACAGATTTAGGATAGCAACGAACATTGTTCCGGAGAATACCAAGGATGTAAGAAAGTTGTGAGCGAATTTTACTTATGTGAGGTTTCCATGTAAGGTGCGTATCAAGTATGAGGCCGATATATTTTTCTGATTCTACTTTGCTTAATGGTTCATTATTAATATATAGCGGTGTCAGATCACCTATTACTTTGTTTTTAGCCCTAAATATCATGTAATTTGTTTTTGATATGTTTGTAGTTAATAGGTTATACATAATACTTGTTTATTACGAAACATTTCGTTGAAGGTTACGAAATAACGAATTTTTTATTTTTTTGTCTGTAGGCTGTCATATACATACATACACTCGAAAAACATAACCCTCCTTCTTACGCAGTTGGGTAAAAAAGAGACAGAGTTACATTTGCACTTATAATATTAGGATAAATCTAATCAACTAGTAGTAGTATTGTTGATTGCCGCCAACTTCGAACGGTGAAGGAAAACATCGTGAGGAAACCTACATGTCTGAGAGTTCTCAATGATCTTGAAGATGTGTGAAGTCTGCCAACCCGCACTTGGCCAGCGTGGCAGACTATGGCCTAACCCTTCTCACAATGAGAAGATGGCCTGTTCCCAGCAGTGGGACAGTTTGTACAAACAGGGCTGATAAAAAAAAAAAAAAAAAAAACTATTCAACTAGTCTATTTAAGTACTTTGTTATTACTTTTAATGTGTGTACAATAAAGACTTTATCTATCTATATATCTAATCAATTGAAACTTGATAAAATAGAGACTACTAGCCATTGGGGAGTGTCCTTGCAAAGTGATAATCATCATCAGAAATGCAACATCCGTTCTTGATAATAGTTTGTCTATCAAAATTTGACCTACGTGCGAACTTCCATGTACACCCATTAGAACGATACCTCGCACGATGTTCACGCTACCGTGTAAAGGCAATACACTGTAAGTCGAAAAAACGTGTTTTGAGAAAATGTCCGATTAAAGTTTTTTGGGTTTAATTTGATTATTTTTCCTTCTTATGACTTTCAAAAACATTGTTTGATATATTATTGATTTAAAGGTCGATTTAGCCATCTAGTATTTACTCTTATATGTTTAATAGTAAATAAAATACAATCAAAAGAGTGGTTTCCCATACTAGTGTTCCTACAATAATGCTGCCATTGTTGTGGCAAAACATTGATTCACGTCATTTAGCAAGTTCAGCAAATAGACAAATTTAGCAAGAGTTTGTTACCAAAATCCGCACATTTTTAACGTAAAAACGACAGCACGGTCCCGTTGCAAGTGCAGCATGATCTATCTCTTACTTCAAAGTTGCGTAGCCCCGTGCGCGCGCGCACACTGATCGCGAACGAGCCACTGTTATTTGAGCTCCCGGCAAACTTATGCGCTATCGCTTGTCGATCGCAGCGCGCGTGTCTTGAAACGTTGGTTTTTTGACACGGTATAACTTTCGCGCGCATTGTTTTGTTTTAGCAATACACGGTATGTTTTGTTGCCGTGTTTTGGAATAATAAACCTGTAATGTTCTGTCGAATACAGTGTTTTTAAAAGTATTATATCAGTGTAGACAAAGGTTAGAAGAATTATTTTTTACAGGGGGTTAGAACAGATCACAAGAAAGTCAATGGGCCCTGTTAACCCAAAACACTGTAACTTAAGTTACAGTGTATTGCCTTTACACGGTAGCACGGGCGAACTGGGTAAATGGTTGAGAGTGATAGAACTATGCGATAGCAACGTAAATAGATAGAGAGAGGAAACATGCAACTTGCTCGAAAATACACGTAAGCGCCATACTAAATAAAAAAATAATTAAAAATTCAATTTTATGTTTCTTTAAAAACTGATTTCTAATTAATCTTTAATAAGATATTATCTACATTCTTCACTATTTTAATGTGACAGAAAGTACATGACTACGACATAAAATTCATAAAATGTTATTTTTAGAGGTAAGTTCTGTTTTTTTTTTTTTTTTTTTTTTTACTTTTTTATGTTTCTGTCTTCGTATTAATAGAGATAATACAAATACAAATACAAAAATCTTTATTTGACTCAATTTACATACATTATTGTGCAAGTCCCTGACCCCTATACTAGGTTATTTACCTGTATTATAGGAGCTAGTGCCTTCCAAATGTCACATTTTATAATGAATATAAATATATATTTATATTACACCCAAATTTAATTTCTAAACATTAAATGAGATCTGTATGTGAATGCGGTGACAGAGAAAGAGAATTTGTAGGGGTGTAATATAGTCAACAAACACATATAAAAAAGTTGAATTATTCAAGCAAGTATTCTTAAAATAAAATTAACATAAAAATTGTGTTTAATTACCAGGTAGCATCTTAAACAGTTCTCTTAGGAGAGGACAATCTTGCTGCAGCATAAGTACAACTATGATTTATTGTACTATATACTAGAATTTAACTATAGCAAACATATGCAAATAAATTAACTTGAAACTGAAATGAACGAATTGATAACATAATTTTAGGATTGGTAGATTTGATAGGCACTTACATGACGCTATGTAACACATCTTTCCGGCAGAGAAAATTGGTGAAATAAGCATTTTTTCTCGTTTAAGGTGAAAAAATATATACGCAACTTGGCTGTGAAGTTATTTTATTTCGTGACGTCATCGCTATGCTCAGGATTCTACTCTAGAAATAAGAATTATTTAAGAGTCCGTAGTCTGTCATTGTCTGTCTCGCTCGTGCATACCTACATTTTTGAAGATATAAAAAATAACTGAATGTACTTATAAAAAAATCGTCGTTGTAAAACTAAAAAACCCGGACAAGTGCGAGTGAAACTCGCCCACCGAGGGTTCCGTACAAACTAGTAGATAAAAGGGGAAATTATATATATGTTACCGGCCAAACCCGATTTCAGGACAAACTAGTTTTGCCTAGGCTAAACTAGTTCTTCCTATACACGATAGGATTAACTAGTATAGCCTAGGCAAAACTAATTTGTCCTAAGCCCGATAGGATGTACCAGTTTAGGCTAGTCCAAACTAATTTGTAACTAATTAAATTGTAAAATATTTTTACAATGTATATTTTTCGGCTTATGAAGGAAAATATAAAAAAATATATGATTTCCCCCTTTTATATAATAGTTTGTACGGAAACCTCGGTTTTTGGTATAAGCGTTGGTTCACGACGCACCGACCTCGCTGGCGAGGTCGAGGAATCCCCAGGTCTGTTAGAAGACCGCGTTAGATTTTCACCAAATAATCAAACGGTTCAACCTAATAGGTCCAAAGAGCATACCCCTCCAGGGCTGCCACGGCAATTCGACTCCCCCACCCAGGCGACCGACGGCCCAAGCTGAGGTCCGAACCTCCGCAATTTGACCGCTAAATGTATTTTTCCAAAGCGTTGGGATTCAAAAAATGTGGCTCGGTACATGCGGCAATCTTTACATGCTCATGCATGACCAATCAACCACCAGATGCCTTTACATTTTATATCTATTCTACAAAAGCTGATTTTGCCTTTTTGCCTAAATAGTTTATAATTATTGGTTATATTTCATGTATTTTATAATTCTTTATACTGGCAATAAAAATATTTTATTATTTATTATTATTAAACATTAATAAGCATTGCCATTAAACGTGGCAATGCCGTAGCATGTTGGGTACGCTGCCAACTGGTAGTGGGTTTGAGCATTTGGATTGTCTTTACACCTTTATCGGTCTGGGGTAATCGATATGCTTTTGTGTAGTAGTTTGATTTGTATATTGTTTTGTTGTAGTTAATTAAAGCAATTGCCCGTTGAAAAAAAAAAAGTATCGGTATGCAAGTAAATGCTAGTATTGAGCTCACCCAGAATAAAAAGGTTTCATAATAAATATGTATATAGATACTACGTGTTTTTAATTTTTTAAATATTTTATTTACAAATTAACAAATTATAGCTTACTCAGTTTACAAACTTTTCATTTTAACGTAAAAAATAATAATAATATAATAAATATATTAATTTACTTAACTAATGCTACATTTAAATTTATACACGGGTCTAGCCCGGACTTTTGAAAGGCATCAGTGGGGCCGGAACCAACACTGAGAGGCCTTTTTACCAATGTATAGTAAAAAATACAGGTTGGGTATATGGATGGACTATGGATGGATTACTGTACAATATGGAGTTTAACAGATCTTGGCTATTGTGATGAAATGAAATGTTAGTGACTTAAAAACTAGGCTATGAGCTGATGCTCTCACATGCTATATTTATTATTATAGTATTAACTTTTTTTTTCTTTTCTATGATCTTAACAAGTTAAAGACCATAATATAAATTTTATTCTTTATTATCTATCGTTTTTGAAAAAATATATTAACAATTTAGGGCCTTACCGAAAAACGTTACTTAACTTAACCATCGTCTTAAATTCTCAGTCTTCTTTCCGCAAGTTTCATTTCGTGTCACCGAGAAGTTGACAAAATATGTTAAGCAAAGCTTAAAGTAACGTTTTTAGGTAAGGCCGTAATATGACTAGACAAGCTATGGTTTAAGACAATAATTAACACAATTAATAAATATAGATATTAATAAATCAATATTTATCAATTCATTGTTATTTATTTATCAGTTATTTTATTGCAACATTTTCCATATATACCTATATCTATATTTGGAAAGTCGATTTCTAAGCTTTCTCGGTACAAGTTACACTTATATATTTTTATTGAATTAATGAATGTTTAAAGGTGAACAGCAAAATAGGGGTAAGAAAATAAAGTTTCAAACATTTTTTTGTCCTTGTGGCTAGGTCGGTTAAATTTTGTAACTGATCACAATATTTGTGACCATTCAATATTATTCTGTACCACGAGAATTTAACTACATATAAATAAGAAACTTCATTGCTTACCTAACTCTAGAAGCCGCTTGAATTGGTAAAAAGAGATTT
Source organism: Lycia hirtaria (assembly GCA_947563715.1). Classification (NCBI taxonomy): domain Eukaryota; kingdom Metazoa; phylum Arthropoda; class Insecta; order Lepidoptera; family Geometridae; genus Lycia; species Lycia hirtaria. Next base: position 28,000,618 of record OX387381.1, on the reverse strand, counting down.
ATAGACTTATTAAGTAATAAAATGCATCTTAATGCGTCTTTAGAAAATTTTCGCATCAATTAAGGACAAAGAAACTGTTTGAAATTTTATTTTATTTAATAATTATGACAAAGGTCACGGACCCTGGACCCTGTCTATGGAGATAAAAAAAAAAAAAAAAAACGCGGTTTATCTCTGCCCGCGACTTCACTCCACCCATGTAGCGAAGACAACGCTAGTACGTACATAGATACATGAGCGCACTGCCTTTATGTAATATATAGGTAGAAAATTATAAATATATCTTTTGCGTCCGCGTCTGTGAATTACGTGAGCTTCTTAAATTGAGTCAACTTCCACTCTGTTCAACGTCAGGCATAATTATTCGTTAAATATCTTAGTTTAAAAGATATAAAATTACTCCTTAATTATAAGATCTGGCAACGGTAGCAGCTTCCTCAATACGCGCGGTGGGACCCAACAAACGCGTTGCAGTTTGGACAGTAATGGTCGGAGCTCTTGCCACAGTTGAAAATATACGGAAGGCAACAGCAACTGAAAAACAAAATAATAACTTAGGTATTATTGTATGTATAATTAAATTAATTAATGAATATCTAAATGTCCTAAATTGTATCAATGGATACAATTTAGGAAGTTGATATACTCTAAAAACAGAATCTAGTGGATATCTCCATTTCTCAAGCTAGATATGCTCCAATTATAATAATAATAATAATAACTTTATTTGTAAAAACAATTTGTACGTATAAAACACTATTTAAATACATAAAATTTTAACTTAGGTAAAATATAAATTATATGCCTGAACAAGGTATTCCTGTTTGTCAGGCGAGAAGTAGGCAAACAATTATTGTATTATAAAATCACAGTACTATGCTTTTATATACTATCTTAAATAATTTATAACAAAAATAATTATATAAGAAATCTAAGCAAATTGTCATGTCTCAAAAGCCATAGAGGCGCAAGTTCGTCCGACCGAACTCAGCAGCAGCAGACATGATGTCGCGTTGTGTCGTAGGTATTCCAGTTAGTTCTGAAATTTGGCACTAATCTGCAGTTAGACGACACGTCGTCTGCTGTATCAGACTATCACTTAGCCATTCAGGACGTTTTCTTTTAGATATTTATAGAATATATTATAGTACACAGATAGAAAGCTACGTCTGCATTTAACCATCAACTCACTTGATGAATTAACTACATCAAAAAAGTGCTTTAGGTCTTATATTTCAAGATCTTCTAAAAACAAGGATTGTTTATATTAGAAAAATAGAAAGTATTTTCCCGTGCCACCAATTCATAAAATAACAAACATAAGTTTAGTTAAAACTCAATAAACAGCAAAAAAAACAGCTGAACCTACTTTGTTGAAACATAACTCACTCTCGTCAATCTTGTTTCAAACAACAGCAAAAAAACTAGATCAAAATCGGTCCATCCAAAGAGACACACAGATACACATGTCAAACTTATAACACCCCTCTTTTTCGGTCGGGTAAAATAAAATTACTCACCATACTCCGCAAAGAAGAATAGCAAATAGATGAGTGCACATGCTGGATTTCATTTCAACTCTTGTCACGACTTCAGAGTTGCAGCTCTTGCAGGTGATTCTAGAAGGACTCGGTCCCATTGGCTGAGACAACATTACCCCTCCAGGCACTATGGTGGCTTGGACCATTGTTGGTCCAGGTGGAGGAGGATATGCTCCAGGAGGTCCAGATGTGTAAGGTGGAGGGTAGCTTGGCCCTGAATTATTCACTACTGTAGGCTCATGAGTGATGACTTTAGCTAGAAAAAAAAAAACAATAAATAGGTACATTTATTGTTAATATTTAATACAAAAAAAACATACATTCTATAACCCAATTTTTCCGTCACGATAAAAAGTCACACTGTCTGCATATATAAGTATAATGAAAGTTAATTATATTATTATAAAAGGGTTTATTGATCTTTGATAAATATAGTTGATGCCATTTTTTCGATAAGCATAATAACTAGAATTGGTACATAGATCGTTTTCCTAATTTAAATTGTTTTTTTCTGAATAACATGTGTCATTTAGCGCTGTTGACGATCACGTCAAATGGGATCAAATGCCGAATTGGTGAGTTGTCAATTTGACTGGACATCTGCCAAACTATGTAAATGTAGCATAACTAATCCAAATCATCCTATCTAATAAAAGCGGAATTAACTCTGTCTCTATCTCTGTCTGTTGGTTACCTTTTCGCTGCTAAACGGTTGAACCAATTGCAATGTAATTTGGCATAGAGATTAGGTATTTAGGACATTAAAAAGTCATAGACTATAGATACTAATTTATCATCGTCATCACCGTTCTTATCACTATGCGGTTGTAACTGCGTGGCACATCCTTGTGTAATTTGTGCAATAAATATAATTATACACTTAAATATAGACAAAGTGTTTTAATTTTGGTAATTACTTACTTTCCATTTCGGCAAAGATTGAAAAAAGTCGATTTATCACTTAAAATCCAGGTGATCTGGCCTACAAATAGATTTGAACTGAAGTATTGACTAAAATAAGCTTCAATATAAACTAACAACTTATCATCACAAGGGCTAAAGTACATTGATAAACGAAAATGCTTATCGAACATGATTAGATTGTCTGAGTCATTCGTAGAAAATAACTACGTAGCACAGAAACATCGATAACAAAACACATCCTCTGTATCTCTAAAAATATAAGTAAAGATATTTAATTAATTAAATACCTTTACAAATGTAGAAAAACCTATAAAGAGATATTATAAGCAATTCTAGGCACCACAAAACTAATTAAAATGTTTAAAACAACTGAATTAAAAAGACAAACGAAATTTTTAAACAATTTTTGTTCCTTTTTAACCGACTTTGAAAAAGTAGGAGGTTATCAATTCGTACCGTTTTTTTTTAATGTATTTTATTTTTTTATGTACACGAATTACTCCGTCATTCGAGAACCAATTTTTGTGTTTCCTGAATTGGTGTATAGAGAAAGCTCCCAAGTTGGTCCCATAATTATTTTATAAACATCGCTTTACTACTTTTTGAATAATCTCTAAAAATGAAAATATTTTCATTATATTCGTGAGTAAGTGCGTCAGATTATAGAATCGCACAGTTCCACCTACACTTTTTTCTTTGCAAGAGTGTCAAATGTTAAGGATTATCGTAGAGACATCTGCACATTTTCTAATCTTCGAAGACGAGCATTTGACATTCAATGACAAATCGACAAAAGAAAAAAAGAGCAAGTGAAGAGAGGTCTCTTTAAAAAGTTTACAATCGTGAAGGACTTGGTAAGTTGCGTTTGAAGTCGGTCTTTTAATAGAAAAATCATTGAATATTAATTAGTTTTGCCTTCAGAATTGACCACATTCTCTAACGAAAAATATTCAAGTATAATATCAACAAGAAATTATTTTTGTACAAGACTGGAAGTTTTATTTTACCATAGATTAAGAATTTTAACCGACTTCCAAAAAACAAGAGGTTCTCAATACGACTGTGTTTTAGGGTTCCGTACCCAAAGGGTAAACAGGCACCCTATTACTAAGCCTCCGCTGTCTGTCCGTCTGTCACCAGGCTGTATCTCATGAACCGTGAGTTAGACAGTTGAAATTTTCACAGATGATGTATTTCTGTTGCCACTATAACAACAAATACTAAAATACAGAATAAAATAAATATTTAAGGGGGCTCCCATACAACAAACGTGTTTTTTTTTGCCGTTTTTATAGATAATTGTACGGAACCCTTCGTGCGCAAGTTCGACTCGCACTTGGCCGTTTTTTTAATGTTTATTCAGTGATTACTCCGCCAATTATGCATTGTTTTTTATAATTTTTATTTTGTTTGGTAGGTAATAAATACCTAAGAAGTGGTCTCACATAAATTTTATCAAAATCTATGTGTATGACTTCTTATGGCTGAGATGATGATGTTGAAAGTGTAGATGCTTGATTAACAAATATGTTAAATGAAAATGATTCGACAAAAAAATTATCATTGTTTTTACGTATAAACTTTTCTATCACCAGATTGTCAGATGATAAGCAGTAAATTCTTTTGAAACAATGTTATAAATATAAATAGGTACTTACCTATATAAATTATTGAGTCACACATAAGTTGATATGTGGGCACGTAAGCGATCTTTATCTAACCGCTCAATACGTAATAGAAAACTCAAACACATTTTTTTTACTGAGTGAGCGAAGCAAACGATCAAAAAGGTCTGCATAAACTAGTTAGATTTTCGATTTTTGTTAATCTGTCGGGGTGTTTTTTTTAGAAAATAGGCTTGCGCTTGACCTTCAACTCACCTGGCGTTAAGCGACAGTTACGGTCTACGATGGAGCGCGCTTGCCTAGAAGTAAATGTTCGTTGATAGTAGTACTCGCGTTACAGGTCGTATTTTTCAACCAATCTAAATGAAATTTGGTGCAATTTTTGTCATCAAGAATTCTAAGGGAAATATAGTATTTCCCCCAAAAAAGGGAAAGCTTGCTGCGGCGCAATTTACAGATTTTTTAAATAATAATGCCTATAAATATATAATCTTAGTAACAATAATGGTATCATAACTGCTAATTAATTTAATATCATGTAATTTAATCTTATAATCAATATTTTAAATTCTCAGATTTCTCAGTAAAAAGTTAAGTGACTGTAGCGTGCGCATTCTACTTAGTAATTATTCAGCATAGGGCCTCAAGATACAGGCTTTGCCGAGTTTGAGGTCCACCGTTAACTGCAGTAATATGTAAAATTTCGTCTTGTGAGAAAATAAAATTATTTGTATTTTTTTTTTGTAAATATTTGGTACTTAATTGTATACAAGAATTTTTATGATCACGGTTTAAAAAACTGAAAAAAACCGACTTCAATATACGCAAATCGTTTACTTGGATGACATGAAATTTTTTCGGTTATTTTGTTATAAAAACCAAAAAAACTAAACCGATTTTGATAAAATTTGTATGGGACCACCTCTGAGGTATTACCTACCAAACCAAAAAAGAATCATCAAAAAAGTCGGTTAAAATGAGCAAAATTCGTCCTGAAGTTTTGGAGATATTATAGTTTTATAAATTGAAGCAACCGACTTCTCATGGATGCCATTGTCAAAACTGGGCGAAATTGAAATTGGCCCACATGGAAAGCACCAGCTATCAAATAAAAAAATAATCATCAAAATCGGTCCACCCAGTCGAAAGTTCTGAGGTAACAAACATTTTAAAAAAATACAGTCGAATTGAGAACCTCGTCCTTTTTTCGAATAAATGAGCGCACAGATTTTTTTCAACTAGTACCTACCGCTCCCAAAAGTTTGTGTTCGCGAGGTCTACTGCTCGTATAACTACCAGTTTACGTTTAATGGGCTTACCTTCGAGTTTGTCTCACTATGGTTAACGAAATTACAAAGTAAGTTCGTATAGACTACTCAGTCTATACGAACCCATCCCTGGCCATCCCTAGTGTCAGAGTTATTAAGCCGCTGAAAGACCTCTGACCTGGCTTGACGAGTGCTGTTTTAAAGAACAAACAACCGGGACCTACAATTTAACGTGTCATCCGACCCACGGTAGCGCTCAGAAAGAAATGCCACTCACGGTCACCCATCCGAAGACTGACCATCCGTTGCTTGACATTGGTGATCGTTCGAGAACACCTAGTCAAGCTACGCCACGAGTGCTACGAAATTACAAAGAAGCGTTGGTCAAGAAGAAGATTACCAACAATCTCCAACACGTATGGCGGGTAGGCTATAATAGGATCTACCATCTAAATATTTTTTCATAGCACGTAGAACTGATGCCCGATGGGGGCAAAAAGTTCTCGAGTGGAGACCGCGCACCGGCAAGCGCAGCGTAGGAAGACCAGCCATGAGAAGGACAGATGACTTCATACAAGTGGCGGGAAGACGCTGGATACAAGTTAGCTTAGTACATTATCTACATCATTGTTATCGTTCTTTTCAATAAAACCATTTAATTTTAAATATTTTTAACCCCCGACCAGAAAGGGGTGTAACAAGTTTAAGGGTGTATCTGTGTGACTGTATGTGGCACCGTAGCTCTCAAACTGATAGACTGATTTTGTTATAGTTTTTTTTGTTTGAAAGAGGATTTAATCGAGAGATAAAAAAGTTTATCTATTATTATAGACATAATACGTATGGCGGTCTATCTATACTAAATAACTATTACTTCCTCATGTTTAATCAATACATGATAAAAACATGTTACTCCCTTCCATCTCAGATTAGTGATTAATATTAAAACCGAAATAGTGTTGTGTACAATCACATGTTTGTATTTGTATATGTCCTTTACATGTGTGCAGGTAGGTAATTATTGGACAGGGGGTAGGTGGCACAAACATGGGGTGGTTGCCAGCGAACACACTGGTTAATCTTGATTGAAAGCTATTTGACTAATGGATAGGACCTTGTGATGACGATCTACGATCATTTGATTTAATTAAAAGTAAGTACCGCTGTCATACAAAAGCTAACCAGTATTATGCAAAAAATACAAACATAGGCGTTGATAAATATACCTTATTGTGACTTTTTGACGTCATAACTTCTTATAAATCGATGAACGCCGGCTGAACGCATGAAAAAGCATGACTCATTGTCACGTTCCGCCTGAGCCGAGCGTGCAAGCGAGAGGCCGGAACAAGAGATACAGAGGCACGATCGGCCTATCGCTAAGAGTTCGGCTTGTGACGCATCTATCATGACGTTATCACGTAAAATTATCGTCTATAAACCGACTTTACAGACAACCATTTTTTTTATAAATACATAGTTTAATAAGAAAAAGTACGGAGACTAATTCCCACAGTCAAACCGTTTTTAGAATTTGGTGGGGCATTGAGTAGTTAGTTTGTCTACTTTGTGTGTAATAAATTTAAAAAAAAGTATACAAACAAAAAATAAAAATAAATCTAGGATGGATGAAGGAGTACTTTACGGTTTGACTGACGGATGATTGATAGCGGTAGGGACCATAGACGGATGTGATTGTGAGGAGGTAATGAGCTATACGAGAGAAAGAGAAAGTAGAAAGAACCATAGACGGAAGTGATTATGAAAGGGGGTGACCTATAGGAGTGTAATAGAAAAGTAAGTGTAAGAATGGCGAATTGAAGACACAGTAGGGTGCGCTCGCGGTTTTTATAATTATTAATTTAAGAAGTACGAAGAATACAAACAGTTAATACGAAGAAAGTGGTTTATTTCACCCAGCCAGCATCCACCCTACATAAACATAAACTTTTTGTAATAATCCGGCCCCAGCTCAACAAGGTGCTAATTGTAATAAAATTAGTTATCGGAGAATCAATTCGGGAAAATGGTATTCAGTATTTTATAATTCGGCTTATAGATAGGAAAACTTATATTTCACAAAAAACACTACGAAAACATTTTGACGGTAAAGTAATTAATCTTTTCTGTGAATCTCACGTTGAAATTAATGTAACTGATAATTTAACAATATACAAGCTATGTATATAGCTTGTATATTATTTTGTTGCAGCTAAAGTAAAAACTTGCCCATTGCCTAGTTTTGCACAAATTTTTAAACGAGTTTTGCTATATCAGTAATGAAATGAACACGTAGATGTTTTTTCAAATCATACTTACGTTATTTGTATCCGGATTCCAAGCTTCTGTTTGCGATAAAAAATTCAACATAATACATAAATATTATGCTATGCTTAGGCCGAGCCAGTAAACGTTCGAGTCTGCAATACTGGTATCTTAGCATGCCCTCAGTATTAAAAAATGAAAATGCGAGTCAGACTCGCCCACCGATGGTTCCGTACAAACTAGTAGATAAAAGGGGGAAATTATGTATTTTGTTATATTTTTCTTCATAAACCGAAAAAGATACATCGTAAAAATATTAAAAAACCTGTTTTAGCTTGTGCTAATGAAGCTCTTTCATATGATACCCCCATTACATTACGGTTAAAGCAATTTAAAATTTGGACCCTCCTTCCCTGCATAAACACCCTATTTTTGTGATTAAATTAAAAATGTACAGTTTTCGTTTTTTTTTCATGATAACTGAGAAGTTTAATTTTTCTCTCTGCAGAAAGAAACTATAGATCTGCGTTTATGGTTTTAATTTCAACTCGATGCCTTCACGCGTTCCCGAGATACACAGACAGATAGACGGACAGACGGACAACAAAGTGATCCTTTAAGGGGTTTTCTTTTTGAGGTACGGAACCCTAAAAATAATAATAATAAATCATTTCAATATCATTTCAATATACCAATTTACATACAAAAAATTTGAGCTTGAACTAATAGTACTTACAAGTATATTTTGTATATTTTCAAAAAGCTGTTTTTAGCTGCTTTTGCGGGTAAGCGTGGCGTAATGGTGGCTAAGAGTCCTGGTTAGAACCCTTAGCGGACACTGCAATCTTCACAAACACCTAAACATTATGGGCCTAGGTGAACACATCACTTGCAGGTTCTGTCACATTAAAGACGAAAGCCCATACATGTCCTGTGCGAATGTGAGCCTCTGCACCATAGCAGAAGCCGGCACCTTGGAGGTCACATAATCTCACCCGATGAGATAAAAACCTCCTCCCCCAAGGCCATCACTGACTACATGCTCAGCATTGGACTTGGAGAGGTGCTGTAATTATTAGGGGATGTCACAATAGATCTGAAAAGGTCGCAGTGACCTGCCGGGGCTGCCAGAGCCCATTTGGCCCCCTAATGATCGAATAAAAAAAAAGCGTGGCGTTAACTTTAATCCTATATTACTCTTTATGGTGACGGTTACAGTTTTCTTAAAATGGTACGGTGCGATTGGCTCCGATATACGCGTAGCAGCTCGGACAGTAGTGGTTTGTGATTACGCCGCATTATGTATGGAAGGTAACAGCAACTGAAAAATAATACAATAGCGCAATGTATTTAATTATCAGCAGAGCCTGGTATATGCTGGCTTGCCAGTTTAGTTAGTGCTAGACGTGTGTATCTGTGAAATTTTTGTCTGTGGCTTCTTAGCTATCAAACAGAATGACCAATTGGGTATGTAAAGTTTTTTTTCGGTATTTATTTAATATTTTTATTTGGTAGATTCAAACATTTACATTTTAAAGAACTAATTTATAAACTCGACAAATGGCAAATGTGGAAGCATGATGCCAAAATCAAAGAAAAAAAAAAGAACTAATTTCGATATTTTTGACCTATTTTTCATAATTATTTTTTTAAGTCATAATTATTTTTGACGTCACAAATGCTTCTGAATATAATAATATCATGTGATTACCCACTAAATATCTTACTCAACAGTAACATTTTTGTTGTTTTTGTGCTCTACGAAAATATGAAATATTTATTATGTTACTTTTTTTAATTCTTTTTGGTACCTACAGATAAAAAAGGCGGTTCTGTGACGTCATTTGGACGTCGACTAAATGTATTTTTTTTTATATTTCCATAAAAATACGCACCATATCATCATTTTATGAGCCCAAAGTAAATAAATATGTAATCTCAAAATGGTTTTGGAATCAGAATAATTATGTTACATTTTTTACATAACCCATTTTGATCTAGTTTTTTTGCTACCCAACTGCGTTAGAACGATGGTTATGTTTTTGTATGACACACAGATACACAGCTATTAGATACACAGCAGGTAGAAAATTACATACAATAAAGGTAGAAAAATACATACAATGCAAACATATAACATCTTTCTTGTTTGATCAGGGGTTAAAAATAAAATCACTCACCATGTAAATATAAGAGCAAAAGCAAATATATGAGTCGTCATCGAGAATTTATTTTCAACGCTGGTCATGACTTGACTTTTGCACTGTTTGCACGTGACTCTGGAAGACCGTGGCCCCATCTGCTGAGCGCATACTGGCTCAGACACCACGGTGACTTGGACCACTGCTGGATCCAATGGTCCAGGTGGAGGAGGGTATGCCCCAGAAGGTCCAAATGTGTGAAATGATGGGTTGGGTGGCCCTGAAGCATTCACTACGGTATGCTCATGAGTGATGACTTTAACTAGAAAAAAAAACAACATTAAATATGAAGATATAATAACGATTATTCGATATGTTTGGAGTGTTTTTCCACATTTAAGTACATGTTCATAAAATTTGCAGAGAGATTTATTTTTTCACATCCATTTTATAGAATCCCTTAAATTTAATTGTAATTGTTTTACTCACTCTGTGTCATTTTTGGTAAGATTATTTTAAAATCACTTTGTCACATAAAATCCAGGTATTGCGGTCTATAAATCGATGTCGACTGAAACAGTGACTAAAATTTGCTTCAATATAACTGACAAGTTATCATCATATATTTGTTTACTGTTTTATCTTCTAATGGAACCGCAGAGGTGAGTAAATATACCTATAGATATATTCTCTCTAATAGTCCACCATAATTTACCTATATGCAAGCTTAGACAAGTGGCAACACAAAGTTTATATGTATTTCTAAAAAAGTTATGCGTGATCATACATAAAAAAATTCTAATATACGCGTCGATTTGAGAACCTCCTCCGTTTTTTCGTCGGTTAAAAACGGTTACACTGTACAATCGCGTGACATTTCGTTAGCTAATCGTTGCCTCAGTGCTTATTTGCTCTATCTACCATTAATAAAATTTAACAGGAGAAGAGACTTTTGCTCTATTTTTTTTTTTTTTGAAAAAGATAAGCATAAGATGTTGCATAAGAGCAACTTATGAAAGTTGCTCTTATGCAGTCGAGCATTATAATAAGTAGTAATAGTGATAGTTTTTAAACTATACTATAAAGTATACTTTGCACTTGGTATGATGTTGAGGTTGAGTGCACGTTTTCGCGAGAAAGTAGGCGCACAGCCATTTTATTTAAATACAAAATTTTTAGGATAATTCTTGTAAAATCACTTATTTAATACGAGAAAGTCCGCAGTAGGTTAAGAAAAAGTGTAATCTTTTATTTTTTTGCGAGAGTAGAATTAAGTGCTGTTATTACAAAAAAATTAGTTTATGGGCACATCAAAATCGTTTAAACAAGCCGTTTAGTGTAACAGTCAATAACAAGTATAAGTTTAGAAAACACAAAAATCCCCGACTAAAAAAAAACGGCTCAACAGATTTTGATGAAACATATCTAAGAACACATCGATCTAATTTTCTATCAAACAAACAAAACTCTGTCAAAATCGGTCCACCTGTTTGAGAGCTACATTGCCACAGACGTCAATCATATAAATCATATACCTCTTTTTGGGTCGAGGGTTAAAAACAAGAGCACAAAATTACACCTCATGTAAAATGAAATTATCCAAAATGTATGTCTCCTAGACTTTTTGTTTCCATTGCAAGTGGCAGTCATCAGCATATTGGCTCATTATAAGCTCTAGCTGGCATTCAGCGCCGGCGGCACAAAGGGCTTCTATTCGTACCGGTGACGCGCCGACGCGACGTGGGAAGCAATCCGCCTAATTGAAACGTCGCGCCCGTCCTGCCTTCAAACCTGGATGTGTGTCAACAACTTTCAATAAAGCGGAGCTTACACTGGTGATAATTTTTTAACGTTTCATAGTCAACACACTTATATAATAGTTTCGCCATATATGTATGTCCGTTCGTCCATCTGTCTGTCTGTGGCTTACGTCAAAGATTATTACTACTTATTTAGATACTAACTGGTATTAAGAGCGAGTTTTGCAGTCTAACTTACGATTGCGTTACGCTTGATACGCTATTGAGTGTACGTTTTTTGTGAGAAAGAATGCGTAAACTTGCTATAAAATTTTGTAAATGTAGGTTTTAGAATAATTCTACCTCTCTTGTTTACCTATTAGGAAAAAGTCCGTTGGAGGTAGTGAGGACCTGATGGCATGTATGAGCGTCATGCCATTTTAAGTCACGGCATACGAGATGATTTTGCTGCCAAGGTGCGTCAAAAGATGTTTAACATAAAAGAATAGGCCTGATCTAGAATCCTGATCAATCCGGAAATACCTAGGCTAATAAAGGATGGCGATGGACCGTGATTTATGGAAGGAAATGGGTGAGACCTTTTCCCAGGAGTGGGACAGTGTAGGTTATTAAAAAAAAAAGGATGTCTGGTTAATATTTATGAGGATACTACGTCTACGATCATGATTCAGCTAAAACCAAAACAGTCTACCACGATAAAAGCAAATAATCGGCCAAGTGCGAGTCGGACTCGCGCACGAAGGGTTCCGTACTATCATATATAATACTACAAAGTTTAGTTCTGTTTATAAAATAACGAGAAATCAACGAAATTCCAAGTAGTAAATTGCAAACTTATAGGTAGGTTTTCGATACACATCCGGGCAGCATGACGACGCTCGCGCGAATACGCGCGGTTATGGCTCGCTCCGTGATGTTACCTCCCCCGCTACCCGCGCGGCCGTTACTTAGCAACCGCCTCGCGCTCGCGCCACCACCACACCGCGGCGCGGCACTCGCACCGCGTTTAGATGCACGGATTATTTTCATTTTGTGAGTTTTTATGTATTAGATTAGGTATTTATTTTTATAGTTATTATATTTCTAAATATTTACTTACAAATATTCAAGTTTCTACCTGGTAATTAAGATCGAGTAAAAATTGCTTAAAAATTACGTTTGTTGTATGGGAGCCCCCCTTTAATATTTACTTTATTGTTATTTAATTATTTATTTTGAAAGGTAATATACAAGTAAATATTCTGTGAAAATTTGAAGCGTCTACCTGTTACCGTTTTTAATATTGAGCAAAAAAATACGAAAAAAACACGTTTATTGTATGAGAACCCCCCTTAATATTATAATTTTTTTAATTTTTAGTATTTGTTGTTATAGCGGCAACGGAAATACATCATTTGTGAAAATTTCAGCTTTCTAGCTATCACGGTTTATGAGATACAGCCTGGAGACAGACAGACAGACAGACAGACAGACAGACAGACAGACAGACAGCGAAGTCTTAGTAATAGGGTCCCGTTTTTACCCTTTGGGTACGGAACCCTAAAAAGTAACATCCGCCGACCGTCCAAACTTCCCCGTCTCCAAAAAGGCAGACACTAAAAAGTCTCGAAACATATACAGTCGCAGAAAGTGAAATGGAAAATAAAGAAAGTCGTCGGAAAGTTTGACGACACAGTCACCACTACAAGTGACCGTCAAGCATCCGTCAAGTGATCTCGAATGTTTCATAACTTTGTTATTGCTTTTCTACTCGTGTGGTTCGAATAGATAAACACAGAGTCATAACTTTAAGGGTTTTTTTCCATCATACAATAAGAGGTCCTTATTGGTGAATATCACACATATATTGTAATCAAACAGGTGCTATGCTGTGTAGCTTTATTTATGCAAGATATATCTACGATTGACCATCAACTCGCCTGATGTTAAACGACGGTGTGGCCGAGGATGAAGCTCGTCGATCTAGAAGATATTTATTCACTCTAGCCTTGAACATTCCAAGATTGTAGTTCTCAGGAAACAGATATGGCGGCAAAGAGTTCCATTTATGTGCACGAATCAAGAACGTATACCGATACCGCTGAGTACGAATCACTGTACAGAATAATAGCTACAGATAATCTGTAGATCTACAGATAATAATCATAATCTGTAGTCACACACGTGCTACGCTGTCTAGCTACGTAGCTATCTAGCCTGTGACAAAGGTGCTTTCAAAAAAGTTATATCTAAGAAATTTTATGATTATAGAGTTAAATACGCATGATTAGAATATTACGCAAAAATTTCAAATTCAACAATATTGCGGAAAAAATAAACACAAACACTATGCACCAGGGAAATAATTGACAGAAATAAAATGTGTAGGTTAGGTTTAGGGACTAATATTTTTATGTTAATTACTATAATTTCTTGTAGATAGATGTCATTCATTAAAAAGTTCGCATAAACTGGCATGACCTTCCTTTCTGGTTCAAACTTTTTCTACTTATTTACAAATTCACCATATTATGTGAAACTTTTCTTGTTTCATGATAATTCCTCTTTTCATATTTTCCTAGTATAAGATAAACTAGCCTATATAGTAATAATACCATCTGTGGTTTCATAGTCTGTAAAGTGTATTCATGAGGATTTTCCTCGTTAAATGTTTCTCGAGGGGTTTAATAACGGAAGGCATGCAGTAATAAAATGCAAAAAATTGCAAGTTGCCAACATTGTTAGTGTAAGCGCGGTTATGTTATTGGTTTCGCACATAAGTGTAAAACTTAACTCCCGCGCATGGATCAATTTATTTTCTAGTTAACGACAACGTATTTACAATTTTAGGACTGGTGAAAATGTATTAATGCAATGACGCAAAATCTGTAAAACAACACGTAAATTTTTAAATTTGTATGTAGGATGTCTAAATAAATATTTTCTGGTAAATATAACTGGTAATGTGATTAAATAATTAGTTCAACTATTAATTAATTGTGATAAATCTGGTAATGTGTTTTATTTAATGTATTTTGAATTTGATTTATCAAATTTAATATGATTGGATTTTTATATGGAGTTATAAATTGTATTATGTGTTTAATATTACTGTTATGACTTTGTAATTCTAATGAAATTTTCTGGTCTATGGGTCAAAAGTCACTCGAAATAAAATGATGTTATTTATTTATAACAAATATGTTATTAAATTATGTTTCATCTTACTAGCTTGGAAAAATCGCTTTCTATTGCCTAGAACAAGCGTGAAAAAGTATAATTTATTAGTTTTTTAGTTGACATTTTTATCTAATCTTAGAGTTGTGCCCAAGTCGAGCTGTTAATAATAGTAATTTAGAAAGTAATTAATAGTATAATTGCTTCTTTTAGGTTTAGTATAGGATACCCAAAGTAACTCGTATAAGCAAATAAATGTTTTAGAATATATTTTAGTAAATTGTTAAATTGATCTTGTAAATAGATAAACAAATCAGCTCAGACATTTCAACCGGTACTTTTTTTATCAGCCCTGTTTTGTACAAACTGTCCCACAGCTGGGCGTGGGCTTCTCCTCATTGTGAGAAGGGTAAGGCCATCGTCTACCACGCTGGCCAATTGCTGGTTGGCCGACATCACACATCTTCAAGATCACTCAGACGTGTAGGTTTCCTCACGATGTTTTCCTTCACCGTTTGAAGTTGGCAGCAATCAACTATACGCGATACACGACAGAGGTGCGTGCCGCGGGATTCGACCCCAGGACCTACGGGTCGCAAGTCAGATGGTCTACCCACTAGGCTCCCGGAAACTTCAAACCGGTACTTAAATTGGAATAACTAGTTAACATTCAAATCTGTTAAAACAACACGATATGTATAATAATGTATAACTAGAGATGTACAACCCATGGGATCTATGGAAGTTATGAGCACCGTTTCTCGACTGACGACCTAATTCCATTGGAGAGGTTTACAATCGCATATGCAAATGGTTAGCCTGCCCGAGGGAAGCCTCAACCTCAGACCCAAGGAGTTAATGTTTTCATCCATTAACTCGGCGGGGCATTTATGAAATTCGTGCTCGCGATCCGAACGAGATTATGCGGCCGGCTGACATGTTTCTAAATGTAGGGCTGTCTTGCGAAAACTATACTTTCAAAATAAACGTTCAAAAACATAATACTGGATTTAAAAAATATCAGATTTTCATTATTATTTGCTTAACATCAGGCGAGTTGGTGGTCAATCGTAGATCTTTAGTGTATAAAATAAAAAAAAGATAGTAGATTAGAAAGTTTTTCATAATACCTACCAATGTTATGTATATGTGTTTAATATATAAAATAAAATAAATAAATATTTGTGGACATTTCACACAACGCCATCTAGCCCAAACTAAGCAAAGCTTTTTTTTTAAATGGAAAGGAATAGGACAATTGTTGCTAAAGTATTTTTAATAGTAGAAGTCGTGTAAGTCGCTTCTGACTGATTGACCACACAGACACTTGAATTGTCGATGGCCATTGGAACTGATAGGTATAACTAGATAATAAAATAACTCCTACCTATAACTTTATTCTACAGTTTGTTTGTACAGAAATTTTACTTACGACAAGTAAAATGTATGTACAAGATTTATTACAGATACATTACCTGAAATTACTATCGAGGCAACCCTACTCAGCGCATACCTGCTTGATGGCACCTGAGGCGTTCGCTGCGTCTTCAGCCTCGCCCACCGCTATTAGACCCCTGATTAAACGTAACCCACCCCATATCTCATCCAATTACATCACTAACGAGCGGGGCGGGGTAGGTCAACGTATCCTGGCAAATCTATGGGTCTAAATGTATTTGCTAATGGAATACAGATGTGTGGAACAACATTCTGTGGTACCCCGTAAATGCTTACACCGTGTTTCTGGTTATACCTCGTCATAACCTTACGTGCCCATGTTAATAATTACGTGCCCATGTTAATAATTACGTGCCCATGTTAATAATTACGTTTTTACCTGTATATCCCATATATGTGTTATATCCTAAGATCTACATTTTTCAAGCAAACGTAGGTATATCTATTTTTCTTTAGATATCAACACAATACTACGGTTACACAACTCTACGGATTTTGATGTATAAGGTGTTATTAGATTTATAATCACTTCTCGATTGTATAGGTATCATCATTATTATCCACAAGAAGTCTACTAAAAACTACAGGTCACTCACGTATGTTTTAAGCCGAAAAATCCGACTATAGT
This sequence comes from Lycia hirtaria, assembly GCA_947563715.1. NCBI lineage: Eukaryota > Metazoa > Arthropoda > Insecta > Lepidoptera > Geometridae > Lycia > Lycia hirtaria. The sequence continues at coordinate 27,983,852 of OX387381.1, read as the reverse complement.
TTCAACCGCATTCAGCGGTCTTATTCAATGGAGCAGCGCAAACGTCACTGTCATCGAGTGACAATGCGGTACTCCATTGAAAAAGACCGCGGAATGTGGTTGAAACCATAGTCGGCTTTTCCGGCTTAAGACAGAAGTGAGTGACCCGAAGTTTTTATTTAAAATGTGTGAAAACACGTTAGTTTTCATTGTAAAAAGAATTCTACTGTTGGACATAAGCTTGGACCATGGATTTCCAATAGAATCTGTTGCAAGCTGCTGGCATCCAGCTCATCCTGCCACTTGTATGAAATCCTCTGTACATTTGTTTTGGTGGTGTATACTTAAAATAAACCTATATTTTATGATAATTATATTACTTGGAAAAATTGCATGTCCCAAACAACCAGTCGGTAATTTCTAAAGTATGATGACTGGTTGTAACTAATTTCATGACACGTCGACGCAAAAAAATTTAAAATGTTTGTGAATGAAAATTAATTAAAAGTACATGTTGTAATATCAAATATTTTTTCTTCTCATTGAGCGACTTCAAGAAACCAGGTCCTAAATGTGGTTGTTTGTATTTTGTTGTTTTTACTGGTTACAAACCAATTTCATTTATTATAAAACATTCCCATATTTCAGGAATTTCCTGTGCTTAAAATTTCATCGCTGTGGAGCTCAACGCGCACAGATGTCTCTCTCGCGCATCACAACATTTTTAAATATAAAATCATTGGTAAGGGATATTAGAAAAGTGAGAAATGTAATTGTTTATTTAGATAGGAAAAATATTAAAAAAGTTTTATTCAGATATCACTTCTCTTGTACCTACTGGCGACGGATATGTAGGCAGATATTATCAGAATCCTATCTACAATATATAATAATAAATCATTTATTCAAAACTTAAGATAACCAAATACAAAAAGATCTAAATTACAAAGGCAAACTTATTAACCTAGCCTAATCTAGGTAATCCTGTGTTTTAGGCAAGAAGACCATAATTTTAATTAAGTTATCTAAGACAATTAATTTACAATAATAATAGCCTGCTTAACTAAAATATTACATATATACCTAAGTTGAACAAAACTTTTAAAAAAATGTACGTAATTATAACAGTAGGTAAGTAGTAAATTATCTTTTCTTGCATGTATTTACTCCCGAAAACATGTGTACGCTCTAAAGTAGGTACATCACAGTATAATAGTGGCAAGAAAAAGGTCCTTGTTATTTCGTAGCCATGGGAGTCTATTTAATAATTCATATTTTTCTGTGACTGTTCTATAACAGTCACAGAAAAATATGAATTATTATTAATTCTCCCTAAATTACAAATAAACCCTCGTATAAAACAAGTATCAATGTTAAAAGAAAAACAAAATACCCGACTGCAGAAGAGAGATTTTTGCAGCCTAACTTATGATTATTTTTAATTTTGATGTACCCAGTGTCACTCTCACAACTAAGACTAATCTATTGACACTACTCACATCAAAATCGGTCAAGCTGTTAAGGCTCTAGGGCGTGTCAAAGAAATATACATACATACACTCGAAAAACATAACCCTCCTTCTTACGCAGTCGGGTTAAAATAGCACACGAGTTAAAATAAATAAGTAATAGTTGCTAAAATAGTTATTAATACATCTTTCTTTCTATAACTGCTTGATCCGGGAAACATTCCTAAGTAAACTCACAGTCTAATAAATATTAGAAGTGAATTAGGTCAAGGGTTTTCGTGTTTGCGGTTTGTCTCATCTGAATTGCCAGGTAAGTTGCCTTCTCAACAAAAACACCAAAATACCCATCCAAATTGTACCTTTAGTTTACATACCTGAAGAATTAAATAGTCAAAGCGAGGGGGCCCTTCTAATAACCCTTCTAAGTCCGACGAAGCGAAAACACAAGCTAGGGCCCCTTGTTTGACTCTTCATTTGGGCACAACAAGGTAATTCGGTTGTGACACGAGAATTATACTGATGAAGTGCTTTTGAAGTCAAAATGTGAGATAAAATATGAGATACACATATCTTACACATACCTTTCGGCGGCTTAATAACTCTGACAATAGGGCTGGCCACTCAGTCTATACGAACTTACTTACTTACATATCTTATTCCTGAATAAGCTCGTGCTTAATTATTACAATAGTAAACTAAATAATTTAGAGTACCCTGAGCTAAAAAATGCTTTTCCTGCATACATTTATTTTACATACTTACTGTTAAATATAAAAAATATTTTTTTTTTTTTTTCTTTATTTGATTAAACAGGGCTTTTTACATGTCGCCCTTGTAACGCACCCTTGTGAGGAGCATACACTACATATGCATCATTTGCTTTCTTTCATTGACAGCTGCATTATATAGTTCGTACAATCGTCTGGCGTCATGTGACTCAGGCTCGGACAACACACTGTTGCATCCTCCGACTTGCCAGAGGACGTGTTTACAATCAAATAATTGTCGACGTAGTACTTCGTTCCAGGCACACTCCATCAAAACATGGTATACGTCTTCGACTGCGCCACATAGGTCGCAGGAAGGTGACTCGACTATTTTCATGATGAACGCAAACATGTTTAATGGAACGTGCCCAGATCGAAGCCGTGCAGCTGTAACAATTTCGTTCCTTCCCATGTCTGCCCTCAAGAACCATGGAAAACGAGGAAGCGAAGGCTGTATTGTTTTATACCAAATACCTTTAGTTAACGACCTTTCGTCAAAATATTCTGCCCAAGTGTCCAATGTATTCTTTTTTATGAATGGTATTAAATCTGTGTAATTTGGAAGACAATAAAATAAAACTCCGTCGCTAGTGGCTTCTTTCGCGAGTGTATCCACTTCCTCGTTGCCCGCCAGGCCGACATGAGAGGGAATCCATTGAATTTTAATACATTTATTTGTACTATTTATTCTACGCAAACTATTTAATAAACTATATGCTATTGGAATGCCCCTAAAGCTAGACCCACTGACACACCGTGCTAAATGTAAAATTGCACTTTTGGAGTCGGTGAAAATAACAAACTTATCATAATTTATAGATTCTACATACGACACTGCTTCTGCTAAGGCTATAAGTTCTAGGTTCATAATACTTATTTTAGATTTAATTAAAAATTTTACGCTATTTCCATTTTCTGCGTCTAGAAACGCTGCCCCTCTATTATCATCTGTTAAAGATCCATCAGTAAAAATTTTGTAATATTTAGAATATTTGTCACTTAAGTAATTTACACATTTGAGCTTCAAGTCTAAAGGATTATAATATCTTTTTGGTTTGCCTATAATGTTAATATTAGGTTCCAAGATATCTGTTACATTAATATTACTTACCCATGTATTCATGCTAAACATTTCAATTTGCTTACTACAGTTAAAACTATTGTACTTAAGGATATTGTGAACAGATGCTAATAAAGGTTTCTTTTTCCGAGCCCAATATGGAAATCTTAGCAAACGAGACAGCTCTGCAAGTATGTCAATAATAGCGTTATCGCGGGTTGACTTGGCTTTAAGCCAATACTTTGACGCTAGGTATTGCCTGCGAACATACAATGGCGGTATACACAACTCTGATTCCATCACGTGAATAGGCGTACTTTTAATAAAGCCACCTATGATTCTCAGAAACTTATTTTGTAACTTATCTAGCTTATCTATTCTAGTGCGGGAGCAGTTATCAAACAAAAAGCTTGCATAATCGAGGCGGCTGCGAACGATGGACAAATATAAGCGTCTCAAGTGAACTGGATGTACCCCCCATGATGAGCCGACTAGTACTTTAAAAATATTAACAAATTTCGAACATTTTCCATAAACTTCGTTTATATGTTTAGTCCATCTAATCCCTTTGTCTAACCATAATCCTAAATATTTAATATTGTCTACGGTTTCTAACGCAGTGTCGTTGATTTTAATATTCAAAATATTTTTACTAAAACCCCTTTTAAAAATACATATTTTGCTCTTGTTCCGAGAGATTTCTAAACCTAATTCAATTAAAAGCGAACTTAATAACTGTAAAGCGATCTCCAGTTTTTGACTCCCTTCTATGATATTTTTGTTATGTACATATAAAACTAAATCATCTGCATACTGTGATATATGTACTTTATCTTCTAACATCTTACAAATATTCATTGTAATAACATTAAATAAAAAACAAGAAAGTGGGTCTCCTTGCGCAATACCGATTCCCGTAATTCTTGTTAAACACTTATTTCCGACACTTAACTTTAATGTCCTTTCTTTAAGAAAATTCCATAAATAATAACAAATTTTCAGGCCGACCCCAATCCCGTCCAAAATCGATATAAGGACGGTTATATCAACGTTATTGTAGGCATTTACTATATCTATAAAACATCCGATTGTAGATTCACCTTCAGAAAACCCTATTTGTATTCTACTCGTCAAACTACTCAGATTATCTATACATGATCTACCTTTTCGAAATCCTACCATATGAGGCGAAAACAGGTTATTGTGTTCCACATACCACTCTAATCTTTTATTTAAAATTAAATGGAAAATCTTACAAACGCATGATAATAGTGAAATAGGTCGTAATGATGAAACTTCGTTGGGATCGCGGCCTGGCTTAACGATAGGTACGATGTTTACCGTGCGCCACTGCGTAGGTACAAAACCAGCTGATAAGAATCTATTGTATAACGTAAGAAGTAAACACTTCCCGTTACTCGGAAGGTGCTTAATCATAGAATATGTGATCCCGTCGCATCCAGGAGATGTATCCTTCGATTTGATACATACTTCGAGCTCCTGCATGGAGATATCAACATCTAGTTCAGGATTAAAATTCTTGAATATTGGCTGGTCTGGAGTGACGTGATCGGGAGCCAAAGAATTGAGCAAGTTCCACGCCTGTGCCTCACTTATATGTTGTTGGCTGAATTTGTGACCTTTGATCCATCTCATGCGCTGCCACATTTCTGAAGCTGATGTTTTTTGACTTACAGAAGAACATAACTCAAACCAACTGTTGCTTTTCGCATCTTTTATTAACTTTTCAGTTTCTGTAGTTACTTCGTTGAGAAAAGATAAGTTAGCTGGTGTGGGATTTTTTCTAAAACGTGCTAATGCTAATCTTCGAGTAGCCACAGATTTAGATAACGCGCTATTCCACCAGGGTTTAGGTTTAAACTTGGATTCGGGGTTTTGATTAATTTTTTTTAAGGGTATGTGAACATCTGCAGCTGTATTAACACTATCCAAAAATAGATCATAGAATTTTTGAAGATCTGCAGGAATTTTGAAATTATTAAAAATATCGTTAAGATAAGTCTTGTATCCATACCAATTAGCTTTTTTATAGTTTCTTTTAACAACAGGGTTATAGGGAACACAATAACTTGTACTCAATTTAATGACAAGGTGATCACTTTTTAAGTTTTCTTGAATAACCGACCACTTAAATTCTACCGCAATATCAGAGGAGGCCAGCGATATATCTGGAGACGATTTTTGTAGTTGTCCGCCAACTAATTTAACGCGAGTGTCACGACCGTCATTTAAGACTATAAAATCACTGTCCAACAAAGCTTCAAACAATATTTTTCCTCTCGTATCAGTTTTGTACGACCATGATACATGGTGAGCATTAAAGTCACCAAGTATCAGAGTACGGCGACTAAATATCGACAACATTTTTTTGAAAATGTGAGATGACAGGTTCACGCTTGGTGGACAGTAAATTGATATAATATTATCTATATATTTCGAATTAAAAATTTTGATGCAAGAGAGTTCCATACCGCAGTTAGGAAGGTTTAAATGGCATACCTGTGACTTGATTGATCTGTGTGTAAATATAGCTACACCTCCGCCGAAAGAGTCGCGGTCAGCGCGATAAACGTTATATTGACTTGCCCTTAAAGAGCTGCTACTCGACAACCACGTCTCACTTATACATGCTATATGGGCTTTTTCTTGTACTAATAGTTGTTCAAATGAGATTTGTTTTTTAATAATACTTTGGGCATTCCATTGTAAAATGTTCAGTTTAACGGTAGTCGTGCTAGCCATTGCGATCTAAAAATCCTAGAATTAAGCTCGCAACAGGCCAGTCTGAAATATTTTCAACCACCATTATTATAATCCACTCAATGCATAACTTAATCACCCGCTTCACTTTGGATTGAATGTCAAGGTTATTCAGGAATATCACTTCTTTTATTCTGGCTATTAGTTCCATAAAAGTACATTTATCCGGTAGTTGCTCCTCTGCAGCCCGTTCCTGGTGTATTTTCTCATTCTTTTCGTCTACATATTCTTCTATGTCATTCCAATCATTTCTAGTCTTCTTAAGTTTTTTTTTTGTAGGCTGCCTTGTAGGTAAAATGACACTCTTTTCAGATTGTACATCGGACGAATCGTATTTGGTTTTAACTACAGAACTATAACTTGGACGCGCTTCTACATCGATATGTTGTGTAATAGAATGAGTCATCGCCTGTGAGTTTATTTTACCGGTATGTGCGGTGGTGAGTGACTCTGCATACAATTTAGCTGCCATGCTGTAGGTGTAGTTGAATTCCGCCATAATGAGCCTTATCTTTTTCTCTTTCAAATATGCCGGACATGTTTTCGCCATTGCCATATGTCTTCCCGAACAATTCGTACATACAAAATCTGTAGTGGTACAATTTGCATGATTACCGCTACATTTAGGGCATACATTTCTTTTGACAGTACATGTTTTTGCTGTATGTCCTAGGGCCCAGCACTGAAAGCACTGGGTGACCGGGTAGACATACGGTTCAACCGTCACCCGTACTCCGTGAACATAGATAAAAGATGGTAACCAATTACCTTTGAAGCATAGACGCACAGTCTCCGATGGACTCCATTTGGTTTCTTGGTCCCTCTCTCGGTTTCTACGCGATAGCCGCTTTATAGACATAAGCTCAACCGTCTCTGAATATGAAATATTTTTTAAAATGTCTTCATCCGAGAGGTCTAAGTCGACATTTTTGATGACACCATACGAGTAACTCACTTCCGAGGATTTATTAAATCTCCATCCCTTGTTTTTCAGATCTTCAATAGAGAAAAAATCGCCAATTTTCTTCTCTTCTTGGAAAGTAACTCTTATTTTATAAGGATTCAAGTATTTTATATTAGTTATACCACTTATCTTCAAATTTGTAAACAGTTTCGCTAGTGCAAATTGCTTAGGTAAGGATGTTTCGCTAGTTATATATATATCGTTATTTTTCTCCTCTGTATTTTTTTTACTTGCTACTGGATCCTTCTTTTTTCCTCTAACTTGTTGCCACTCTTCATCACTACTCTCCTTTTCTGTAAACGCTCTCTTACCTAATATACTCGGGGGTGGTTGCTCATCGACCTCAATTTTAGAATCCTCTGCTTCTGCCATTGTCCGCCTAAACCGAGCGCGCGACAACGCGCTCGGCTAGGTAGATAGCAATTAAATCTAATCCGGGCTTATCGCGGCTCGCTTTGAACCAACAGATATTGTACTGAAATGCACTGCACGTCCGTCTCGTACGCGTACCGCAACGAGAATGAAAAAAAAAAAAAAAAAAAAAAAAAAAAAAAAAAAAAAAAAAAAAAAAAATATTTGAGTAATTTATAGTATTGTGTCGAGTGGAGACCACGCACCGGCAAGTGCAGCGTAGGAAGACCAGCCACGAGATGGAAAGATGACCTCATACAAGTGGCGGAAGGACGCTGGATGCAAGCCACTTCCAACTGGTCTTTTTGGAAAAAGCCCAGCTGTGTATATTTTAAGACTGATAGTCGTGCAATAGAGGAAGAATTCTGTACAATATATGTACCTTCGACAATCTTTCCGTAATAATATGTGTAACATTAACCGATTTGTATACAAAAGTGGCTGCTCCCTGCGATTTTACCCCAAATATTGATGAAATATAGCTTAAATCAGTTTCTAAGGTATATCTCTAAGCTAAATTCCATAACTATTGGTCAAATTGTTTGATAAAAAAGTAACAAAATACACAGGTGTATAGAAACACCAGACGAGTTAGTTGGTGGTCAATCGTAGATCTATTTTGTATTAAAAAAAATACAATTGCAATCGCTATTATAATATTAGTGCCTAACTCTCAAAGTTTCTCTGATATCTGAGTTCAGTGAAATATCTGAACATAATAATGTACTCAAATCTACTAAATAAAGGGAAAATCGCTACCAAAATTTTCGCTACATTATAAATATTATCGGATTTTGATGTTTATACCATAAGCGCCTATGCTTCAAGTTATGAATTTAATATTTTTTAACTGTTTAACGTCGATGTTATAATGAAATTTGAAAAGAGCAAAACGTACAAGCCTAGATATGTATGATTCCAATCAGTCAAAAAAGAAGAAATCAAATAATGTAAAAAAATATTTTTCCCTTTTGTATGGATAAATGCGTAGTAAACGTGTCTCTTTGAAACACAATACGTATATATAATTTTTATGTCCGGGTCTGTGTCCCTGTGTCCCTGAGACCCTGAAATAATTATGTAAACAAGTACATTATTACATAAAAATACCAGTCAAAAACCTCTTGTTCAAAAACCAAACGTCATCCGAAACAGTTGGAGGGCAAGGGCGGGGGAGAGTTCGACCGGAAGTGACGTTGCAGGTAGATAATAATGTGCGGCGCGCCCTCGCGTTGTGCAGCTTCCGGCGGCCGGGGTTCTGACAACGATAATCTTCAACATGGGTAATTCCCAAATGGAACTGTAGTAGAATGGAGTCGGCTTATCCGTATGAATTTATATATTTTTATTCATTTAAATATAATTCTTCGTTTATTCATAATTTTATTTACTCTTATTAAATACATTATATCTATTATAATAAAGTACTCGTACATAAACCACACATGATATTATTACGCACCTTATAGCATAGAAACACATAAAAATCATACCTTATCGGTTAATTTATCGAGATACCTTTCGTTTCAATAATAACAACATTTTATTCAAGATTCAACCAAGTTATACCTACTATGTGTGCGTTGTGCGCATGCCATTATTCAAAAACAATAGCGTTAATTAAAACAGGATAATCTGTTATTTATATACTGCCTAATTAACTATAATAAACATATTATTATATTAAATAAGGAAAAAAATAGTTATGCACTTTTTAATACCTACATCCTTATAGATCATGAATCGAAAATTATAAGAATATAAGTAATATTAAGTTCCTAACATCGTACACTTCAAAATTAGCTCCTTTATTCATAAAGTAAAAACCATGTGAAATAATATCTATGCCAAATATATAAATATCTATACTTTTAAAAACTTCAATTCTAATTTCTCTCAGTTTATTGATTTATTTACAATGAGGCATCACGTATTTATAAATTTAATTAGCAATCAGTTTTTTGGTCCTAAACTTAAGAAAAAAAATGGAGCATTATTATCTACCTAATAAGTGAATTGTTTTAAGTTTGTTTATATTCATGTTCATATTCTGGTGTAACCTAGTTTCATTCGTTTCAAATGTATGCTATTTTCATTCACTCTTAGTTTCTATGCACAATCAGCTTAACATATTTTTTACTGCATCAGTGATAACCTATGTTGGCTCATTTGTACTTAGTTTTTGCTTACATTTATCATGTACGAAAGCTTTTTGGTTGTCCATAGTAATAAGTAATAATTTTGCCAAATTTCGGGCAAATTTGTCCAGTAATTTTGGCGCCCATTGGCCACACCGTACAGACACACAGACACACAGAGACAGATATTAAAAATTGCTATTTTGTCTTCTGTATCGATTATAATAGTATGCTTTATTTACTAAACAATATTTTTCAAAAATATTTGTGTATAATGTACAGGTTTTGTTCCGTTAGTCTTATTATATATGTACAGATTAAAGTAACAAGTTTAAAATAAATAAATAAATATAATTTATAAAATAAATACAATAAAAGTAAAGTAAGTAAGTTCGTATAGACTGATTGGCCAACCTTAGTGTCAGAGTTTATAAGATTCATTAATCCGGCGACAAATAATGATACAATGGAATTTATTCGTATAACGAAAAAGTTAACGGAATCTGTATAAGAACCAGTGAATCCGCAAAGCACGGCGTTTTTCCAAAATAAATTATTGATAACCTAATAATCTCTATAGCATCCTCTGTTCCATGCACCCCAACGCTCCAGTGTAGTGACCCGGCGCGCCCCGCAGTAAACATCGCGGGGACACCTGGGCACAGCACTCCACGTCTTGCTACACTTCTAATGAAACGTCAATATTAGTATGGGGGATAACGATTTTATTGGTACTTACTCGTGCTGTACCATGATTACTTTAGTGACCTCGCTTTCCATATATCTATAACAAAAAAGAAAAACTGGCCTCACAGCTCCCCTGTCATCTGGTTCCTATAGTAAAAGGGCAAGATGGTATTATGTGAAAACTACTTCCAACATTTATTTATTATTTATATCATAGATCTAGCAGACGGTTTCGAAACTAAAATAACATCATCATTTTCATCACAACTGAAGAGTATCTCGGGGCGCAATAATAAATACGTACCTATATGATGGCAAATTGATGAATAATTGGCAAAAAATATAATATTTTTTACTATTACTAATAAGTGATAGTAAAATTACTTATTTATTACGAAAAAGTTCGTTGGAAGTTACGAAAAAACATATTTCTTTATTTGTGTGAGAGTTGTATTATTATTATTGTTCAATAAAAATATATCCTATGACACTCAGGAGTGAAGATGAATATAACGACACCTTGCACATTAAAATCGGTCAAGCCGTTTAGGTTGTAGGCGATCATATATAGAAACATACCTAAATACATACAAACATACATATACTTGAAAAACACAAACCTCCTTAAGCAGTCGGTAAATATAGTAACAATTTAAATATTTAACATTCTTCATATAAACCATCCGTAAATCATTATTTGTATCCTTTCCTAAAAGTATACGATACCCTTCCGTACTTTGCACAAGAAAACTACCCGACACAATGTGCCAATAAACTAAACATGTAATCTCGCCGTATTTTTTCAAAAAGGCCCGCTGTCCTTTGTGTTGGTTTACGGCAGGCGAGTTGTCGGTCCAATGCCAATGTTGTGGAAGCGCGTGGAAAGGTCGAGATATGGCTCGTATGGCTAACTCGCGTCGTAAATAAGGTGCAATGGATTCACCCGGACGTTTTAAATTTTTAGATGCGTTATATCAGCTAAAATAGTTTCCGGGGAGATGATTTGTTGATTTTGTAAAGAATGATTTTTATAAGTTTTTTTTTCTATTAAATGTCGGAGAAGATTTTGTATTATTTTTCTTGTTCTTACACGATATAGCCAAGTCAAAATACTCGCTGAACTGGTTTTTTGGCCTTCACGAAATTCATGTCATGTGGTAGCACGTGTTCATGTGGTAAGTACGAGTTGAATAACAATTGTTAATAGTTATTTATGTTACAAGTACAGTAAGTCGATTTTTACAAACAAGTAGACGAATGTATGCCCTCAACTTAGTCTCTAGCTTACATCATCACAGTATCCCTCAAAATTGCATTATTTATAAAGTGACACTAAATTCCTCTGCGACGCGATAACAATAAAGTCGTCTAGTACGCTCGTGGCATAGCTTGAGGCAAACAACAAGAACCGGTTTTGCATCGGCGCGCGCACACTGGGCTCACCTACATAACGCTACGGCGTTGTGTAGGTGAGCCAATAACATGATGTACTTATTTATACTTACACTTATTTTCCTAATTGCGGCATAAAATGTAGGCTCCGGGAAACAGAAATCCTAGTCCGGAGCCTGACGCACGTCTTTTAAATATATCATGTGAATATTGTGGCAATAAATAAATTTTGAATTTTTAGTATTGGAAAAATCAATTACGTACATATGTCAGATAACGTTATTTAGTACACTTTTGCGAAAACAACTACAATTACTTGTAATAAAAGAAACACTGAACCTTAAAAAAATAGTCAAAACTGGAAAATTATGGTTATGGATCGATGAGTTAACTTCGGGCCCCAAACAAGACAATAAAGCATGTGCCTTGTGTATCCAAATGTTTCAGTTTCTATTGGAACTAGTATTCGTACATAACTGAACTTGAACTGAAATCTTGTTTGTAAACTTTTAGTAAAAATAAAAGTGATAACTTTAAGAAATGAATGATAAAGATATAGTTTAGTCATTTGATAATATTCAATGAAAAAGTATGTTGCATCGGGAGTATTACCATCTGGCTGAGAATAAGCCGTCAAAACATCTTCAGAGTATTTTTTTCCAATCTTCCATTGAATTTTTCATGATATAGTATAGGAAATCACCGTATAGCGTATATCGTTTATTTACTTTCATAAATTTACATCTTAAGCTCGACATTAACCTAAACACTAATTCTAGGTAATATTAAAATGGATTATCCTGGTAACGCCTGTTTACCCAATGTATCCTAAACAACATCGCCACTCGAAACTCCCAGACAGAGTTGCTAATTGATCTTAACAGGAACACTTCACTGTTCTACCAACTTCTAGACCTATTTACGAACTACAGCTGTTGTACAATGACAATGTTGCACAATTAGTTCAAAACATTGTTTTACTTGAAGTTTTGGAGGATACGTTGAAAAATCATATCGAATTTGTTTTATTTTCCAAAAGTATGTTTTTGGGTGATTTTTTTTAATAAAGACTATGGGTCACTTACGTCTGTTTTGAGTCGAAAAATCCGACTATAGTTTCAACAGCGCAGCGCAAACGTCACTCTCGCTCGGTGACGCGCCCAATGCACTGCATTGGGTGTAAATTTGTAGTGTTTAACGTTTATTTAATATGCGTACAAATTTAAGCACATAAAATAATGTAAATAAGTCACATTACGGGCACAAATTGCGCTGGAAATATTATGCTCTAATCCAGAAAACTGTAAAGCTTGCACACTAATGCTTGGCAATTTAATAACTGGCATAGATGTGGAATTATAATCAGTGTCCGGTGTCTTCAAATCGCGAGTAAATAAATTCCTTCTAGGCAAGCGCGCTAGTACCACGCACCGTAGACCGCAACATCAGGTGAGCTAGCGGTCAAGCCTGTTTTCGAATAAAAAAATATCAACAAAAGGACTGTAAAAAAAGTCCTACCACTCTAAATGACTACTAGGTGTCGTTAAACATATCTTTGCAGTCGTATATCCTGTTCCATTTTGTTCCCGACTGCGCAAGAAGGAGGTATATGTTTTTTGGGTGTATGTGTGTGGATATGTATACACTCGTATGTGGGTACGTTTTTAGATTACCTGCTACAGTTGTATCTGCTTGACCGATTTTGATGAGCAAGATGTCATTCGATTTGTCTTTACTTCCCAAATGTCATAAACTATATTTTTAATAATAATGGTTGGATCAGATACAAAAGGCAGTCATCTTAGACACGGCACGTATTGGCAACAGGTTCCTCGGTCTCTAGCCCCTACCACCGGCAGCTTGAGACCTGTCCCGCTACCGGCGGCACCGTAGTTCTAAGTTTTTTTATAATATCTATATTACTTAGTTATAGTTACTAATTTGTATTTACATTGTTAATAACTTAAAATTATGAAATTAAATAAATAAATGGAATAATAATAGATACAAGTCTCGAAAAAAAAAACTTTTTGTAATATCTTATGATTTTATTCGTAACAAATAACTGATTTTACAATAATTATCTTATATTAAATTACAGTAGCTTGGCGATTACTTTCCCTCAAAAACGTGCATCCAATATCTTTCAAGCAAAACGCAAGTTTAAGTTATATAAAGAAAAAGCGCTCTTATGCAGTCGATTTTTTAATATAATAAATTTAGGTGATTTAATCTATCTAAATACCAAGCTTGTTTTTAATTTCTCATAACACGCATTGGTTCTCATAATTAACCCCTTGGGACCTCGTATCAGCTACGGCTGGGATTTCTATATTACTACGAGTACTATTGGGTTTTTCGTCCATTGATATGAATAGACATGACGTGACGTCACACAATAAACCTAGCCCTGTGGACCCAATGAACCCTGTAGTCCCTTGGGGGCTTTTGGGGTAAAAATCCAATGCACCATAAGGGAAAATTACTTGTTTTTATTCTATACTTCTGAATATTTTTATATCTATCCTTCTTTGTTTTTTATGTGACGGAGCGGTGAAAAGAGCTAGTTGCTCGCCTGATGTAAAACTTAAAAACAAACTAAGAAAAGCTGAAACTAAGAAAAGCTTGTATTATAGAACTTTTTAGATAGTTGATTGTGTATTTATATATATTTTTAGAAATACAGTCTTATAATCTTAATAAAACACTAGAATTTTCCCTGCCAATATTGCTTTTCCGAGTGGAACACGGTAACTATATAGGTACTCCTTGGCAATTTACTCCGATCGGAATTGCTATTTATGTTTTAAGTCTCTGATATACTTTACATTTTTATATTTAGAAATAAACTGTATAATTTGTTTGAGATGGTAACACAATTCATAGTAAAATAAGACAATTTTATGAACACATTATAGACCTCCCTACATTTTATGCCACGTGATGTTATACAAGAATAGACTGTAAAGTATTTTTCTAAAAAGTCAAGTTAGAAGACCAGTACCTAGACTGCTATAAAGACGTTATTCCATTTCCCATGCGTAAAATTTTGCGACCGAAACACGTAGCACCTGCGCTACGGGTGCTACGGGCGCTACGAACACGCGTAGTTCTCTCATCAGCGGACGCTTATTTCATTCTGCCCACGTAGCTTCGTGGACTTTACACGTTTACACAGAGTAGAAATAGAAAGAGAGTAACTATTCTTATTGTGTCGAAAGACTACAATTATGACACAGGTTTAAAAGGCAAGGTTATCTTCACAATCTAAGTTAGACTTCTTTGTTTTTTTTTTGATCAGCAGACTAGTCTGTAGTACCCACTGAAATATATCAATTTTATCATTGCTTAAAATATATTTAGACATTTGGAAAGCACAACAGCATCTGTTGATTTTTTTAGAATTATCAGAAATGACTCCAACAGAAAGGAGTTTTTGAGTACTAATTTAAATAATTGATTGACTTTGTCATAAATTAATTTGCTATAGTACCAATAATTTTATATACAGTAGACCTCTCGACTACATTAATAGACACCCAAACGTCATGTTATAAAAGTTCGATATTGGTTAGAAACTTGAACTAAGCAATATATTATATGTTTCTTACGTCATCTTATTGGTAAGTACTTGCTCTCTTGCCTCGCTTGATCAAACATACAAATATTCATTCATTTTAATTTTAAAAGCTACACTTCTTTAGATTTTCTAATCTGTACGTATACTAGTTCAAATTACCTGACTTTCCCTACGTTAGGAAAGGTCTGATTGGGCTTTTATGTAACGGATAGTGATAGTAGGGTGCTCTGATGAAACCTATAATTTAACTTGAATTACTTATGAATTCAAATTTGGAGATATTATGTGTAATTTAATCTGCGTTAGAAGCTGTAACGCCTCGTAAATATGGATAAAAAATGGAGAATTTGCTAACTGAGCAAAATTGTGATGTACTGTGCTTGACTGAAACGTGGGGTAAAAATCATCAGATACAGGCTATGAATATTGAAAATTACAAACTTGCAACTTGTTTTAATAGGATATTTTTCGAACATGGCGGAACGGCAATATATGTTAAAAATAATGTAGACTATAAAGTAAGAAGTGATTTAAATAAACTCGCCTTTGAAATGAATTGTGAATTGTCAGCAATTGAATTGAAATCGTGTAACATAGTAATTATTTCATTATACAGACCCGATTATGATATTACACTGTTTTTCAGTATTTTAAAAAAACTTTTAGAAAAAATTTGCAAGGAGAATAAGAAAATTGTAATTGCTGGCGATTTCAATTTAAATGTTTTAAAAGTTGATAAAAATATTCAGAAATTCGGACAAACACTTGGCAATTTCAATTGTAAATGGGTATTAAAAGAGCCAACTCGAACCCAAACAACAAAAAAGAAAATAACCAGTTCAACTTGTATAGACAATTTTATTGTAAATTTTGATGATCATAAAAGCTCCGTCTTAGGGTGTAAACTGTCCGATCACAATGTAATTAAAATAGAACTCCACAATCTTAAGAAAACTAAATTTGTAAAAGAACGTAAAAAATATCTGGCAAGAACCTTTTCAATGAATAATCTTAATTACTTCAATTATCTATTTGACAAAAATTATAATCAGTTAAAATTAGAAATAATGTCAACTACTGACGCGAATGAAAAAATGAGGATTTTCCAAGATGCTTTAAACCACTATTACAATATTGCTTTTCCAAAAGTATTAAAACAAGAATCAATAAAACGCAATAAGTGGACTACATTAGGTATAGAAACGTCAAAGAAAAATTTAACCAAATTAGAGATACTACAAGGTCATGATCCTAGTGAACAAAGATTGCTTCTCATAAAGAAATATAAGAAAATTTTGAAAAAGGCTATGATTTCAGCAAAAAAGTTACAATATCGGCATAGAATAAATAAGTCTACAAATAAAATAAGAGAAACATGGAATATTATAAATGAACAAGTAGGTCGTAATAAAAAACAGAATTCAAGTTCTAGAATCCACTCAGTAAAAAATTGTAAAGGGGAGACTGTTACGGAAGCCAAAGATATTGCAAATCTATTCAATGATTTTTTCCGTAAAATTGCTCATAAATTGACAAGTAACTTAGATATTAGTGCTAAAAATTGCTTGAAGTATCTAGATGAGTCAAATAAACCACAAACATCAATTATATTCTATCCATTGGATTATAAAGAATTAAGAACTATTGTCACAAATTTAAAACAAAAATCAACTTTAGATATCTATGATATGAGCACTAGGACCTTGAGAAATATTATTTTAAATAATAACAACATCTTTGAATTAATACACAGTATTATAAACTCTTGCTTAGCTGATGGTGTATTTCCCGATGTATTAAAACCAGGGAGAGTGATACCTCTTTACAAGAAAGGAGATTCATCAGATCTTAATAATTATAGACCAATATGTATACTACCTGCTTTATCTAAAATACTAGAAACTGCCCTCAAGTCCAGAACAGTACAATTTTTTGAAGAAAATAATCTATTCACTGTTGCTCAATTCGGTTTTAGAAAAGGTCGTTCGACTGAGATGGCTATTAGAGACGTAATTTACTTTATTCTTGAATCTTTAGACGGCTCAAACAGATGTTCAAGCATATTTTGTGACTTATCAAAGGCGTTTGATTGTTTGAGACATGATATACTAATATTAAAATTAAAATTCTATGGCTTTCGTGGCACTGAATTAAACATGATGAAATCTTACCTAAATAAACGTAGCCAAACAGTATGTGTTAACGAATCCTCTTCTTTAGACGGAGATGTGTCAATGGGGATACCACAAGGTTCAATTTTAGGTCCTTTGTTATTTTTAATCTATATAAATGACCTCGCAAATGCTATGCCAGAATGGATGCATGTATGTCTTTTCGCAGATGATACTCATGTTGGAATTAAAGATAAAAATATTGAAAATCTAGAATTGAAAACAAATAAGGCATTGGACTTGCTTAAAGAATGGTTTGATTGTAATGGTATAATTCTAAATTCTAATAAAAGCGTCGTAATGCAATATCAAACGAGATTAGGTGTTTTTGAAAATTTTATCAGTAAAGAGAATGTTTTTCTGGGGTATACAATAGATAACACAATTAATCATACAGCTCACATTGACAAATTATGTAAGAAAATTGCTAGTGGAAATTATGCTTTGTTTAAACTTAAGCCGTTAGTAGATAAAACAACTCTTATATCGGTATATTACGCATATATACATTCTGTGATTAGATATGCTGTTACAATTTGGGGAAATGCTATAAATGTTATTAAAGTTTTAAGATGTCAAAAAAGAGCAATTAGGATAATTGAATGTCTGAAAAAGCGTAGTTCTGCACGAAAATATTTCAAAAAAACAAAATAATGACGGTGATATCACTTTACATATATAATAGCCTACTAGAAATACATGAAGCTGATTTACAGCAGAATAAAGATAAGCATACGTACAATTTAAGAAATAAAGAGAAGTTGTATATCCCAAAGACTAGGTTAGTAAAAGCAGAAAAACAAGGGCGTCATATCAAAATATTACTGTATAATAAGCTGCCAAATTGTATTAGCAAACTTGATTATAGTATGTTTAAACATAAATTAAAATCTTTCTTTGAAAATAACCCTTTTTATAAATTAAGTGAATATATGGAAATGGATCTTTCAAAATCCTCATTTTTTACAAATACAGAGCAAGCACAGTCACGCGTAACAAAAATATAATAATATTTTGGTATTTGTAGTTGTACTAGTATATATACTTAATTAACTAGATAATATATTTTTAATGATAGGTATTGATATTTTTGATTATTCTTGTTTTAACGGTTGGAGTCTTAAAGCAAGTGTAATTAAAATTTATTGGATACCATAATTTAAATTAAATCGATTATATGATTTTATTTATGCTATTATCATAAAATTTAGTTAATTTATCATAATATGTGTAAATCTGACTTACCTGTAACATGTATGTTATTCAAGGTTAATAAATATTCTTATTCTTCTTCTTCTAAAGATGCTTGCTTTCTCTTCAGAATCTATTTGGAAGGCAAATGTTGCTAAAATATTTATGTATACGTTAACACAGTATCTAGTAATAGTTTAGTAATCATAGTTTTCTAGTAGTAGTTTAAATAGTAATTATTTGCTAAAATATTTTTTTTTTTTTGGATAAAATAAGATTTTTAGCATATAATTTTATATGATAATAGTTTAATTGTTTTCCCCTCACAACTTCGGAAAGATTCTGTTTGTCATTAGAAATCTGAGTGCAAAAGTGCATTTTGTCCGCTAGCGTGTAAAGAGTTTTTAAAATTCGATCCTTTCTATTTCATACTTTTCTATGCCACAAGTCCACTGAAAATGCATTAAATACTTATTTCATGTCAGTGCGCCAACCTCATTTCTTTGAATAATCGCATTGGCCAGCCACAGGTGGCAGCACTGGACTGAACTGCTGTGCCAAGAAATTATTGTCTATCCAGTCAAGTTATTTAATTTTTTCTTTTATAATATACGTAATACAACTTTATAAGTTCTACTAAAATAATTAAAAATGGTATTTGTTCAATCTTTCAAAGACTAAATTTACATTACCATTACCTAAATTGGCAAAAGAAATATCCAGGCAAAGTTCACAATACTGATCAATAAATTATACCATTAAAATACTTGTGTATTACTTTTCCATTACACAGTAAAACACAGTGACAGAAAGATATAAACACTCACACCAGACAAACTATCGAAAGTAAAAAAAAAACAATATCCACGATCCACCATACGTACTACTTATATGTTCTGTACTACGTAGCCTATGCAACTAATACACTTCCGTCACAGGTTGCGAGCAGATGTTTCCATTTCCTGAATGTTGTGGCATTTTTAAAGTGTCTAAAGAAGTAATTGCTCTGCCAGTTACCGCACGGTGGATTTGTGAACTTCCGGTTGGATCTGGTATACACTAGTTTAGTCTGGTTCGGTCTGGATCTAGCCAGATTGGGTGTGCTCACATTATACTCTAGCGATACTTTTAAGTTTTGACAAAGTTAGTATCTTTTCTTACTTTATAGTAGCATTTGGATTTAGCATAACACGCATTTTTATCTGCTACTAAAGATGTTTTGTTTAAGCCCCCGACGCAAAAATAGAGGTGTTTTAAGTTTGACGTGTGAATCTGTAGATTTGTGTATCTGTGTGTCTGTTTCTGGCATCGTAGCTCTCAATGGTTGGACTAATTATGGTCTTGTTTTTATTTTATTTGTAAAATAATTTCATCGAGAGTGTTCTTAGCTATGTTTCATCAAATTCGGTTCAGCCACTTATTTTGTTGGGGGTTTTTGAGCATTCTAAACTATTATTTGTAACAATAGAGACTGGTAGGCGTCTACTGTTAAAACAAATTATCTTATTTTCTCTAGATTTTTTTTCACTCACTGTTTAACTTTTTTTTATGCACCTAATTAGACGTCTTTTATATTACAATTTTCGACTATTATTACGAAAGTTCTATGTTTATCTCCTCAATTTGACAACACAATTAGATAAACCCCACATTAAAACAAAGAATACTTCATAGTTTTAAATGTTCGTTATTTTAATATTGTATAGTAAGATTTTGAGTGAGAAAATTCATGAGACGCAAAACACATACTTCATAACATCAAAGCTATTTTCGTAATCAAATAAAACTTCATTCAAAAAATAAATACTAATAATTATTATGAAAACTTCAAATCCAAATTGCAATATAAGTTCAGTTGCACCCTCAAACAGATGTCAGTTAATAAATATTCCACGTTCTGATACAGAATGTCCAAATATTTGTCGACCGTCAAAGCGGGTAAAGCCGTCGGCTAAACTCGTATGTAAAGCGCTATGAAGTGGTAACTTTGCCAAAGCTGGTTGGTAAACCAACTTCGGCCAATAACTTCACTGGCTGCGACCCGCGGTTTCTTCCACCAAACATATTTTACTAAACTGTTTGAAAATTTGTGAGTACGTACGTATACTTAATAATCCTAGTTTGCATTGTGTTACCAATTTAGTAGAGTACGTTTGCACAGCCCAAAGCGCTAAGAAAGCATTGAAATAGAACATAGGGTTCACGAGTGACGTGCTAATGCAAGGTTACTTGCTACTTTGCTAAATTACTAGACTTTGTTTAAATATAGTACTATCGTGGAAAAAATAGGTACTAAAGTTTTCATTGCACAAAATAATGAGATAAGGACAACATTGCCCTAGTTCTCGAGCAAAATATTAAGAACAGCAGCGCCCTCAATGCCAATATAGTTATTTTCCCGAACATACTCTAGGATAATATTATGTACACTCATAATGTTTTATGTGTACAGGTTGTTTGTTAGGCATGTTACTTATTCGCAAGTGTATTTTTAGTCCATTATATTATTATCATTAACATTTTTACTAATACTGGCTTATTTTTTCAAAAAAAGAAACACGAACACTGCATAATGCATGCAGCCGCATTATATTTATTTCACAGACAATCTATTATACCTAAACATACTGTTAATGTGTACTGTATTATTAATCCATAAACTAAAACGAGTCTAATGACATACATACGTTATATTCCATACAAAAAGTTAAGGATCTATATATACATAGACATATACATACACTCAAAAAACATTTCATTACCTTTCTTCTACAGTTACCTAAAAACATGCATATTACAGTAGATTAATACATACATTAAAAACACTCCAAACCACATTTATACGGCAAACGAGCCGACTCAACTCAATTTAAGCGACTTAAAATTTTAATTATGTCCAACAGACAGACAGACCACCGTGACACGTGACAGTCCTTCCTTTGATGTCCCTTGTCCATTCGAGTACAGTATCACCGCCTTGCCTGTAAAATATAATGGAGGCGCCAGCCTCGTACTTCCCGAAAAACCTGACAAAATATCCATGCAATATTCTTAGTTCCACGAATTCGTCGCGTGTATAGATATGTTGGTCAGTTTATAGTCTAGAGAGAGAGTTTAATTGCTAGCTCGTTATTTGAGGATTATTTACAGAGCCCAGGTTTTAATCACACTGATCGCAATGAGTGTTTTCCTGCACGTAAGTTGTTTAATTGCCGTCAAATTGATATGCGTCGGTGAATTGTTAGCATTTTCAAATGGAATTGGTTGGTATTAGAGTTTATATTTTCATTAATTTGTAATAAACACAGGCATAAAATATGTTAAAATACAATTTGTCTTTGTGTGGTGATATATTCATGTGTGCTAAGTATTTTATTATTTGAAAATGTAAATATTTTTAACACTATGGCGCAAAGATTTTTTAATTAGTTCAACTCAAAATATATATTTTTTATCAGCCCTGTTTGTACAACGTATCCCACTTCTGGGAACGGGCCACCTTCTCATTGTCAGAAGGGAAAATAATAAAATTTATGCAATAACAACTAATAAAGTTCTTAACAGACCTCTTGCGTATATTTTACAAAATTCAACAAATTTTACTCTCTGTTTATCACAAGCAAAACTATTTATTTATATTATCGTCATTGATTAAATGACAAATCTCACTCGTGTTTATTTCACTCCTTTTATTTATTGCGTACACCTAAACAAACTTGTAACTTTTGACAAATCTAAAAATCACTGGTATAAAAATTAAATATCAACAGTACGAGCGGTACTCCCACTATATGTGTTAGCCAGATATAACAAGCAAAGATACTCCCAAAGCAAAAAAAAAAGGTAGCATAAATATGGGCTCTCGTTAGATTAGATTTCGCTCATTTTGTGTTTTGTGTCTGGTCTAATATGATCATGGCCACTCGAAACATTCGATCTTAGCTGAATATTATGTCCAAAATGACATTTATAAATATTTGTTTACTTTTTACACATATTTTTTCTTTATTTAACTTACTTAAATAACTAATTTTAATAATAGAGCATGCACTTGCTTAAAATAAATAAATGAATATTGGTGGACATTTCACACAACACCATCTAGCCCAGACTAAGCAGAGCTTGTACTATGGAAACTAGATGGCTGATAGAATACATATATACTTTTTTTTTTTGTAAATACATACTTATGATACATAGAAACACCCAGACATAGAACAAACATCCATGCTCATCACACAAATGCTTGCTCTGGGTGGAATCGAACCCACGACACGACCTACAGCTTGGCAGGCAGACATACTACCAACTGAGCTACGAGGCCAGTCAAAATAAAAAATAGCTGAAGCTAAAATGAAGCTGTTTGCCGTCAAAGAAAAAGCTAAAGCAACCCAATTAGTATATGACTAACACCACTTACATATTCTCATTTCACAGAATTTCAAAATCATATCAATGTATCAAAATTTTAAGATAATTAATAAAAATTCTTCCTTTTTTCAAACTTTCTAAAACATAATGAACCTTTAACAAGTACCATCTCCTGTTATTCGTGTAATAAAGAAGATTCGCGACATAAAATCGAACATCAACCTCCCGATACAGCTGTTGGCAATGAAAATCTTTACAAGCGAGACCGGGGGCTGATTCAAGACGGCGTCATAAAAGCTTGGAGCCCCCAATCGATGGGGCTTCCGTGATGCCTCCACTAAATTCTTAATACCTCACGTAACTGTTAAGGTTAGGAGGGAGACAACGCACTTAAGTTTTATTGTGAAGCCTTGAGCGCGGCTCGTCTTGTGTCCTACAAGGATGCAATGAAAGCAAGAGAAATCTTACATTTAAATCAAACTACGTATTGAAAACAAATTTAAAAAAAAATATATTGTTAACTTATTTTTTTTTTTACTTTTATTGGTCTGGGGTATACATATACTTTTTGTGTACTAGTTTAGTTTAAGTATGTGTAGTATGTATATTTTTTGTTGTAGTTAATAAAGGCTTTTATAAATTTAATTTATGAAAGTTCACCTCAAATGTGAAATTTCAAGATTTTGTTTATAAGATTTTTAATAATCTTTAAAATTTATAGAAAAATCGATCGAAATGTTCTAAAGCTGCTTCGTTAACTGAGAAACATTTTATATTAGACATAGTCTTTGACTCCACTTATTAATGTTTCTTTTTTAAGATGTATACCGTTTTGACAAATATTTATTAGTACCGCTAGGTTAATAGAATAGGTATCGCTTAATCGCAATACATACCAAAACTGCCAACCCACCGATGCAACCCGGCAGCCTACATTGCATAGGTAGGGACTATGTTGGCAAAGTTGCAGACATAAAGTCAGCAGGTCGGCGTGTTTGATGTGTATTTAACGCTTTAAAGTTCCTGTTATTCGCTAAATTCAATAAATTATAAGTTAAATTGTGTTCCAGGGTTGTGTTAATTATTATTTAACAAAAAAAATGTCATTACACAACTCACTTTGGGTACATAATTAGCATATAATGGTGCCAAAGTAAATGCAAAACATAGCTGCATCTTTGCACTTCTTGTTTTTCGTAGGACAGCAGTCTAGCATGAAACAATGTTAGTGTCGATCGATGATAATGCACCAGCAGCTCGAGGGAGATCTATGAGGAAATATCTAGAATATAAACTTGGAGATTGTTTTTGAAAGATATTTTCAGAAGTTAGTTCAGCGGAGTTTCTATTCTATGCCGGTAAGCATCTTTAATGGCTTTTTAAATATTTTAAAAATACATACCTAACAGAATGTGAAAGAAGACACTTCAGAGAACACTTTCTGCGGATCCATGTATATTAATCAACACCGATAAATCTAAAACCTGTGGATATCATACGTCATCTATATTCATAAGAAAAATGTAGTTTAAAAAGTGACGAAAGTAATGTAGATTTTAATATATTCCAAAATGCAAAGTGTTAGAAACCACAGACCTTAAAATTATTTGAAATATACGTGATAATTAAATCCATTAAACAGACTTCTTTCAATGGATAATAACAAAAACTATTGATTATATTTATGTAATTCATAAAATGATGTCATCGTCGTTTGCACTATGTTATTGCCCACCGCTGCTTGTTTTTAATCGACTTCCAAAAAGAAGGAGGTTCTCAATTAGACTGTATTTTTTTAATGTTTGTTCATCGATTACGCCACCAATTATGAATTGTTTTTGTTTGATAGATAAAATACCTCTACCTCTGTCCAATATAAATTTTATCAAAATTGGTTCAGCACTTTGGTTTTTATAATAAAATAACTGAAAAAATGACGTCCAAACAAACGAAATGCACATTTTGAAGTTGTTTTTTTCAGTTTTTTTAGACTTATGTTTTACGTCTTGCTCTCTATGCCAAGTAGATAAGATCCGATATTTTTCTAATAAGTGTTCTAAAACTTGCATGTCACTTTAAACACTATTATTGACAAATATTCATGTAAAATATGCCCTGGAATAATATAATAATAGAAGAATACATGCCCTAAAATAGAAGAATACACTATTTGTTCCTAGAAATGAAGTCCTGGATGGTAGCGTCTAAACCTGAGACGCTCTTATGAGCTATTGCTAGTTACCATTTAGTGATATCCATTTTAACTGGCTCAGTATACGTTACTGTCTCTGCTTTTGCATAACCTCTGTGAATATGTCAAAATCATACTAGCCCGCTTTTTTTAAATGCAGGTACTTAATGTAGAAAAATAATAAATAAATAACAAATATTAGTGGATATTTCACACGATACCATGTAACCCAAACCAAGCAAAGATTGTACTATGGGAACTAGACGGCTGACAGATACATACTTTAAAAAAAATACATACTTAAGATTATATAGAAACACTCAAACACAGAACAATCATCCATGCGCAAAATATTTGTCCTGGGAGGGGATCGAGCCCACGACCTACAACTTACCAGGCATACTACCAACTGAGCTACGAGGCTAGTCAGATATGAATATAGATACATCCAATGCAATCTGCTGAACAAAATAATATCTTTCAAAATTGTGTAAGAAACAAACGCAACTATATCAGTACTTAATCCTATTCAAGGGCCGGGCACGGATAACTAAGCCGATTACATCGACAACTGACAACCCTAACAAACGCTCACGGATGACAACCCTCCAAGTGCATAGGCTAGTTTTTAAGTCAGTACATAAGCTCAACACAAGTATAATTTTAGAAAACTCAAAAACACCCGACAATAAAACGGTTAAGCAGATTTTGATGAAACAGTTTAAAACATTCACGATGATCCTTTTTCAAACAAAAAAAAACAACAAATTAGTTATTAATTAATTAAAAATTAGTCCATCCGTTTGAGAGCTACCATGCCATAGACAGACACACAGATACACACGTCAAACTTCTAACACCCCTTTTTTTGGGTCGGGGGTTAAAAATAATAAACGCTTCATACATTAAGCTTTGCATTAGAAGCTTCTGTGTGGTCACAGAATTCAATTTTCAGTAGATAGTATAACATACAGTAGTATATGCAGATCAGACACTCTCCGCCTCCCGCTAATCTTGGTTTTCTCGTCCGCTCATTTTTCATACACAAAAATTGGTTTACACTCGTTAAAGTTATAACGAAACGTAGATACAAAAAATACAGTCAAAATAAAATCTATTATTAACCGACTTCCAAAAAGAAAAAAAAGAGAAAAGGAGGTTATCAATTCGGTCTGTATGTTTGTACACCGATTACTCAGTCAATTGTGCAATTATTTTGATTATTCTTTTTGTATTTGGTAAATCCTACTTCAGAGATGGTCCCATATAAATTTTACCAAAATCGATGCAGTACTTTGATTTTTATGACAAAATAACTGGTAAAATATCATCCAAGTGCCTGTAGAAAAGTGAAAAGCATACACAATTACACATGTATTGTATTGCGTATTTTGAAGTAGGTTTTTCCAGTTTTTTAAACTAAAATTATTTGGATTCCGTTAAAAGTATAAAAAGTGACAAATTTCATATACTGTCAAATCGAATAGTGTGGATACAGGGACTTGTTAGAGTTAGATCCAAGTTCGTCTTGTTATAACTTGACTCAGGGACTTAGCTATGACATGCAGACAAACCAGGACTTTAAAGCACGTAACTACTTTTATGCGAGTACATTCTACGTGAGGGACAAACATGTTTACGGATGCGACGCTTGAATTTTAAGTTTGCTTATTGAAATTGAAGAGTCGTTTTCAAAGCAAGTTTTCTTGGTATTTTGTATGAAGAATGTTTTATGGTTAGTGAAAATATAAAGAGCTGTTTGAATGCGCGGCAATTTTTTTTCTCATATCGATCCTGCATTTCAAAAATACATAATCCCTGAATGTAATACATTATCTATTCTCCTTTCGAGAAATTATCAGCTTTGTCATCATCATCACTCCAACATCAAATATTGGCGTGCTATGTCGGTGACTTTTGTTTGTCTATGAATCGCTTAATTTCTGATTCGATCTCATAAAAAGATTCGGAGCTTTTTCCATAGCTTGTTATGACTTTTAACTTCTTTTTGGGGAACATGGCGAGTGATAATTAAAAGCTTAAAATAAAGACTTACTGTATTTTAAGTAACTATTACTATATACCTAATATGACATCTGAAATTATTATTCATATTTCTAGCTCAAAAAATCAGCACAACAATACTGCTACATGTTTTCAAGGCCTAAAAACACCATTTGACTTACTTATGCCCTGATTAATATTAATATTACACAAATGCCCTTAAGCGAGCAACAAAACAAAATAGCTACTACAAAAAAATGCGAACGTGTTAACACAATCCCTACCCGTGTCACGGACCAGGCCCGGATTTGGTTAACAAGATTAGAGAGCGAAAAATGCGAGACAATGAAGCTGAATTAACTGCGAATGGGTTAACCCACATATTGTGACGTCACGGAATGACTTTTAAAAGTGTGCCTTAAATGTATTGCTGTTATCTGACAGAAAGAAAATGTTTTTGTTGTGCACAGACCATTCACATGTAAATTACCTCTGCCTCTTCTAATTTTATTTCATAAAACATAAGGCCAACCTTGGCCCTAGACTTCTAGATCAAGTCTAGTCTATCTATACGGGTTACATTATACATTATTTTCATTGTTTACAAAAATAAAATAAAACATTTCAAATAAAGGTTTCTGTGAAATGGAAGTATGGATTAAATATAAGAAATAGCATGAAAGTGTTATTTGAACAATATTTTCTGGCATGCATAGTTATATCAAAGTTAACATTTTTGTATAGAATTATTAAAAACTAGAAAATTACACACTAGCAAACGACATCAACAATTGAGTTTTATGTATGAAAAATTATTATAAATGTTTTTTTTTATAATATATGTATATTATGTAAATACATATTATACATATATAATTCTTACATAAGGAATATTTCAGGTAATTAATTCAATAATTTTACGTCTTCAACAATATAGTTTGCGCGAGCAAGACAAAAAACCGGGTAAACACAAAATAAAAGACTTATTTCTGAACTGTTATGAACTATGAAAAGTGCGAAACTTAACCTCAGGTAACTTTCTCATTTCATCAGTCAATCGCATAAAAAATACAAGGAAGTACAAACGAGTAGTTTTATTAAACGCATACACAATGTGGTACACAACCTAACAATTTTATGTCATATTTCACATGAATTTAGCTACACAAACACGTTGTACCTAAACTCTAAACAAAGCTATACAAGACTGAACGACTCATAAAACCCTCACTAACTGTCGCCATAAACTGCGACAGCTCCTGGACTATTCGTGAAATAGTTTAGGAGCTAGTTCGTAATTAAGCCTGCCTGTGTAATGAGCTCTTCATCCCCGGATCAGGGGATGAAATGACGAGTTTCGGGGAAGATTGAAGCAGAATTTAGAACTATAAAACAATTTTTTACGTAAGTAGAGTTCTGAAAGTGAAATTAGATTTTTGTGATGATATTTCAAATGATCCTCTTTTACTAATGATATATGAGGTTTATTATTTTACGTAATATATGTACGTATTATATTTAACGTTTTGGATATCTGGACACAATGAATTCAAGAACTTTTGTAACTCTGAGATATTAGGTGTTAAAATTTGTTACATTTCAAGGAACTTGTAACTTCTCAAAAGTCTGGATTTACACTAGTATCTAGTTTTTATATCGAAAATATAAACAATTCCTGTGTTTCGCAACTTTACCTGCCACTATACAAGAATCGCTTATATTTTCAAGATAAAAACTCCGAAATCCCGAATCATGCACGATTCTGTATGTTAGACAATTTCAACCCATTGTAAAAACTTTGCCTAATTAACCCCAAACGTGTCCCTGTACTGATCTCGCCGTCTGTGTACTATTTACTTTTTTAACACGTCTGCTACCCCTCGATAAATTGTGACCTTTGTCGGGGGATGAAACGACTGTTGTTTATGTATGTAATTCTGCGCCCGTACCTTCCCCCTGTTCGGGAATTAAAAAGTTTGTAGGTTGTATTTTAATTTAACTGTGCACCTATGTTAGCTTGAATTAAATTTAAATTACGTTTTATTTATGTTTTCTTAGATAAAAATAGTAAAATTAATCTAATGAAGTACCAAGACTTAAATAAATATGAGCTTTATATTGACATTTATTTGAGCCGGATCGAATCGGCCACATTTTTATTGACTGATCCAATGTTGTAAATAAGCCTCTCGTCGGCGTAGTAAGGATAAATGTATAGTGCATCACGCTTACTAAGTGTGGGTTGATATACGTCACTATTTTTGAGAACTTTTAGAGTTTCAGACATTCACTTCTTGCTCTCAAATCTTCCTTTACAGTTGGAACGACTAACAATTAACAATCCTCTAAATCCTCCTCCTTGTAATAACAGATGTGTGTCCTAGAATTTAAGCGCAGATTTCTGGATTCGAAGTCAAATGGTTTTTACGATGACGACATAGCTATAAACGAGTTTTTCATATATAGATACAATTCACACTCAGGCACTTTCATACATTGATAAAACATTATTTTCTTCTGCTTATTTAAATTATTTACTCTATAAAATGCCATCACAAAGTGCTTTTCATATAAAAGAATTATATTTTATATTTTGCATTATCTGGAAGTCAAATACATCAAAGAGCTCAAACTAAGGCAAATAGCAAAAGGGCCCATAATAACATTGTCATCTAAACAAAACATCGACTCTACGACGTAGCACTGTAGAGCTTCGTAGCCTCGTAACCGGTTGCCGTAGGCGACGGGCTTCATGCAAAGCGTACATGACGGGCAAATATGTCACCCGTAGACCTTGATATATGACGGGACCACCGAGCTGTTAACTTATGGAGTTCCTTACCTTACTTTTTAGGGATGACAAAATATGAAAAATTGTTATCGATATTTTATTTGTTTACAACAATAATAAAACAAGCAAGAGTTTTCTAAGAAATAGTAACTATTTTCTTGTTTTAGATTAATAGTTTAAATTTTATTTTTATTTAAGGTAATTAAATATTTTTTAAATTAAAATAACAACAACATGATACCCAAACTTTCTTTGGAACTTTCTTTACAAAATTTCCATTCCATTCCATTTCCAGAAAGAAGGTCCATTTTACGCAACCTCACGTCAAAAGGGGAAATTTAATTTGTGCCCAGAAAATAACAAAACCGGTCTGAAATTTGTACATTGTATATTTCTCACAATATTCTATGTGCCCATCCTGACATCTCCCATATCACCCCGATATCGACATTTCTCATCCCTTACCATCCACTTTACATTCATCGTGCCGCTCTCGCCGGCAAACGACTAATCTCCTGATATATCGACCTACCTTCTTTATCTGAAGCGTATCAAAAAGTGCCCCTATATCAGCTACAAGATTATTTGGAGCAATGCCTTCAAGTTTAAAATAGACTGATTATATTTTATATAACATTTAAAGAAATGGAGAACAATTAAAATGACGTAGATCATGCAGTAAAGGATTATAGTATCCTCTTAAATAGTAATAATTTACACTTGAATAATTTAATACTTAGTTTAAAGAACGGTAAATAAATTTATTTCTATCAGTAGAATTAAATGTTCATACACTAATATTTGTCGTTTTTTATAATAACTATATCTAAACAAGTATCTGTATTAAAAGAAAAACAAAATACCCGACTGCAGAAAAGCATTTTGAAAAACAAATTTTTTGAGATTACTTTTTGCCGCCAAAAATCCTTGATTATGTTATTTTTTTTATTTTGATGTACCCTGTGTCACTCTCACGACTAAGACAAATCTATTGATACTCACATAAAAATACGACAAGCCATTTAGGCTCTAGGGCGTGCCAAATAAATATACATACACTCGAAAAACACAACCCTCCTTTTTTAAACTATCACGGTCATTCATTAAAACACTATTATTATTAACGGGATATTTACCGTGGTTCGCGTTAATTTTGAGCTCCCGATATTTAGTACGTTTTTTTTTATCAGCCCTGTTTATACAAACTGTCCCACTGCTGGGCGCGGGCCATCTTCTCATTGTGTGAAGGGTTAGGCCATAGTCTGCCACGCTGGCCAAGTGCGGGTTGGCAGAACTCATTAAGAACTCTCAGACATGTAGGTTTCTTCACGATGTTTTCCTTCACCGTTTGAAGTTGCCGACAATCAACAATACGCACATAGCTTCGAAAAGACAGAGGTGCGTGCAGTGGGATTCGAACCCAGGACCTGCAGATCGCAAGTTGGTCTTCCGACTAGGCTGCCGGAACCTTGAGTCGGGTAACTAGGTATTCTTTTTTAATAAACATTAAAGCAGGTAACATTTCATAGAAAAAAATTGAGAACCTCTTTTTAGCAGTATTATCACGTTATGAGGTAAATACATGTGTAAACAAAACTAAGCATAATCAATTTGTAACGTTGTATCAACACCAATAGACCCAAACAAAAAGGACAAATGATAAAAAAGCGGCCGGCCGTTTTGTATCACTTCTAAATAAACTCAAATAAAACAAGCCAGTCCTGTAAAGTCGCCAAAACAGTTAGAAAAACTCACAAATCTCAAGACAACAAACACAAGTCGCCTATCTACAGCAAATGAGGATTGAACTAACTTGATACTTTTTTATTTGTAACCATGTTAATTAATGCCAGTTTCTAATTTTATTGCTACTTAAATTTTTTACTATTATTTTTAACTTCGAAACCACAAAGAAATAAAAAAAGTGTAAAAACACAAGCCTAACCATTCATTCCATTCAACCTGTTTGTACAAACTGTCCCACTACTGGGCGCGGGTAATATTCTCCGTGTGAAAAGGGTAATCTACCACGCTGTTCAAGTGCGGGTTGGCAGACTTCACACATCTTTAAGATTATTGAGAACTCTCAGACTTGTAGGTTTCCTCACGATGTTTTCCTTCACCGTTTGAAGTTGGCGGCAATCAACAATACGCACATTACTACCAGAAGACAGAGGTGCGTGCCGCGGGATTCGAACCCAGGACCTGCGGATCGCAAGTCAGACGGTCTCCCGACTAGGCTTCTGGGAACTTTAGCTGGGACAAGTTATTTTTTTTTTTGTTAGAAAATAGGCTTTTGACCGTCAAGTCACCTGGTGTTAAGCGACAGTTACGGTCTACGATTGAGCGCGCTTGCCTAGAAGAAACCTATTCACTCGCGATTTGAATTATTCGGTAAGAAAATTATTATTACTCTATTCTATTCTACCCATTCAGGAAGCGCATTCCACATTTTGGTGGTACGCACAATGAAAGTAAAACTAAAATACAGTTCATGTTTGCTTTGTACATTTTGACGGTCTTAAAACTAAAGCCTACATACAGCCTACATTCTAAAGTATCAAGACATGATGTGCTTTGGCTTTTGAAGTAGGAGGAGTTTGACAAAGCTTTTATTGTCGGTGGATCCCGGCCGGCGAGCTACGATAACGACTTCAAAACTTGGGGCCAACTCCGCTGCACTTGGAGCATTTTGTGCTCTTGTTTACCATATTATTCTGATGTGCTCTAATGTATCGTGAAATTAGATGATTTTGTAGTATTTTATTGAATTACAGTGGTTTTGGTGGTTTTGTTTGGGTCTATGCATTTAAAAAAACGAAATTTCATTTTTGTGATTAGATACAAAATACAAGATTTTATGTTATTACTAATTTCAATTAAGTACTACTAAATTTTGACACAAAACAGTAGCAAAATAAAAATTAAATAAATAAAAGCAAGAAAAACTACATAAACCCTTCTCATAATGAGAAGATGGCCCGCGCCCAGCAGTGGGACAGTTTGTATAAGCAGGTCTGACAAAAAAAATATCTTATGAGCCATAACCAAGCCTTACCGCCATTTTTTTCTAAGTAGTGGAAAAATCCATCTAAAAAGAAGTACGGCACCTCCGTGGTGGATTTGATTCTCCCGTTACGTTTGATTTTTGCCACCAGTTTAGAAAATCTAGACATTACTATTATATTATTATTTTTTTATTAATATAAAAAAAAGCAATATGATTAATTAAAAGTTTTTTAATTACTCATATTGCTTCTACTGATAAAATTATTCCATTGATAAAAATTACAAACCTTGAAATGTATAACGAAAAATATACATTTCCGGCTCGAACCAATGATCGCATTTAAACTTGAAATATCACTAAGCCTCGCAAAACTAATTTATAATAGATCCAATAGACTGAGTGGCCAGCCCTAGTGTCAGAGTTATTAAGCCGCCGAAAGGCTAGCGATGGCAAGCACATGCGTCATACCTGTGATCACATGCTGCTTGTGGGTCGCTGGTCTGCTCATGGTATAGATAGAATTATAAGTTAGGTAAGTTAAAAAGAAAAATCTTGTCTTCCCGTAACAATGTATTTAACAATAGTTAGTAAAATTGACAAAGGTCACGGACCCCGTTATCTGTGGAGCTAAAAATTAAATAAAAAATATAAAGGTACAATAACTATGTACCTGCTCCAAAAATGTGTGTATGTATTGAAGTACACGTAGCTCTATAATATAATAGCATATTTCCCAAACATTATAATATATATGGTAATATATCCAACACATTTATCAATCGTGAGCATGGTAATATTCACTAACACGCAGGAACTCATAGCTTGACGATTGACAAACAACCGGGACTATACAAACTTACTTGCTTACTTAATAGACCCGATGGAAAATCGAGGCACCTCCAACTATCTCACGATTAATAGTCTAAAAGTGGGTAATATAATTCTACTCCGATAACGCAGATGACTGAGCACATCGCATTAGGTTAAGCTGCAAGCCATTTCTTTGGCAACTATCCAAGGGACTAGAATTTCACTAGATTGTTTATCTGATTTCATATTTCATGAAATATGTTGCTGTTTTTACCCGACTGACGAAGGAGGGTTATGTTTTTCGTGAGTGTGTAATTTTATAGATTTCTATGGGGTTTGTCCTATTTTTTTTTTAGCTTATACGAGTTGAAATAAACTAGGAAAGTGCTTATCAGGCTACCCACGGCGTAGGGTTCGATAGTAGAACATCATAATTTTTGGTCTTAAAACACGGCTACTTGTCTGCTACCATAAACATACAAGTTAAAGGTTTGTGGAAGAAACCGTTCGCAAAGAGCACAAAATCTACAAAATTACCAATTTATTTATTTATTTAAAAACTCCCTAAAAACTTTCCAGGTAACCTCTTTTTTGAGCGTCAAATAACAATATAATTAATATCACAGTTAGTAATAAACTAGTACATGTAAATTACTTTCGTAAAAAAATGTTACATTCATTAATAATCTGTAATGTATGACTGTGGCAGGCGCACTACAACCATACAAAAATAGGTCACTGTATTGGGGCCATAATTCAGAACATTTTAATTCTAGATGTTTTAAAAGTAAGCTGAGTAACTTTAAAATCCTTGACTTAGAAAACCAGTTTAACCGATTTTGTGTAAACATAGCTAAAAACAATTTCAACCAAATTTATTATTTAAAAAAATCCAGTTCGGTTCATCTGCTAAAAATAAATTTCGACCAAATTTATTATTTCAAAAAATTTAAAAAAATCCAAATCGGTCCATCCACTTTAAAACTACGATGCCACAGACAGACACACAAACACGCACTTGAAACTTATATTAACACCCTTCTTTTTGCATCAAGGGTTAAAAAATGCCTTGATTAGTTTCCTTATTTTTTTAAATGAAACTAAATGAGAATGTGTTAATGTTTTTCGGTTTTGCTTCTAATACTGTTTATCTTATATAAATAAATTATCAGGAAACCACAAGCTTTTATAAATAATTGAATGGGCGTTAACTTAGCTTCCAAGGAGTTAACAGCACTCGACGAAGCAAGGTTATAAAATGAAATTCATTTCAACAGCTCATAACGCCGTCTACCACTTCAAGCTACGATTTAAATAAATTACATTTCTTTGAATACCGTTCGGCTTTAAATTCTAAAACTAGCCACATCATATTACTTTGCTTGCGGTGCGGTTAGCTGACCTTAAATAGAAGGTTCTGAATTCGACTGTATTTTTGTATATACTATACGTTTGTTCATGCTATTCGATTATTATTTTTCATTACCAAGTAGGTGTTACAGAAATGGGTTTTTAAAAACTTCATAAATTTCGCTTTTGCAGTATTTTAATATTTTTCATTATTTTACTTGAAACAGCTGTGCTCCATCTGTAAGAATATGAACGTATTAAGCTCTTACGGTAATAAAATGCAACAAATACAAATCTAAAAAAAACACATTTAGCCTATATAAATCTACTTCTGGAAGTTGTGTAAGAGTTAAAAAATATATTTTATACATTATACACCACAAATACAAATACAAATAATTTATTCATAACGCCCAAGTTACAAGTCAAGTTCATAATAAATCATGTGAAATGGTTGACAAAACTATTTTGATATTAATAACTCATTAATTAATTGGAGTGCTAAAAATAATAATAATACAACAAAAAATATCATAATAGTCAAAAATAATAATAATATAGAATAATAATCATAATAGTTAAAAATAATAATAATCAATAATCTCTTAATTTTAAATAATCGCTAATGTCATAAAACATGTGTTCTTGCAACCAAATTCTCAGGTTGGTCTTGAAGCATGCTTTGGAAGGTGCGTCTCGAACAGATGCGGGTATGCGATTGTATATCGCAGGCTCTAAGATGTATACGGATTTCTCCGACTTGACGAGACGGTGCGATGGCGTTACAAGTTGGTCTTTTTATTGCTACGCAACTGCAACGTACCGTGAACGCCCCTTCGCTGAAATTTATCTAAGTTTGCGTGTGTGAACAAGGCTATTCGATAAATGAACTCACATGGTAAGGGCAAGATATGAAGCTCTTTAAACAGCTCTACGCATGAGACGTCATCCCGAACCCCGCAAATGGCACGCACAGCTCGCTTCTGCATCACAAATACTCTGTTGCGATCTGCAGCACGGCCCCACAGCTCCAACCCATATGAGATACTACTATGGACGGTCGCGAAGTAGCAGGAGCGCACAACGTTGGGGGTGGTGGCAACTTAACACCTTTTACGGGAACACATAGGAAACAAAAATAATAGGTAATAAATTCCAATACATGGCAATAATATAAAGCTCTTTATGAAACGTGTGTTCCAAACATTACATTACATTTATTATTTATTTACATAACATTTTTTCTATTCATACAAGATAATTAAACAAATGTTACTGAAACCTTCTGCCTTTAAAAATTATTCTGAAGTTTTTATCGTTTATATTATATTATCATAATAGGTTCGATTGATTCATTTGACAACGTATTGGAATAGACGTTTTCAAAAGCAGTTAACACAAGTTGTCTTGACAACAACTTGACAACAGAAACGATTGCCACCTAGTGAATAACGTAGACAGTAGGTTTTTTTTTTAAACCCCTCATTGAAATTTTTATTTATGTGCTTATAAATATGTACTTTTAGAAGAAAAAAACTAATAAAAAAATCTTCTTACGATGCAATTTTCGTACATTTTGCATACATTTTGTTGTAAATGCTCATGCTTAAATTAATGATACTCGTATGTACACATAAGTGAGCTTAGTATGATTATAATGTAATTTTAGGACCAGTTATATTGCATATGATGATGAACAAATCTTTTTACTAGAGAAAATAGGTGAATTTTCCTTACTATGTTAAGATGAAAAATGAAAAAAAATGGGTGCATTTTCCTCGTTAAGATGAAAAACTTTGTATTACACTCGGCTGTTAAGTTATTTTATCTCGTGTCTTCTTAAATCCATCGCTACGCTCAGGATTTTACAATCATTACAGATGATACAATTGTCAGACACTCGACGGTAAAATACAACTTT
Organism: Lycia hirtaria; assembly: GCA_947563715.1. NCBI lineage: Eukaryota > Metazoa > Arthropoda > Insecta > Lepidoptera > Geometridae > Lycia > Lycia hirtaria. The sequence goes on along the minus strand of OX387381.1, from coordinate 27,946,814 downwards.
CCAACCTATTACAATAGATAATTATTATTGATTTTACAATTCAACACCAAAACTACATTTTATTTCGTCATTTATAATTTTGGTAAGATTTTATTAATTGGATCGCTAACTCTCTCCGGCGTGGATGATTAATAAAGTCAAAGTCAAAGTCAAAGTCAATAGTTTATTGCATTCATTATAGGTTACATGGAGATGTTACAGTACATGTTTGTTTTTAGTAATACAATGACCCTGGTAGGGTGTAGCAACTGGTACGGAGCGGAACAGTTTATTCGATAATTTTTTTATCATTAAGAAACTCGTCTAAGGTATAGTAACACTTATTAATTAATATAGTTTTGAGGGTCTGGGCAAACTCCTGTTCATTTTCAATTTCTTGTAATTGTTGTGGCAACTTATTATATATTTTAATGGCCATAACATGAGGGCCAGAGCTATGCATTATTAATTTGGACGTTGGTAATATTAGGTTATTTTTGTATTGTGATCTTAATTGATATTCTCTTTTCTGGTCTAGTTTTGTAAAAAGCTGAGGATGTTTTTTTATAAATTTACAGTTTTCTAGGATGTATACACATGTAATTGTTAGGATTTTTAATTTGATGAAAAGTGGTCGGTGGAAATTTGGTATACTTATGTCAGGCAATTTAATATTGGAAATGATACGAATGCATTTTTTTTGTAATATAAATAGATCTTTCGCATCTACACTGTGTCCCCAGAGTATTATTCCATATTGAATCCATGAAAATGCGTACGCGAAATAAGCTGTAGTGGCTGTATCCTGGTCAGTTGCTCGCCGGAGTTCTCTGAGGGCGTATGTGAAGCTCGACAGCTTAGCTTTAAGTTTTTTAATATGATTTTTCCAATTTAGGTGCTTGTCAATGTCTAAACCTAGCAGCGTAGCTGTGTCGACGCATTCTAATTTTTTATTATTGTATGAGAAGTGAATGTCAAGAGGCGCTTTTTGGTATGGTCTAAATTGTATTAAAGCAGTTTTTGATAAATTTATGTCAAGGTTATGTGCCGTCATCCAGCTGGTCACGTTATTGAAAATGTCGTTTAGTTTATTATGAATATTAACATTATTCTTGCAAGATGTCAAAATAGATATATCGTCCGCGAAGAGTACACATGATTCGTCAATTTGTTTCGGCAAATCGTTAATATATATTAAAAATAGAATACATGCAACAACACTCCCTTGAGGGATCGACTGGTTAATTTCTATGAGTGCTGATCGGATTATATTTATCATTCCGGTTTTTGGGTCGAAGTTTTCAATTTCTACACATTGAGCGCGATTTTCGAGGAATGATCTAAGCCACTTGTGTGTAACGCCCCTTATACCTACGTCATATAGTTTATTCAATAGTATGTCGTATTTTACTTTATCATAGGCTTTTGACATGTCCAGTAAAATGCCGATTGCATATTTTTTATCGTTTAATGTGTTTAATATTTCATGAATTAATTTATACACTGCCAGAACAGTCGAGCGGTTTTTCCTAAATCCGTGTTGAGATTCGTCAAAAATATTATATTTTTCTCAAAATGAGTTAATCCGTTTTTGCATCACCTTCTCAAAAATTTTAGAGGAAGTAGGTAAAAGAGCAATTGGCCTATAATTACCCGGTTCTAATTTTGATGACTTTTTATATATAGGTTTTATTAAAGCTGTTTTTAAGAGATCTGGGAATGTACCTTCATTGAAGGACTGATTGATGAGCAGATAGTATGGTAAGGTTAGTTCCTCAGCACAGTGTTTTATTAGGATAGGTGGTAGTTCGTCCACGCCGTAGCTGTATTTTCTTTTTAAGTTTTTAATGATTAGGTATATATGATGATAAAAGCAAATTATCTCAAAAAAATTGTGTATAAAATTAAAGAGAAACAAAGTTTCAGTTTTCTCACAAGAAAAACGTATCTTTAACCATTAATTCAGGCTCCCAATGGCTTAACGTAAACAGATATTTTTACGACTCTCTAGGTCTTAAAACGAACATAAACAGAGACTTAACAGCCTATTCAGAGACCACAATTTTCAAGGCTTTTACGTAACGTGGGTAAGTCAGTTAATTCTGTAGAAATACGCCACGCCACGCTTAATTCCCTAGACAAAAAGCAGGCCTGCGCCGCCACGCGTAACAAAAGGCGAAACTTTGCTCACTTAATTTAAAGTGTCATAAGCCAGTGTAGAATCATAAAACAATATAATAATTCAGGGGTTGTTGAAGGCTCGAGAGGTAAGAACGACGGTATTGTGTGTACATCAGACTGTCTGCTTCAAATCTGCTTTGCGAATCCCTTTTCACAGAACGGCTTAAAGCGTCATTTAGCGGGGCCTCGACGCTTCTCTTAAACGCTATAGAGGAAAATTGTCGCGTAATTTAAATAACTTTGTGGAGACCTTCCATTGTCTTTAGTTTCTGACGATCTCTAGTGCATAAATCTTCATTTTTGTTGAGACATTTAACATCAGAAGAAATGTTGCATATTATTAAGTTGGGCATGAAAGTGACTTAAGTTCTCGACAATTTAACTTTATGTTGTACCTAATTACCAATAATGAGTATAGAGGCATGATAAACATTGTAGTGGAAAATGTGTAATTTGTTTGGCAGTGCCCAGAAATACAGATATCTTAAATATTTTGTTTTTGTTTTAAAAATTACCCAATAGTTGACTGTCAATAATAAAGACTGGCTTGCAATATTATTCAATTTTATTCACTCTCAAATCACCTAAAATATGTGTCGCTCAACATATAAATAACTTTTCATAACCTGTTTATGATTCGTTACTTTTATGCAGATAATTATAGTTTAAAAATCTGAAAAAAGCAACTTCAAAATACGCAATATACGCACATAAGCTACTTGCTATTCACTTTTTACAGGCGCTTGGATGATATTTTACCAGTTATTTTGTTATAAAAACTAAAGTACTGCATAGATTTTAATAAAATGTATATAGAACCACCTCTGAAGTATGATCTACCAAATACAAAAAAGAATTACCAAAATCAATGCACAATTGACCGAGTAATCGGTGAACAAACATACAAAAAAAAACATTCAAACCGAATTGATAACCTCCTTCTTTTTGAAAGTTGGTTAAAAAGAACGTTCCATGTACAATTCTCACCTGATGTATTTGAATTATGAATTTACAAATTTTTCGCAATATATGGATGTCAATTGTACTTATTCGATATTCTTGAGTGTTTTACACACACACACACTCAAGAAGACTCAAGTCCCGTCGGATGTGTGAACTTTTTGAACTGTCTATAAATTTTTTAGTTGTACTTGTTATGACAAATGTCACATGACAGCCCTGACCGGAATCCTAGGGGAGAACTATGAATTTGAAGCGATTGAAACGTTCAAAACAATAATATAAATTCATCTAACTAACCACTTTACCAAGACAAGTTGCCACAAATTTAACTTAACCAATTCTAAGTAAAGACAACAGCGATTAAACTACAATAACAAGAGAAAGTTGGCAAGTTTCTAGCTATCGGTAAGGATAGAAAAGGGCGATGTAAAATATGTGACAGTGAGGTCATGCTTCGCCGAGCAAGGAAGAAATGTGCCCTCTAGTGCCTTCTTATATCTAACCGGAGACCTTTTAGGGAGAAAGGATAGAATAGGAATTGAATATTTCTTATTTTCCTTAAAAAGTGAAATTAACTCACTAACTAAGGAAATTAATACCTATCAGATAAATCTGTAGTATTGGTTGTTTTAAAACATAATTATAATTTCAGCCTTGAAAGTAATTTTAGCTAAATATTTTTTTATTTAGTCTTAGTTTTCATTCCAATGTGTCAAAATTAGTTATAAGTTAAACCTGTTTGATAAAAGTGTTTGATACTGAAAGAAATTTTCTGTCATTAATTGGATGGATGATCGCCAGTGACACTTACTTTACTACCGTATGGGTCAAGTGACCTTTATTTTTTTGCTATAATTGTTTATTCTTTTTCCATACAAATAATAGCTTATTAATACCTCAATTTGAAACGATAGTGAACAACAAGTACTTACTTAAAAAAACTTTTTAAGTTAGTACTTGTTGCTTTTATTGATAATTGTATAGTTTAAAAAACTGAAACAACCGACTTCAAAGTACGCTACTTCGTTACTTGTAATATTAGAAAGGATTAGGATACATAAAGTTCATATCATCATACTCAGTCGGGTAATAATTAAACAAAACGCTCAATCGTCGAAGTAACTCTATTTTTACCTTATACACATTGGATGAGGAGTAAGTTGTTTTACTTTTACTAAATCCTTCACTGTTGTAAACTTTTTAAAGAAACCTCTCTTCACCTGCTCGTTTATTTTTTTGTTAAGAATGTGATTTGTCTCTCTCTAACTAACTCTGCGATTCTATAATCTGACGCACTTCACTCAGGAATACAATGAAAATTTTAATTTATAGATATTATTCAAAAAGTAATAAAGCAATGTCTATGAAATAATTATGGGACCAACTTGGGAGCTTCCTCTATATGTCAATTTAAGAAACACAAAAATTGGTTCACGAATGACGGATTAATCGGTGAACAAACATCTTGAACTGCTGGGACACACGTTAACCCCAACAATGAACTTTAAGGGCTACCTTGAATCTAAGGCTAAACTGGCTAGTAAAAAGCTTGGCATCATTAATAAGGTTAGGCGATACTTCTCACCGGGACAACTGCTGCATCTGTATCAAGCACAGGTCCGATCGTGTATGGAGTACTTACTGCTGCCACCTTTTTGATGGATCAGCCAAGTATCAGATGGAAGCTTTGGAATCGAGGAATTGTGGACCGGCGAGCAGTGAGGTTAATCGGTGACGATAAACTTACTGCCAAGAAGCTACTTAGTCTCGAGCACCGCCGTAAAGTAGCATGTCTGTCTATTTTCTACAGGATTCATTTCGGGGAGTGTGCGCAAGAGCTGCACGACCTAATTCCACCATCCCCATTTCACTACAGGACTAGTAGAAAGTTGGCGAATTACCACCCATTTCTCGTTGAAATGCCGAAAATCCGTACTCAGCGATATCGACCCACATTCTTGAAATGGAATTCTTTGCTGCCATCTCTGTTTCCTAAGACCTACAATCTTGGAATTTTCAAGGCTAGAGTGAATAGATATCTTCTAGATCGACGAGCTCCATCCTCGGCCACACCGTCGCTTAACATCAGGTGAGTTGGTGGTCAATCGTAGATCTATCTTCTATAAAAAAAAACATACAGGCCAAATTGATTACCTCCTTCTTTTTAAAAGTCGGTCTAAAGGTGTATACCAAATTTCAGATAGATTCGTCAACTGCAAGGGGGTAATTTTCAATTACTAAATTTGACCCAAACAAACAAATAAACAAACAGATCAAGCTTAATAAAACCGTTTAAAAATGAGATAAGTTCGGAAAATGTCAAGTTTGAATAATTGACCTTATTCTAACTTGAAATTTTCCGAACTCATCTCATTTTTGTTCACTATATAACAAAAAAATTAATGTCACTTCTGACCCATACGGTAGTAAAGCAAGTGTCACCCATTCAATTAATGACAGAAGTTGCTTTCAATATCAAAAGTATTATGGTTTAGTTTATGAACATAAAGCTTAGTTTATGTGTTCATAACAAAACTTTGACAAATTGAAACTAAAAATGAAAGCCAATAAAATAAAATTTTAGAAAACAACGAAAATTGGTCCTAAACGGTAAACGTTTTAGTCTCGCTCTCCTTCGTCTTATCTCGGCACCTCTCGGCCGTGTCTGGTTTTTGACCGAGTTAGAAAGTCTAGAAAGCTCTCGAGGAAAACGAGAGCGCCCATCTACACACTCATCTATTCAGTAATCAGTTGTTCGCTATGTTTGCGAGTTGACACATATCATTATGCAGCCTAACAAACGCGAGCTACAGATTTCGGAGCATTATCAAAAAGAATCAATGTTATGGTATCCAAAGAACCTAAAATACTAAGATAAGGTAAAAAGCAGCAGCCGTTTCGACGTCCAATATCGTGCACGTTCGCAGTTCTACTGATGACATTGAGATCGTACATGGTGTGATGCATACTCTCATCGTTCTTTCGAGATCCGAAACATTTGACAAGAGGTTCTCGCCGAGTGTGTAGAGCCGGCATAACGTTCAGAATAACAACTAACCTTTCAGCGTAATTATACAAGCTTCAAAATAACAAACTAAAGCTATTTCACGATTGTAATTAAGATAAGTTCCGACTGCAAAATGTTTGTCGCAAATGTTTGGCTAGCTGCAAGATCTTTCTTCAGTACCAACGAGCACAGTTTAGTTGCAGCAAAACTAGTAGCAGCTTTTTTCTGGATTCGAGTGATTTAGTCGAGGCCACAGCAAACAAAGTGGGGCACAAAAACATGGCGTTGACAACCTTGGCATTTGAGCGGGTTCCGGGCACCAATGACCGACCTCACGAGACCTCTACCACTGCTTGTTCAATTAATAATAAATTACAGTTTAATAAACTAAAAAACACGCTACAAATTATTGTGGTCAAAGTTCATTACAAGACTTTTTTAACAAATCCAAACACAGCTATGATACGAAGTTCCATGATGAAGTTCTAGTTCATATCTTCCGGCTCCATCATCAGATCAGTTCGACAGTACCATACTATTGTATTGTCATCAGAACTACATACAGCTGCCAATTTTCATGACGCTACGATCCTTGGAAGATGGTTAAATTAGTTACCTTAGATTTCATTACATAGTTACACACAGGTCGACCTAATAAAAGCGTGTTAAAAACAAAAACATTTGTGTATTTATATAGAGCTAATTTTAGCGCTCACGAGGTAGGCTCGTCATTGCAATAAAAATATTTTTACTTTTGTTTTCATAACAAAAATAAAAATATTTTTTGACTATACCTAGAATAATTGTACCTAAATATATGTTTCGAGGCATAAATTAAACTAGGTAGGTAATGTATAGCACAATAGTGACAAACGTCATTTTTGCACTGCACTTTTCGAGAGGAATTTATAGGAATCTAAGGTATAAAAAATTACCAAGTGAACAGTACCAAACTGTTCTCTTGGCATCAAAAAGTCGTTTCACCTCGCTCATTACAGGGTGCCAATCACATCGTCTCGTGTGAAATCATAACTCAGCAAGACGCCAACCCCTCTCTAAATCTTTGGGGAAGCGCCATCCATTGCGTTTAATTATAGCCCGACCCCAGTCTCTCTCCACTACCTGAAGATCGTTAATCTTTCTTAAAGATATATACCTCGCTCGGAGCGCTTTCATCCCACTCTTGGCGATAATCGCTTCGTGTCGCGCTACGTATGCCGCCTAGCTTACAGCGCTTAAGCCGCTGTTTTGGTGCGGGGTCAGATCACAAGTCACGAATAGTTGGGTTGCTTTCTTCTAGTTGTTGCTAGCTTCGTAATCTGTCTACGAATTTGTGGTTGAGCATCCTTGTATCAAATAAGTTATAGGCCGAATAGCTAAAACGATTAATTGTTCTGCGCTGCATGTTTTTCTCATAAAATAAGAAATAAAACCGGACAAGTGCGAGTCAGACTCGCCCACCGAGGGTTCCGTACAAACTAAATAAAAGGGCGAGTGGAGCGGAGCTATAGTAGCAGCGCCTCCCACTCGGATCCGAGCGAGCGTCCCGTTCATTTTGTAATAGTCAGTAAACCGCCGTTTGAGGCAGTCAACGTTGCTTTGCGCGGCCACTCTGTACTGTACTTAATCAAAATTCGCCTAAAAAGTTTTGGTTCCCAGCTGAAGTGAATGGTCTGCAGGGGGCGAAGAATATGTTAAAAACCTGTTTTAGCTTATGCTAATGAGGCTCTTTCATATGATACCCCACATGATACGGTTAATTCACTTTAAAATTTGGGCCCTCATTCCTTGCATAGAGACACTATTTTTGTGATTAAATTAAAAATGACCAGTTTTCGGATGTTTTCCTATATGTGTACTCTAACATGATGCTTCTTGCCAAATTTCAGAGTTCTAGGTCAACGGGAAGTACCCCATAGGTTTTGATTCCTCTGTGAGTGTCGAAATGTGCGTTTTTTACGACATATTCGGCTGTAACTTTTTTTACGAAAACTGAGAAATTTAATTTTTCTTTCTGCAGCAAGATACTATAGATCTGCGTATATGGTTTTAATTTCAACTCGATACCTTCACGCGTTCCCGAGATAAAGGTCTTGACACCCGGACGGACGGACAGACGGACAGACGGACAACAAAGTGATCGTATAAGGGTTCCGTTTTTTCCTATTAAGGTACGGAACCCTAAAAAGATCAAAATACATACTTTAGTTTAATTATTTTTAAACTAAAGTATGTACTTTGATAGTTCGGTTGCTTTCTTCTAGTTGTTGCTAGCTTCGTAAACTGTCTACGAGTTTGTGGCTGAGCATCCTTGTATCAAATAAGCTATAAGCGGAATACTTAGCTAAAACGATTAATTGTTCTGCGCTGCATGTTTTTCTCATAAACTAAGAAAAAAGATCAAAGTACATACTTTAAATTATAATTAAACTAAAGTATGCACTTTGATCTTTTTGTCTAATTAGACAAGAAAATAACAGATACCTATTTGAAATAAATATGTTCATTATTGTTTTTACGTAAAATTACCTCACTGTCTCAAGTCGAAAGTTTATGACCAGTGTGTATTACCAATGAAATGACACTGAAACGTTAGTATGGACTATGGACCTTATAAAGAAACTCAAACTCACACAACGAGCTGTGTTGAGGATTATGTTCAGATTGTTCAGGGTTTCTCTGCAAGATCGAATCAGGTATTAAGATATCCGGGCGTATGAAAGTCGCCGACATAGCACAGCGGATTAGCAAGTTGAAGTGGCAGTAGACAGGGATGATTGCCGATAGGGCTGAAAAATTTTCGAATCCACGCACCGACAAGCACAACGTAAAAAGACCAGCCACAAGGTGTACAGAAAAACTCATACCAGTATCAGGTAGTCGTTGGATGCTAGCCGATTCCAACTGGTCTGTTTAGAAATTCATGGGGAAGGCCAACAGTAAACTTCTTGTGGCTAAGATGTAAATGTGATAAAATGTTCGTTTATGGTTTTCCTCGCTTGTGATGGTCTTTTTCAAGGCATCAGTGCACGCGTAACGTGTGATTACACCACAACCTGTTACACATACCGCACGTTTTGCGTTTTATACGTTATCTCATTTTTTAGGGTTCCGTATCTCAAAAGGAAAAAACAGAACCCTTAAAGGATCACTTTGTTGTACGTCTGCCCGTCTTTCAAGACCTGTATCTAGGGAATGCGTGAAGGTATCGAGTTGAAATTAAAACCATATACGCAGATTCATAGTTTCTTGCTGCGAAAAGAAAAACCAAACTCAGTTTTCATAAAAAAAAGTTACAGCCGAATATATCACAAAAAACGCATATTTCGACACTCTCAAGGGAATCAAAACCTACAGGAGGAAGGAAGGTCCAAATTTTAAAGTGCTTTGACCATAGCACAATCTAAAACAGGTTTTTAAATATTTTTACGATGAATGTATATTTTTCGGTTTATGAAGGAAAATATAAAAAATCTACAATTTCCCCCTTTTATCTACTAGTTTGTACGGAACCCTCGGTGGGCGAGTCTGACTCGCACTTGTCCAGATTTTTTTATATACAGAGTTTGAAAACACGAATAAAAAGTTTTCGCCAGTTTGAATTAAGTTGTTTAATCCGATTACCTTTAGGCGATGTGGTAATCAAACGTAGATTTTATACAAAAAAAGTAATTGTGATCGAGAGAGCACTCGTCTCTGTACCTTAAGAAATCAAATAGTATACTCACTTGAGTGCAAGTCAAAGTCAAAGTAAATTTATTTGCGTTAAACATGAGTGATAACATGCTTTTGGTGTTCTTAATTTTAATGTGCTTCAAGTTATGCCTGAGGAGGCGTGCAAATCAGAGGGCGCTATCAATCTTTAAAACCACTAATATAAATACCTAATTATCAAATGTTAATTTATACATGTTATAATACAATTATATAAAATTATTTTAATTAATTATGTCAATAAAATTTCTATACATTAAAATATTTTGTTCATAAGGAACAATCGTCTAGATAATCTCTATCTAATTTCTACTCTATGATACTTTATGTGTACATGTCCATAGACACACGCATAGACTGCTTATGACTCTGCTTTTCACGTAGTCAGGTAGAGGAGTCTTTGAATTTTCCCCCTCGAGTATTAAGACGGTAAGTACGGCTTTACTGAATCTCGATTTGGACGTTTATGTTTATTGATTAACGTCAAAGCAACTGATTCCAATAAGCTACATTAACCAATTTGTGTTTGAGTTTTGACGGTTCAAGTTTCTTGAAGCTATCGGGATAATTGAGGAGTGGTTTCACGTCAAATGTCTACTTTGAATTTAGATAAGGTAAGTTTGGAGTTGTTTTAGATTGGCATGTTATTAATGGAAATGGTTATGTATTATATTAATCGTGAGGTTCAGTTAAGCGTAACATGATTTTTAATGTGAATTTAATGAAGATGAATAGGATCTTAGACCGGCGAGGAAAATGATAAATAAACTAAATGATGATATTTTTAGCGCCATGTAAATCTAAGTTATCGCTATAACAAATTTTTGAAGCTTTTGCGGGCAAATTACATATGGTCAGTATAAGTTAAATAAAAGCTACAAAAAAGAATGAGGTATTCGGTAAATGTTTTTTTATTATTATAATTTTACATATTTATTTAATTTCATTTTGTCGACTTTTAATATTTTTACATCGAATTTATAACGAAGTTTGAAAAAATGAAAAATCAAGTAGGTACATACTAAGGGTACATATTAATATAATTATAGTTTAAAAAACTGAATCTACCGACTTCTCGTGGATGCCATTGTCAGAACTGGACCAAATTGAAATGGGACCATACGGAAAGCACCAGCTTTCAAATAAAAAAATAATCATCAATATCGGTTTACCCAGTCGAAAGTTCTGAGGTAACAAACATAAAAAATACAGTCGAATTGAGAGCCTCCTTCTTTTTGAAGTCGGTTGAAAATAAGATTCACCTCTCTCTCTCTCTCTCTTTTCAATGTTATTTATCCCATATGGTGGTGGAGTTTGAGATTCACCGATATCAGACAATGTTTATGAAAATCAGACATCGTTTTGTAAACAACGCGTGATAAGCGGACATAAAACCATAAATTTTACACGTTAACATCGGAAAAAACAATTGCTTAAACAGAAAAAAAAACACGACTTTCTCCACTATATTGCAACGAAAATTGCAGACTTTACTTTCTTACCTATAACCAAACAAAAATGACCGAGAGGTGATAGTATCTCTTATATTCTAAAATACGTTTATTGTTGGTTGCCAGTCCACCATTTTTACCCGACTGCATAAGATTATTATATTTAAGAAACCCATAGTATTGTACTTCTAGATAATAAATATTGATCTTCGGCAACAATCGGAAACGTAGAAAGAGAAAATATTAACATTTACATCACAATCCAAAAATGGGTAACAAAAGTAATTTCGATTCCAAAAAAAATATCCCATCTCAACTTTATCACAAACAAATAAAAGTCAATGTCATATTTACAGACCAGAATATCTAGCTAGGATTTAAGGTATCATACAGAACTGATATAACCCCATCAAGTTTTAACTGACGTCAAAACAGGAGGTTCTAAATGCATTTTTTTAAATCAGGTAAACCAATTACCTCACCACGAACCTCGTTTAGCGAACCAAATCTCTTGTTTCTTGAATTGAATAAGTATCTCTACTTATTCAATTCACGAAACAAGAGATTGGTTCGCGGTGATTCGAAGGTCGAGGTGATTGCATTTTTATTTTATTGGATCGTCTATAAAAAAATAAAAAATTGGTTGGGGCTTGAATGAAATACTTTGGTTACTATGGTATCTATATACTAATAGATATTAAAACTTTAACGTCCCCTTTTGCAAAAGTTATTATGTCTTTCGACAATTTAAATAATACATTTTGTTCAATCATACTTACAGACGGAATATTAAAGACTGATTGATAAGTCTTTCTTGACAGAAAAATAAACTAGCAATTGATAGATTAATCCTTTCTGAAAGAAAAGTATATAACCATGGAGATTTCATTTTTACTTACAACATGTTCATTAACCGCAAATTTTCCGATTTATAAATGGCGGAGTAATCAATAAACATTATAATGGTAACCTTCTTATCCGACGTTAGATAAAGCACGATGAGGTTTTATCAGCTCTGTATATCTCTCATAAAAACTTAGCCGGAAATGACGTATTTTCTGTATCGCTCTTAATATTGTAATTAATACTGTCCGTATATATGACGTTAACTTTGATTTGTTTGTTTATCACAAACAAATAAAAACAATATAAGTTGAAATCGCTAGTATTTTTTTGGCCCAATTACTTTCGTAAATTTTTTGTAATGTAACACTATTGTTACCAATCTTCTCTTCCTACGTTTCCGATATTCGCCGAAACCTAAACTTTCTGGAAGTACTGTACATTTATTTACCACAGTGCAGCGTGCACCTTGGTTCGTAAGGCCGAAGTTAACCAAGGCGTCTACCATTGGTCAACTTCGTGCAGTAAACTAATCATACCGGTCTTTGACGCTTGTCTCGCGAGCACTGCACACAGTCCAGCGACCAGAGTAAATACACCCTCGTTCTAATTTACAGGAACTGTTGACTGAGAACAGGTATAGCTTTGATGTCTATGCTATACATTGTGTAGGCTCACTGGTCTCAATGCGACTTACTGCAAGCTTTTAGGCTAATTGAAAATCGTGAAACTGTGGTGTAAGGGTGCAATATATAGTTATTATATAATGTTTAGTTTTAATCAATGTTACATTTAAAATTAATGATCGTAAAGAGCATTGACAAAGGTATGATTTGTCGAAACTTCGACGCATAAATAGTTTTCTACACTGGTATACATACACACGTTTTTTTTTAATCAATGGCCGTTCAAATATTATTACATCGTTTTTTTTAACAAATATTGTGTCATAAATATTCTGTAACGTTAATGGTTGGCCAATATTTTTCAGGCGCTTACTTGCTATATCACAATATAATAGTTTTAAAAAAACCGAACTCAATTTGTTTGTAATGGACAAATGCCTTTATTAACTACAGCATAACAATATACAGACTCAAGTAACTAAACTTGTTTGTTGAATATAATATAAATGTGGCGTTAAACGTAAGACAAACATATAAATAATAACGATATGAAGCTTATGTAGTTTTATTACAGAAAGTAATAAATAGACATAATAAATAAAACCTTACCGTTCGTTTAGGGTAATTAAATAAATCGGCCAAGTGCGAGTCGGAGTCGCGCACGAGGGGTTCCGTACTATCTATAAAAACGGCAAAAAAAACACGTTTATTGTATGGGGAAAAAAAAATATAATTATTTATTTTGAAGTGAATAATATAACTCAATATTCTGTGAATATTTTAAGCGTCTGCCTGTTGCCGTTATCAATATCGCGCAAAAACGAGTAAAAATCACATTTGTTGTATGGGAGCCCCCTTAAATATTTATTTTATTGTTGTTATAGCGGCAACAGAAATACATCATCTGTGAAAATTTCAACTGTCTAACTATCACGGTTCATGAGATACAGCCTGTTGACAGACGGACAGACAGATAGACAGACAGACAGCGGAGTCTTAGTAATAGGGTCCCGTTTTACCCTTTGGGTACGGAACCCTAAAAACTCCGAATTAACTTATTATTGCCTAAGTTTACAAACTTCACAAGCTATTTAATCGATCATAACGGAAATAGAAGTACATCGCAGGCCATTTAGTTAACAATCGCTGCCTATTAAGAGTATCACGGCTTCAGACACCGGCATGGCAAAACCGGACCGAGACTGTACCGATCGATGGTCCGTCTGTCGTCGGTATTCCGGTACTAACCCCGCACGCAGGGACTGAATATTGCACCATACCTCTATTCAAATAGTACCTAATATTTCAGGATGTAATAAGATGAATTAATTTAATTTACTACTATTTTAAAATACGGCTAAAACCCTAGTTACTTAAACACATTGTGATCAACGAGACCTGGTTTCCAATATTTTGGCTAGTTGCGAACCGATTTCATAATTTTTTGGATAAGGATTAAGTACCTTATAAAATCCTATGAAAAATTATAAGCTTTTTGACGAACTCAACTTGAGTTACGTTTTGGTGTGCATTTACTTTATTTTATTTTATGAAACTGTCTAGGATTCTTGACCTATTCATTACAATACTTCGTAAACGTACGAATTTGATATTGAAATATTTAAGAAAAAAATAAACTGACATTAAGGTTTGGAAATAATAATGATAGCTTAATCATCCTTGACCTAGTTTTGATAATTAGTTCGCGATATACCTATATGTAATAATTGAAAACATTGTTTTGCAAAGGTTTTTAGAGTTTCGCAGTAACTACGAGGATACCTTATAATTTCGTCATGACCGGCGGTCTGTCCGTATGTCACAGTCATTTTACTCCGAGACTATCTGCCTCACATAAACGAAATTTGTCATGTCAATGTGTTCTGTAAACCGCTACAAAATGCTGAAGTTAAATTTTCAAATATTTAAAAAATACTTAAATCTTTATAGCACAGATGTCATCGGCCTTTATGCAAAGTATTGTAAACAAACAAAACTCACCAAATAGTTTTCTTTTAAATTACATCATTAGCTACGGATCGCTACTCTATGCGATTCTCTACACAGTCTTCGCCACTTTTATTGTGTGACACTTTTATTGTGTTTTATTGTGTGCACAAAGAAAATAGCCCTTGCATATATCAGTAAAAATTATGATAGCATGTTTGAAGCGGCTCCTACGTTACAACTGCGGCTCATCCCAAAAGTCCACAAAAATATTTTGAAACACCTAGAACTTATGTACTCAGTCTGCTTCTACAGCGTGCGGGCAATGCATAGACCGATATGTCAATTAGAGTATTGGACAGGTCGCGGCTGCGGGGGAAAGTTCCGACATGACCGACGCCGACGGATTGTTTGGACTTCCTGAGGACTGCACTCGTGCAATGTTTCTTTCTGCTCTCTAAATATACGGTTTATTCCGTCTAGTTTGATGATCTATTTGGACAAAAATATTCAACGACAAATCGACTCCTAATGTAGCATTTATTTATATCTATATATTACCAAACGCAGATAAAAACAATTGTTGAGAACGCAGATAACAATTATAGTTTAAAAAACTGAAGCAACCAACTTCTCATGGATGCTATTGTCAGAACTAGACCAAATTGAAATGGGACCACACGGGAAGCACCAACTTTCAAATAATAAAAGAATCATCAAAATCGGTTCACCCAGACAAAAATTATAAGGTAAAAAACATAAAAAATACAGTCGAATTGAGGACCTCCTTCTTTTTTGAAGTCGGTTGAAAAACAATTAAATGCTAGCAGAGTCAGTTCGAAAAGATAACTAATGTTACATTGAGAGCGTTGCGGTCTTCATTTTTAACACGCTTTTATTAGGTCGACCTGTATGTAATGAAATCTAAGGCAACTAATTTAACCACGTGCTTTTTGTGTAGTAGTTGAGTGTATATTGTTGTGTTGTAGTATTTAACCATCTTCCAAGGATTCATGAAAATTGGCAGCTGTATGTAGTTCTGATGACAATACAATAATATGGTACTGTCGAACTGATCTAATGATGGAACCGGAAGATATGAACTAGAACTTCATGATGGAACAGCGTATCATAGCTGTGTTTGGATTTGTTAGAAAAGTCTTGTAATGAACTTTGACCACAATAATTTGTAGTATGTTTTTTTAGTTCTTTAAACTGTAATTTATTTTCATTTATTTGCACAGATTTTAAAAAGAAGCAGTTAACGTTTCGCCTGTATTTTTTTCTTTTATGTTTGTTACTTGCATAACTTCGTAACTTTGCCATTTATAAACCTTTACTTATATAAATCACTGTTGAAACATAAATATTTGGCCTTAAAGTGACTCTTATTGTACCTGAATTAAAACCCCATTATGTTCTCAATTATACAGGTACAGCAATTTTATTTTTTATTTTCTTCGTTTTTATTTAAAAATGTCGATGATTATTCAGTCAATTAAACATAACATTAAATATCAGTGTACATTAAAAATATTAATGTCTCGGAATAAATCCAACATGCACCCCATTTTTGGAGCGCAATATGAGATCAGCACAAAGTATAGGTTCCTTGTAAGATGGCACAAGCTTGAAGTTTCTGATAATGGCTGACAATGTAACCTTCATTTCCATCATAGCAAATTTCTGACCTGCAAATCAAAGAAGAAAAAAGTAAACACTCGTGTATAAGAAAATATTAGGGCCATCCAATCACCAGAATTCACCAAACTTTAATCAGATCTCTATAGATTGGACAGATGCTGTATAGTCAATAAGCTAGATTTAAACCTATCCAAATGTACTGTGACAACTTTTATCCGTAAAATCAATAAAATTTCATTATCTTATATGTTGAAGCGAGAAATTATATCAAAGTGTGATGTTGTTAGAGATATCGGTGTGTTGCATGACTCGAGATTGCTTTTTGACAAACTTAATGATTCTATTGTCTCTAAGGCCTCGAGAACACTCGGCTTCGTTATGAGAATTTCGGGTAGTTTTAACCGAGCTAAAACATTTAAAGTGCTATACTGCTCGTTTGTCCGAAGCATTCTCGAGCATGCTTCGCAGGCATGGAACCCACAATACACTGTTTATATTGATAGAATCGAAAGAATCCAAATTAAATTTATCAGATATCTGTTTCCGTCTAAAAATTCCCTATAAGTCTTCAGAATACGATAATCTTTGTAAAAAAATCTTTGACTTGCTAGGCAAGGTTCTGATCGCGTCCCCTCCAGAATTACTCGATTAAATACTACCCTATTTACTCCCACTGTGGGAATAAGGTACAGGCAAAACTCATTTCTGTGGCGAGCAAGTGAGAACTTCAATAAGCTATGCAGGCGCTACGACCTTGATTTATTCTGTACTAGTGTCAATTCGGCCAAGCAGCGGTTGAGCAGATGCTACTTTCTGAACGGTAGCAATAACTATGGTCTAAGATCCCACTATTATTATTGTTATTACTGTTGTTTGTTTCGGACTAATGTAACCTAGGATGTATTAACTTAATTAACTACCTACTAGAGGTCGCGACCCGAGATCTGGGTGGTACCTAGTACAACAAATTTCCTTGGCTATTCAGCGCGGTAACGCTGCGAGCGTGATGGGGACTCTCAGATCAGGGTCTGCATGCATGGGACTTGCAGCCTTACATTAACATTAGTTAAGAATTAGACTTTATTTTATTAGATTAAGTTAATATATTTAGTATGTATAGGTATTTTATATATTGTTTTCATATTGTTTTTGTACTCTCTTATATGCCTAATAAATGCTAGTATATATGAAATGTATTCTAGAAAATATTATTGTGACGTGTAGCCATTGGTTATAAATAAATGAAAATATGAGAATAGGATGACCTTCACCGAGCTGGTTAATGGATGAAAAGTATTTTATATTCAATTAAATATGTTGTCTAAAAAATTTCAGTCCAGAATGTTTTTTTTTTAACTTTTCACTTGTTTTTGTTAATAGACAAATTCCATACCAATCGAAAGTATGAAGCCCATAGAATATGGAAACGTTAGGTTGACTATTTTTTTCCCGTCACAACTCTTGGGTAGGCAGGTATAAACAGGTAAATCGATACTAGTAACTTGCACCAGTCTGGTTAATGAATTAAAGTTAAATTAAAATAAAGATTATTTACACATAAATATATTGAATTTGTCTATTAACCAAACCAGTGAAATGTTTTAAAAAAAATGCATTTGCATTTGCAATATATTTATTGACATATTTAATTGGATATAAAATACTTTTCATCCATTAACCAGCTCGGTGAAGGTCGTCCTATAGCGGGATCTAAGACTACTAGTATTGCAGCTTGTTATTTAAAGTTTATATGTCACTGTGTAAGCCGAGCTAGCTATATTTTCATGATTGTATGCTAAGCTGCCACTATCCGTAAAAATCTGTGATTAGCTTTCTGTTGTTACAATTTTTAATTATATGTTATAAAGGTGTTGATTTTCCTATAAATAAATAAATAAGTATTACTCTATAAAAGTGTTCTAAAAACTTAGGATTATTTTTTGTATAGGTATTCTGGGCTCTGATTTCGTATGACCGTCGACCGAGTTACGTGAAATTGACGTGGATGTGACAATGAAAATTAGACTTTAGAGGTTTATACTTAAAGTGTAATTTTCATTGTCAACGCAAAATACGGTTATTACCCCTGTATGTTTCCATCGCTGTCTGTGTCCGGAATGCTAGGTATGTACACACTCGAACTGAGACGAAAGGTGCAACTTATCATGCATTTATGCAGGCGGTTAGCGCGCTGCGTATGCGAGTGCAATCCGAGTACATACTTGTAAACATGCGGGGCAACACCTCACGCTTGTTTCGCGCCGCGCGGCCCGTTCGAGCAGCCTGTTAGGCTGCGTACTGTTCACGCACGCAATGCGCCTACGCCACGACTTATTGGCCTTATTAATGATTTACTCGCTCAACACCCTGATTTGGACATATTTTCGATGGGATGGGTAGGTTTATCCCTACACCCTGTAATGGACCATATCCGTTAGTTATATGTTTAAACTGAAATCAATACCAATGCAGTTCCTCGGTCCAGCACTGAAGTACATATAGTCGAACGGTTTGCTTCCACCGCCATCACTGCGCTCCGGTCTGAATGTCAACGGATCTTCGTGCACATCCGGGTGACGTTGCATTTGGAAAATGTTTACTATAACCGTTGTGTTTTTAGGAATCGTCACATCTCCTATCTCTGAAAAGATCAATATATCTAAGGGTAATGTCCATATTCGGCCACACCGTCGCGTTACATCAGGCGAGTTGGTGGTCAATTGTAGATCTATCTTGCATAAAAACACTGGAATGATAGTCTCATTCCAAATTCCGATCATAGGTGAAGCCTAAAATCTAACAAAATGTGTGCATGAACATCACGTATCGAATGTTGTTTCAATAAGTAGACATATTTTGTCACGGGGCTAAGAAATGAAATAATGCCAAATTTAGACATAGACATAGACAGTTATTATATATATATATATATATATATATATATATATATATAGCAATCTGTATATAGGAAAATCGACGCCCTGGGTCGCCAAGATACAGGCATTGCCTAGTTTGGGGCCCACTGATACATAACTTAGACTAAGTAATACCTTATTGCCATAAAATTTATCTTTTTGTACATAGTATTCCAACAATGTGTTTTGCAAATAAAATTTTACTTTACTTTACTTTACTTTAATTTGTTGTAACAAGAAATATATAACAGAAAATAAAAATCATACATATAAAATAGACAATTAATTCACATAAGTCACAGCAAATTAGCAAGTTGAAGTGGCAGTGGGCAGGGCACATAGCACGTAGAACTGACGACCGATGGGGCCGAAAAGTTCTCGAATGGAGACCACGAACCGGCAAACGCAGCGTAGGAAGACCAGCCACAAGGTGGACAGAAGATTTCATACAAGTGGCAGGAAGACGCTGGATGCAGGCCGCTTTCAACCGGTCTTTCTGGAAATCCATGGGGGAGGCCTATGTCCAGCAGAGGACTTCTTGTGGCTGAGAAGGCTCATTATGATGATGATGATGAAGCATCTCATCAACAGTAACATAAAGCGTAGTAAACAATCGTGATGTAACTTACTCGAGTCTCTTGTAATGTACCTCTCAATAAATGGTACTGAGGGGTATAAACGCAATGATTCCTTGATCACTTGCTCCAAGTACTGCATTTGTTGAATATCACTGAAAATAGACACAAATGTGTCAATAGGTAATATTAATTAGATGGTAAAGAAATCATATAAGTGTTTCACAAACACTATCTCTTTATTTTTTGCGGATAAATGCTTTTTTACACACTATATAATGCTTTACTACATAAACTACTACACAAAAAAGACGTTTAGAATACTTTAGACCGATGAAGGTGAGAAAATCATCCAAATACACAAACCCACTACCCGCTGTCTGTGTACCCAAAATGCTAAACATATTACGACATTGAATGTCTATGCATGCGTTGGGTCAGATACGCACCAGTATTATTGTATGATATTATGTAATTATGCTTTTAGGTATAACATTACCTGAATGTAATATCCCTGTCCACATCGCCAAAAATAGCCTTCTGCTCTTGAAGAAGTTTATTTTGTACATATTCATGTTTTGATATACAATATAAAGAAAAGGCAATGCCCGATGTCGTAGTATCATGACCCTAAAACAATATTCATTGTTGTAAACAAAACAAGCACAGATACAAGATTATATAGAAATAATGACATGTGTCACTATGTAAATAAAAATAAAGCGCAATCTAAAGTAAACACAGATTATGACGACTGCGTATGACCTTTGCTCCGTTGAATACATATGCAATGGGCATGTACACTAATGCTCTTTATCGACCAACATCTCAAGAGACTCTCGTTTGATGGTTGGGTAAAGGTAATCGTATACAGAAATACAGAAGATAATCGTCCTAGTCACTGGATGCACTGTCAGGAGGTTCCTATATCTGAAGCTCCTACTGTCAGCAGCCTTGTCCTGCCTCGTTACCAGATATTTTAAAGCTTTTATCATTTTTACCTACTTCAAAACGAAGAAGTTTAACAATTCAGCCCTCTTTTTTATTTTATTTTTATGTTTATTAACGCTTCACTCCGACATTTATAAACTGATTTGATAAAATACTTTCAGATTGGTCCCATAGAAATTTCATTAAAATCGGCCCAGTAGTTCGGTTTTTAAATTGCGCAAATGACGAATGACTGGGGTGACGAAAATCTCTTCAAATTCAACGCCAACAAGACTCAAGCCTGCCTCCTCCTGCTCTCCATCAAAAAGAGTGAGTTTCATTTGCCTCCTACTTTTCCGAAATGTATCCTTACCTACCATCGACATGCCATCTCGAACTGCTAGGAATCATGTTAACCTCAATACACAGACTTTTGGAAATATGTGCCTCAACATTTAACTTTAACCTGAACATTGAACCTTTAACTTTCTTGAACTAAGGCTAAACTGGCTAGTACAAATTGCATCCTAAGCCTATAAGCATAAGCGTTATTTCTCATCGTGACAGTTGCTTCACTTGTATCAGGCGCAGTCCATTCGTGTATAGAGTTGGTACTGTTGCCACCTTTTTGAAGGATCAGCCAAATATCAGCTGGAAACTTTAGAGCTAGTGGCGACCGGCGAGCTGACAGGTTAACCGGTGACGATAAACTGGTTGCCATGATGATGCCAAAACACAAAACACACCTCTCCACACACAAATACATACAACCTATACACACAACCCATACGCAAAAGCATTCACGCAAACACATAAATACACACATCCAAGCACACACGCACTTCAATCTTGCAATCAAGTATTTAAATAATGTATATTTATTATTCCAATTTCAATATAATTATTTCGGCCTTATAAATATAAATTTACGTAGTCGCGCGCAAACATCTCGCTTGATGTATACCGAAGTTTCAGGGTCACCAAAATACAGGCCTCGCCTGTTTGGGATCCACAGGTATAGCACACAGACTATGTTATTCATTTTCAGTAAATTATGTATGTTAAGATACTTAGTCTCGAGCACCACCGTAAAAAGGCTCAAGTAATTCTTCTAGATCGACGAGCTCCATCCTCGTCAACACCGTCGCTTAACATTAGATTAGTTGGTGGTCATCATAAAAAATCCGTTAATAAAACTTCTTTGGATCTAAGCATATTTTTATGAGACAAAAAAATAAAACAAGTTGGATACAAGTATAAAAAATAACACTAGTTTCTAAAGACTGACCTCAAACATAAAAGTATCCACTTCTTCTCTAATCGCTACATCATCAATTTTCTCGCCGTCTGTCTCGGAAAGCAGCAGTAAATCCAAAAAAGCGTGTTTGTTTTTTATACCTAAAAATACAGTTGTTTTATTCTTTAACATATTGATATTTTTATATATAGATATTACACAGATTAATAAAAAATATAGAATAGAAAGAAAATAGAAATATAAATACCTATAGATTTACAAAAAATCTGCGTTTGTATACACCATATCTATCCCCTAATGATACCCACAGTAACATTTTTTACCTTTATATAAATTGTACCCGGGCGAGCCGGACAGGTTGCTAGTATTCAATAAGCTAATAAAATCATTCACCTAGATCCGATGTAGGAGGTAGCCTAGTAGTACCGTTTCTTTCCAATTCTTCTCGTCTGGCTGCAATCACTTTGTGGCTTTGACCAAACAGAACAGTTAAAGCTTTATCCTGCCGCTTTTTACCGTAAAAATTAAAACAAAATTCGTTCCATATGAAAGGATTCCGTATACGCGCCGCTGCAATTTCTGAGATTCTGAAAAGTGTATAATTGTTTATCATTAACCTTCTAGCGTTTATAACGATATAAGTAGGTGATAATTACAATAGATGATCATCACCATCATCTTAGTCACAAGAAGTCCACTGCTAGACATAGGGCTCTCATGGTTTCGAAGGTGCAAAACCTGTTATGACAAGAGTAATAACAGGTTCCCTACCTACTCAAATCGGTTTCTGAAAGACTAGTTCTTTATTTATATTTTATTAAGTCCTCTTTGAAACATTAAAAAAAACTAGATAAAAATTGGTCCATCAATTTAAGAGCTACGATACCACAGGCGGACACACAGATATACAGATACATAACAAACACACACTTCAAATGTATAACATTTTTTTTTTTTTTTTTTTTAACATCCCTCTCTTTGGGTCGGGGGTTAAAAATATATGTAATCATTCTATTGATGATATCTAATTATTCTCTCTGCTACTATTACTTACTCTTCAATTGCTTTTACATAATTGGAATGATTATCTTCCTGAGCATTGATTGATACACCCATTATAGATTCTGAAAAAAAACTTTATCATATAACTATGAAAGAGCAAGTACGATTAAAAAAAAACGTATTTTTATCCTATGGTTAAAAAACCAACCGTCAATAGCGAGAAAAGATAGATAGATAAACTCTGTATTGTACACACCTTAAAAGGAATAACAAAGTACTCAAATAGACTAGGCAGGCAAAAACAGGCGACCTTATCGCTAAAAGCGATCTCTTCCAGGCAAAAATAATATTTTTCGGATAATATATTATGCCAATGTTTTTTTTTTTTTTTTTTATCGAAGATAGATCTACGATTGACCACCAACTAGCCTGATGTTAAGCGATGGTGTGGCCGAGGATGGAGCTCGTCAATCTAGAAGATACCTATTCACTCTAGCCTTGAAAATTTCAAGATTGTAGGTCTCAGGAAACAGAGATGGCGGCAAAGAATTCCATTCTTGTGCACTACGCAACAAGAATGTGGATCGATATCGAATGTGGATTGATAATAATTCCTTATGCATGTTAGCCATTGTTGTTATTTAGTACGTACAGTTTTACTAGCTTTTTAAATTTAGGTAGATGACAAGGCGAGCTATCTCTGCGTAACTAGCAAATTTATCTGGACGTTGGTACTTATGCTCAGACCACTGCGGTGTCATTTACCTGCTCATTTTATAACCTTTATCATTAACATTTGACACTTAATTAAAAACAAAAAAAATCAGCAAAATAATTAAAAACAAAAATTTTTTACAATTTTATCTGGACGTTGGTACTTGCGCTCAGACCAATGCGTTGTCATTTACCTGCTCATTTTATAACCTTTTAGCATTAACATTTGACATTTCATTATAAACAAAAAAATTCAAGTGCATATGAGAAAAATCGGTCAAGATGTAGTCTAAACAGAAGATTGTGAGGTTACCGTTAAACGGGTGAAGTTTGCTACGAAACCATTTATATCGACCGATTTTTTATAATCTTTGGTAAAAACGGATTTCGGAACTGAATAATGAATAATAATTTAAATAAGAATAAGCAAAGTTAGTGAGAAGATTGACAAATTACAAGGTGGTTAAATTAAATAAGTGAATAATAAAGTAAAATCAGTCTTCTTCTCAATACAAAGTTTGTATTTGAGAGGTCTACTGTTTGCAAAACTTAACAAGTAGGTATCTATATTATCAGAAAAACAAAATTTACGACTGCAGAAAAGAGGTTTTTACAGTCTAACTTACGATTTCGTTACGTTTGATACGCTGTTGAGTGTATGTTTTTTGTGAGAAAGTATGCGTAAAATCGTTGTAAAAGATTATAAATGCGCATTCTTTACAATTTTTAAATATATATATACAGAAAACAAATAAAATAAAAACTTACTCAAAAAGTCCACTGGTAGTTGGAAAAGTGGCAAGAATACTGGCAGCATTGCCACGTTGGATGGCACTTCTCTTCTTTAGAATAATTCTAGTAAAATCAATTGTTTACTACGAAACATTTCATTGGAGGTTACGAAAAAACGCATCTTTTTAATTTTTGCGTGAGATATATTATTCTTATTATTACAAAAAAAAAAACCTATGGACACTCAGAAAGTAAAGATGAATCTAACGACACCTCGCACAAAATCGGTCAAGCCGTTTAGGCTGTAGGTGATCATATAGAAACGAACATACATACATACGTACGTACAAACATACATACACTCGAAAAACATAACCTTCCTTCTTACGCAGTCGTGTAAAAATGTAATATTTCAATATTATAAATAAAATAAAAATATATCTCACCTGTAACATTATCAAGCGCAGCTAAAGCTATAATTGGAAACAAATCGAAAGACTGTCCATTAGCCAACTTAAATAACTTTTTTAGAAGGATTTTTTCGTTTTTACAGAAAACTGGTAGAAATGATTGAAAAACATTGAAATGGAAAGCTGGAGTCAGAAGTTTTCTGTGTTTTTTCCATCGTCTACCTGCAAAATAATAAGTAATAATATATTATACAATTGAAATAAATGCTGCACAAAATACAACAAACATTGATAATTGTGTTGGTTTCAGATTTTTTACCTACTCGTCACTTAAAATTTCAAATCACGGACAAAACAGGGTAAATAGTACCTAAATTACCATTTTTTGTTGTAGATTTGTTTTTATTACTCAGTCCTTAATGAGGATACTGTTTTTAGAAACGAATGATGAGTTAGAATAATGAATGACTTTATAATATATTTATATTGATAACGTGTATTACTTTTAAAAATACATCGTCGAGTCTTCTCGTCTTCTACCTCACCAACCAAGTCTCTATCCAATGGCGTTTTACTGTATTAACTGTAGTTAATACCAGTATAGACTGAATATAGGATGTATCCTATATCCAGGGACGAGATGATGATAGTAATGTTCATAACTTACCAGAAGAAGTTAATAGACCGTCCCCCAGCCATGGCTTAATGAAGTCGTATGACCTTCCTTTGGTAATAAACTCGACGCTGGAGCATAATGGCTGCAAAAAGTGTGTGATAATTTATTTATTTTTAATAGTACATATGTATGGCATTATTTAATATTATATTAAAATTAATACGTTATTAAATATTTAAAATAATAAGAATATTTTAAAATTGTACAAGGTGCTTTTAGAATAGCAGTTAAAATACTTAATCTGAAAACAATAAAAGTCATATACGCGCCTCCAAAATGTTATTAATACGTAAAGATGAATATAACCGGATTTTTATGTGTCGTTAATATAAAAAAACCGGACAAGTGCGAGTCAGACTCGCCCACCGAGGGTTCCGTACAAACTAAATAAAAGGGGGCAATCATATATTTTTTTAATATTTTCCTTCATGAACCGAAAAATATACATCGTAAAAATATTTAACACATTCCTTGCTCACCACTCGGATCCGAGTAGGAGCTATAGTAGCGGCGCCTCCCACCCGGATCCGAGCGAGCGAACGTTTGAGGCAGCCCTCATTCCTTGCATAGAGACATTTTTTGTGATTAAACACCATTCCGTTATGGTAATGGGTTCCGTTTTTCCCTATTGAGGTACAGAACCCTAAAAATGTCAATCTGTTTTAGGTACGGAGTTATATTAATGTATCTAACATAATATGATATGACATAATTATAGAATGTCAGTACCTACCTAACCTATTTTACAGAGCATGCTAGCTACCTTTATGAATTTTATCAGACTAGAGTCAAAAATATCATTAGCCCGTGACATATCAACAAACAGAAATAAGTAAATAAATAAATAAATATTTGGGGAGATTTCACACAACACCATCTCGCCCAAACTAAGCAAAGCTTGTACTATGGTACTAGATGGCTGATATACCTAATACATATATACTTTTTTTGTTGTAAATATATACATATGATACATAGAACAAACATGCTCCACAAGAACCACAAGAACCACAAGGCCAGTCAAAGTAAACATTATATGCACCAGCCACAACTCTCCATAAACAGTCCAAATACCCATTTTTTTTTTAAATATAGCTAGACTTTTGACAACAACCTGTCTGATGCTATGTAACGATGTCGTCCAAGATAGTAAGCACACCTTGTCTAGATTGGGAACCAGCTCTCATATGCGGCTGCATAACAACAACATGGAGGGAATACAACTTTATTTGCTATTTTACAACTTCACTGACACAATGTTTTTCAAAGGTATGCAATATTGCTTGTACATAGTTGTATGTAAAGAAGTCTTCGTTTGATACCTAAATTATTGCTAAAAGGGGTTATCTCGACGGAAAATTTGAAAGGAAAAAAATAAATTATTCAAATCCTTCATATCAAGCACAAGAAGTCCATTCCTGAACAATGGGCCCACGGATGTCCAAAAAACCCGGTTGGTTAAAAAACCGCTTCCAATCGGTTTTTTACCATTTATAAACACGATGCGTCTGATATACGAATGGTCAATTACCCAAGGTAAACAAACCACACACGTACGCATATCTGATGCCCGGTGAGATGAGGTCAAAAAGCTCGTGGAAACCACGCATCAGCATAAGAAAATACTTTACCTCAATATATTTTGGATGGGTCAGCAGAACGTATCTTGAAAGACATAGGTGAGCTCTGGCAGCATCTCCATACTTGATACTAATGTCCACCAGGACCTTAATGAGATCTGAAAATTTATAAAAAAGAGAGGGCGTGATCCGCGGTCTGGCCACTTTCTAGCCCAAAACATATATCTGGCCATTCAACGTGGTAATGGCGTCAGCCTAATGGGCACGTTTGGGCGGGGAGATACCTCGTCTTAGGTTATAAAGTCTAATTGTTTGTTCTCATTTTTTAATTTTTTTATTTAGCAATGTTATTATTTATATTAATTCTGTGTACGTTTTATTTCAATGCACTAGTTAATTAATATTGCAATACAAAGATAATTTATGTAATTTTAATTCATATCTGTCGTACCTATTGTGAGTTTAATTTGTTTGTTTTCCTTAATTGCAGTAAGAATTAATAAATTTTAACCATAGCGTAGAACATTATTATGATAGTTGATAGCTAAATTATTAATTAATGAACTAAAAATACATTACTGATTAATTAATTGTAAAAAAATAATTAAAACAAGCTTTTACAAAAGTACTCCTCAAAATGAATCAATCGATGGGTTTATATTGTTTAGTTCAAAAGTTGGCTATGACCACCTTCCGACTCCATCACCAGGTCCTAGATATCATGTAGCATCAAAGTACTCACCAAGACAAAACAAATCGAGTCCAAACTCAATGAGTTTATCTTGCTTAGTTAAGAAGTTATATGACCGTCATCCGGCTCTATCATAAGAACAGCTCCATGGTACCATATTATTGTATAGTCACTGAAGTTACATATGTACACCAAATTTGAGCCAAATTGGACATCGGAAAGTGGTTCTAATTTAGCTTTAAAGATTTGTGCGAACACAACAAATAAATACAAACATTTCAAGTTAAATAAAAGCTTGTGAAAATCAGAATAAACGAGTACCAATTCCACATGCTCCTTACGATTAAGATTTAAGCATATGTAGCTTAAATCTTTATTTTTGCCAATCGTGCACAATATTGCTTGTGCATGATTAGTAAGTAATTCGTCTATGAGTAAATTCTGTAAAACACAAATCCTGTAAACAGGTACAACTACCCACACATTAAGATCTAATTTTCAATAATGATATACTTATTCAACAAAAAATAGATAGACATTTCCAAGAATTATTGAACAAAAAACAGAGACTAACATTTTAAATCCAAAATTGTATCGTTTACACAGTGTTAAAGATTTAGAATCCCTTTGAGTTTACTACTGTTATTATCTGTTTTTTGTGCTATGAAGTAAATAAATATTACAATTAAATTTAAAATGAGTCTAAGAATTCAATTAATGGATTTTATAAGTACGTCAATACAAATAATTATTGTCTTGTGAAATAATTATTTTAGTTTATAAAACTGAAATTTCTAATTTTAATTGTTTTTATATTATAAGTATGTCTTTTCAATTAAAAATTATTTTTCCAAATCGTTTCGTAAAGAACGAGGTTGTTTTGAGAACAAACAATGATTTAATAAATACAACCGAATTGATCACCCTCCTTTTTTGAAGTCGGTAAAAAAATTAAGGTATCTAATTATTAAAAACTTACGTGAAGCATCTCCTAAAAACATAAGTGCATTTCCGACCAAAGGTAATGGAAAAGGTCCCAATATATTTTTCATTCGTTTACAATCACTTAACAAATACGCCCACGAAACTATTACCAAAATAAAAATAAACACCAAAATCACTAGAGCCATAATTTAAACGTCATTAAATCATTAATAAGCATTAACTTAAATATATTAAACAAGATTCTTTTTTTTCACAGTTTGACCAATGTCATTTTACGTATTGTCGTGGTTATCCAAACGGCTATTGGAATGGACTGAGCCAAAACAAAAACTTTTAATACCTTATAATATTATCTTATCTCGCCCTTACCCTCATTGAAAAATATACATGTCTGTGTTTGGACTTTGAACTTGATTTACATGTCCGTATTCGAACGTTCGTTTTTTCTCATTTGAGATCTTCATGATTCAGGTTCGTAATTCAGAATATTGCATTGTCATAAAGTACACATATAGGAAAAAAAACGAAAACTGGACATTTATTATTTAATCACAAAAAATAGGGTCTTTAAGCAAGGAAGGAGGGTCCAAATTTTAAAGTCGTTTAACTGTATCGTGTGGGGTATCATATGAAAGAGCTTAATTAGTACAAGCTAAAATATGATTTTAAATATTTTTACTATGCATAATTTTCGATTTATGTAGGAAAATATAAAACAATATAATAAAACAGTATAATGTACCCCTTTTATCTAGTAGTTTGTATGGAACCCTCGGTGGGCGAGTCTGATTCGCTCTTGTCCGGTTTTATTATTTTATTTGCTTTCGTTACTTCGTGCCCCATAGTAACCACGAAGAAATCTTATAAAATGGCCATGTCCGTCTGTCTGTCTGTCCGTATGTCACAACCATTTTACTCAGCCTTAAAAAATACTTTTTTTTTTTGCAAAGAGCCACGTAACAATACTGTCCGTTGAATAGAGCCACTGACGTACTGCTTCCGATTTTTGCTGTCGCAAACGGCCACTAATGCCTGCGCGCCCTTATTCCACGATAAAATTTCTGCGGGAGACTCGCGGCTGACGTCGAATAAGGTCGTAACGTCTATTAAATTCAAGCGTGCACCACAATTTTGCTTCGGAAAAGAACCATAATGGGCATTAATTCACGTGAAGGGATATAATATGTATAAAACATGTACAAAAAAATATACAACTGCCTGTTGTGTCACGTATTAATTTAGAATACAAAAAAAAATGTTGTCTAAGAAGTTTTAGAGATAATCAGAAAAAACCTCCTCCTGAAAATCTAGGGTATTGCAATTGTTGCTGTCTTCCACGGATACGACGATATAGCAATAAATATGTAATAAACTCGTTATGGTAACGATATCATTGACCTTTTTGCAAAGTTGTTTCTTTGATATTTATAACATTAGCTACGGAAACCCAACATACGCGTGTCCCGATATGGTATTGGCTACTTATTTACAAATATAAATGTATTATAATAATCGGCCAAGTGCGAGTCGGACTCGCGCACGAAGGGTTCCGTACTATCATCTATAATACTACAAAGTTTAGTTCTGTTTATAAAATAACGAGAAATCAACGAACTTCCAAGTAGTAAATTGCAAACTTATAGGTAGGTTTTCGATACACATCCGGGCAGCACGACGACGCTCGCGCGAATACGCGCGGCTATGGCTCGCTCCGTGATGTTACCTCCCCCGCTACCCGCGCGTTCGCGCCACCACCACACCGCGGCGCGGCGCTCGCACCGCGTTTAGATGCACGGATTATTTTCATTTTGTGAGTTTTTATGTATTAGATTAGGTATTTATTTTTATAGTTAATATATTTCTAAATATTTACTTACAAATATTCAAGTTTCTACCTGTTAATTAAGATCGAGTAAAAATTGCTTAAAATTTACGTTTGTTGTATGGGAGCCCCCCTTTAATATTTACTTTATTGTTATTTAATTATTTATTTTAAAAGGTAATATACAAGTAAGTATTCTGTGAAAATTTGAAGCGTCTACCTGTTACCGTTTTTAATATTGAGCAAAAAAATACGAAAAAACCACGTTTATTGTATGGGGACCCCCCTTAATATTTATTTTTTTTTAATTTTTAGTATTTGTTGTTATAGCGGCAACGGAAATACATCATTTGTGAAAATTTCAGCTTTCTAGCTATCACGGTTTATGAGATACAGCCTGGAGACAGACAGACAGACAGACAGACAGACAGACAGACAGACAGACAGACAGACAGACAGACAGACAGACAGACAGACAGACAGACAGCGAAGTCTTAGTAATAGGGTCCCGTTTTTACCCTTTGGGTACGGAACCCTAAAAACCTTGAAATTAAGAAAATAAAGATATACAAAATTTTGATCCCGGTATTACCACCTCAGTATTCATGTACCCGTGGAGTCACGTACGCAAATAGCCAGCGCACTCTGAGTTTGCTATTCAGACTAATTTAATTCCCTCTTCAGCCGGCGGCCTAAAAATACGCTCATTTGAAATTCCAATGCAATTGCAAACGTGTCCTTTTTATTATCCCGTTTGGATGCACTCCGGGGCTCGATTAGAAGTCTGTGTTTATGAGGAGGTGGGTACTTTGCTGGTATGAAAAGTCAAGTGTCTTTTTAAGTGCGTTCAACATAACGTCTAGACTAAGAGCGGGCCGTATGTTTACACACCTCATCGGGTAACAAGGATGTAAGCTATCTAGGATGACGCACATTAGTAAGGTGTCTCTAAATTTACAGGCTTGCCTAGGCTAAGCCTGGAGCGTTTTGTACTGTTACCAAAAATGTGACAATTTTTTGTATCCACCACCTTATCGGGTAACAAGTAGCACATTCGAAAGTGTCTATCTAGAAGTGCCAAAATCAATATAAATAAATAATAAATAAATAAATAAATATTTGTGGACATTTCACACAACACCATCCAGCCCAAACTAAGCAAAGCTTGTACTATGGAACTAGATGGCTGATAGAATACATATACACTTTTTTTTTGTAAATATATACATATG
This sequence comes from Lycia hirtaria, assembly GCA_947563715.1. Taxonomy (NCBI): domain Eukaryota; kingdom Metazoa; phylum Arthropoda; class Insecta; order Lepidoptera; family Geometridae; genus Lycia; species Lycia hirtaria. The sequence continues at coordinate 27,914,977 of OX387381.1, read as the reverse complement.
ATACATAGAAACACCCAGACACAGAACAAACATCCATGCTCATCACACAAATGTTTGCCGTGGGTGGGGATTGAACCCACAACCTTTCAGTTCAGCAGGTAGACGTAAACACACAACCAACTGAGCCACAAGGCCAGTCATATGGTTGCATAAGTCTCATCTAGTAACTTGATGGCGCGATTGGTATTATTTTTGGCAACCTAAAATTAGACTGAGTCATAAAAGCTCCAAAGGCGAGGCAAACATATTGATTTTGGCACTTCTCGATATCCATGTACTACTTGTTACTCGATGGTGGTGGACCCCCAAAAAATGGTCACATTTTTACTTACTGTACAAAACGCTCCAGGTATATCCTAAGCAAGTCTGTACATTTAGGGACACCTTACTAATGTGCATCATCATAGATAGCTCACATCTTGTTACCCGATGAGGTGGGTAAACATACAGCCCGCTCACCGTTTCAACGTACTTGAGGCGCTGTTGGTAGTAACTCCTCTGTCTCGTTCGCGTATAGCAGCATTTTTTGTAAATATGTATAAAAAGACTCGCGAAAATTGGCTATGCTAATAATTATAGTTTAAAAAACTGAAATGCCGACTTCAAAATTTGCAATTTGGTTTTAAAACTAAACTACTGAAGCGATTTTGATGAAATTTGTATGGGACCAATTTGAACTAAATCCTTTCCAATATTTTTTTTTTCTAATCGGTTAATAAATGTCGGAGTTATGCGATAACAAACATAAATAATTATAGTTTAAAAACTGAAGCAACCGACTTCTCATGGATGCTATTGTCAGAACTGAACCAAATTGAAATGGGACCACACGGGAAGCACCAGCTTTCAAATAAAAAGAATCATCAAAATCGGTTCACCCACGCGAAAGTTATGAAACATTAACATAAAAAAATACAGTCGAATTGAGAACCTCCTCCTTTTTTGAAGTCAGTTGTAAATACAGCCGATTTGTTAACCTCCTTCTTTTTGAAGTTAGTAAAAACTAGATGAAACTGTTTTTTTTTTAATACACTATAGATCTACGATTGACCACCAACTCGCCTGATGTTAAGCGACGGTGTGGCGTGTGAGGACGAAGCTCGTCGATCTAGAAGATATCTATTCACTCTAGCCTTGAAAATTCCAAGATTGTAGGTCTCAGGAAACAGAGATGGCGGCAACGAATTCCATTCTTGTGCATTACGCATCAGGAATGTGGATCGATATCGCTGTTATATTGATGTTATTGATTTTTGTGCATTATCCGAATCAAAAAGGATTTTTGTGAGATAAATATCCAATATTATGGTCAAAATTACGTACAGACTTACCGTAAGTATACCCAGTCATTTTGTATCTTCATAATATCCCTCCTTCTTGCGCAATCGGGTAAAATTTTCTAGGTCAACGGGAACTACCCCATAGGTTTTGATTCCCTTGTGTGTCGAAATGTGCGTTTTTTACGACATATTCGGCTGTAACTTTTTTTTACGAAATCTGGGAAATTTGATTTTTCTTTCTGCAGCAAGAGACTATGGATCTGCGTATATATTTTTAATTTTAACACGATACCTTCACGTGTTCCCAAGATAAAGGTCTTGACACCCGGACGGATGGACAGACAGAATAAGGGTTCCGTTTTTGTCAATTTATTTTTATAAGGGTTCCGTTTTTGCCTTCTGAGGTACGGAACCCTAAAAATACAAGATGGTTAATGCTTATAGAGCTTCAAAGTTTCGCTCCTTGCCCGTTGTCCGGTTCGTACCATTCAAGAATAGGCATAAATAGTAATAGTGTTAAATACTATTTTTTGTTGGACGTTGAATCAATACAGGTTTCAATTCGCTGAATTTGTCTATGGCTTTGCATAAAGAGAAACGAACTAATCCTTCGTTCCCGAGCGAAGGAACGAAATGTACGGTTGCAATTAAATTACTAAAGCAGAGGAGCAAAGGAAGCAAAACTACGAGTGTAATGGGAACTCTTTGTCCTCTAAAATCCATTTAAGCTATGGGAATTTAACTTGCATTGATTTTGCATTTCATGTGAGTGGTGTCAAGGTAGATAAATATACTCGAACTACGGTATGGCAAGCTACGGAATTATTCAGAATAATCCCGATCATTTGCTAGATGTTTTTGAGAACCTGAGATTCGACACTGCACGTTACCGTTGATGACACTTTGATGACGAAAACTGAAAAATTTGATTTTTCTTTCTGCAGCAAGAGATTATGGATCTGCGTATATGGTTTTAATTTCAACACGATACCTTCACGCGTTCCCGAGATATAGGTCTTGACACCTGGACGGACGAACGGACGGACGGACGGGCAGACGGACAGACGAACAGACGGACGACAAAATGATCCTTTAAGGGTTCCGTTTTTTCTTTTTCAGGTTCGGAACCCTAAAAATTGTTTTTTTTTTTTTTTTTGCAGAAGTAGGATCGAAGGGGATTTTTGACATTTTATTAGTATTGATTTTTTTAACGTCTATACCAATTTCCAGCTCTATGCGAATTTTGCCAAAGTTTTTTTTTTTGTCTATTTTGACTGCACTATAGGCCAATAACGACAGTTACATATGTTTCCATACTCTTCGGCAAATTTTACAACGATGACATTTTGTAAAGCTAAAGGTAAATAATATAAGCTACTTATTACATGTGAACTTTTTATACGAAATAGCACAATATTTTCCTAGATATTTAAAGTTACAATTAATTGATGTACAAAAATAAGAGTAGCTGGTAATCACAGCTAGCCATCAAATCTCCGAAAATAGCAATCAATAAGCCGAACGTACATCTGACGATAATAGTCCGGAAAATCCGGATGTCTGACCGCCGGCCGGCACAGCGTCCGGTGATAATGTGCCTTGAATAACTGATGTAACAGCCACTGTAAATAGCAGAAACCACGTGAGTGCTCCTATACTAGACAAGACAGCGAATGAAGTTCAGAAAGCAGCGAAACTAAGATCGTGGCAGTTTATCGATCACACCTGTAACGCGTGGCAAAAGTTCTGATAACACAGTGTTCAATCAATTTATTGATAACAATTGGTGCAGGTCATTCGACTTTCTATAATACATGTACTCGTATACTGGACTGGAAGACTGCTAGAATACTGGATTTTGAGAAAAACCAGCTGCTTCTCTTCTTGCATACCTACTGTAAAAATCAGGAAATATGCGTGATTGGATGTATGTATAAAAAAGGTCGTATTTGATGAAATAATCAATTAACAATGTAGGTACATGAAATTAACCATTTTTAGGGTTCCGTACCCAAAGGGTAAAAACGGGACTCTATGACTGAGACGCCACTGTTTGTCCGTCCGTCTGTCACCAGGCTGTACCTAATGAGCCGTGATAGTTAGACAGTTGAAATTTTCACAGATGATATATTTCTGTTGCCGCTATAACAACAAATACTAAAAAACAGAATAATATAAATATTTAAGGGGACTCCCATACAACAAACGTGATTTTTTGCTTGTTTTTGCTCGATAATGATAACGGCAACAGATAGACGCTTGAAATATTCACTGAATATTGAATTATATTATTCACTTTAAAAATAAATAACTAAATTAAAATAAAATTAATATTTAAGGGGGGCTCCCATACAACAAACGTGATTTTTTGCCGTTTTTATAGATAATGGTAAGGAACCCTTCGTGCGCGAGTCCGACTCGCACTTGGCCGGTTTTATTTATAATACAATCAACTAAATACATGACTATATAATGAATCGGTTTTTTAGGGAGGCGCATTCCATCGTTATTCGCAACGTCCCTAAACATCAGGTGAGTTGGCGGTCGAGCGCAAACCTATCACAAAATAAAACAAATTCAAAAGAGCAGCTGAGAAGATAAGGTACTGATGATTAATTCCACTGTTGACAGTGAGGGGGATTCGCAGTCCGCTTCCGGACTCTCGGATGCATTAAAAAAACATTGAGAATAGAACGATAAACACATCATTCTATTCTGGAAATCAAGGTACAACCAAAGTATTTACTAGGTATTAACCTGCGATTCTTGAAATCAACGTACAATCAAAATGTTTACTAGGTATTAACTTGCTATTCTTGAAATCAACGTACAATCAAAGTATTTACTAGGTATTAACCTGCTATTCTTGAAATCAACGTACAATCAAAATATTTACTAGGTATTAACTTGCCGTTCCATGGTGGAAGTTAATGGTCATATGCGTAGGTTTCCGCGTCACCATACCACAGCAACGAATTTTTTCTCTGATAATATCCCCTGCATATTAGAACCTCCAGACCTCAATAGATCTGACAGTAATGACGAGGAATAACTTCTAAGGATACGAAAATACGCCAAAAGTACGCGGAATTACAGCTGTGATATCATTTCATGCCCATCATCGTCGAGGCCATGGATAGGTATCTAAGCCAAAAATTTAGTCCGCGAGTTAGGATGTCGGGTAAAAGAGAAGTGTGGTGACCCCGTTCCGGCGAAGGCATTCAAAGTAGGTGTTCAAGTTCATCTCAATTCAACGCGGTTACATGTTTAATGTCATGGGCATAATAGCGCCGGGTACTATCGGAGCGCCTGATCGATGCGACGCGTGACCAAAATACTGGTGCATATCTGGCCCAACGCATAGGCATTGCCCTTCAACGTGGCGATGCGGGCAGCATGCTGGGTACGCTGCTAACTGGTAGTGGGTTTGAGTATTTGGATTGTCTTTAGACCTTTATCGGTCTGGGGTAATCGATATGCTTTTTGTGTAGTAGTTTAGTTAGTTGAGTTTGTATATTGTTTTGTTGTAAGTAGTTAATAAAGGCCGTTAATAAAATAATGATCATCAAAAAAAATGTACAGAAAATTATTGATTTTTCAAATTTCGTTAACTCTGAGTGCCACAGCACATTGAATTAAATTGACTACAATTACATCTACCTATTTAACTTAACATGCGCTCCATTGCTGCATCAATTTATTTTAATCTCCACTTTGGCGGCCGTTATTTTAACATCAGTTACTATCACCCATGTTAATTTTAATGTAATAATATTTTTTTGTACCTTTTTTAACGGGCAAGTGCCTTTATTAACTACAACAAAACAATATACAAACTATGGAAATTAACGTGGTTTTCACACATTTTTAAATAAAAACGCGTGCGGCACGAGCGGCACGTCGCAGTGCAAGGCGCGTCACCGACCGAGAGTGACGTGTGTGCTGCTCCTTTGAAAAAGACCGCCGAATGCGGTTGAAACTATAGTCGGATATTTCGGCTCAAAACAGACGTGAGTGACCCGTAGTTTTTATTTAAAAATATACAAACTCAATAATAATGATAATTATTGCATTAAACTGGTTTTGACCTTTTGACAATATGCAAATGTAATTTGATATTTAAATCCTACAAACGCAGATAATAACAACCACAATGCAAATATTAGATCAAACCGTCGATATAACTGTTATTTACTGCCCTATTAGCATTAATATTCAATCATTTGACAAATTAGCAAATAACTTGTAATTTTCTACGGCGCAATAACCTGTTATATTCCGTGATTTATACTTGCGATATTTTATGGAAGCCATAAAACATCTCGAGGGTGCTTCGTAAGAAAACCCTTCTAGGCATTATTCCTTATTGTGTTGACAATGTTGTTGCAAAAAAGCTTTTATAGTCCGTTCTATACTACATAGGCAACATAAGTGTAACTTACATTTGACAAGTTGTTTTTTTTTTTCATCGACACGTTGTGTTTTTTTTTTTTTTTTTGTATCTATGACTTAGAAATTGTGTTTTAGTTGCTAATAAAACACCACCATTTCAAGGTTCCGTTCTTCAAAAGGAAAAATGGAATCCATATTCATAGGCTCATTTCCTTGTCCGTCTGTCTAATCGCTTTCGTACTCGAGTGTTGTGACATTTTTGAAAATAAGTGAATTGACTGAATGTATATGTGAATCGAGTATAATACTGAGTACCTGAATAAATGAAACGAACAAAGTTCTCTATATCAACTGGCAAAATTTTCTTTCTTCTGTCCAGATGTTTGTTGGTACTCGCGTAAAGGGCATATTTTTCAATTAATCTTGATGAATTTGTACACAGGTTTTACAGTTTCAATTGTTTTTTTTTATTTTTAAGTCGAGGATTTTTGTTGAAGGGGTATTTTTTTCAATAAGGGAGAAGCATACCTACTATGACGCCATTTACTGACCCATTTTGATAATATTTGCTAGATACACTTGGTACCTAATTCTGAATCAAAGTTTATAAAAAATGTGTTCAAAATCGGTCGAGAGGTTGTCTTTTAAAGAGAAGAAAGGTTTTCTAAAGAGGAAACATTTACTACGGGGTTGTTTGAAAATACAGTAGAATCCGAATATAACGACCTCGTTTATAACGGCTAACTGTTTTAGCGACGATAATGCAACCTCAAGTTTGGTTTCTATACTTATAGGTATACTATGAAAACATGTCCGTATATTACGACTCCGTTTTAAGCTACCTACTGCTTATAGCGACCTATTTTGACAATAAATCGTTCCGTTATAATGACGTCGTGCAGTTTTTTTTTTTTTTTTTTTACAATTTACAATACTCCGCCTCGCCCCGCCCCGCCCCGCCCCGCTCCGCCCCGCCCCGCGTCTGGTTCGTCGTTCCGCGTCCAGGCATTCCTTAGCTCACGTAAATTACAGACCGTTTTTTTATTTTATTTGTTGTGACAAGCCCTAAAATTAGTTCCGTGAAGTCAAAGTGTTACTCAATTGAGGAAAAAAGTGTTGTAATACACCGTTTAGAAGTTGGTGAATCAAATGGTACCCTTGCGAAAGAATTTGGCGTGTCTCATTCTACAATACGCACAATAAAGAAAAATAAATAAAAAAGAAGCTTAATTTATCTGATCGTTTTGTGCGTCGTCGGGTTAGTACCTACGACAAAGTGTCGCCGGTCCCTTGAGGGTCGTTCTATCCGGATTCCACTGTATTCAGAAATTTCGAATATTATCATCGACTTCACGAACATAGACTTTTTACAACAAGTAACTTTGCTAAATTGTACTCACGAGATTTACTGTTCCTAGAATTATTATCATATTACTATTGTGTCATAACAGTTTATGATACAGACTGAATAAAAAAAATAGAGTTATAATGTAAAACAGGTGTAGAACTCTCTGCCCTTTCTCTGTTTCCTGAGAACTAAACTTAACTTTCAAACAATCTTTTTTTTAAATTTATTTTAGAAACACCAACAGTATACATATTACATGAGACTTAGTAGGTAATCTAAATCTAATAATCGGTAATCTTAGAATATTTAAAGCAAAAATGAATATCTTCTAACGCGTAATGGGAAAAGGAGCGTAACGTAACGGGACAATGAGTCATACTTTTTTGTGCATGCAGCCGGCGTTCATCGGTTTATTAGACGTTGTCACGTCAAAAAAAACTTGCTATATCAACTTAACAATATAAAGGATAGCTACGATGTCCGTCTGCTAGACTGATCGATCATATTTTAATCATAATAAAATTGATAAGCGATATAGTATGACGACAATGAGATTAAAACATAAAAGATAAAAATAATTAATCTTTTCTAACTTTATTTGAAATTTATAATCTAGTCAATATTTAACCTGTTACTATCATTACAACGTTAATATATCACAATCTATCATCATCATCATCATCTTAGCCACAAGAAGTCCACTGCTAGTCATAGGCCTCCATGGATTTCCAAAAAGACCAGCTGGAAGCGGCCTGCATTCAGCGTCTTGCTGCCACATCACAATCTATATTTTATCAAATTATCTGAGATACGGAGCTCTGTTGATTGGTAAAAAAAGTTACATAAAAAAAATGGTTGTCTGCAAAGTCGGTTTACGGACGATATATTTACGTGATAACGATGCGTCACAAGCCGAACGCTTAGGCCGATCGTGCCTCAGGTGAAACGTGACAATGAGTCATGCTTTTTCATGCGTGCAGCCGGTGTTCATCGATTTATAAGACGTTATCACATCAAAATCTGTAAACGCTTTAGTTTAATTTACTTATATATCCAGTTATTCAACCAAGCAGTAGTGAGTGCGCAAACAATACTGTATTCCGGGTATAAAGAAATGTTTCGATTAAAATTTCTGCGCTTGACAAAAATTCAAATCGAATATATCATAAGGACGAGCGTAATGTATTGCCACATAGTTTTGAACTATTACGAAATTCTGATGACATTGGACTGTGGGCAAGCAATTTGTCTCGTCACTTATTGCTTAAAATATATAATTATAGTTAACAAAACTGAATAACTGACTTCAAAATGCGCAATTTTCTATTAAAAACCAAGTTACTGAATCAATCAAGCTGCTCGCGAACTCCCTGGCTTGTAACTTGTAAACTAGCCCAGTGTCATCGAGGCGTTAGGGTGTTGTAGATAGTAGAGAGGTATAGTCGTAGTTCTTAGTATAGTTTTTTCTTACATGTTCTTTAATGTAAAATGTTTAATACATTTTACATGTATAATTATAAGTATGTATAAATTTTTCACAAGGTGGACAAACGACCTCATGTAGGAAGGCGCTTCACAAAAATTTACATATTTTATTCATTTTTATACTGCAATTTAAAACAAAGAAATTTTATATTGTTCATATACCAGAGTATGACACCTTTTATCAGGTTTGTTTGGGGATCCACGAAGAGGTCTATGACCAGCAGTGGACTTCTTGTAGCTGAGAATGATATTGATGATATTTTTTTTATTTCAACTAAATTTGGCTTAAATGATGTAAAAATTAAGTAATACAGTGTGCAATAACCCGCGCTGGCTGCCAAAATATCTTTTTGCAGTTTCCTCGGCTAAACGTCTGGTGCAGCCCGCCTAGCCGACGCCGGCGACATTATGACGCTACCAAATGTGGCGGTTAAAATGTACCTCTCAAATAAATTCTCTGGTATAACATTAAACAAGTATATATAGAAATACCTGACCGCATACTAGCTACTTTCCCAATGTAATTTACACTTGCGTTGCGATTGAAATGTAGTTGAGTGTACAATTTTATAAGAAAGTAAAGTAATAAAATATTCACTTAAATTTTAAGTTTATAATACACCAAATAATTCTGTAATTATTTAGTGTATTTTATACTTAAAATTTAAGTGAATATTCTTCAGAATAGTTTTTTCAAATCACTTAGGTAATTGTTACGAAAAATATCGTTGGAGGTTACGAAAACGCATTAATCAAAATAACGAAACAAAGCAATACAAGTAACTAATGTATTAATTGAACAAAAAATCTTTTACTAACAAGCTCTTCATATTCTTCTCAATTCTCTTCAGTTTTAATACTTAGTGTTGCTTAGTATAGTTTTATGGTGGTCAGGGTGCATAAAAATAACATGTCCGCCATCTTGGGTATAATTGCCTATAATGTCACTTCAGCAGCATCTATAATTTCTTAATTATTATTATTATGTTATGTGATTATGTTATTATTATGTGATTTCTATGAGTATTAACTCGAAATAAATGAATTTGAATTTGTATTTGAATAATGTCACTTCAGCAGCATTTTACTGCACTAGTCCTGCCATCGGTGTTGTAATTGCCGAATTTATGGCGTCTTCACTAACGCAATTGCGGGCCAGTGGTATGTATCACTCTAAATTAGATTCAGTGGTAATGCGCAAAATGGCTGTCAGTGAAAGTGGTCTCCTTATTTATGGATGATGTGCTTTTAAATGGCAGGAAAATTGGCTTAGCCTCCAATATGCGTTTCGGTTTATACCATAGTTGTGAAAAATAACCCTTATATAGTTTTAGATGTACGAGTATATACTGGATTCGGTGAGAGACTTCAGATAAGTGGCAAGAAGGTGCTGGATTTGTATGCAGCACAGCTTATATCAGGTCCTTTTGGAAATCCATGAGGGAGGCATAATATATCCAACAGTGGGATCTTTGACCACGCTAACAACGGATCATACCCTCACCTATTTAGGGTCACGAATTCTGTGCCGTCACCTGCATAACATCGCTGCTCATAAACAACCCAATAAAAACATCTATTGTCACCACGCACGTCCCTCCAACGTGCATACCTGGCGTGCCCTAACACGTGACGTTCTCCAGCCTGAAGAAGATGAGGAAGACCAAAGCCAGAGCACAGAAGGACCGACGAGTACGTAGTCCAACCAGTCCGGACCGAGATTGTACCACGACCGAAGTGAAACGTCTGTTACCAGGCGAGTAGTGAGGCCACTTGGCCCACGCCACGAAAGCATCTACCATCCCACAAACATCTCTAGAGGCACTGTTCCGCCAGCGTTCAATTCACAGTAAAAAGGACCACCTCGAGCCCAGATACGTTCCCCGCGAAAGCAAGGGATCGAAGACAACGAAATCGATCGACTTCTTGTGGCGAGGATGATGATGATGATGATGATGATGAAGAAAAACTAAGAATTGGTGCAGAATACACTTGTGCATCCACTCTTGTTTACAGACTCATACACTGACCTGACCCTCACTTTAAAGAGATATCAGACTTGTAATTACAAAAATTGTTCACAAATGGCGAAATTATCACGGAACATACAAAAAAAAACAGCCGACAACCTCTTATTTGAAGTCAGTTAGAAGCACAGTTAAACTTTTCCTTTTGTTGTCGTTTGTAAATTTATTCACAACGCTGTTTCCTCACACGTTATTAATGTACACAAACGGAAAGATTATAAGATAAGACAACAATTTCAACTTCACAACACAGGTGAAAGTTCAGAAAAGCGCCTGTCGTGCCGTAGGGAACAAATCCTTTGAAAGTCCTTATTTATAAACAACTCTAACTGCCGGTCTGCCTGTTTGTTCTTAACTTTTCGGCCCGCGGCGTCTTCTTTAATTTATTTCTACAGCTGGTTTTAGTCGACGGCTTTACTCTCGCAATTAGCAAATTAAGTATGAAAGTAGCCACACTCAGAGACTGGATGATTATGATGGTTGTGAATGGGACGGTAGTAGAAATGGTGCTAGTAACTAACACATTTGAGTTTCAATTTGTTTGTGAGTGTGGGTTCAAAGGAAAATAATATCTGAAACTAGTAAAACCCCCACCCTATCGTGTGAGGTATCATTGAATAGGTAACTTAAAGTAACACTAAGATTTCATATGTATATGACGGGGAGAGGTTCTGTACCTCGTCATCAGGGGGATCCATCATGTCAGGAATCGCCGAAATCATCTGGCAACTGCCACCGTTGTCACTAGATGGCGCGGTGAAACGCTCCGACATTTATAATTTTCTTTTCAGATGTAATGTGTGTGAGATATAGCCCGCCAAAAGTTAAAAAAATGGAATCCCCCTCTGTGTTTCTAAACTCTGTATTTCTGTATTTTAACTAAAACCATACTAGTAAAAGATATCAGAATCTTTCAGCGAAAATTATTTTGAACACAACTTTTCAAGATATAGCAATAAACAATAATATGTAAAACACTTAAGTCATTATAGCTCAAAGGTCATTGACCTTGTTACAAAGTGGTCAAAACAAACAATACTCACCAAGAGATGTTCTATGAGATTACAGCATTAGCTACGAAGGCCTGCCTAAATATACGTGTCCCGTCACGGTCTTGGCCACTTATTTATCTTTGTTATCTCATAGCTCCGCCATTTTAGTCCGATTTGGAAAGTTCTTTTTATTTGAAAGAATATATGTACTTATTTTCATAATATTAGAGAAATTTTATGAAAAACAGTTTAGTGGTTTAGTTTCCGAAATAAAATAGCTGGAAAATATATCATCCAAGTAAACAAAATTGGGAGATTCCACTTAAGCCCCCTTAAGGTCCCCCCCAAGGTTCTTGCGGATCTTGTAGCTATTTGTTTTTAAACTATAGCCAATAACTAAAAATGGAAGGCATGTTTTTTTTTTCATTTTTATCCATATTTTTATGTCAGTACTTACATACTTTATTTCTACTAAGAGGTGAACAAAACAATGGAAAGACAATTTGTCTACATTCCATGCTAGGTCTGCTGAAGTCGTGTTCTACCAGCCACTCTATATACCAAAAGTTACTTACACAACAAGTACAACAAGTACAACTCACAACACAACAACAACACAACACTTACTCATACAAGTGGCGGGAAGACGCTGGATGCAAGCCGCTTCCAATAGGTCTTTTTGGAAATCCATGGGGGAGGCCTATGTCCAGCAGTGGACTTCTTATGGCTCAGATGATGATGATGATGAAAGTTACTTGTCAGATTTAGGTAGATATATACAGAGATTTAGTATATCAAGCACTTCGCAGCTTCTTGCATCGCGATAACAGGTTCCTCTAATTTCCAGCGATGATTAATTGCATAGGTTAATTTGATTCACATACCGATAAACACACATGCCCGAGTTCCGAATATATTGGAAATTCACGTTATTTATTGCTTAGCATCCATACGCTCTCAGAGATAAAAGCTATTTGGCACAAAACTAAAAGTTTACACGTAGTTTATTCTTATAATCTTTCAAGGTAAGTTTTATCTTTCTTTTGTATTCTCCTTAACCATTTTCATAAAAGTAAGTTCTCAATTCGATTGTATTTTTTGTTTGTTACCGCATAACTCGGACATTTATAAGCCGATTAAAAAAATCTTTTTTGATTGAAATGAAATATTTTCAGATTAGTCCCATATGTTTGAAGTGAAAACTTCTTTAGCGGCATTGTGCATTTTTGGGATGGGTAAAAAATGTAATAAACTCGCGTCAGATCGTAAGACGTACAGTCAGAAACCTATTGTAACGTTCTGCATTTAAAGTTCATTATTGTACGTACAAGTTTGTCCTTCTAGCATGACGTCATTTCGTTGCGCCGAATGCTTATTTTCGACACATGCACGTAAAACTCGTTAGCTCAATAGGTTAGAGCACTGATATAAATTTCAATCATCAAATTAATTATTATTATGGATTTATTTTGCATCGTCGCAAAGTTGCCAGTTTATCGGTTTTTTATCGCATACATTTCGGTGAGTGTGCGTCTGCTTTGCATGATCTCATTTCCCCATGCCCATTTTTCTATCGGACAGTAAGAAGCACGAAAAAGCGACATCGTTACATGGTTGATATTCCGGAAACACGTACGAAACGCTTTGGCTCCACTTTCATTGTGCGTACCGCCAAAATGTGGAATGCGCTTCCTGGATGGGTCTTTCCGAACAATTATAATCTAAGTGTCTTCAAATCACGAGTGAATTTTTCTGAAAGTTTCTTCTAGGAAAGCGCGCTCCATCGTAGACCGTAACTGTCGCTTAACACCAGGTGAGTTGACGGTCAAGCGCCTAATAAAAAAATAGTCAATCGGAGGGCGGAGGTTCAAATCCTTCACGAGTCAATCTTTTTGCTATTTTATTTTTTAGTTTTCACTTCTGCCAGCACTCCCGGAGTGCAACCCGTTGTTTTTTTAATCGGTTTAGTAGTTTAGTTTTTAATCCTAAATTGGATATTTTCGCGCTAAGATTGGCTCACATGCGAACTAGCATAGTTGCCAATAATAGCAGGAGTTCACTTGTGAGCCAATCTTAGCGCCAAACCAACAATGGAATGGACCCATTAATTAACAGATAAAGCCGTCTGTATGCAACCTTGTGTGCTCGTAACATTGCTAAGACTTCATCCTATCGAGTCGATACTCGATAGGACATACGATAGATGGGAAATTGTGTCCATAACTCAAGTATTTTGAACATTGTATGCTCAACGTTCAAGCCTTGTTGTTGTTAAATCTTCTTATATGTACCTACGTAGCATTACTAATAATAGAGTCGATGAAATCCTCTTTCAAACAAAAAAATAACTAAACCAAAATCGGTCTAACCGTTGGAGAACTATAATGCCACAGATATACATATACACACGTCAAACTTATAACAACCCTCTTATTGGGTCTGGGCTTTAAAAAAAGCTTGCATTCACAAACAAACAAAACAAAACAGCCAACGATCGAACAACACAATTAGCTAAACCATTAAGTTGTTAATATTAAGAATTCCAATAAGCTAATATACTTCCACATTAGCGGTTTGCGGTGCAGACTAAACATCGCAGCATATGAGCTAGTCTAGAGTTTCCACCTAAGTTAGATAACCTACAGGAAGTGCTAAATTGTCTACGCTTTAGAATCGCAGTGGTAAGTATTTATAAAAACCGGCCAAGTGCGAGTCGGAGTCGCGCACGAAGGTATCCGTACCATTATCTATAAAAAAACGGCAAAAACATCATGTTTGTTGTATGGGAGCCCCACTTAAATATTAATTTTATTTTAATTTAATTATTTATTTTTAAAGTGAATAACATAACTCAATATTCAGTGAATATTTCAAGCTTCTACCTGTTGCCGTTATTAATATCGAGCAAAAACGAGCAAAAAAATCACGTTTGTTGTATGGGAGCCCCCTTAAATATGTATTTTATTCTGTTTTTTAGTTTGTTGTTATAGCGGCAACAGAAATACATCATCTGTGAATATTTCAACTCTCACGGTTTCAACTATCACGGTTCATGAGATACGGCCTGGTGACAGACGGACAGTCGGACAGACAGTGGAGTCTCAGTAACAGGGTCCCGTTTTTACCCTTTGGGTACGGAACCCTAAAAATAGAGAAGCTTCTCCAGTGTGGATAAGTTTTTACTTCGTGCCAACGATTCCTTATTACTTAGTAAGTATAAGTCGAAAGTAAACGCATCAGTCTAAAGTAAACGATGTGATATCAGCATGTAGGTATAGTGCTTCAAGATATGAACCGAACAAGTAATGACGTCATTTTTTTTAACCCCCGACGCAAAAACGACATGGTGTTAGAAGTTTGACGTGTCTGTTTGTGTGTCTGTCTGTGGCATCGTAGCTCCCGAACGGATGAACCGTTTTTTTTTTTCTTTGAAAGGTGAATTAGTCGGGAGTGGAATTAGCTATGTTTCATCAAAATCGGTTTATCCGTTTTTTTTGTCGGGGGTTTTTGAGTTTTCTAAACTTATCGCCCTATCCGTGGAAGAAAGCCACAGTGAGCGTTACACTGTAGCTATCTTCCATAGATAGGGCGAGTGGTGGACACGGAAGTGGGGGACAACGGGAATCATCGCTTGTTGACAACCTTTTTAAAACGCTCTTTATTGAAGCTCGACGGATTTGTTGCGTTCGTTCATTTTTCAGTTTTATATTTTCATATCGGGATTATTCTAAAATCAATTAGATTTTTTGACGGCACTTCGTCCAAGCCCATCGACATCGTAATTGATGAGTTGGTTTCAATTCATTTTGCGTGTTATAACTGGTCCGGCTTCCCAATTGAAATTGGGGAAAATTGATGGCTGAAAATGGTAAATATAAGGTATATGTTTAGTTAACATTGTGATTTGTTTTGGGTTTGTTTCTGTATCGCAGAATCAATTAGGTATCCAGCATCTCGTCGGTTTACATGAAAAACGTACAGAGAAAATGTGTACCTTTATGCCGTAAAATCTCCTGGCTGAACCTTTTACTTTATATTGACTGAGTGAGCGAAGCGAACGGAAGTCTGCATCAACTAGCAAGATTTTCGTTCTTCTATCCAGATGTTTCTCGTGACAAAACTTAGTATACAGATTCCTCAATTTTATAGAATTTTTAAGAAGGGGGTATTTCTCACAAAATGGAGGAAAGTCTGCTGCAGCGCTTTTTACTGACCGATTATAATAATACTTGCTTTAAACGTTTAAATCTAAACAAGAATTTTAAATATTAGCAAAATTGGTCAAGAGGTTGTGGAGATAAAATGTTATGAAATTGTTATTGAAAACAGGAGAGTCCATCTGTATTCCGATTTTGATCATATTTAGCAAACATATTCGAAGGAATTCTAAACAAGAATTTCGAATATGAGACTCACTTCGATCTTGAAAAATGTTATCGTATAATATGTATAATTGCCTATGTATACTCATGCATGGTTACAGATTATTTCTTTTTTGAAATCAGCCAATCAAAAATACTAAAACAAACTTGCAAAGTTCGTGAGGTTGAATATTGTTTTGTGGCACTTAATCTAACCTAAAATTACATTCAATCGCCATTCAAATGATTACATTCAAAGTTATTATCTTTAATGTCAGTTCCAAGGTGATGAAAGGAGGAATTTACAATGAATCTGATTGTCTTTCGTATAGTCACGCAACAATCAAAACTAGGCCACGGTCTTACGTAACTTTATATCAAATACAGGATGTGTTTGAAACTTTAAAAAGATTAAACCCCAATAAAGGGTAGTCTTTTTTTACATATTAGCTTATTATGAAACCTAATTTTGGCAAGTTTAGCCGATAAAATAAAAATATTCTACGTACATTTCTTAACTTCCGTGCCATAAGGGTACGTGTAAACGGGAGCCAATTACTAAGCCTCCACTGTGTCTTCATTTAGCTGTTAGTGGCTACGTTATATTGAAGTAATATATACAAAAAAAATAACAATGTTTCACACGGTGCGCATCATCAAATACGTGAAAATATATATATTTGTCAAATATGTGAAAATGTTTCATAACTATTAACTGAGGATATTTTGAACAGCCTTTAGCTTCCGTGTGTGGGTAAACATTCTCGTGGAACCATCCGATTTCGCATGCACTCGTGCGACAAACGTTTTGTGAAAAATGTCTACGGAATCCACACGCTAATGCTACCGCGACACGGAATCCTGTCGACCTATATACTGGATTCCACATTGAGGTTTTGCTGAATAGAAATCAACGATATTAAAGTAGGTACTCGGTATGATTTTCATTGTAAAGCTTATAAAGTAAAGCTTTAGAAGAAAGAAAGTTCATATATTTACAAGTTTCATTAACTTGCCTTATTAATATCAAATTTTAATCCAAACAATTGAGCTGAATTTTTGCGCACACGTTTAATTTGGATGACAATGTGGGCAATCCTGAAGGATATAATTATGTGAAACCACATACCAAATAATTACGCTACGAAAAATATCCTTACAAGCCCTACAGTTATATGTATTTGTTATTACTATACCTACACTAACAACACGAAACTGCTTTTACAATCATTATTTTTGAAGCAGATGTCACCACAGGATCCTTAACAAAATTATACAAATAATTTGAAATCCAACAGCCAAATTAATTACCATATTATTAATACGCATATTTATATTCAAGCAGAGAAGCATATTGTGATCGGAAACAATCAAAAATCAACCAGTGAAAACATCCGCAAGCGAATCATGTCCCGCACATACGTTGTGCGGGATTTATTCCCGCCTTTAACCACAACTCTGCTTATTTAAAAAATATTCAGGGTCCGTGAGAAAGGGCCGGGAGTGAAATATGCTATGTATCTTTCAGCTAAAATTGTGATTGGGGTTTAGGGAGCGATAACCTCCTCTTTATGGCGCAATTTTTGTCGGATAAACAATGGAATTTGAAATTTTATCGCGAATTTCGCATCGGCGGTCGTTATCGGACGGTGTACTGCCGGATATTGGGCTTTTTGTTTTTATTTCGTAATTAATTTTAGGCCATTTTTAATTTACGTCGAAACGAAAGGTTGGATTTGGTGGTGATTTGCTTTGAGTTTTGTTTGTTTTGTTACAGTGCAATAAAATAATATGTATTTGGTTTGATACATAAAAGTCTATGTAGATTTAAGATATAGATGTGAAGAAAAAAGCTGTTTTACTATCAAAAACTAAAAACACAATAAGTATTAATTGTTAAGATATTAAATAAAACTTTTCTATCGTATCATTTCAAGATTTTTAAAAGAACTTTTATTTAAAAGATAACATAAGTAGAGGCATTTTTTTATATACCACGGAAAAGAGAACAACAACCAATTAATCTCGGTAGAGGTTACATATTTGACCCGTTTGGTATCGAGACTTTGGGTCCGTGGGGACCGGGAGCTCATCTCATTTTCAAAAAAAAACTGAGCGCCTGATCGATGCGACAGGATGCGACGCGTTACCAAAATGCTGGTGCGTATCTGGCCCAACGCATAAGCATTACCATTCAACGTGGCAATGCGGTCAGCATGCTGCGTACGCTGCATTTGGATTGTCTTTAGACCTTCATCTGTCTGGGGTAATCGATATGCTTTTTGTGTAGTAGTTTAGTTAGATGAGTTTGTAAATTGTTTTGTTGTAATTAATAAAGGCACTTGCCCGACAAAAAACAGCAACCAATCATTTTTACGCGATAGTCATTGTCAATGGACAATTTAGTGTAATATTGTTAATTATTATTTGGTGATTCAACGCAATTTAAAAAGTTTACTATTCATAAGCAATAACTGTATTTTATTATGTTATATGTAACATTTAATATTATAATATTTTATACATACATTTAAAATATTTTTAAAGTTATGACGCTACAATCATAGAACCACCATAATAATAAAGATTTCAACGTTACCACTCAAGTCTAAAGTTTCGAAGAGCCACGGTGGACTTACAAAATAGATAATATGTACATACATTATATAAATGACACCTAAAAATATAAAACTGTTTTTTTTTTTGTGCAAAAACTAGTTCACGCGTTTCTTCCATTCACTGTGTTAATTTAGTCTCTATAATCTTTGCAACGAAACGCAGAATTCACCCTAATACACTTTCTAAACTATCGTTAAAATTCAGAAATGGCGCAAACTTGTGAATATTCATAAATGGTTGCATAAACATTTTGTAGGTTGAGGCAGCGCGCGGGAGTGTCTGAAACCGGCCATCTTTATAGCTCGAAGGGGTCACGGCTTCAAAACATTTATCATTTCTTAACTATTTTCTTTTATGCATTACTTAAAAGAAACATTGTTGCGCGATCTTTTGCCAGCAAAATACACGTTTTTTTCAAACTACGAGTAGTTGACAAAATATCGAATAGAAACTATATATCACCTGAAACAAAATAAATTGTAGGGTGTCAACTGTGACTATTTAATTTTCCTGTTGACACGCTAAGTAGATACACTTAGGGTATCTATAGAAGTCTAAGTCAAATAATCATACATTGGTATAACTTAAAAATAGAAATAGAAAAATATAAAGACAGTGTCCGTTGACGCTTCACTCCGAGTCTACGGTGCATGTAATAAACGGAGTAATGTTAGAAAGTCAACAACGGGAGTCCGCCTGACAGGGCCCAGGAAACGTTACTGTCATGCAAATTGAACGGTCTTCCCAACTAATTACTTCACTCCGCACACACTCAGATAAAATCATCTTTATACAGGGTATGACAGAGAATGACGCGCATCATCATCATCATCTCAGCTACAAAAAGTCCACTGCTGGACATAGGTCTCTTCCCCATGGAAGATAAAAATATAAATTAATTGTAGATACCTATATTTTTTTATTTATCATTATATTTTTTTTTATTATTATTAATTTATTGTTTTATTTTTTAATATTATTAAAGTACGATCGTCCCATATTTTTAGAAATCCATATTTCCAAAAATTTGGGCCGAGCGTACTTTAATACTATTAAAAAAAAAAAATGTTATACAAGAGTGTATTACTATAGTTGCTTTTTAACCGCGTGCTCAATTTTGATGACCGACCGAGCGAAGGATTCTAAAATTAGAATCCTGACCGTTAGCGAGGGAATGTAGGACAGACAGACAGACACCGTAGCCTCACGAAGAGGCTCCCGTACCCCTTAATACGAAAGCCTAAATATCAGCTGCCCTATTCTAAGCCAAACAACAATGTAGAAAGTACCTAGTCTCTTTTATGAAAGTCTTTTTTCGCAATTATAAGTCCCAATAATAAAGGTTATAATTTTTTTTTAGGTAATTTAATAACCTCAACAATTGATGCACCATTTTGTTACACCCTGTGTACATAGTTATCAAACATTCTAGACCAGAGTTAGACGTACAAGCAAGGTGTAAGTTTCGTACGCGTAATAGAGAAGTTTGTTTTGCAGTTTCCTAGCTTTATTATGGAAGCGAGTGTGGATTTTTAGTATTATGATGGCTCAGTGAACATGTTTGCTTGGTTTCTGGAAACTAAAGTGGGTTTAGGCGTTGCGCTGAAACATGTGTGGGAAAGCCTCAGGTACGGAGCCATTTCGAGATCACTTCAGGTACGGAGAGATCACTTAGAGATATTAAAAGTAGTACTTAGTAGATATTTTAATTGGTTTACTTTAGTTTACTTTGACTTGAGGTGAATTGTTGTTTATGGTCAATAGACTCACCTCCTTTCACCGCAGGCCAACATTATTTCTCACCTTACCCTTAAATCACTGTCAAATGTAGCATCATACAGCCTCATGGTCTTTGATACTCTGCCTATACCGTAAAGGAAAATAGGTGTACTTATGTACGTATGTACTTTCTTGAAAAATATTTTTCCATTGATCTTTTCAAATTTGATTGAATAAATCAGAAATAAAACAAAACAAGTATTAAAAGAAAAACAAAATATCCGAATGCATAAGAGCGACTTATACGCTATCAAAAACTATAAATATCCATTTGAATTGCCAATTTATAATTTATAATTCAATTTAAACATGTTTTTGTAATCTCTTTTCAATTTCCTTCATTTTGATACGCTACTCGATAATTAATTAACGACTACAATTTAGGGCGAAAATCCGCATTTTTTTTTTTTTTTTAAACACCTATTTATGGACACTTGGAATACACACAATATAACTTATTACTAAATAAGTTATGTAAGTTTAAAAGAAAAATTTCGTCTTCCCGTAACAATGTATTTAACAATAGTTGGTAAAATTGACAAAGGTCACGGACCACGGTGTCTGTGGAGCTAAAATTTAAATTAAAAAAGGATACTTGGATTTTTGAGACGAATCTAATTCGTTTCAATTAGTTTATATGGATATTGGCCATTTAGCCGTTTGGAAGATGGTAATAAAGAAATTTACAAACGTACAAGATACACGCAATATGAGGAAAAAATAGTTGAGAGAACAGCGAAGCATTTCTGTTCCACAACCAACTGCTTGATTTGGCTTTTGTTTATGTTTATATGTTACGAAACTTTTTACGTTCAGTAAATCATACTAAGTGCATGTTTTTTAACATTGGGCAATTTTTTAATAGCAGTTAGGGACATTTCTTTCTCATTTTTCACTTACTCGTACCATTAGATTTTTATCATAATTGAGAAAACTAAAAGCACATAAATTTACTAAAGATAAGTTGTCACAAAAACTGTTTAGGTATATTTTTGTTTTTCGTTTTGTTTTTTGTCTAAAGTATTTGTCTATTGTTTTAATTCCATGAAAATCATATCTCATTAGTACCTACCGTCTATCAGTAGTTGATTCTCTAAAAGCTCCAGTCAAGCTTGATCCAGCATAAATAGGGCAGGATAGAACACTACAATAGACGAACTGGGACAGGTTGATGCAGCTTTTATTCGAACAACCAAAGCTGGACCATTCTCGGCGGAGCTAGATATTTTAAGAAAATATTATGTTGTTGGGTATTGTTCGTTTTCTTATAGCATAGACACTGAGCTTATAGACACATATTTTTTAGGGTTCCGTAGTCAACTACGAACCCTCTTAGTTTCGCCATGTCCGAACGTCTGTCTGTCTGTTCGCGCTTTAGCTCTAAGACTATTGGTACTAGAAATTTATAATTTAGTATATATTTATCAATTCACGAAATATAGGAGAACCCTAGCCAACAGACCAACATTTTACATACTAAAAATTTGAGCTTGAATGTAGCTTGATAAAAAGTGACGGAAAATAGAAACATGTGCCAAAGTACCTGATGTATGTTCTTGTACAATTAAATTACATACATTTATAGAATGAATTCAATATATACTTTTCTGAAATCTACCGTTCCTAACATCACTATATAGAACAAATAGTACAAAATACGTAGAATTATCGGCATTGACTCCTATTAATTGAAGCACGTATTCATGCCGTTTAATTATCCTAACAATCTCAAACAAAGCCGGCCATTAGTCTGCACGAATCAATATAGATGACCAGTAGTCAGCTTTATGAAGAATACAAGCCTTGTAAAAACAAAGGTTTGTATTAATATTTTATAAGAACTACAGCCGATTTAAGCCAGTAAATTAACTAAAAAAAATAAAAGCAAGTAATTAAAAAATTTATAAAATATACAAAAGGAAAAAGTAATACATATAGACAATATTCAACAGTCGACAGCATCGCGGATAGTCGTACGAAGTTTACGATGTAGTAAGTAGAAGAGTGGAACTACGCCTTAGTATCCACTACTACGTAACAGCTACGCTGTACTTAGTAGGCGAATCTGATAGCCAAAGTGAATTATCTTATCACGTAGCAATTTAATATGTACATGAATATATATAGAACTTATTAGTACTGCGTTAGAGTATGGTTTTGATGACATTTCTTTGTTATTGTGTTCTAATATTTAATGGTTGTGACATTTTCTATTCCTTACTATTAACTGACCTTTACTTAAATCTGACCTTGATACTGGATAGAATGACATTTCATAATTTTATCTATTTCTGTACTCCTAAGTTGACATTATAAGATTTAGTAATAATTAATTTGAGTTTGTGTATAAATTAATGAAACTATTGATATTTAATTTTCTTGTTTCGTTTGTTGGTTTCTGTGTGTCATGATGCTAAATATTGTATTATGTTTGTGTAAATTCTTCTAATGCATATTAACTCCCTTTACTAACGATTTAATACTTGCATTGCTATTTTAGCAAAAACAGAGATACTTTATACCTATATTAGGATTTCAGATCACAATTTATTGCTTAACCTGTTTTTTGCAAGGAATAAATGAATTATGAAAAAAAAGACGTGTGGCACTCGGAGACTGCCGCGGTAAAGCTATTGCATAGCATTTTTAATCAACTTATGTAATTATAATTATTTATTTATTTTATTTATGCAGTATTTTTTTCCTTTGTTTTTATTTGATATTAATTCCAATGCCACCTAGAGGCGATTTGCAGAACTAAAGAGACAAGCGTGATATTTCAAAAAGTCATTAAAAGTCCTGCTATTCATCGATAGATGGCAAAACTAAAAACTAAAAAGTATCACCGCTGTGCCGGTCAGAGTGGGTTGTTAGTTAGTGGGGTTGTTAGGTTATTTTCGTTACGGAATTTCTGGATTCGGTCTCCACGCTCAAGGCCCGCGATAGAAGCTATGCAATAGCTTAAAAATTTGCACCATATTCAACACCACGTGAATAAAACTACGGGACACAGCTAATAAAACATAATAAGGTTGGACCCAAAGCGTCACAGAACAATAATAACAATAACAAACTACTTCAAAGCGTGCAGTGATCTATCTCGCACAGCACGATACTTTTAAACATAATACAACGTTAGTGAGTGGGTATATTAGAAAAGTGAGAGATAGTTTTATTTATTTAGGTAGGACAAAAATATATAAGAAAAATCAGATATCATTTATATTGGCGACGTAGTTTTGAAATAAAAAAAACATACATTTTGGAACTCCTCATTTAAATTAAAAGATATCAAAAAAACCCTTGTTTTAATAGATTTCTACTATCTAAATGAAAAACTGTCTCTTACTTTTATAATGTTCCCACTCAGTAATTGTATATGTAAATAGGGCCAGCCAAAGAGATTCCAATCTATAGAGAGATTATACTTATTGAATAAGAAGTGAATACATGGTGAATCATGTTTTACCTAAGTATATACAAGTATAGTGCATACTTACAGCGACATTTAATGCATAGATATACGAATCCTTGTTGCCAGAAAGAGGTATTGACAGTTACAGTTCACAAATCATAACACTAGCGTCTCACAGCGTTGCTCGCCGTATCGTGACTGAAGGCAGATCGGGCAATTACCCTACTTGAGGTTTGCCATGCAGAGCCGGAGACAATCCATCTATGTATTAACATATCACTGGGGTCAGCCACAAAATTCTGTGGATTGTATAATTTGTATATATTGTAATGTAAAAAATGTTGTAATGCGCGAGAAATATAGCTGCTACACAGCCGTTTACCTAAACTTGTAAATATAAAGTTGTTTGGTAAAACAGGGCCGTTGCATGTTAGAGCGCACTAACATTACGTCTATAGTGAGACAGGACAGATCGATCAACAATAAAGCAGATAGATAACAAAATATCCATAATACTCACTTAATTGAATGCCGGCGTTATGTACGGAAATGTTCGTTTAATTTTTATTTCCGAGCTTTATAATGTTGTAACGTTTAATGATGTAATAGATTTTAATAATCTTGATATTGATTAGAAACAACAAAAACAATACTTTGAATAGAAAATAGAATTCTGAATAGTATGTGCTTCATCGATGTGTCGATAAATACATGCCCTTTGCGTCTGTTGTGCATGATAGTATGTGATGCAGGTAGCACCTTTTTTGGTGACTGAATAAACCGATTTAAGAAACTAGAAAATACTCTGTGTGAAATACGTCTACTCAGTTGAAACATCATTCTTATATGTGGGCGGTTGAATCGGTCGGTTGTGATAAATATATAAATAAAACACACCTCAGCCAATTATTTCTGAAGAAATCCTCAGGTCTCTACAAAGGAGTCTTATCACTAAAATATGAATTGAAGATATAGGAGATATAAAATTATCACGTATTTTTTTTTATAAAGACTACCGTTACTATCTTCTCTTATAACATAATTAAAAATAACTGATTTTTTTTATAAACATTAGATAAAACTTGTTAATCTCGTTTCCTCGGGTCACGATTCAAAAATATACCGATGTAAGTTAAAATATGTTTCAACCCATCCCCATTGGTATTCATTCCAGCTGTCATCAATTCGCAGGCTCGGAGCGATCAGGAATTTAATCTCTGGAAATGAACACGTCGACATTTTGATTTTGTTATACAAATAAACAAAATTCACTCATAGCTGTGCCCAACAAAGGCTTTTTGTGCTTAAATTTTCCAGTATATTAAATATGTAGAATTTTATTTAAACTGAAAAACTGTTTAAACAGTCAATTTCTTAAATAATATAATCAATAAGAAATAATATTTAATCTTTTTTGAAGTGGGAAAAATAAATACATAATATGTATTTATTTTTCCCACTTCAAAAAAAAATACAAAATATGTATTTATTTTTCCCACTTTAAAAAAGAGGTTACGCCCATTTTTTTATTTATATACTGTTCAGCAATCATTCTTTGTTAGCTTACTTGTCAATTTTTTGGATATAAAGCTTTTTTAAGTTCACCTTTAAACATCAACTCGCCTGTTAGAACGCGACGATGTGGTCAAAGATGAAGCACGTAGACTTAGAATTAGTTCAGACTTAATCACATAAAGTTGAAGTTGGTTAATACGAACACCTAGAATTTCAGGCTAGGCTATTCTTACTGTAGAAAATATGTGAAGTAACAAATATTCTTAGATACTTAGCACATTTTGCTGAGCCCTGCCCCCGTATTCTGAACCCATTCGGTTTCGGAATCGATTCGATTTGTATATCTCCGTCTTTGTCATTTCCATAGAGAATGACAGAGACGGAGATATACAAATCGAATCGATTCCGAAACCGAATGGGTTCAGAATACGGGGGCTGGTGTCAGTGTACACCAGGGCTCAGCAAAATGTCGAAGTGAATCAGCATGTTCATATGCTGTGTCATACATAGGGGTACGGAAGCCTCGATGTGCGAGTAAAACTCGTACTTTGCCGGATTTATTAAAAACGTTTGCTACTTGCTGGTGATTTTTTCACATTTCAGAGTTGCGCGTAATAAAATTATAACTTTTATGACAAGTTCAGTGGCCTCTTTTTGGCTAAATACAGGACAAATACACCCATATAACCCCGTAAGTAAATTCAATTTGTCCATTAAACTGTCACAAAATATATAATCATCTACCATTAAATGAAACCAGTAAATAAATGAAACCGTTTCAAATGAGGCAAGCCCTGTGAGTAAACAACGGTGCCTTCAAAATGGCTTTGAAATGTATTAACAGTGTCATGGTTCCCTCCCTTTCAACGTGGAATTTTCATTTAAGACAAAGTCAAATTCTTATTAAAGGCTTATTGCAATATGTTTTGTCGAGAATTGCTGTTGTTAGAAAATTAACATTGCTAATTTTGTTTAGTCTCGGAAAATTGTCTTCCCTCAAACCTGTGGTGATATTTATCTGGAAACTGATCTTTTACTTATTTTACACGACTATTTGTTCTCTTTCTCTAATAATATAATAGTATAGATAGAATAGAACAACGTATTAAAAAAAGGATCCAGGAATTAGATCACTTTTACTCACTAGTTACTAGATCAAAATCTAGGAAAAATTGAAATCTACTGCTTAGTGAAGTGTCACAGGCACAAAAAGTTCACAAATAAGAGTTAAGTTAAAAAAAAATACAAACGTTTAATGATTAAATAAATAAATTATTATTGGTGGTCATTTTGACATAACATTATCTGGCCCTAAACTAAGCAAGGCTTGTTCCCATAGGTAACCAGATAGCTGATAGAATACTTTTTTTTTGTAAACGAATACTTATAATGATATATAGAAACATCCAGACACAGAACAAATAATACACACGTTCATTAAACAAATGTTTGCCCTGGGTGGGGATGAAACCCACAACCTACACGACAATTTATTCCAAAACATTAATTAAGTCAAAGTTGGTAAAAAAACAAACCGGTTGTACTTCGAAAATATATTCTATTTTTGCTTGCCCATACCATATCAAGTAATAAAGAAATTGTTGTTCATGACAAGGAAAATCATAACAAAAAATTATATCAAAAAGGAAATACTCTCTTTTGTCTCTACTCAAGCAAAAAATAAGCACTGAACAATATTGAAAAGTTTGAAAGCTTTTACCAATCGCTTTCTCGAAGAGGAAACATCAAAATTTAAGCTCCCATTTAACGCATAAAAGTGCAGGTAAGAAAAATATAATCTCTATTGTGTAAGGACTTATTGCCTGAAAGCTTTCGCGTTCAAGCATTCTTATAAAACCGTAATATTAGAATTATTTTTTCGTCCTCCCTTATTTTCTCAACGTGTTATATGTACAATGAATATTTTAGCGCACAATATGGTGGTTTGATTTTACTTTAACTTGGATCGCTACCCTTTAAGCGCGAAATCATTATTCATATTTATTTTTAAGATTAAAATTATTTTATTTTAGGTAACAACTGAACTATTAGGTTCGTAATGTTAAATTAAGATACTTATGTTGTGGGCCTTACCCTTCTTTCAATTATGAGACGATGCGTTCTCAAAAGGGAAAGTGGGGACAGTTCATCATTCAAACGAATGTATTTAATATAAATTAACCCTGTGTTATTGTAAATCAACGGTAAAGAGGGAAATAAGAGAAAGCAAGAACAAAAAAAAAAAAAAAACACAAAATCTAAGATAAATTCATTGCCAAAGCAAACAGAGAACTAAAAAATGACGCCATTTCCTTTTGTTTTATTGAAGACCTCCAGTCCCCACCTCGTTCCAGTTATTTTGATGCAAAATATCTCATCTTTGCCGCGCACATTATGCACTTATGATGCGAGGCCTTATTACATCAGGGGGCAATTTAACGCTACGTCTCTGCAGCTCTCATATAACGTATATTATGTCAACTCTTGTTTGAAAATATTGTAGAAAAAGTATATTATTAAGGGTTGAGAGAGTAGTTAGGTTTTGTGAACATGTGTAGGTTGGATTACACGAATTTGAGACACAACAGAATACATACATACTATAAAAGTTGTGAATTGATTGAAAAGAAAACTTTTGTGGAAGAAAGTGTGGAGATGCCAGTACCTAAATACCGTAATAGCTTCTATTTGGGGTTAGTTGTTTAAGTACCTACCTACCGTATATGTATTTCTGCCAAATCATCAAAATCAACCGATAAATATCCTCATACCAAACTCCTTACACTATTTCTCTCTAAAACCTTTTGACTGGTTTACTCATATTTGAAACTATCCAATAAATGACAATAGAGTATTAAATGTAAATATTATCAAAATCGGCCAGCCTAAATAAAAAATCGCCGATAACAAAAAAGTGTAAAAATTATAAAAGTTAATAATGTTTAGCCCTATATGATTCCAAACAGATAAAAGAAAGGAAATTGATACGGATAATTTTTAGATTGTCTTATCAATATATGTATGTACCAAGGGGTTATAAACAGTTTTAGATAAGGTATTATTAGGTGTTTTACGCGATGCTACGTTATTTGAGCGATCTTTCCAACTCCAATAATATCCATGTCAATAATATGTTTTTTTCTTAATGATGATACCATAATGTTTGCTATCAATATTTTTATTACTTCTTAGTATTATGTCAGAATTCCATAAAATATTCGTTGCACCCAAATTGTTACTCCGCACACAAAACTAAATGCTATACAGCAATACTATACGGTAGCAACCCACAACAACTCGCAACAAACAACAACAAAACAACCATATTCCTCTCAAATTCAACCCATTACCTCTCAATTAGTTTTAGTTAAGTCGAGTACACACGCTGCAAGCATTCGTGCATAAATTAGTCTAGTTAAGTGCACTACACGAATTTAATCCTCATATTTCGTCTGCTTCAAGTTCGGCATATTTTCAGGTCTAAAATGAATTGCACGTGACTTTATTTGCGCAAATGATCTTAAACTTTACGATGTCGTGATATGGTTCAAGATTGCGTGTGTTATTAGATTAGCTCGGTGACTAGGATTTTCTATCTTATATATCGTGGTATGTAAAAGTGACACTTATTGCTCCAAGTTTAAGGTTTGGTTTTGAAATGGGTTGTATTGCACTTAAAACTTTTTGATTGGTGGATTAGCAATGTTTAATGGTGCTCATTACTTGGTGAATGAAATCGGATTACCGAAGGCAACTTAGCTTGATCTCTTTGACTAAAACATGAGGGTTTGAATTTTTAATGAATATTATCGAACTTTTTGATACAAGCTCAACTTCGTTATGTTCCGGGATTTGATTTTAAAGTAGATTAGAATGCAATGAAAGGGTGTAATGCAATGTTTGATATAAACGGTCTCAAAAATAGATGTGGAATTTTATGGTATTTTTTTGTATAATTTTTATAAAATATGGAATACGCTTCCTGAGTGGGTCTTTCCCGATAGATATAATCTGGGTGTCTTTAAATCGCGAGTGAATTGGTTTCTTCTAGGTAAGCGCGCTCCATCGTAGACCGCAACGTCGCTTAACATCAGGCGAGTTGGCGGTCAAGCGCAAACCTATTTCTATATAAAAATAATTATAATAATTAGTTCCGATTTATTTCAGTTGGTTTCTCAGTTTTTAAGGTATTGTTGCATGAAGGTTAAGTAGACAAATTGTATCTACCTTATCCAATAAATCATAACTGTAATAAGTATAACTTTAGAAAACTTAAAAACACCCGCCAAAAAAATAACTACTGAACTAATTTTGATGAAACATAGCCAAGAACACGCTCGATGAAATTCTGTTTCAAATAAAAAATAAACTGATCAAAATCGGTCCATCTGTAGAGCTACGATGCCACAGACAGACACATAGATACACAGATAAACACATACATCAAACTTAAAATATCCCTCTTTTGGGTCAGAGGTTAAAATAGTCATATATCTTATCTGGCAACGTTTACGTACCTTAAAAATATTTACACTTAATCTCAACTTTATTTTGTCAGTTCTCAAGTTCAAGTCCAATTTTACAAGTTTTCCTGTAAAATACAGTTCGTGACGAGACATAGCGAGATTTATGTGGAAACTTCACTAGTTTTGTAGTCGCTTTCATTACACATATAAGTTGACTGGGTTTTGCACAGAAAAGAGAAGGCAATTTTTCTATGGGGTTTTGCATTGTGTAGGTACTAGATTGTTTGTTTTACTACTATAAGCTATAAAATTAGACCCGGGCAAAAAAAATATGGAGGCTGTACTAACAGATATACTCGTCAAACCAATTGTAAGCCCCTTTTTAACCGACTTCCAAAAAGGAGGAGGTTCAGAGTATACTTCCCAGGTGGTTCCATAGAAATTTTATCAAAATCGATTCAGCTAGACAAATATGTCAACCAAGTAAATGAATGACATATTTTGAAGTTCGTTTTATTGTTGTTTTTTTAAACGATTACTTGTTGAAACTTAATTTCATATTAGCATATTTATTTATGCTAATATCACATAAATACTGGTGCTAGCATTGAGTTGTATGTACTTACGTACGAGAGCAGACACCACTCATAGCTACTTTGTCACATTCACCTGCGGCAAGAGCGCCGCACCTCACTCAGTAGCTTACTAGTGAAGTGAGTGCTTTTGAAGTTTTCCTGGTGAGAAAACACACCACAGATGCAATTCTGCGCTGCAAGTATCAATTATATCGTATAAACGTAGATAAATGGTGTAAGATAGCTTCAGGTAGCTTCTCTTGTACGTAAGTACCTACAGCTCAATGCATAATGGTTGCTAGTACTTTCATAAATACTAGCAACCATCAAATCATTGTAAATCATTGGTTTTTTAAAACCAACCAATTTGCTAAAATTTGTAAATCCGGACATTCATAAGTTATTTGCTTTCCTAAATATAGTGCCGTAGTAAATAATTTACTATACCCAGAGTACGTTATGTATAAAATAACTCAGCTTAATTCCTAACAAATACTATTAGGTAAATATAAAATTCCCAAAAATAATTATATCAACAAAGAAAAAACAAATCATTTCATCGTAAGATTTATTATTTTATTTTTGTAGAAAACCTTAACGAATACACACACACATAATATTATCCTATAATGACAAAGTTAACACAAACATACCTTTCTCGCTCATAAACTAGTTAAGTACCGGGCCGTGAATTAGTCTCCACTTTACCCCTATTTATATGGCAACTATCGCCTACTCTGGCGCTATCGTGGTTTCTAACGGCTGGCAACACCTAACACCCTCTAACATATGCTTTGGTTTGCCTCAGAGTGCAGAAAACCAATAAATTTCAAATAAATGTGCATTCATTCGAAATTAGATTTTTGACTACTACTTTATCTCTATTTCAGGTACATAAGTTTTTAATTTGTGCACAAAACATTAATAAAAGTGGTAGAAGTGAAATAAGTATTTCAAGTTCAGTTATATCAAGTGGAAATATTTAATCTCAATCTAGGTATACCTACAAGCATAAATGCATGATTTTATGTATGAGTACTTTTTGCATCTTGTGCAAATCTGACTTTAATAATATTTTATTTGAATATCTAATGAATTTATTTTCCACTGATTTCTTGCTTGACTAAACTCTAGATTACCTATCAGCGAATCAAGAATTAGGCTTCTGTTCTTTGTCTTTTCAAATTTCTTATAATTCCGATAGTAAAAAATGTATTGGAAAAGGTTCAGATATGCCAACAAATCATTTTCATCTGAAAAATTTCGCAATAACACTATTTTCTTAATACATATCCTTCTACTTTGATATAATCATATATTATCACTTAATTATTTATCCATCCCATCTTAGAATTTATCAGTTACAATAATTTCTTCCATCAAAAATTCAAGTTCTTACAATATTTGGGTAAGTACGGAATAAAAGTGGAGTAACGCAAGCCTTGTACGAGTCCACGTATGAAAATGGCGAGGAAACGGTTTGTGAATGCAGTTCGCGGCTTTTCATCCAAACGATCGAAGCTATATATACTATATTTCGTATGCTGCTTACGCATGCATACGAAATATAGTACCCGGAAACGTCTGTTTTAAATAGTTCTATTCATACAAATGTAGTTAGTTATTTTTGTTGTATGTTATCTAAAAATTAAAAGGAAAGCTGTGTTTACGTACTAAATCTCTTCAAGACGGATCGTGCAAATAAAGTACCTATAGCTGCGCTTGTGGGTGTATTTCCACAGTGCCGTGTTTGTGTGTGAATAGTAAATTACCGCTTTAAATATCCTGTTTTTAACTAGCTTTTATTAGCTTCATACGTATGTTAGTATGTAACGGAAACTTTGAACATGATTTTGACCCACTTCAAACGGTCAGATTTCATTCAAACTTATAGACTTATCGAGACAATACAATAATTTGATAAGATTAAGCATGTTTTTATAGCGTCAGTAATCATAATTTTTGCTACAGTCTGACATTTTTTTTTATATTATCACGTCAATTTAACTACCAATAATGCGCTTCGTGGCTTACATATCCTGATAAATTGCTTCAATTAGTAAAAATTTATTTCTAGGTTTATATAAATTACACGAAGTATTATTGGTGAACAAAATGATTTGATAATATAAAGAATAATCTTAGATTGTCCCAAACATTATGATCAACTGTAATAGATAGAACCTTACTTGGCTATAATTACAAAAAGAAGCTGTAAAAAATCAATTAGCCTAACTTTTCCTATTTTTAGCCGTATTATCTCAAAAAGATTGTCTCGCAAAAATTTAATTCTCTTTTTAAAATGTGTGAGTGCCTAACCCACTGCACAAAATGGCAACCAAAAATTGTTCGATCAACAGATAATCCAAACATCCACGGATAAGCGGTTGGCAGCGTACCCAGCAAGTTAACAACATTTTCACATTGAATTGCAATGTAAGCATTACCATCCTGAAGTTATTAAGTAGGCATAGAAGATGCCGTAAAAGGTAAATTTAATACTCGAAGCCTTTCACAAAGTCTTATCGTATAAAAACAAATATTCTTCCTTTCCATAAGCATACCAGAATACGTCCCAAGCTCAATGCTTATAATGAATCGGTATCATAAACAAACCCGCCTGCTCCTACGTCTAAAGAGACATCACGTGCCAAGAGATGATAAAAAAAATTCGGAGTATCCCTCCATTGCGCAGCTAATGGTCTGTTACCTCGGATGGAAATAAAAGATCCGTCGATTAGAAACTTTATGTTTGCAATTTTCCGAAGCTAGGAAGACCTTGGAGTTTAATGTGTGTAGAATAATACGTATACCTGAGAATGAAATTGTAAAGTACACATACGCCCAATTTTGCTTGTGATTTTTTTAAACTGGGCAAATACCTATATTAACTACCACAAAACAATATACAAAATAACTAACTAAACTACTACATAAAGAGCAAATCGATTACCCCAGACCGATAAAGGTTTACAGACAATCCAAATACTCAAACCCACTACCAGTTGGCAGCGTACCCAGCATGCTAACGGCATTTCCACGTTTAATCAAATAATCCAATGCTTATGCGTTGGGCCAGATACACACCACATTTTGGTCACGCGTCGCATCGATCAGATGGTAAGATAAACTTGTGCTTGTGCATCGTAACTAGTTTACATGTGAATAAACCGCACATTTTAACGCAGGCTTGAACACTTTAGAAGAACAACTCAGTTTTATCAACCGACTTCAAAAAAGGAGGAGGTTCTTAATTCGACTGTATTTTTTTTTATGTTTGTTACCTCAGAATTTTCGACTGGGTGAACCGATTTTGATGATTCTTTTTTATTTGAAAGCTGTTGCTTTCCGTGTAGTCCCATTTCAATTTGGTCCAGTTCTGACAATGGCATCCATGAAAACTCGGTTGCTTCAGTTTTTTAAACTATAATTGTTATTTCTTTTTGTGAATGTTCTCCGATGTCTTCACCTGTTGTGAATCCACTTGGAAGATTATTTCTATTGTAATACGATTTATAGCTTAGTTTCGATATTTCGATATGTAGGTATATTTTCAATATTTTGTTGTTGATGTTGATTTAAAAACAAGTATTTAGTCTGTAAACTGAAGTTATTCGCTTCAAACTTTAAAAGTACGAACATATTTGTTTCATTGAACGCCTCACTCTCAACTTATTCCAATAATTATACAGCATTAGCGGAAATAATACATCCAGCCAATGATCTGTGATGCAGATCAAAGGAGCAATTCCACTTGACTTGAGATTATGCGCATTATTGGTTAACGCTTGAACAATATTCACTTATGTGGATTACCTTCGGGGGAACTATTGATCCGGCTGATTAATGCATTGTTTTACTTCCGAGAAGTTTCCGAGAGCTGTTCCATGCTTAGAGTGGAGATTGATTCAGCAGTGTAAATAAATTTGATATGTTCGAAAGATAGTGTGAGTGGATGTTTTTTTTTTGAAAGATTCATCCTTGTGTAAATTAAGGAGAATATATATTTAAGAATGTGTTTTGTACAAAGGTGCATTCCCTTTAATTAACGTATATTTATGAATAGATAAGTATTTTTGCCATTTCTACAATAAAAATAAGACTTTTAGTAGATTTTCGTACAAAATGCCCCTAATAATTTTTTTTTATTGAAAATAAAACAATTATTATCTAACAAAAAACAATTTTTAAAAACAATAACAATTCACTCAGTAATAATAGAACAGATAAGGTTGTTCGTTTTGTCTTTGAGTCGCTTTTTACAGAAATTTACAGACTAACATAAAATAAATACAAAATGTTGTATTAAAATATAAACTTTACTGCTTCTTGATATCCCCCAAAATCAGAATGAAAAGAATAATCGTAACAAAAAGGAATCCAACAAATTTCAGTCATTCGTGACACTCAGAAATGGGTAGCATTGACATTCAATTATCCGGAATAAAAACAATTCCAAATTTAAACATAATGCAAAAAAGCAAAATTGAAGCGACAGCCTTTTATAGCCAGTGTGGCGTTCAAATTAAAAATCGCGAAAATTGACGGTAGAGTGAAAACATATAAATCTGAAGGCTAGCGGAAAATTAAAAAGGATCCGCAGGCGTTCAGCTGTGCCATTGCCGCTTGGCACCGACAGGAAGGGAATGTTCAATCAGCTCTCATTACTTTATGTAGCGACGATTTTAAAAACCTTTAACTTTTAATAGAGCGCGCCAAATCGACTGCTCAGCTGAAATTGCCAGTTTAAATTCCAATTTGCTGTAAAAATACGGTACCAAGGTACCGTAAGAAGCAAGGTAATGAAAAAAGTCAGGATAATTTTGTTGTTAAAGTTTTAGTTGCTAAAGATATGTGGAATTCTAATTAATATATTACAACTAGACTATAATAATAGTTATTTATTGTACTAGGCTGGAAAGTTGTATTTTACCGTCGAGTGTCTGACAGTTGAATTCAGAGCAAGCGAAGGATTCTAGGTTTGAACCACGAGCGCAGCGAGTGGTTCTAGTGTAGAATCCTGAGCGTAGCGATGGATTCAAGAAGACACGAGATAAAATAACTTTACAGCCGAGTGCAATACAATTTTTTTCATCTTAACGTAGCGAGGAAATTTTGGAGTTCACCTATTTTCTCGAGTAGAAAAATCTGCTTGGAATTTATGCTACTTTACTGGTCCTAAAGTTACATTATAATCACGTGAGTTCACATACATGTACACATTTCATTAATTTTGAACATTATTTACAACAAAATTACGTAGTACAGTTTTTTTTTTTATCTACTTTTTTTTTCTTCTTTTAGGCTCTTGACACAACTCGCATAGGTCAAGTTCTTATTTACTCATCCAAACCTTTTTTCGTGTAAATGGTTCTAAAAATTCAAAACACTGCTAAGAGAAAGTAAATTGTACATTTTTATTTACATTTTACGTAAATATACAAAATTTCTAAGTTATTTTAATATAATATTTAGTGTTTCTTTAAGCTAAGATTGCATCCTCCTTGAATCGAACTATTTTTCTTCATTTTGTGAAGGTATTATACAAAGAGGTTGGAAATATTTTGTATTGAAAATGTAGGGCTCCGTCGTGTTCGAATTTTGAAATTACTTTATTTATTTAATTTACCCTAGGGAGCAAAATTAACTTTTTTTTTTTTTTTTAATATAATTTTATTCTCCACAGACACCAGGGTCCGTGACCTTTGTCATAATTACAAACTTTTGTTTACTAATTACTAAAATTAACTTTCCCACGCTAATATTAGCCTTGGAAACGTAACTTTACGAGCTAGTAAGATGAAAATTATGATAGCATTAAGTTAGGATTTGGATAAATAGATAGATACATAGATAACATTTTATGAAAAACCACATGATAACAAAGTTGTATATAATTGAGTAGGGATTTCAGAAAAGTAAGAGCCAATTTAAAAGGTTGTGATGTGCGAGAGAGATAGCTGCGCGCGATAAGCGAATCCGTAAGAAGAGATAATAGTAGCAACGGATCCATTAGGTTCTACGCACAGGCACGTTACACGTGTCCTACGCACGTAGCACGTAGTTTCACACAGGCGCGCACGCTACGAAAGCAGCAGTTTCACTCTGCATGAACGTATAAGCATAAAGACATCAATTCAAAACGGATTTCACGGACATTTCCTAAACTAAAAATACTAAAACAATTCGGACACATAAAACGCAGTGGACAGCGCAGCATAACGATGTAGATAATCGGGATTTAGTATATCAACCTACGGCTTGTGGTTGACTAGTAAGTACCTCCTACGTAGGTATTTTATTTTGTTTTCCTTCCGAATCTAAATGAAAATCACACATCCTACTCAATATCGACTAAGGACCCCAAAAACCAATAATCTCACCTACGTACCATTTGCCTCTAATATTCTACTACAAAGCGACAAACTAATGTAGAAACTTGGTTAAATGGGGAACTACATGTTTACTTAATTTTTTCTAATAAATACGATTATGTCGCCCTCTCTTTATTTCACAAATAATTTGGCGGTATACGTCGTTTAGGATAATGATTGTGTAATGCGTTTGCAATGTTGCCACTGCCGACTCAGGGAGTCCCCGAATTGCTCATTAGCAAAAACTGTTAATGTTGGTTAACTCGACTTCTGTTTTAGTTTGGATCGTTGACGTTAATATGCTTCAATTAGATACAACATAGTTTTAATATAACTTGACCATTGTAACATAACTTGACACTTATATAAAGTGCTATTAATTTTTCCAACCTCTATGCAATGTAATGAAACTAAGTATTGTTTTCGTGAATTATGAATACTGCACAGTGCACATATCCATATCGAAATTGGTCTTTGGAATATTTTTTGTTTTTTTTGAATGAATGTTTTTTTTATATTTCAAGATGTTAAGCAACGTTGCGGTGTTGGTGTGCGTGCTTTTGTCTACCTTTAAAAAAACAATTCATTGCCAATTTTCGTATAGTGCAAGTATTTCTTCTCAAATTAGTTTAAAGGCGGAAACGATAGGCTTAGGACCTGTCCTCTTGCACGTATCCCATAAAATAAACAGAAGCAATTTATTTTCCTCAATTCGAATCTAAAGCTATCCCTTCATAGAGAATTCCGGTCGTGCATTCTCTCGTTACGACTATCTTGAGATTTATGGCAACCCAACTGTCCACCATATTGTTCGAAATTCAAAAAAACTTTTTTGCTTTTGAAATGCACGGAAAATTTCCGAACTTTCAAAAGATTTTTCTGCCAGATTGTGTATTCATTTTCATTATAATATTTATAGACGGTCAGTAATACGGTTTCTTATCTTATCATTTTGTTATCAGTGAAACAATTTATTGTTTTTATTGTATTCAGCCAGCATGAAGCTATTTTGATCTTAAAAATTGACTTATAGGAAAGTGTTGTGAACCCTTCCTTTGATTTTATGTGATTGGGTCATGCAGAGATAGGTTTACTTTTATTTTGTCTTGGGACGACTCTAACTTTATTAAAGAGGTTATCTTTGTGGCGTTCAATCGATGTAAATAAATAAATAACTGGTGAACGGAGTTCTAGATGTGCCTGAACTTCTATCTCTTTTGAATTTCTCGGTACCAACAACGTTGACTAGAACATCGAGACTTATTGTTTTAAAAAATTTCAAGCATTACACTAACCTTGGCAAAAATGCACCTCTCAATAGACTTGTTTCCGAATTAAATATCATCATCATCACCACAGCCATAAGAAGTCCACTGCTGGACATAGGCCTCCCCCATGGATTTCCAAAAAGACCAATTGGAAGCGGCTTGCATCCAGCGTCTTCCCGCCACTTGTATGAGGTCATCTGTTCATCTCGTGGCTGGTCTTCCTACGCTGCGCTTGGCGGTACGTGGTCTCCACTCGAGAACCTTTCGGCCCCATCGGCCATCAGTTCTACGTGCTATGTGCCCTGCCCACTGCCACTTCAACTTGCTAATCCGCTGTGCTATATCGGTGACTCCTGAATTAAATATAACACACAATAAATATGGCTTGGATCTTTTTACTTGCAGCTTTAACTCTTTTAAGCGGGCCGTTCATAACATCGATTTCAATCATTGACCTGATATGTACTACTTATTCACTTTGACATAATTATTCACACTTTTGTATTCTAATATTTATAAATTTAAGTTATGTAATTCGTTTTGACATAAATCTATTTAATTAATTTTCTGACTGCCTGTTTCCTAATTGCATGTTGTCGGTGCCTATAATTATGTTAGCATTTAGCTCTTAGAGTTATGTTCATGTGCTACTTTTAACAATGTAAGAATGTATATCATCTTGGTACCCAATAAATAAATAAAATATAAGAACAGTAAATAAACAACTTCCAAGCTCTAAAGGAAATTTTTATACCAAAAGCTACTTTTGTTCTACGACTATATGATAATTTACATCAGATCATGCAATAATTATAGTAAAAAAAATGAAGTAGCCGAATTCATAATGCGCAATTCGTTTGCTTGGATTATCTATTCAGTTATTTTGTTATAAAAATCAAAGTTCTGAACCGATTTTGATTAAATTGATATGTGACCCCCTCTGTACTACCTATCAAACAAAAAATAATCATTAAAAACAATTTATAATGGGGTTTGTAAAGATTTTTTGCGGTATTTTTTTAACATTTGTATGTACATTGAGTTATTATAAGAAATTATTTCGGTATACTATTCAGTAGTTATTTTTTAATACGTTTTTAAAGAAAAAGTCGTGATGATGTCACAAATTCGTCTGATTAGAATATTATCATGATTACCTACTAAAAAAATGTGACTGACATTTTTTGTTGGTTAAAAATATTTATAATTTTTTAAAACTTTTATTTTTATTATTTTTGGTACAGTTAATAAAAGCAGTTATGTGACGTTATTTAGAGGTCGACCAAAGGTCAAATATTTTTTATATTTTTGGAGAAATTATCACTGAGCATATGACACTCAGGTGTCATAGGGTATATTTTTTGTAATAATAATAATAGGTACATCTCTTGAAAAAAAATGCATTTTTTTGTAATTTTTGGTACAGTTAATAAAAGCAGTTATGTGACGTTATTTAGAGGTCGACCAAAGGTCAAATATTTTTTATATTTTCGGAGAAATTATCACTGAGCATATGACACTCAGGTGTCATAGGCTATATTTTTTGTAATAATAATAATAGGTACATCTCTTGAAAAAAATCCATTTTTTTGTAACTTCCAATGATTTTTTTGTAATAAGCTACTACTATTACTAGAATTATTCTAAATAATGAGCATTTATAATCATTTACAGTGATTTTACGCATACTTTCTCACAAAAAAACGTACACTCAACAGCGTATCAAGCGAAATCTTTAGTTAGACTGCAAAAACTGCTTTTCTGCTGTATCTCTCGGGTATTTTTCTTTTAATATAGTTTTTACTCGTTTTATAATCGTTTTAGAATTTTATTACATTTAACTTTTTAAATGTAATAAAATGTAATTTACAGAACATAAATAGGTAAGTACTTTTCAACTTACGTTTTATGTTGTGCTAAGAGTTAAATGACTGATATATGGACTTATAAACAGATACAAAAACAGAAAAACATGGCGAATTTACATGAATTCTTCGTAGTACTATGGAACCCTAAAATGAACATGAAGTGACAAAAAAGAAATACTAAACACAAAGATTCAAAAAGGCACAGGCCACAGCCCTTTTAAAGTTCGTTATCCACCAGAAATCTGAATACAAAATTAAATCTAAGACGAAGCAAATAACTGAGAGTGACATTCTACCCTCATAAGCCCCTCGAACGTCAATTTCCCGATAAAATATTCCAATCGAGATAAAATCTGGTATAAATCAATCAATAGGCGGCAGTTACCCGCGCCGGGTGAATTAAATTCTCTATAATTCAGGGAATTTCTGTCATTGATCAATTGGCTGAACCCGGTTGCTGCGAGGAAGGATTATTAGATTATTCGACAACAGGATTTCTCGCCGCTTCTCAATTTATTTATTGTATTCGTCAAACTTTGGCACTTCAAAGTTGTTTTGCATTTTCTTTTACATTGCCGAAAATGTACTCTAATATATATGTTTTCATATTACTTGAACGGAAAGCAATAGAGTTAAGACCCCTATGTTCAATGGATATAAATTTAACCGATTGGTTAATATTACAATATTGAAAATGTTGGAAATGTTGTAGATTTTGTGACGGCAACTTTTAGAAGACTTTTACTCAGCTATTAGGAAGTAGCTAAAAACGCAATGTAAATTAAAAATAAATTCGGCAAAGTACGAGTTTCACTTGCACACCGAGGCTTCCATACATGCATGACATAATATATGAGCATGAAAATGACACCAGGGCTAATTAAGCAAAAAAATGTGCTTTATATCTAAGAATATTTGTAACTTTTATAATAACCTAAAATGCTAGTCAATCACATACAATATCAAGATTAAGTATTACAATTTACAGGCTTATTTTCTTTAACCAAAGAGATTTTAGCACTACCGTTTAATCCATTTTAAGTTTACGTCACATGACATAAACTGTCAAAGAAACGATCACTTGTTATTTTTCATTCTTTTTTTTTTTTTGTTGTGAAATCAACAAGGAGGTTTTAATGTCGCAGTTCTATTAGAAGAATAATTTCACATTTCTTCAAAAAATATTTACGTGAGGTTGTCTCGTACTTGACCAGTTTTTAGTACTTTAAAATCTTCAAAAATATGATGGATCCTAAATTAAATTTTCTAAAATTTCTGTTAGCTTTATTCTATTTCATTACATTATTTCTAGTTCGACGGAGCAAAAATTTACCAAGGTTTTACTAATTAGATTTTTCTTTTTTCACAGTTTGGCTCCAAAGATTGTTGGGACAATGAAGGTCCAAATCTCTACAAACACTATCACCGTACACATGACTCTCAATATCAACAAATTCATCGACAAGTGCCGGTCGAAGCGCTCTCCACCGCGTGCTTAGCCATTCCACAAGCCGCGCTGCTGTCGGCCGATCTTCGGGCTCCCGTCGCCAACACGCGCGCACCAGCGCACGCGTCTCTACGCTGGCGTCCCACGGCAGCCGCGGCCGCCCGCCCGCTAACACATGTTGCAATACGGTAGGAGGAGACTGCGTACCATATGGCCGTCGGCCCAGCGTCACCATCTCGAACACCACTACACCGAATGACCATACATCAGACGCGGCAGATGACACACCTTTCGCTAGACTCTCTGGCGCCATCCACAATACGGGGAACAAGCCCCGGCGGCACGAATATTCACCGTCTACAGTACCAGTCGCACGCGCAAGCCCAAAATCTGCCAATTTCAGGCAGCGGCGGTCATCTATGAGGCAGTTAGAAGCCCTCACGTCTCGGTGCACTATCCCAAGCTGCGCGAGGTATGCGAGCGCCATAGCAGCTTCCTTTGCAAGTTTGGTGAGAGCTCTGGCTGACACGTGCACTTTTTCATC
Organism: Lycia hirtaria; assembly: GCA_947563715.1. Classification (NCBI taxonomy): domain Eukaryota; kingdom Metazoa; phylum Arthropoda; class Insecta; order Lepidoptera; family Geometridae; genus Lycia; species Lycia hirtaria. Next base: position 27,873,222 of record OX387381.1, on the reverse strand, counting down.
GTTCTCGAAAACATTCAGCACTCCCTCTGCGCTTGCCGTCCCTACTAAATATAGTCGCGCCTGCAGGTACTGTAATAAATCTCCGAAAAACGCAAACTCCATCAGAAGCAACGGTGGTCCATCCATTACACAAACACCTACAAAGCGAATGATATGATCATGGTTGAGCGTCGCTAACGTAGATGCTTCTCTCAAAAATTCACTTTCCTCGGCGGACGAAGCTTCTTCGCGTAGCGTTTTGGCAGCAATAACGAGATGTTGGTGCCTGCGATCTGACTCACGTATAAATCCATGATAAACGCGTCCAAAACGCCCTGTACCTAGCTCTTGAATAAGCTCCAGCGACGACCGCTCTACAACGTGTTCGGCAAGTGCTTCAAAGACGCGTTCTCGTCGCGAAAGCATTCGTTTGGTGCATTCCTCTTTTATCCGAAGGTCATGTGCCAAAATAGCTTTACGTGACCATCGTATTGCCGCAATGACAATACCTATTACAACAGACGCAGCGATGACAATGCAGAGGATCCATAAAGAGTCGTGACAAGTCGGCTGAAAATCATCTCCAGTGTATGAAATACAGAAAATAGAACCGTCGTTTGGTGGATTATCTGCCACAGGACATTTTTCAGTAGAGTCACGCCATTCGCCGCTGCGCCAGGTTGCTAGGACATGTGGCCGTGGCTCGAAGTCCCACTGCTGGACAAATACTAGGGGTGCTGTAACGCCTTGTTCATCGAACGATAGATTTTGGTTAATCCCCTGTATTTGTTCTCCTGTTGTACTGTTCCAAAAAGACCTGAAAACAATATATATTATAATATTTTTAGGGTTCCGTACCTCAAAAGGAAAAAAACGGAACCCCTATACCTTACCCTCCGTCTGTCTGTCTGTCTGTCCGTCTGTCTGGGTGTCAAGACCTGTATCTCGGGAACACGTTAAAACCATATACGCAGATTCATAGTCTCTTGCATTCAGAAAGAAAAATCAAATTTTTCAGTTTTCGTAAAAAAAAAACAGCAGAATATGTCGTAAAAAAACTCACATTTCGACACTCAGAAGGGAATCAACACCTATACTTCCCGTTGATCTAGAACTATCAAATTTGCCAACAAGCATTGTGTTAGAGTACACAAAATACAAATACACAAATACAGGAAAAAATCATAAAACTGGTCATTTTTAATTAAATCACAAAAATTTGGGTCTATATGCAAGGAAGCAGGGTCCAAATTTTAAATGGCTATAACCGAATCATGTGGGGTATCGTATGGAAGAGCTTAATTTTCACAAGCTAAAACAGGTTTTTATATATTTTTGCGATGTATATTTTTTGATTTATCAAGGAAAATATTTAAAATATATAAATTCCCCATTGTTTCTACTAGTTTGTACGGAACCCTCGGTGGGCGAGTCTGGCTCGCTCTTGTCCAGTTTTATTTGTATGATTTAAAATCTAGGGAGTATTATAGAGATCCGAAAACTACTTGGAAACAGAAATCAGTGTCTGATTAATTAATGTACGCGCATATAATCATTTTTTTTTATGTTGCATTTATAAGCAACTTTTTTTATTATTCTTGTGAAAATAACTGAGCTTAGATTAATTTCACTAACACACTTTTATTCATGTGAATACAGTTATAGAAGTACGATGATAAAACAAATCTAGATTACGTAAGAAATAAGCCATATGTAGTTAGCCCGAAATGAGAGCAATTATTTTTAGTATAAGCACTTTTCTTAAAAATCTAAGATTAAAAAATACTTACCTATTTCGTCTAACCCCTGTCCATGTATAATTGTTTCCTTCCCGCCTGACTCCCTCTCTGACAGTAAGCAAGGCATCCAAAATAGAAGCTGCATGTATTGGCCAAGCACGTTTGTAATTTAGTTCATCTAACTTCGTACGTAACGTCATCCTGTCACCATTTTTAGTGCTACTTTTGTCACTGTTTGCTTTGTTATTCCGTTCACCACGCCACCAGAACGACACGGAGTAGGGTTTCATTACAGACGTTGCATTATCAGCTTTATCGTATTCCCGTACTATCCAGGTATAACCTTTGTCACGTGTCATATTGAGCTCATGGGCAGCAGCAAGCACTTTGGCAGCCGTGGCCGCTTCAGTGTTTACAAAAAATACCCTTGCGTTAGCATTTAATAAATCTTGGAGTGCTTGTGGTATTACTAAAAGTGACTTTACGTTTATTTCTCGTATGGTAAGAAGCGTGTTTGAAGAGTTTAATGCAGCTGAGAGCACCGTAGCAAGTTGTGTTGGATCGGATATAATGGCTATGCGTTGCCAACCACAGTTAGCAAGCAGGCGTCGTATAGCTATGACGAGGTTTTCCAAGTGGCCTGTACACGATCTGACCATTGACTGTGGTTGTGTTGATTTTTTTCTATCTAAGTCGTATGTAAGCAGTGGAATCATATCATTCGATGCAAATGGTGCTGCTGCCGCCACTAAAATATTTGGTAAAATCACGCCTTCTATATCTGAAATAAATTTATTTTTAAGCCAATACATAAACTTATTATGCAACCAGTTGGCGTTAGTGCAGTCAGCGTTAAATAATTGAATTAGAATCTTGCTACTATTGATCAATGTTGATGCATAGGTGTTTGTATAGCCTTCTAACATCCCCGTCATCAATAACTTTTTGATATAATCTTGCATTTCAATATTACAGACGATTACAACTACCGTGCTTGGATGAGCTATTATTTGCCAATTCTCAAAGGTATTTTTTTCTCGCAGTGCCCATCCACAGGCTATCTCCTCAATATTGCTCTGATTTTTCGTGTGATATACTTCTAGTAGGCTCTTCAAGTTTTCAGATGTCGGTGAAAATCTAAGAAAAGACTCCGGTACCGGTAAACCGTCGCCAAATTTCAAAGAGACAGAGAAATTCTTTGGAAAATTCAAAGCACAATTATCAACATATTCTTCGGGTAATTTCATTAGCCATACATTCGTAAAGTCAGTCCATTGATAGTTATCTAAAAAAAGAAAAGAGTTCTTGGAATTTTGGATATAATCTTGCAGAACGAGGCGTTCTAACTCTTGTAGCTCCAGTCGCGTGGAAGAAGCCGTGTTGAAGATAAATTCATCAGCACAAGTTTCGTCCCATGCATTAACTAAATAGATCATTCCATCAGCTACTCTTTTCGTTCTGTAAAATTAAATAAACCCAACATATTTTAAATTTAAAAACAAAAATCGCTAAGTACAAATTATCATGTGTACGTATGTAATATTGTTAGAATTGAACAATTTGTTCACGTACAACACAAAAAAATTAATTGGATTGAAAAATATCTTTCAACTTATTATGTATAAAGTAAATGTAATACGTAGATAAATAAATACGTAGATGTAATTTACACGTGAGTTTTACTTTTATCAAAAGTGGTTCAATTATACAGCTCACTTTGGGTCATCTGTACATAATACCTACATAAAGTTGGCTTAGGAAGCCGTTTAGACCTAAAAACAAAATAAGATTTGGCCAGTTGAAGCAGAGACACTTCGCTCGATCGATCATTAAAAAAAATTATGAATAGACAAAACGTAAAATCAAGAAAATTATTTAGCGCTAAAAATGCATCAAGCACATCCACGCGCCCTCACTGTTACACGCAATCTCAAGTTGGTTGTCATATCTCGCCAACCACTTGACCAATTCTGTTTATTTTTACATTAAGTTATGATAATTGTGTACTTTATCTACCTACTAAATATCATTAAAATCGGTTGGTAATTAGTGCCGCAATAAACTTCTCCCCTTTTTATCGGAACCACCTCACCTATCAAACATCGCAGGTGACAAAAAATAAATAAGTAATCCATAGAATCTAAACGCCAAGTTTCATCAAAATTGATTCAAAATTACTCCGTGTGCGAGTACGAACATACAAACTCTCAAACAAAATGACAGATGAATGAAAATTTGGCCAGTTAATGCAGAGACTTCAAACTGAAAAGAAATATATAACTCGAAGAAAACAAACTATTTTTGAGGTCGGCGTCTGTATAGGACTTATAGTTGATGATAGCTTAGGGCCTGACACCGACCTCAAAAATAGTTGGTTTTCTTCGAGTTATTTCTTTCGTTTCAGTTTGCAGTCGGTTTAATTTTTTGAAATTACTTTTATGTATTGATTTTTATAATAGCATTTACTCGTTTTGTTTGACATTAAAAATTGTATTCACAATACAGATCGAATTGATATCCTCCTTTTTAGGGTTCCGTAGCCAAATGGCAAAAAACGGAACCCTTATGGATTCGTCATGTCTGTCTGTCTGTCCGTCCGTATGTCACAGCCACTTTTTTCCGAAACTATACTGTTGAAACTTGGTAAGTAGATGTATTATGTAAGCCGCATTAAGATTTTCACACAAAAATTGAAAAAAAACAATAAATTTTGGGGTTCCTCATACTTAGAACTGAAACTCATTTTTTTTTTATCAAACCTATACGTGTGGGTATTTATGGATAGGTCTTCAAAAATGATATTGAGGTATCTAATATTTTTTTTTTCTAAACTGAATGGTTTGCGCGAGAGACACTTCCAAAGTGGTAAAATGTGTGTCCCCCCCTGTAACTTCAAAAATAAGAGAATTATAAAACTAAAAAAAAATATGATGTACTCGTACATTACCATGCAAACTTCCACCGAAAATTGGTTTGAACGAGATCTAGTAAGTAGTTTTTTTTTTAATACGTCATAAATCGTAAACCGCAATTTACCTTTAATTCGATCAACTCAAATATAAAAAAAAAGATTTCCCCATTTTATCTACTAGTTTGTACGGAACCCTCGGTGGGCGAGTCTGACTCGCACTTGTCCGGTTTTATTTTGAAGTTAGTTAAAAGTTCGTTAGAAACGGTCGTCAGAGCTCATCGCCGCTCATGTTACTGTCTATCAAACAATTGAAATATAAGGTGTATAAGACACTTTTATTATATTATTATAGACACTGCTCTGCAGTTGCGATGAACGAAGTGAGTGTTCAAAAGCTCATATCTTGAAAACTACTCAACCGATTTTCATAAAACTTACAGTGACTCCTAAGTTGAAAGATACTTTATTCTATAAAAAAAGAATTTATGAAATACGACTTCTAGTTTCTGCGTAATGCGTGGACAAACATACATACACTTATGAAATTTGGCACACATGTTTAGAAGCTGGTATAGGCTAACATATCCAAAAATCGTGCAATTCTGACATTATTACAAACATACAGGTCGAATAGATAACCTCCTTTTTTTTGGAAGTCTGTTAAAAAGGGTCTTGACAGACAGACAACGTAGTGATTCCATAAGGATTTCGTTTTTTCCTCGTGAGATATGGATCCCTAATAATAATATGGTTGGGTCAAGGGTCTGATACAGAAGGCAGTCATCCTGGACACGGCACGCATTGTCAGGAGGTTCCTCTCTCTGTAGCCCCTACCACCGGCAGCTTGAGCCCCGCCCCGCTGCCGGCGGCACCCTAGGTTTAAGTTTTTTATAATATTTATATTTTTGTATTTCTATTGTAAAAAACTTAGATTTAAGATTTAAAATGAATAAAGTGTATAATAATATAATATAACAATAAAATTTCATTTGATCAATAAATATTACTCACTCACCCTGACATCATAAAGCCACATTCCATCAGTGTATTCTCGTCTTGATAAAAAGACCAGATTGAAGCATTCGTGCATACCGAAGACTGAGCAGCAGTGGACGTCAACCTAACTTGAAGATGGGCAGACTTTGCTTCTACAGTCCTAAACATGGATAGGTTTTACATTCAATAGTTTAACAACTCCAACAAATTTTATTTTGGATTCTATATTTACATACATTGTGAAGTGATGTACTTAAACATGTTAAACAGAATAAAAAAATTAGGCACAAACTTGTTAATGCACTAAAAAGTAAAACACTTTCCATCAGGAAGTTCCAGTCGCAATCTGCTGGTTGTAGTCGTGTCGTGGGAATATCTATAGACCCACGACTTATATAACGATTTTGTGTCAAGTGAAGTGGAAGGCACTCAATATAAAACTAGCTTAAAATAACCTCATCATCATCTCAGCCATAAGAAGTCCTCCGCTGGACATAGGCCTCCCCCATGGATTTCCAAACAGACCGATTGCAAGCGGCTTGCATACAGCGTCTTCCCGCCACTTGTACGAGGTAAAAAATCGAGTTTCAGTACCATATGGCATCACACACACTGGTCGTAAACTTTTGACATGAGGCACTAAGGTACATAGGACGAAAAGACGCTTTTGTATCACCTACTTACAGTATATTGCTATCCAAAGATGATGGGTCTGTGAACCCACGATTGCGCAGCTCGATGTAAGTTGCGTAATGTCCAGCTGCCACAAGCGTGGCTCGCAACAGTGCTGCAGCTGCATAACCCGGCTCATCATCCCATAATATCACGACTCTGAGAGACTGCTCTTCATGTGGTTCACCCCTGAATGAGTTCCACGTCCATTCTTGTAAAAAGAAAAAAAAAGTAATATTTACACACAATGTATCTAAAAAATCTGGTATTAGTCTAGTAAAAATAAATCCGTTTGTATGGAGCACATCACAGTATTTCCAACTGGGGGGATTCTTTGGAATTATGATAGGAAAATAGCTAAAAATCATAGATCAATAATAATCCCCGATTTATAGACTAGCTGCGTTCCGCGGTTTCACTCGCGTAGTTATGAAAAAAGGTGATGATTATGATGATGATAAGTAGCTTATGTCCGTCTCCAGTTCCAAAGCTATCTCTAAACTAATTTTCATAACGATCAGTTCATCTGTTTGAGCATTTAAATAACAATATACTTAGTTGTCTTTTATGTTGTCACAAATCTTATTTTTACTAGACATGGTTTGTTTACGGTGTTAATAACGACATGTTTTAACCTACTGTCTGAGCGTGCATGATGTTTGTGTTTTGTTTTGTGATTATGTAAAATGTATAAATTTCTGTATTTACACCCTCTAGTTTAAATGACTTGATGGATTTAAGCGTGTCCAACATTGCAAGCTTCATCCAGCGTGACATAGGCTACCAAAATGGAAACAAATAGATACTATTACTTTACATACTCCATTGATGTGATGTAATTATTACCTTCGCGAAGCATTTCACAGGGAGTCCTCACATTGTCGCTGTCATCAAGTTTCTGCACTGGTTTATTAGGTATTTTCAACTTTGTGCTGGAAATAAATTTAAAATAATTGTTAAAATTAAATTAAATAAATTAAAAAAAAATTAAAACTATAACCCGATAGCGTAACTTTTTTCATCTAACCTACCTTCTTCTTCTTCTTCGTGTCGATGGTTTTATTTGTTTTTTTTTTTCTGTTTACAAGTTATTAGACTATCTAACCTACCTCTAATGCGAGATACATTTGTTTGAGTCTTACTTGCCCGAATCCGTTTCAAGAGAACTGCTTGATTCCAGAGTTTCTGATTCCATAAGTTCGTTAACCATTAGTTTCATTTGCCCGAACATTTATTAGACATAGACACAGACAAATTTTCAATTGCAACAAAAACAATCACATAAAATAAACAAAAGCAACAGTCGTTTTTGTTTATTAGGTTAGGTTTCCGTTTTGTTATATCCAAAAACCATCTTATTTGCAATTTGCAAATATTCAGTTATCAGACGAGTGGTCAAATGAGTTTTCGAGATTTTTATAGTGTCTTTCGACAAAAAAAAATCATTTTCGGGGAATTGATATTCAGTATTTCCCAATTCTGATTACTGACAGGTAGGTGGGTTATTTCAATGTTTATTGTATTATACTTGGCGGATGATGATCTAAGCTGAGTTTTCCGCTTTTGTTATATATATACATATTCTTAACAAAGCGGGACTTGTAGTGGGATTAGTAGAATAGAATAACTTTATTGTACATCCATACAGAGTAACTTAAATATAGATAATAATCGGAGTTGAAAGTACAACGGCGACCTTATCGCATAGAGCGATTTCTTCCAGGCAACCTTAGGGTGTATAGGAAATCAGGCAATTTGAAAAGGAGGTTGTGGTGTACAGTACATATTCAATAAGATATGTAATTGTTAGTAGGTATGTAATTGTTTACATTGTAAATAATTAAATACTAATTGACCAAGTGAGCGACTCTGCATCACTTAGCAAGATTTTTGTTTTTCAGTCCGAATATTTGTTTGTACTCACATACAGGTACGTAACGTGCACGTACGTATTTTTTTACATATCTTGACGAAACTTAATAAAGAGGTTCCTCAATTTTATAATATTTTTTTTTCATCGGGAATTTATATAGACATAGACATAGACATAGACAGAAATTTATAAGTAGTGCCTTAGAAAGGCAATAAAGTTCGTTGACCTTTGAGAGTCTAGCAGAGATGACAAACCTTTTATGACAGTGATTATAATTCATTTTATTTTACTTAGCAGTATGTTTCATTTACAGGAGTTCGCGTAGATAGGTACCAACAGAATATAAAATATTCTGCCGCTAAGCAGTACCTAGTATGTAGTTTACAGTTTTTAAAAGGACTTTGTTACTCAACGTTGTAGGTACCTACTAGTGCAACAGGCATGCGCAGCGCATGTGTTATTTATAACTTACCATCAGAAGAGCGCCAAAAAATAGTTAGGCACATAAACAACGAAAGCACTTATTTAATGCCATTTATTTAAAAGAGTAGGTACACATATATTGTCGTAAATAGGGCCACGAATTCTGTGATATTGTCATTCACTGCCACCACTTAATTCTTCACTGTATGTGGAGCTCTCTGAATCAGACGAAATGCTTAGGACATTAATTATGAATCTGTCGTCAGTTCTATCTATTGTAGCATCAGTTCCACGCATTTTTTCAATAAGAATTAATAAATAACAACAAAACAGTAACAAAAATATAACAGATTCAATTGTTAAGTAAGCAGACATCGTGTGATTTGATGACACATAGCAACACCTACCGGGAAGTCGCCGCTGTTTCACAATACGGTTCGATCGCCGCAAGATACTGAGAAACGAACTCCCATGTGAATCCAGGTGTCATGAATTGCGAAACATAAATTTACTTTTAAGTTATAGGTCACTAAGTATGTCACTTTTGTTCTTACATCGACATCAGTCACATGTAAATTAGTTGTAATTAAAATTAAATTTATATTAATTAAATAATCTTTAAGTTTAATTCGGTTTTTTTTTGCATCCTCAACGACAGCTCAACATAATTCAATTACTAAAATTCAATAAAAATATTTACGAAACAACGAGAACGTACACACGCAAGTGCTATCCGAACACGACTGAACAAAATGGCGGCGTTGCTTGCCACGCGACCGAAGGTGACGCATCTCTGTTTGTCATTGTACGTCAGACGTAACAAAATCTGAACTTGAATGGAAAAGTGACTTAGCTCGCGTTTTGTGTTATTTTCAAGAAGTAATTTGGCAAGTTTTACAAAAGGTGTTGTAATGCTTATTTTTTTATATTTCAAGTAGAATAATTACAAAAAGAGATGTTCTAAATCTAACTAAATCATTAAAATAAAGTATAACATAGAACACTTTTAGTGCGTTAAACACCCTTTTTACAAAAATAACTGACAATAAGTATAGAGATCATGAAAATATGACAAATAAATAAGTCAAGTGTGTTCTAGTACTATGTAGAGTTGTAATAAAAATCGATGAAAATTAATATTAAATTAATAATTAAATTGTGATCAGTTTTGGTAAAATTTGAAGTAACGCTAATTTTCTCTTAGTGGCTGACGTGGGGTCAACGAACTTTATTGCCAATCGAAATGGAACGTACTATACTTACTTTTTTTTCTTCTTTGCAGAAGTAAGTGTTGCACTCAGAATCAGTATAAACAATATTTGCCACTGCATAACGAACTTTTAAGACTACAAAACACTTAACTTGACTACCGCACAATTAACACTAAGTGGGATCAACATAGTGCATTATACATCGATGACTAGGTGCAGTGACGTATTGTACAGTATTTAATTACTGTCACCTTTATCCTTAAAAACGCAACTATCCTATTTCCTTTATTAATCAGTCCGGATTCATTGATGTTGGTACTCGCGTACAATTGTAATTTTGATTGACTTCAAATAATTATAGTGAAAAAAAATTAAAAAGCGGACTTCAAAATACGCAATTTCGTTTACTTGGATAACATTTTCCCAGTTATTTTGTTATAAAAATGTAAGTACTTAACCGATTTTGATAAAATTTACACGGGACCACCTACCGGTTTCGGTACCAACCGGTATTATCTACCAACTAAAAAAAGAATCATCAAAAAAATCATTATTGGCGGAATTAATTTAATTAAAATTTAAAGGTAATTACTGAACAAACATACAAAAAACATACAGTCGAATTGAGTACCTCCTTCTTTTGAAATCAATGACTGAGAGTAAAAACCCTGTAAAATCCATTTGAATTATGCGTATACCTTTGCTATACCTACCTATTTAGATACATTGTGTGCCACAAATTTGAATCATTGTGTATAATTTATAAACATAATTGTAGCAAGCACCTAAATAACTACATGAATAATAAGTTCCAATTGTCATTATTTTCCTTATTTAACAAGTCTCTCAGTATATTAAAAAAACCGAACAAGTGTGAGTCAGACTAGCCCACCAAGGATTCCGTACAAACTAGTAGATAAAACGGGGAAATTATAATTTTTTTCATATTTTCCTTCATAAACCGAAAAACATACACTTAAAAAATATTTAAAAACTTGTTTTAGCTTATTCTAATGAAGTTCTTTCATATGATACCCCACATGATACGGTTAAAGAACTTTAAAATTTGGACCCTCCTTCCTTGCATAAAGACCCTATTTTTGTGATTAAATTAAAAATGTGCAGTATTCGGATTTTCCCTTTACTTGTACTTGTGCCAAATTTCACAGGTATAAGTCAATGGGAAGTACCCCATAGGTTTTGATTCCCTCCTTGTTAATGTCGAAATGTGCGTTTTTACGACATATTCGGCTGTAACTTTTTTTTACGAAAACTGGGAATTTGATTTTTCGTTCTTCAGCAAGACACTATGAATCTGCGTATATGGTTTTAATTTCAACACGATACCTTCACGCGTTCCAGATACAGGTACGCCCGGACGAACGGACGGAAGAACAGACGGACAACAAAGAGTGTCCTATAAGGGTTCCGTTTTTTCCTTTTGAGGTACGGAACACTAAAAACAAATAAAATATTACAACGCAACATTAAAATCGGTCAAACGACTTAGTCTGTAAATATTCACTTTTGCACATAAAACAAAATTAAATGACCGAGTAAGCAAAACTTGTTCGTTTCGCTTACTTGGTCTCGGCATGAACTAGCCAGATTTTCGTTTTGTGTACACAAACTACATAAATGATGTTTAAATTTCATGTTTTTATTTTTAAGGTAGTTACCACAGAATTCGCCCTATTACATAGGAGTAGTTACATACAAAAGTATTTTACCAATTATTATGATCGAATAGAGTATAGTTTTAATATATGTAAAGTAATTATAGTTAGCTCTAATATAGTTTTTTTGGCAGCTTATCACATTTTTTGAAGAAAACGGGAGATCAAATTTCACTCAAATAATATTTGTATACAAAATATTGAACTGCATTTTTGCTATTATGGCGGGAAGGTCATGGAAACGTACTGTTGTTTTATTTTATTTTCCTAAACTTGTGTTACTTTGAACTTTAATGCTATAAAAATGGTGGTATTTTATTCATTAAGTGTTTGATCAAGTGCGTGAGTGTGGGCAAGTGAAATAAAGCAACGAAGCTTCCAGTAATAAAGTAAAGTTGCCACCTCTTTACTGAAGCACGACTCGAATTTGAAATGTGCTTTAAGCGGGTCCAAATACAATTTAAAAAAAAACACTTTTTCTTCAAGAAATATGATTTGCCGTCAACGGACGTCTTTTCGACTATAATTTAGTAAAAATACTTTTGAATGGAAATCGTATCTTGAGCTATCTCTATTAAGATAGCGCTTGATCGATAACTCCCTATATATTTTGCAATATACGGTGGAGCGCGCTATCCTAGAAGAAACATCTCATGATTTAAACACACCCAGATTCATTCCAATCCCTAAAGTATTTTATTTGAATTTAGTGGTACCTCAATAAATAAAAAACAGTGTAACCTAAAAAAACAGTCTATCAAATAACATAAATCATAAACTTACATAACCTGTAAATACTTAGAAGATAACATCAACAATATTATACCCAGGAACGTTTTCCACGCCACACTCATATCTAATTCAACCGTTGAATATGATGATGATGATGAATATGAGGCTGTACATTATCTTGAAGAGTTTCTAACAAAATCCAAAGTTGGCCAACAAAGGGCTGGCGAAATTAACCGGGCGAGACTAACAAACAATTTAATTGAGTTAACCTGTAAATGCCATGTTCTAGTCACTCAACCATTTTACAATACAAACAGTAAGGCGACTTTAGGGATAGACTGCGAGATAATCGATACCGGAAAGAACGGGTATGAGTAGGAGTCTAGAACATCGACGTAGGGTGGCGTGTCTAGCAATATTTTACAGGCTGCATTTTGGTGAGTGTGCGCTCGAGTTACATGACCTAATCCCTCCCTCCCCTTTCCACAACAGGACAAGCCGGAAAACGCTTCAATGCCATCCCTTCATGGTGGATTTGCCATCAGCTCGAACAAAGCGTTTTGCTTCCACCTTCCTAATGCGAACCGCTCGGGAATGGAATGCCTTGCCGCTGTCCTTATTTCCTGTAAACTATAACCCGGGTGTCTTCAAGTCTAGAGTGAATAAGTATCTTCTAGGTCTACGTGCTTCATCTTCGGTCACAGTATCGCTTTCCATCAGGCGTGCTGGTGGTCAAACGTAGAGCTATTCTATATAAAAAAAAAAAAAAAAACCTATAGAAGTGAAAGAGAAGAATTAGAGAACAAGGGATAGCTAAATGGAAGACCAAGTGTGCAATCGCGATTTTTAATTCTTGTTAGATTATTCGTTAATAACGTTTTACGAAGCCAATACGGTTATTATCGTAAGACGATCGAGCCAGCATCAACTTTACATAATTTAATTTTATGTATTGTAATGTAACTAAAGTAAGTCTACTTAGAATGACGTGCCTAATTTTCACGTTTTTTTAAAGTATCTACAAAACGTGTGGTCTGTCACAGACCACACGTCACTGTGTAAGCGTTGCATTCAAAACTCTTAATCAGTCAAAAGTGCGTTTCCGTATTTTTTCAGTCAAAAATATTTTTGACTGAATAAAAACCGTATAGCCCTTACTGTGAGTACCGTTGAAGCTTCTAAGTTTGACGCAATTTCATTCAGTCAGTTTAGGTAAATTGTAGCCGTTTAAGGCATTTATTTCTTTTAACTTTAAATGGAGTTTCCGCGCCAAGGACTACGGATTAGCATAAATCTCAAAAGGTTTAGAATGAGATTTCACGGCCCAATGGAAATACCTACGAAGGTAAGTACATCTTACTTAAGTAAGTATAAGCACCTTGTTTTTAGCAGACTTCGAATAAAATATATCCTGATTAGACTGTATTTTTTTAGCTGTGAACCTAGAGATGGGGTTCAAAGGACAGAGATAGTTTTATACGGTACCTAGTATACCTACATTATTAGCAGAAAGTGTAGTAAAAAATCACACTAAAAAATAATAAATAGAATTAACTAACTCTAGTACCTTTATTTTTTTTTAAAGGATTTGGACCCGCTTAGAGCATTTGCCAGTGTCAAGCATTAAGATTTCTTCAAGTTTCTTGAATAAAACAAGTTATACATAGTCCTATGTAAATAGGGCGAATTCTGTGTTATATATGTTCTGGTGAAAATCTAAGTCACGTATACAGACATTTTTTCAAATTCGAGTTCTGCTTCAGTAAAGTAGTGGTGACTTTACTGGAAACTTCTATGGAGTTTTGCCGACAACGTGAAAAGACACGTTTTGCAACTTTATTTCACTTGCCCACGCTCACGCACTTGATAAAACAATTAATATAACACCACCAATTTTACAGCATTAATATTCAATTTATCACATGTCTAGGAAAATAAAATAAAACGATACCATGTTTCAATGACTTTCCCGCCATAACTCAGTACGTAGAAAAACTAAAAATTGAGTAGCTATTTACTGCTTATGACTCGGGAAGTTTTTTTTGTCGAAAGAGTATAATTGAAATAAATAAAATAAATATTTAATTTTAAACAATAATAAATAATATCAACGGGACCAGTATTCCACAGCACGATAATTCGTGTCATAATAGGACAGACACGAATAATTAGTCTTAAATCATCTATTCATGGCCGTACCAAGTATGAATTAAAATACAAGTTTCAAAACATAATAATGCCAAAAAATAGTGATAATAACCTAGAAAATTCAATTAAAATTACGTAAATAAATTGCAATGTCAAATGAAATTATGTTATGCCAATGATAAATGAATATAAAATAAGAATGTCATAACAAAATACAAATATTAGTAAAAATAAAAAATATGTCAACAGATAAGATTATAAAAAGTCAACACAAATTAGATAGCAATATCAATTAGAGATGATTATGTCAAAATAAAGTCAATTTTATATAATAATGTCATGAATCACCAATATAAACAAAAATATCATAGTTAGTAAATTAATAAAGGCAGTATGTAATGAAACATTTCATCAACAAAAATACACTTAATAAAAATACATTTTCAATTTTTTTTTTTCAGATAAATACTCTTGTATAGTATAATATGCTTTCTCCAGTAAAAACAATTTCAATTTATGTTTAAAAATATGTATTTCATTTGTGTTCGCTATTTCTACCGGTAAGTGATTATAGATCACAGGAGCCATGCATATTGCACTATTGGAGAGTAGTGCTGTTTTGCGCTTAGGTGCAATGAGTTTATGTTTATGCCTCGTACCTTTTAAATTATCAAACAAATCTAAATTGCAACGCACAAACACTACACATTCATATATATAGAGACAGGGGAGGGTTAGTAGTTTCAAGGTTTTAAAGTATGGTTTACAACTATCTATTTGACGCAGTTTACAGATGGCTCTAATGCATTTTTTTTGTGCTCTGAAAACTGCATCTTTCTCCATACTATTTCCCCAAAATAAAATGCCATACCGGAGCAATGATGATACATAGCTGTTATAAGCTGTCACAACCGTCGTTCTACTTACTTTTTTTGATAGCATGTATAGCGCGTATGCTTGTTGGTTTATTTTTATACATAGGTTATCCAAGTGCTCTTTCCAGTTTAAGGTACAGTCGATATGTAATCCTAAGAATTTTGTGGTATCAATAATGTCAATTTTGTGCCCAGAATAATTGATGTCCAATTCACCTAACCTATTTACCCTATTTCTAAATATCATTAAATTCGTTTTATTGAGATTTATTTGTAAATTATTTGATGTCAACCATTGTACAATATTATGCAATGTATTGTTAATGTCATTTTCAACACAGTTCTTATATTTGCCTGTAAATAGCACCGTACTGTCGTCAGCAAACTGAACTGTAGGGTGCCTGGTAGCACTAATGAGATCATTTATGTAAATAATAAATAATAATGGCCCAAGAACGCTCCCTTGTGGGACACCATATATGACTTGTTTGTACTCTGAGTTGTGGGATACTTCTTTTTTGCGTTCAGGGCAAATATAACTGATTTGCGTGCATTGTTGACGACCTGATAAATATGACTGGATAAGTTTATTTACATTACCTCTAATACCATAGGCTTCTAATTTACTCAGTAGTATTCTGTGATCTACATAGTCAAATGCTTTTGTAAGATCCATAAATAATGCACATATGGGTATGTTATTGTCAATGTTTGTCATTACATTCCATAAGAAATTATAAATTGCCTGATTTATCGTTTTCTTCTTACGAAAACCTACTTGTTCTGGCACAAACAAATTATTTTCTTCGAAATATTTATAGATCCTGTCATATATAACTCTTTCAAAGACTTTTGAAAGAATAGGAACTAAAGCTATGGGCCTATAACAACTCATATCGGTTTTGTCGTTTTTTTTGAAGAGCGGCTTTATGATAGTCTTTTTGAGTTTATCGGGGAAAACTCCATTTAGCATACATTTATTTATAATGTCACTTAAAACTACAGAAACTGTGCTCGATACGTGCTTGAGTACTTTTGTTGATATATCATCGTATCCAGTGCTTGTGGTGTTCTTTAAAGCCATAATTATTTTATTTATGTCCTCCGGTATAGTCGGAGTCATAAAAAGAGAACCAGAACAATGCGAGTGAATGTTTGTAATTAGTTTTGTAGATTGATTATTCGGTACTTGGTTAATAAAGAAATCATTGAAATGATTGGAAATTTGAATAGGATCATCAACCAAGCTACCGTTAATATTCAGCTGTATCGACTCTTTTGGCACATTACTTTTTAGACCATTTATGATTTTCCATATGGCTTTACTTTTGTTTGACGCTTTATTTATATAATTATCATTTTGTGCCTTCTGTGTAAGTTTAATTATTCGATTGAGCCTAGAGGATAACGATTTAAAATTTTGTTTATTGTCAGGAGTACGATATTTCCGATAAGTCCATAATAATGTCCGTTTTCTTATACAACATTTTTTAATGCCAGATGATAACCACCTAGGTCGTTGTCGTGCTGTCATTTTTATTTTGCGTATTGGGAAACATAAGTTATAAAATAGTATAAATAAATCATGAAAGTCATTAAAAGCAATATTTGGGTCCTCCTGTTTAATAATGTCATTAAACGACATTGAATTTAAGCATTCTTTAAATTTGTCCAAATTTTCTTGACAGTAGTCACGTCGTTCAATGTACCAGTGGTCTAAGAGATATATTGGCTTGATAGGACAAACAAACAATTGAGCTGTGTGGTCCGACATAGCAAGCTCAAGAGTTTTAGCCTTACTGCCTCGTATGTTGCACAGAATGTTGTCTAGGCAAGTACCACTTGCTAGCCTAGTGGGTTCATTTATAGTAAATTTAAGGTTGTATAAAGATATTAATTCCTTAAATTCAGCAACAGTTTTACTAGATTTTAAGATATCTATGTTAAAGTCGCCACATAAAATCACTTTCTTTTTCCCTAAGCATGTATCTTGCAATAGTAAGTTAAGATTCTTAAAGAATGTATTGAAATCTTGCACTAGTTTTTTTGGAGGTCTATAGACACATAATATTATAATCTTTTGATCAATGAGTTCAATACCAGAACATTCAATGGCACCCTCTGCACAGAATTTTTGTAAACCAGATATTGCCTTAAATCTATGATTATTACTGACTAAAATGCACGCACCTCCACGTCTGTTTTTCCTAAAATATGAAGAACCAAGTGTGTAATTCGGAATATTTATTAACTTAGCATCCTCATTTCTCATATTGTGCTCTGTAACACAGAGAACATCAATCATGATATTGTCCTGTTCTAAAGTCTCTAAATTTGCAATTACCAAATCTGATTTACTTAGTAGACCATCTATATTCTGGTGCATTATATGAAGTTCCTTAGATACGAAAAAACTGGTTTATTTTTTTGGAATTAGTATCTTCAACAACTTCGACTTCGTGTGTCATATCGTATGTTTGCGTACCTTTGTTAGTTTTAAGATTCATATCATCGTTATAGTTTATTAGGAGAGATGTGTCTGATATGTGTAATGTTTGTGTTTTAACATTAATTTCACTATCATGTACCGTATTATAGTAATTGTAGAAATTGTTTTTATAAGTGATGTGCAGAATTTCTTTTAGTATACTTCTACACAAATTAATACAAAATTCTTGTCTGAGAGGTCGTCGCACATTATAAAACATATTTATGTAGGTCGCATGTTTATACTGGTTGCATATTAATTCCAGCTCATAATTTAGTTTTTGCTCCCTAAGGTGCTTATTATAAAGGATTTCTGATATTACAACATTAGTATGTGAAACCGATTTTAGCCATGAATGAAGACTAGACTGGAATTCATATGGAACTTTGTCATTTGTGCCTGCTAAAACCACAATAAAGTCATCCTTTGTAAAGTCTGTGGTTTCATGCTCATTAACTATATCGTGGAGTCGTGCTCCCGGTTTCCATAAACATTTAACTTCATGATTATCACCTAGTAGCTGTTGTAGTGTATTACGCATGTGCTGGCCCTGCTCATCTGCTAAAATCAGTACCTTAGATTTTGTTTTGATCTGTCTTGTGAAGCTATTATCTTGAGATAACTTTTTTCCTCCTACTGCAGTACTTTTCTGCCTTATATTTGTGTTAGAGTTTATTTTCTCTGAATGATTTTTATGGATAAGGGCTTGTTGTGTAACTGACAATGATTGCGCATGTGGTTCGTTACCTAAGTTTTCGCTAGAGTTGTGTATTTGTGTGTGCTTATCTTCATTCTGCTTTAAAATAAATGTTTGAGATTTATTCATATTAGGTATTATCTCTGTCCCAGTTGAAGCATCGTATTCTCGTTTTTGTAATCGGTCAGGAGTCACTGTTGGACTGTCTTGTTCTAAGGCAATTCTTCTAAGGCGTAATTGTTTTTGGGTCGTGACAGGACTTGGAACGAATCCTATCTTTTTATACCTTTCAACAATTTTTTTTAAGTTATCGTTTTCTGATCGAAGACTGTGATTTTCCGAGCACAAGTTTTCAATCTCTTGGTCAGCAGATTGTAGGTCAATGGTTAGTTTTTCTACTTGTTTTTTTAAGTCCGAATATATTATGTTGCTCTCATCTAAGGTATTTTCGGGTAAACTTAGCATCGTGCTTTCAAAAATAGTGGAACTTGAGAGGTCGGACAATGAACGTGATCGTGGAATTGGTCGAAAAGTGATATTTTCGGAATCCATTTTGTCCAAAGTCTAGTCAAAAAGTCACAAGTGAATAGTCGGCTTTATAATGTACACTGTATTATTTTACCTTTATCTGTGTCGAAATCTTTATTGATATCTATCACTGTCAGTGTCAGCGTCAGCTGATTTGAGTCATAGTTCTTTCCATAGACTATATTTGTTTTCGCAATTTTATTATTGTAAATTATTGCCAAAGTACAAGAAAATAGTTCAGGTGTGATTTAAACTTCTCAACGGTTATTAACTATGGAAGTGCACTTGCATATCAATGAAAATGAAGAAAATACAAAGCAAACGTAAATCTCACCGACTTCCAAATGATCGTGGATGTTTGTTGGGCGTCCGCACGTATTTTCATAGTGGGTAAGAAACACTTGGTCTTAATAAAGTATTTTTCGTTATTTAATTACACAAGAGAACAATATTGAACTTGTTTACATGGCCAGGGTTGCCAGTACTCTCTTTTAGTAGTTAGTTAGTTAGTTAGTTATTTGTTACTATTTTATGTGATGTATGGTGAAATTGTCGTTTATGGCAAAAGTTATGATAGCAATTTTATGTGATAAGTTAGTGTAATACGTTCATGAGTTTTTTTTAAATTAAATACAACAGTGAACCCCCGCGAGTCCATAAGTTTAAATTTTCGTATTGTAATGGAGAACGTTTCAACCACGAACTAAAATATTCTTTCGCATTTTTTCAGACAGGCCATGAGTAATCTAGAGCGTGCCGGCGTCATCCCTGTCTCAGCAAATCAAATTATGCCTTTCCATGAATAGGTATTATACGAGGAGTCATCTTTTTGCGTTATGTAACTGTGAAAGTGACACAATGAATCGTGATTCTGTCTTGAGACAGAACTGCAGACTTGAGAGATGACAATCTTGGAAGAAGCTCAAAATACAGTACAAGAAAATTGCTTCAATTTTCTTCCTATCGCTAGAGTCTGTTCGGCAAGAGAATTGGAGTTGAGGTCGCTGTTGTCCTTATTTCATTATTTTGTTTGACGAGCAATACAATTTCGACTTCAATTCCCAATTTTTGCCAAAATAGTTCTCTCTCCAAATTTAGTCTAGTCTGGCAACTGACACAGAATACTTAAGCCTATGTTACTATTAAAGTACCTACCAAATATCATTAAAATCGGTTGGTAATTAGCACCGCAATAAACTTCCCCCCTTTTTATGGGAACCGTCCCTCTTATCAAAAATCGCCAAAGACAAAAAAAACATAGAACCTATACGCCAAGTTTAATTAAAATTGGTCCAAATTACTCCCTGTACGCGAGTACGAAAATACAAACAAACTCACAAACAGACAAACGAAAGAAAATTTGACGAATTGATTCAGAGACAGATGTTAAAAGAACGATGTTTTCCAGCCCTAATTATATTAATAGGTATTAATTAGCCCTGGCGTCAGTGTTCATGTTCATGTATTGTGTGTCATACATAGAAAGAGTACGGAAGCCTCGGTGTGCGAAGAAACTCCTGCTTTGCTGGATTTTTATGACTATTAGGTACTGTATCAGCCAACACTAATCGACTATTGAGAGAACCTTTGGGGTATACCTAATATGTAGTTTTTGATACAATTTTTGTGGCCATTTAAATTTCAGTCAAGTTTAAAATCATATTCACGGAATAAGAACTTGTCAAATTATGTCAGATGAGAACTGTAGGTTATGCGGGAAACTGAACAAAACACAGTTTAACTAAAATGCGCTTAGGTTTTTGAATAAGACGTGTTTTACGAGGAAATATTAGTCCTAAAGAAAGATCACGGCAGTAATCTGTACATTAATCAGGTGGGACGGTGTAATCCATGCAGTGCAGCCGTGCATACGTTTCCCGGTCCCATGCCGGCCGTAGTTTTTTATCGCAGAGCCGAGATAAATTTCCGGTTAGCGGGGGTCCAACGTTGATTTATACCGGGCGTCAGTCAGCCGACGAATTACTGAGGCAACGATGTAAATCACTCGTTCGTATAGGATTCGAATCGATACGTTTCGAGGCGATGGCACAGAATATTTAATAGTGGACTATGATGGTACAGCCACCCAAGACCGTATAAAATATGTCCTGTCCGCATTGACCTATATGTCATGTCCGTAGAGGTTTTAAAAATTAAGTCATGGTTTTGTGTTTTATCAGCGTTGAAGAAGTTGTTCAAAACAATGGGATCAAGATGGAAACCAATGAAATTGTCGGCTATAAATAGAAAATAAAATAATAAGCAACGAATCTTCACTTTCACATTTGCTGAAAAACATTTTTCGGACCATGCATCGTTATGAATACTTTGTGATGATCCTGCGCTTCGTTTTAATCACATGGGTAATCGTAAAATCAGCATAGAGCGGGAGTGTGAAATAAAAAATACCTACCTCTGAGAGGAGATTGCCGATTTTCCGGAGCTGAAATGACGTCCGGCCGGTCCGGATGTTGACCGGTGCAGGTGCCGGACTCCGGACTCCGGACCGTCGACATTCGCCGCTGAATAAAGGAACTGTCCGCCTTTGAATTGGGTTACTCTGTCTTGATCTGATAAAGGGAAGTTTTCCTATCCAGACTAGCTTTTCCTGCAATTCACATCTGAAAATATTTGACACAAAGTAGAAATTACATGCTTTCTCATGAAAATAGAATAGAATATAACTTTATTGTACATCCATACAGTAATAACTAAAAATATCGTTGGATGACATTTTCTTTTTGGGTTTCGTGCCTATTTCTGACGGAAAAAACCAACCATATTTGTTTCGAACAGCGAAACTTTTGGGCGAGGATCATAGGAGTAGGAGATCAAGCAATATCATCTTATTCTTATCATATTTTGATAAGAATAAGATGATCTTGCTTGACATTTGGGTCAAGGACCAGATACAAAAAGCACATTGCACAAATTTGCATTGCAAAGCACATTGTCAGAAGGTTCCTTTATCTTCCTAA
The DNA here is from genome assembly GCA_947563715.1 of Lycia hirtaria. Taxonomy (NCBI): domain Eukaryota; kingdom Metazoa; phylum Arthropoda; class Insecta; order Lepidoptera; family Geometridae; genus Lycia; species Lycia hirtaria. The sequence continues at coordinate 27,851,296 of OX387381.1, read as the reverse complement.
GCAAGAATTGTAATAGAACGTGTATTGAAGCAGAAACAAAACTAAAGAACAACCTTAGATCTTGAAAATGGGTAAGTATTTAAAAAAATAAAGTAATTCAAATCTATAGAACTACAAGGGTTAAATTGCGGGTAAATGACCTTAGCCTTCAGTAGGTATAACTGATACTAATTTACTTATCACTTTACCTATCATGAGACAAATATACATACCCATAGGTACCTTTTGCAGATGTTATTAACCATAAAAGTAAGTTAATAAACAAAACGAACGAGGTTAATAACGATAGCATAAGTGAAGGCATTAACGGAGAACAATATTCGACGCCTCTCGCATTACGAGAGATAATGGTCACAGTGGGAGTGAGAGCACTTGGGCCATACTATAGGCTTTACGATCGAGAAGTTTTCGAATCTGAAACACTTCTTCACTACATAGGTACACTTCATCTTACATGTAAAAGTATAAGTAATTTATGTAACATGTTGCCTCGGTGTTTGTTTGACCTATCTACCATTGGTAAAATTTTACAGAATAAGATTAATGCTCAATTTTTTTTTTTGAAAAATAATAATATAATTCATTTATAAAAAAAGACTTTCAAGCCTTACAAATATAGTTTTTTTAATAAATAGAGCAAAAATCTCTGACGACAGTGTTAGCATTAAGTATGTTGATGTTTGTTATATCAAACATTAATGTTAGCCAGTCACTTTTGTTATGGCCGAGTGAGTGAATATCTTTTCTATATTAGATCTACGATTAACCACCAACTCATCAACTAGGCGTTAAGCTACGGCAATATGTTCTGTGGCTACGGTGTGACCGAGGATGGAACTTGTCGATCTAGAAGATATTTCATCTAGAAGATAATCACTCTAGCCTTCAAAACTCCAATATTGTAGATCTTAGGAAACAGAGATGGCGGCAAAGAATTCCATTCCTATCCAATACACATCAATTGAACAAAGGGCTCTGCATCAACTGGCAATTTTTTCTTTGTTCTGTCCGGATAAAGAAACTGTCGTTCTGTCGTTTCTGTCTGTCTGTTGATACTCGCGTACAGGTCGTATTTTTCAACTAATCTTGACAAAACTTGGAATACAGGTTTTGCAATTTTATAATTTTTTGTCGTCGGAGATTTTTAATTAAAGGGGTATTTCCCCAAAAACTATGAAAAATGTACTGTGGTACCATTTACTGACCGATTTTAACAATAATTATAGTTAAAAAACTGAGAAAACCGACTTCAAAATACGCAATCCGTTTACTTAGATGATATTTTTTAGCTATTTTGTTATAAATCCAATGGACTGAACTTTTGATAAAATTTATATGAGACCACCACTGAGGTATTCTATTTATAGGTAAAAACCTACCAAACAAAAAAGAATCATCAATAATTTTAGTTTAAAGAAAAAACCCCGACATCAAAATATGCAATATGTATAACGCCTATAGAAAAGTGAATAACACATACGCGACTTGCTCTTCACTTTTCTACAGTTGCTTGGATGATACTTTACCAGTTATTTTGTTATGAATTAACTGAACAAACATACAAAAAAATATACAGTCAAATTAATTACCTTCTTCTGTTTGGAAGTCGGTTAAAAAACAAAATACAGTTCAGTTTCAGTATGTAAAACACTCAAAAATATCGGTTTTAGTAATAGGTATTTGCTAGAAACGTTTGGTAGGTAGATTCAAAGTTTTAAAATATCACTAGCTAAATAAGTAATTTACGAATATGATTACGTCTTGCGTTTATCTATAGCCTAAGGCCAAGATTAGTTTATATTAAAACCACGCATCATGTTTTCACACATGAAAACCGTAGTAGAGCCCGCCCTCGCTGCATTTCCAAGGGTTCCCGAGATTTCCTGATGGCAATTTTTCAGCAGTGCATTACTGTGTGATATGACTGTTATGCCTGGTACAAACTTCATTTTTTTAGGGTTCCGTACCTCAAAGGAAAAAACTGAACCCTTATAGGATCACTTTGTTCTCCGTCTGTCTGTCCGTCAGGGTGTCAAGACCTTTATCTCGGGAACGCATGAAGGTATCGTGTTGAAATAAAAACCATATACTCAGATCCATAGTATCTTGCTGCAGAAAGAAAAATAAAATTTCTCAGTTTTCGTAAAAAAAGTTACAGTCGAATATGTCGTAAAAAACGCATATTTCGACACTCACAAGGGAATCAAAACCTATGGGGTACTTCCCGTTGATATAGAACTATGAATTTGGTAAGAAGCATTGTGTTAGAGTACATATATAGGCAAAAATCCGAAAACTGGTCATTTTTTATTTAATCACAAAAAAAATGTGTCTTTATGCAAGAAATGAGGGGCCAAATTTTAAAGTAAATTAACAATATCATATGAAAGAGCATCATAAGCTTATGCTAAAACAGATTTTTAAATATTTTTACGATGTATATTTTTCGGTTTATGTAGGAAAATATAAAAAAATGTGTGATTATTTATCTACTAATTTGTACGGAACCCTCGGTAGGCGAGTCTGACTCGCACTTGTCCGGTTTTATTTTATATGTCTTACATTTTACAAAGCTATTACAAAGGTAACTCCACTTTTGGTAACTTTTGGCTCCACTTTCATTGTACGTACTGCCAAACTGTGGAATGCGCTTCCTGAATGGGTCTTTCCGACTGAATATAGTCTAGGTGTCTTCAAATCGCGAGTGAATAGGTTTCTTCTGGGCAAGCGCGCTCCGTCGTAGACCGTAACTGTCGCTTAACACCAGGGTGAGTTGACGGTCAAGCGCAAGCCTATTTTCGAATTTAAAAAAAACTTAGGTTTTAGTTAACTTAACCATACAAAAAAAATGATTCTAAACAAAACCTATTTATCTAGTTAACTATATTCAGTTCACAGACTTCTTTTCTTCCCGCCATCTGTGATTCAGTTATACATTTCACGTCATAGTGTGAATCGGACATTGAGCTGTATGTACTTAGTACTTACGTAGAGTTCCCGTCACGTAAAAAGAACGCTGATTTGTTCGTAAGCGCGAACAAACCAGCGTTCTTTTTACGTGACGGGAACTATACCAGCGGAGCTATAGAAAAAAATATTGTCACATTTTTGCTAAAGTAAATAAAACAGCGTTACAGCGCTGGAATAATAATTACATCGTTTATCTACGATTATACGATACAATTGATACTTGCAACGCAGAATTGCATCTATGGTGTGTTTTCTCGCCAGCAAAACGTCGAAAGCACTCAGTTCACTAGTAAAAGACAATGAGTGAGGTGCGGCGCTCTCGCCGCAGTTGAATGTAACAAAGTAGATAATGAGTGCTGTCTGCTCTCGTACGTAAGTACATACAGATCAATGGAATTGTACAAAAATTTTAGACTCATTCGTCTTCCACGACTATGTTATGAGCAATGACCATTTAATTTTATTGAAAGATGTCGAAACCATTTCCTTCGTTCCCCGAAAGTTACAATAAAAGTTATTACAAGTAAAACACTTATTAGACGACAGCCGGCCGGCAAACGATCCCCTACTTCTCCCTTTTTTAATCCACCTGCACCTGTTTTTACGAGCGTCAACTTTCTCCGTTTAAAAAGTTTCGACACAGGGCGGTAGCAATAAACATCAGCATGGCAACGAGGCCTTTTTATGAACTTACTTATTGTTTTAATCTTTTAAGCTGTCGTTGGCATTATTAAAGTCATAATGTTGTTTTAGGGTTGTGTGGTACTTTTGGACGAGCTAATTAAATTTTGCTTTTTAGGTGTTTTGTAGTACCTACCTACCTTTTTTTTTTATAGAAGATAGATCTACGATTGACCACCAACTCGCCTGATGTTAAGCGACAGTGTGGCCGAGGATGGAGCTCGGCCTACATACTTATAGTCGGCATTTTTGTGTCGGGATTTAGTCAGAGAAGAAGCTGGATATGAAAATTTAGTTTTAAATTTTGATGTGGCCATGTGGCCACATATAGTTCGATATATTTCTCTTTACATTTTTGAAATTGAAATCTAGAATTAGAAATTGACTGAATGTACCTACTTACGACTTTGTACGGAAAGTATCTCAACAATATTACCTATTACTTAGGTACATCTATTTGAATAAAACACTGCCTACGGAACCCTACCCTAAACGAGTCTCAATATCTTAGCTTCTTAGCCACTTTTTTTAACGATATCGAATAGCTAGTGGCAGCTATCTCTTCCGCATCACTTAAGTATGAGTTTTAAAATAACTAGATAAGTTTAGCTTTAGACCATAGGTTTAGGAATACAATTGCCTCGAGCACGCGGTTAGGGCGCTGTGGGCAAAAAACGTACGGCGCTCACCTGGCTGCTGAAGGAGATGGGGTTGTTTGTAAAGCCTATCTTTCTTTGGTACCCTCTACCGCCAAGGGGTTGCCACAATCTTATTACAATATTAATTGACCTTATCCTTGCTATTTCAACTGTAGAAAGAGCGAGACTAAAGTCTTGTGGTACACGTACAGTCCCAAAACCGTTTGACGGATTTCAACATAATATTATGACTATCTCAGCTATGGCCTAGCATAGGGCTTATTACTTTGTAATAATAATTTCACATAAACCATTACCACATGAAACTACAGCTTTCTAGTACTAAGAATATTTGATCTAAGCCGCGGACGGATAGACAGATACATACGGATTTGGCGTTCCTTGTTGAGTTATCGAATTCAAACCCTCAAACTGTTTATATCTTATTGTTAACAGCGCCCTCTATAGAAATACTGTAAATTAATTTAAATACAAGTTTCTGAAGCAGACCAGCACAATGTAAAGTCATCAAAATCCGTCAGATGTCGTTTTGACAAAATATAAAATATACATCAACATCGAAATTCAGAAAACTAATCTGATTTAGTTTGACTTTTTTTTTTAGTAAATCATGACTTCTTTTTCTTTTTTGTATTGGACCCGCATTAAAGCATTTGCTAGTGTCAAGTAGTAGGATTTTTTCAAGTTTCTTGAATAAATCAAGTTTTAAATGTTCTAGTCACAATCTAACAAGTCACGTATACAGTCAATTTATTTATAAGTCGAGTCGTGCTTCAGTAAAGTGGTGGCGACTTTACTAGAAGCTTCTATGGAGTTTTGCCGACAACGTAAAATCACACATTTTACTGCTTTATTTCACTTGCCCACACTCTGCACTTTATCGAACACCTAATGAATAAAACACCACCATTATTATAGCATTAATGTTCAAAATAACACAAGTTTAGGAAAATAAAACAAAGCAACACGTTACTAGGACGTTCCCGCCAAAACTCCTAAATCATGACACAACTATACATTTATTATTATAGTGATATTTCGGGACTTTAGGAGTGTGGCGGTGGCCGACGTAGAAACCCGCGTTCCACAAAAATCTTATCAAAAAATACAGGATATTAAAGACAAAAGACCCTAACTTGAATAATTGTTTTTGGAAACAATAAAAAATAATCGAAATATTTATGTAATTTGCCTAATAACAAGTTATATTTTACGTTCTATAGGTTCAATTTAGGGATGGGTTATACTTGCAAAATCTCATACCAGGGCTTCCAAGTGCGCCCACATAAAAATACCAGCGCCAAAAACCAGGGCTCAAAACCCTTCAAAGTATTTTTTTCGTTAAAGAAAATTGATTTGTATTTTAACTAAGATAAGGTGCACAATTGCGTAACAAGTTTTTCTACTAAAATACTTTCATAGGATATTGTTCATTATATACGTTATAATAAGAAGCATAATGGCATTCACGAAATTCAAAACGTTCCAAACGACACCAAACATGACTGAGCGAGCGCGATATATATTGCTTGCCTACTTCGTTCCGTGTATTTGACGATGACACCCGAGTGAAGCGCCAAAAACCAGGGTCAAAACCCTTGAAAGTATTTTTTTCGTTAAAGAAAATTGATTTGTATATAAGTAATAATAAGGTGCACAATTGCGTAGCGAGTTTTTCAACTAAAATACTTGCATAGGAAAATGTTCATTGTACATGTTACAATAAGAAGCATAATAGCATTCGCGAAATCCCGTAAAGTAAATACTTTTTCTCCTTGCAAGTGTTTCGGGCGGCACCTGGTCGCCATACTTGCAAGCAAATACCTGGTGTAAAAACCTGGTTGCGTAAATACGCACCTTCCCTAGTTTAATTGCTAAAGAATAGCAAAACCAAACTGGTGGTGTCCAATTAGTAATATAATTGGAAACCAGTTGTATTTGTATTTATTGTGTGAATGAACTAAATTACGTGAACTACTGGATCAGCGATTACTGCTGAACTTAATACATTTATAGATATATTTGAGTGTTTACCTACTTCATGTGTTTCTTAAAAATCAATAAATTTATCGAGAATCTCAGAATGTTTTAAAATTGGTCAAAAAGAATACACAGTTCTGTAGTTGTGAGATACTTTGAGGTCTAAAATGAAAAAAAATATAACAAAACAAACATTTCCAAACTCAACAAAAAATTTAATCCTACAATAATTAAACTATTCAGTAATTAATAACATATTATACTTCTTCAACAAGCTTGAACTTCTGATGCTGAGGTCTTGGTATAATATTGTAGTATTTCTTCAAGATGGTTTGATCAGTCCGTCCTCCATAATGCCGTTGCACCCAAGTATGATCCCAGTTAGGATCAAACTTCTCACATGTTACTACTACTTTGCCTGCTTCCATGGCGAAGAGAGTTCCATTGCGACCAAAACCTACCTGTAAAATTAGAAATTCAGTGAAGTAATTATAATGGTTTAAAAACCTGGCTATTTAAAGATGGTATAAATGTTCCACTACAAATACAAAACACTGACTATAAATTCATATAAATTAATTTGAGTTCTGTTAGTTGGTAAAGTTGCTCTCCCCATGTACAGCTAAGGAATGGAACAAATTGCCGGCTTCTCTGTTCCCTGAGAGATACAATTTGGGATTTTTAAGGTCAGAGTGAGTAGGTATCTTCTGGGTCTGCGTGCTTCATATTCAACCACATCGTCGCTTTCCAACAGGTGAGTTGGTGGTCAAACGTGGACCTATTCACAATAAAAAAAAAAAAAATTCAAGACCACTGATGCTTCTTTCACTGGTGCAAAATGTTTGAAATGTCAGGTCATAAAATTATGTAAAATATATGTGATAAATCTGTTAAAATTTGTTTCGTTTCAATGAATAAAATGATATATTTTAGTTAGACACACATCTCACACCTCTCACACATGCACAACTCACTATGCAAAGTGGGATGGCAATTGTTGCACAATATGAATTAAGTTTTATTTTTTTACAATGAACTAGGCCTGCTTAACCATAAACTCACCTGAAGGCAATGATGTGGTTGAATCTTTAGAAACCCTGCCTAAGAAATACCCATTTACTTTATTCTAAAACAACCCCGGGTTGTATTTCATAGGAAACACTGATGCCGAAAGAGCATTTCACATCTTTGCTGTACTGACTCAGAAATTGAAGTGTTTATTTTATAAACCCACAAAACGATATCATAACCCTTAATGATCGGTATATATAACACATTATGAACAGAAGTTATGGACAATAAAATGTTTTTAATATAATTATTACACATTCTTTCATTTAAATAATGCTGTGAGTGAGATCCATAATATTATGATAGTAAGTAAATCATGGGAAAGAGTTGATTATATTGTTATATGTCAATATACCCTATATTCAATTCAGTTATTACAGTTTTCTAACTGTATTCAACTTACATTCAATCCGGGATGGAAACGAGGGACTCTCTGAGTGGCCAGCATATGTCCAGCTTCTACGTAGTGTCCATCCTGCACCTTCCAACCTCGATGCTTCGGCTTCACCTTGCAATTTGTGTTCTGTGTACTCCCGCCCGTTTTTTTACTTGCATGTCGGATGAATTCTAAGAAAAAAAACAGGATCACTGCTTATAACTTCTAAACTCCACTGAAAATCGCTTGGTTCTTGCTAAGGTAGAGCAAGACACAGGGGTATCTCGCAACTGAATTCCGTTACCTTTAATGGTTGCATTAGTCTTTACTGATGAAAGTATAAAGTTAAACGACATTTCATCTACCAAAATCACGTAATAATTCTTCCGACTTGTAACAAATCCAAAGAAAATTAATTAATACTGAGAAAGCAAAACAATCAAAGTTAGGTTATTTTTATGGGAGCAACCAATATACAGATTTACAGATCACAGTCACAGACTATTAAGAGAGTTAACCAATATTACACAACACTCAATGCACAGCCCGATAATTGAAGTACTAGTACATATGTATTATATTATATGTCACCGTAAAATTGTAAATAACGTTAGAATTTAATTAGATTATTTATAATCTATCTTGCGAGATTGTAAGATTGTCGAAAGATTGTGAACCGTAAGATACTGCTTACAATTTAACGCATTATGGCCTAGACTGGATTATGGACTAGCCTTGTGGCTCAGTTGGTAGTATGTCTGCCCGCTAAGCTGTAGGTCGTGGGTTCGATCCCCACCCAGGGCAAACATTTGTGTGATGAGCATAGATGTTTGTTCAGTGTCTGGGTGTTTCTATGTATCATATGTATACATATATTTACAAAAAAAAAAAGTATATATGTATTCTATCAGCCATCTAGTTCCTTAGTATAAGCTTTGGTTAGTTTGGGCTAGATGGTGTTGTGTGAAATGTCTACAAATATTTATTTATTTATTATTATTTTTCGGTAGATTATAATCTATCGAAGTGAAACCCACGACCCACCTCCCTCCACGATATGAAAAAAAATTAAATTAAAAGGAAAACTATCACAGCTAAGAAGATTTTACAAGTTAAAGAGTAATAATCGATCAATTAAAAAAAATGGTTGTCTGTAAAGTCGGCTTACGGACGATAATTTTACGTGATAACGATGCGTCACAGTAGAACGCTTAGGCCGATCGTGCCTCTCTATCGCTTGTTCCACGCTCTCGCAAGCACGCTCAGTTCAGGCGGAACGTGACAATGAGTCATGATTTTTCGTGCGTCCAGCCGGCATTCATCGATACAAGACGTTATCACGTCAAAAAAATGTACTTAAAAATAACAAATGAAAATTTCATTTAAATTACTTAACATACCTAAGTTAATTCGACTTTTCATAAAATACAAGTAGTCTTTTAAAAAACTGAAAAAAACCGACTTGAAAATACACAATTCGTTTACTTGGATGTAATATTTTTCCATTTATTCTGTAATAAAAACCAAACTACTGAACCGAGTTTGATAAAATTTGTATGAGACCACTTGGAAAGTATACCCTTTCAAACTAAAACGATTTTTTCAAATGGATCCCTGTCTTTGACTAATCGGAAATCACAACTTATAAAAAGATGCCGACAAATTGAGAGCAAATATCATAAATTACATCATTAAGTTTACGAATTATGATATGTGATCCAATCAACAAAAAAGATACATATTATTAACGTCATTAAAAAAATACATAAATACAGCAGATAAGTCCGACTCGTATCAGTTCATTTTAACGACTGATTGAGTCACAACGGATATTTTTCATAAATTTTAACAACATAAATATTTCTTTGTTTAAATTATTTTTATCTTCAAGTGTTACACTTCAATTGCTTAAAATGGTTCTCTTACTACTTTTAGTTGTTATTTTACTTGTGGCAATTATTTCTTGGGTATATTTGTTAGCTGACTGTAAACGTTTAAATGTTGTTGGACCTTTCCCGCTGCCAGTACTTGGAAATGCTCTAATGTTCTTAGGAGACGCAGCACGTAAGTACCTTATTTTAAATAAGCAAGGCAACGTGAAAACAGTTATGATTTTCAACCGACTTCAAAAAAGGAGGAGGTTCTCAATTCATCTGTATTTTTAGGGTTCCGTACCTCAATAGGAAAAAACGGAACCCTTATAGGATCACTTCGTTGTCCGTCTGTCCATCCGTCCGGGTGTCAAGACCTTTATCTCGGGAACGCGTGAAGGTATCGAGTTGAAATTAAAACCATTTATGTAGATTCATAGTATCTTGCTGCAGAAAGAAAAATAAAATTTCTCAGTTTTCGTAAAAAAAGTTACAGTCGAATATGTCGTAAAAACGTAGATTAAGAATTCAAAAGAAATGATGCTGCCTAGAAAACATCTAGAGCCATAGGTAGTAGTTTCGTACGAAGGTTGTGGTCACACTGGTCACTTTAATTAGTAATTCGTGTATAGGTAATTTTTGCTACATTGATATGTAACGCAGATAATGCGCAAGCGGTATTTCAATGAAAAAACTTGATAAGTACCTGTTTTCTCATCAATTAGAATTATGATCGTCGGTTTGGTTTTTAAAAGACGAAAGAGAGGTTGCACAGGTCAAGTGTACCTATATTTATTAAATCTACTTGTCAAGTTAAGTATGTAGTAAGTACTCTATGTTGTACAATTTGTATGTTATTAAAATGTCAAAAAGGAGTACGATAAAGGTGGTCACATAATATTTCAATAATTTTAGTTCCTGTCTGTTCCAATAATTAATACTTAATATTTTTTCAGACGGCATTGAACTAAAACTATCTAAACTTAATTGTTATAATAAAATTATGTAAGCAAACATTTTCACTAGAGGTATATTTCATAAATTTTCTTTTAAATTTGGTGAAAATTGTACAGATTTCAATGTTCACAAACTTTGTTCCGCAAACTTGCTTGACAATAAGTAGTGATGTGCCTGGGGATGTATTTAGGAAACGAACATGTTATCGTCGCCAGTGTTTGTTACATTTAACTGGCTTTAAGTATCTATTTTTTACTATTTATATGTGAGTCTAGTTTACTTGTCTTTTAAAATTTAACCTAACATATTATACCAGAGCACAACTGAAATAAGGTATTCTTTAATTTTATGCCTGTCACGTTCCAATACGAAACAAGTGTCGCATTTATATATGCACATAGGTTTCGTATTTTGTATTATGTGCTAATACTTAGTCGTCATCGTCTTGTCAAGGTCACCCGAATCCTGTTTGTAACATTTATCGAAGTTGTTTACTATCCGTAAAAGTTTTTTTTAAATAAATAAACAGGTATAACATGTTGTCGTCGTTTAAGTCACGGCGGCTACATGGTTGAAATAAGGTTACATTAAAAAAACGACATTCAAGGATTCAAAAAATAATGTGAACTCGATTGGCGATGCAGTCGACATTATAAGAAGTTAAGAACGAGCCCTACACCCAACAGTGGGTTAGAGAAAGCTAGATGATAATAACCCTGTCTAAGATAATAGGCATTTGACATATTTTATTGTTATGAGGTCCGTGATATCTCTGCATTTCTGATTTAACTTTATACCTTGTTCTTTGATTTTATATCATTATATTTTATCGCTCTATTATCTAAATAAATAATCATTGTTGTATGTGATAAATTTTTAGGGTTACCTCAAAAGGAAAAAAACGGAGCCCTTATAGGATCACTTTGTTGTCCGTCTGTCCGTCCGTACGTCTATCAAGACCTGTAACTCGGGAACACGTAAAGTTGGAATTAAAACCATATACGCAGATCCATAGTCTCTTGCTGCAATAACAAAAATCTAAAGTCTCAGTTCATAAGAAAAGTTACAGCCGAATATGTCACAAAAAACGCATATTTCGACACTCGCAAGGGAGTCAATACCTATGGGGTACTTCCCGTTGACCTATAACTGTGAAATTTGGCAAGAAGCATTGTCATATAGTAGGTACACATAAAGGAAAAAATGCGAAAACTGTACATTTTTAATTTGATCACAAAAAAAAGGGTCTTTATGCAAGCAAAGAGTGTCCAAATACTCCAAATTTTAAAGTGCTTTAACCGTATCATGTGGGGTATCATATGAAAGAGCTTTCATAGCACAAGCTAAAATAGGTTTTTAAATATTTTTACGATGTATATTTTTCGGCTTATGAAGGAAAGTATAAAAGATATATTATTTCCCCCATTTATCTTCTAATTTGTACGGAACCCTCGGTGGGTGAGTCTGACTTGCACTTGTCCGTTTTTTTAGTAAATATCTGTAATTTAGAAGTTTCCGGCAGCCTTTTCGGGAAACCGTCTGACTTGCAATCCACAGGTCCTGGGTTTGAATCCCGCGTCACACACCTCTGTCTTTTCAAAGTTATGTGCGTATTATTGATTGCCGCCAACTTTAAGCGGTGAAGGAAAACATCGTGAGGAAACCTACATGTTTGAGAGTTCTCAATGATCTTGAAAGATGTGTGGAGTCTGCCAAGCCGCACTTGACCAGCGTGGTAGACTATAGCCTTACTCTTCTCACACTGAGAAGATGGTCCGCGCCCAGCAGCAGGGCAATTTGTACAAACAGGAAAACAGGATAAGAGAAGAGATCTTTAATTTAATTCTGACCAATCCAGTATTTTTTAAAAAAAAGACTATTTTTTTATTTATTTTTTACACATATTTTAAAATTTATTTGTTCACTCCATTAATGCATGCTGTATTTAATTATTGTGCTAATTGAATTTATATTATTAATGTATGTAAAATATATATGAATATGTTTATTGTACACAATGTTGATGGAATTAAAAAATAATGAAGAAAAAAATTACATTGTCATTAAAATTTTCCATAATTATGTGTACCTATATATTAAGAATTTACGAACTAGTTTAAACTTTTAATGTTATCAAATATTTTTTGACTCTCTCCCCGATACATGATGAAATAATATTACGCAGAGATACCTACTCTCACCTGACTTCACTAATAAAATAAATGTTATAAAGCAATTAGATACGACATAATAAGTGTAAGGTCTGCCTTATTTTCGTTGAATTACATTCTAGTGTTTAATGCTAGTGTGTTTAATTTATTTTCAGACCTTGTAACCGCCCTTAGAAACTTAAATATTAAATACGGAAATGCTGTTCGAGTCCATTTGCTTACTACCAGGTACATCGTTATTGCTCATCCAAAATATATGGAGGTAAATAAATTAACTCTATTCTCTACTTTCTAATAAAATGAAAACTTAAACACATGATTAAAATGATAAGTGATTAAAATTACTGAAGAAAAGCAGGTAAAGTAGTACACATTTAACTCGTACATCGACGCATAGTTTCGTACGCCTAAAGTGGTAGTTTTTTTTCACTGAATTTAATCTTACACCCTACATTTTAACAATAGATAATACAATTATTGTAATTTTAATATTTGCACGCTCTTTAAGGGCTATATAGTGAGACTTTAAAAAAAATTAGACCTTCATATTGTATATACCTATATTTCGGCAAGTAAATGATTTTGAATTTGAATTTGAATGTTATCTATAGATACGTTCATTTGCGGCGCCCTTAGTTTGTGAGCTATGTATAAGTGCAATAAATAAATAAATAACGAGCTTTAAACTTACAAGTATTAGCCACCCAGCATAAACAAACTTAGTACTTATATATGTATTAACAAGTAGGTATGCATGTAGGATATACTTAGTCTACCGGAAAAATAGTGCCCAACTTTTGAGTAAGCTCATAATAATCAGCCAAAATTTAGAATTAAAAGTTAGTTGTTATTTTCATTATTACTATGTTATTAATATCTCACCTATTACTTTATTTTTAGCCGTTATGTTCCAGCACAGAACTAATAAATAAAGGGAGATCGTATGACTGGATTAAGCCATGGTTAGGCGATGGGCTTTTAACATCTTCAGGTTAGTGTGCTAAGTCATAAATAATGATTAGTAATACATAATCTCACTAAGCATAAGTTATAATAAAATATCTTAGATTAATTAGACAGTCTCAGAGAATTACGGCCTTACCGAAAAACGTTACTTGAAACATTGCTTAACATATTTTGTCAACTTCTCGCTGACACTTATTTACACTTGCGGAAAGAAGATGGAGAATTTAAGACGATGCTTAAAGTTAAGTAACGATTTCCGTAAGGCCGTTATAATTATGTTGGGGATGCAACCGGGTTATGTGAGATAGTACCCACTAAAATCCCCTCGGTGTCCCGCCTTAGTGCTAAACGGAGGACTCCGAGTTCTCGTGACGAACACATACCGGAGCCCTCAGCACTGTGACGCAGTTTCTTCTCAGCCTGCTAGGCCTACAATCGCTTGAGCCATTCTGCGCCACCACGCCCACCTCGGGCCCATTTGGGTAGTAGGTAAGGGTTGGACCCGGGTTGGCCGGGAGTGGGACTCCCGGCCAACCCGGGTCCAGAAGTCCCTTTAGCTCTTACTACAGGCAGGGAATACCGATGCCGTATTCTAGTACTCCATGCACCAGGACGGATTTTTTACTAAGCTAGACTGGCTTTTCCCGTACAAAAAACATCGGCATATTGATACTCCAACTTGAAACTATACATAGTAAGTGTCGATAAAACTAATTCCAAATAGGGCCAGGATGTTAATTCACGGAATTACGGACATGTTGCTTGCTTAAATAACTATAGCGCCAAAATGGTGATAATGAAATAGGCAAGAACATATTATCAACAATCCGTGGAGACACAGCAGTACTGAGGAAAGTTAAATATGTCAACGTAAACGCGTCAATCGTAATAATTGACAGTTTGATTTTAGTTTTTCGATGATAGTTTGATTTTAGTTTCATTTAAGTTAATTTTCTGAATTTCAGGAAGAAGGTGGAAGAAACACAGAAAGCTGTTAACTCCAGCTTTCCATTTTAACATTTTGCAAACCTTTCTTCCCGTATTTTGCAAAAATGAAAAAATTCTGGTGAAGAAGCTGTTTAGCTTAGCAGATGGGCAGCCATTTGATTTGTTCCCCATAATTGCATTGGCTGCTCTTGATAATGTAACGGGTAATAATAGGTTCTTACGTCGTAAATAATTCGTTAATATATTGAAAATAAGGTGGAATTCTACAGATATATCGTTTCTATTTTCAGAATCTATAATGGGTGTATCAATCAATGCTCAAGAAAATGATCATTCCGATTATGTGAAAGCTATAGAGACGTAAATATATATCATTAGCTATCTATTATTTTAAGTAAATTAATGATTGACTAATTTTAAATGATTATTTGATAAAAGGATACCTACAATTTATCAATGGACAATTTAAGTATTAAAAGTTTTACGCCATTTCTTAAGTTTATTTATTTACTGTACAGGTGTTAAATTCATATATTAACTGTTTGGTTTTTGCAGTATTTCAGAAATTGCATCAGCGCGTATGCGGAATCCTTTTATTTGGAATGATTTTTGTTTCAATTTATTCTACAAAAGGCGACAAGACAAGGCTCTGGATGTTTTGTATGGCCAGTCAAATAAAGTGATTGCTGCAAGAAGAGAAGAACTGATTAAGAACGGTATCACTAGCTTATCCCCTGTATCAGAACTAGGTGAGGTTTTCTTTTGTTCGAGTACTTACATTGCTTAATAAACCTATATCTTTTGGTAAAATTTATATCTTTCTATAATGCCACGATCGTGACACAGGTCTTCCACTTCTTCCACTCTCATTTAGTGTCTATAGGCATGCTTGTCGATTATAGGTATCAGTGACCTTTGCAAAACGAAAATGGCTTGCAAAATGGAACAAAGCTAGTAAATAATATTTTTTTATTATATTACATATCCAATCAATGACAATAATTATTTTTTTACTCCAGGCATCAAGAACAAACAAGCTTTCTTGGATTTACTGCTACTTTCTGAAATAGAGGGAGGAAAAATTGATGACTTGGCAATTAGAGAGGAAGTGGATACTTTCATGTTCGAGGTATTATAATGCATGCCAATCCCCAAACAAACTATCCCCTATTTTGATGGTACGGAGTAATGTCTGCACAAGAATGGTATTTTTACCATTTTACTTTGTTTGCAAGGCTAAAATGAAAAATGTTGGCCTAGATCATATACTCCATCTTCGGTCATAACTTTGATAACATTTTATACACAATCAGGCTATTTGGTTATCAAACACCAACTTTATATGTATACAAAAAATAATGTTTATGACACAAAATACGCGATTAACATTTATCTTATGCCCTTTATTTTTATGTTATTATCAGCATAAATAATTTATCTACAATAGCCTGTTTAGAAGTGTTTTGGTTATGTTAACATAAACGTTCAACAACGTACAAAATCATATTTTTCGCATCTGTGATTATATTTATTTATGTTATGTGGTAAATTGATTTTGATAAATGAGTAGACGAATCTAACCATCGCCACGAGTTTGTGAAAATCAACTAACCGCATTTATAAGTATCATAAATTATTTTCAATATATTTGTGAAAAAAACTCGCTAAACTGACTCCCTCTTGCCAGCTAAATGGTAACTCGAATCTATGTAAGTTCATATTTATTAATATTATCACACAAGAAGCCCTGTTTTAAGTCACATATTGTGTTGTGCAACTACGGAACCCTACACTGTACCTGGCTGAACACGGACTTCGCCGGTTTTTTATTTTTTTTTCAGATCATTAATAATACCTATCACTGAAAACATTTTATTTACAAATATTTTGACTTTGCACGTGACACTGTATATGAACAATATCAAAAACTGTTGTTTCAGGGCCACGACACTACTACTTCCGGAATAGTTTTTTGTCTTAGATGTATTTCACAATATGAAGATGTACAAAATAAAGTTTTCGAAGAGCAGAAATTAATTTTTGGCGATGATTTAAATAGAGAAATAACTTTCAGGTAATAGATGATGATGATGATGTGATGTACTATTAAAACTAACGTAGTTTTCACATATTTTAAATAAAAACTACGGGTCACTCAATCACGCGAGCGCGAGGCGCGTCACCGACGAGGTGCGTGATGTTTGCGCTGCTCCTTTGAAAAAGACCGCCGAATGCGGTTAAAATTATAGTCAAACATTTCGACTCAAAACAGACGAGAGTGACCCGTAGTTTTTATTTAAAAATGATGAATAATTATCCAAATATTTAATAATTGTTAATAAATAATATTTTTATTTATTTTCATAGTGATCTTCAACAAATGCAGTACTTGGAGCAAGTGATCAAAGAATCGTTGCGTTTATATCCCTCAGTGCCATTTATTGAGAGAT
Source organism: Lycia hirtaria (assembly GCA_947563715.1). Lineage (NCBI taxonomy): Eukaryota > Metazoa > Arthropoda > Insecta > Lepidoptera > Geometridae > Lycia > Lycia hirtaria. The sequence goes on along the minus strand of OX387381.1, from coordinate 27,834,196 downwards.
ATATAACTAGTGACTCAAGTAAGTCTAACTAAGTAATTACAAAGATAAGTAATGACATGCAGGTCTGTTATGTGCAGCAAAATATGGATAACTACCAATTATAGTAAAGGTATAAAATACCGAACACAAACAGGAAAAACAAGTCACTTAAGTACAAGCGACGGTTAAGTTACTACGAGGAGGTTGTAATTATAATCGAGCATCAAGGTAAAGGATAATGTATGATACTGATACTGCATATAGTCTTAGCGACTTGAAATACCGAGTTTGTATGTCTGGTAAAGAATAGTCAACTAAAAAGAAAAGTAAATTAGTGAAAAATAGGCAGGTATATAGGCAGGCTCTCTGAGACATATTTTTGCCAGAAATCGCATGGAGGTTTATTATTAGTTCTAAATTTAAATGAATACTGAGTACTAATCTACGATCACTAGGAGCTGTAGGATAATAGCGATGATTCCCGTTGTCCCCCACTTCCGTGTCCACCATTGGTGGACATCGACACCTGTTTCAAAAAGTTGTGCTGAAGTCCACCTGTGGAGGACAATGTCACAACTTTTTACATTGTTCCCGTTGTCCACCACTGATGGACACTAGACACGCGTTTTTATAAGCCATTCCCATTGTCCGCCACTGGTGGACAGTGATATAGACGTTCAAGGCCCTTTTATGGCCCATATTCGATACATAGATGCCGCATATTTGATTCAGTTGCATATTGCATTCGTGTTTTTGTTTTTATATTTAGTAAAATCCTTTTTTTGTAGGTAAAATATAATTTGATTTAATAATTACACTTGTTTTGTTTGTATTTACATTTGTTTATTAAGAATATTTAATTATAGCTATAATGGCATGAGCATTCAGAACAAAGGTTTTCTGAAAATTATTGTCCCATTGCTTCTCATGTCAGAGGTACATAAGGTCTGGTTTTTATTTATAATTTGTATCTATAGTCATTGCAGGAAACAGTTAAGAAGACAACGCATAAAGTAACAGTAATTTACCTCTTTTACAAAAGGCCACTGAAACAAGTCCAGTTTCAAGGTAACGTAATAATATCTTTGCGTGTATTGAATGTAAGTAGGTATATAGGTGAGTGAGCGTGTCACGTGGCTCACATTAAATTGTGTTTTCCAAGTGCATTGTGTACTGGTCACACGCTAGTTCACCCTCGGGTACCGACTGTGACGTCACATAAACAATTCCATCCGCGCGAAATCTATTCAATACAATGCATCCGCACGCTTGTACGCTAGTAACTAGTTGACGAAATATCGAATCGAAAGTATATATCACCTGAAATTAAGTAAATAAATCTTGGTCGTCAACTGCGATTTTTTATCGTACTTGTTGACACGCTAGGTACATACACTTGGGGTATCTATAGAAGTCTATGTCTAGATCAGTGACGTAGTGTTAACTAATATAGACGTGAGCGAAGTCGCATCAGGGAGGTCCCTTTTCTTTCGTTCGCAAGATCTACCCAATAAATCTATCATAACAAATATAATTTGACACGACTTACCTATTCACATGATAGTGAAAAAATATATATGCGCGGTGGGAGAATATTGAAAGATTTTATAAAAGTAATGTTCTTCGGTTTTTTTATTTTAAGTCTTGCTATGCTACTTATCGCATTTAAAGAGGCCTCGCGAGGCCCCTGAAAGTACGAGGCCGTAAGCCACATCGCCCACGCCTAGCTACGCCACTGATCTAGATTTTAATGTATATTCCAGATAAAATTATTTTTATGTGTAGAGAGGCTTCATTTATACGCCAATGAAAACTATTTTAAATAAAATGTATCCACATATTATAATAAATTAGTTTAAATGAAACATACATACACTAATAATTTTATTATAAATAGTTTAAAAAAAAACTGAAAAAACCGACTTCAAAATACGCAATTCTGATTTTTTTAAATATAATTATCTATAAATTTGATAGAGACTTATTATCTTTCAAAAAAATATCATCCAAGCTAACGAATATCAAGCAAAAAAAGAATCATCACTGGCAAATGTGGAAGCATGGTGCCAACATCAAGAATCATCAGAAACAATTCAATGTGGCGGAATAATCGCTGAACAAACACAAAAAATATATAATATACAGTCGAATTGATAACCTTATATAAATTAAATAACTAAACAAAAAACCTGAATAATTAATTATTCAATGAGGTTTTTTTTGTGCTTTTGGTTTTTTATTATAGGTTTAAACCAATCAATAAAAATCCACGAAGCAGAACTAATCTTTCTGACGAAATTGTGCAATGGCTGGTTATTCACAAAAATACACATTTTTAACTATTGACTATTGAGGTGTTAGATTTAATAGTCTGAAATGTAACTATTACGCTTAATATGATGTTGAATGTACGTTTGTGGAGAGAAAGTATGCAACAGCATTAAATAATTTCTACGTGGTAGGTAATGAGAAATAAAGGTTTTAACAGGCAGGCAGTTAAAATGCTTTTATTAGCTTCACCTGTATGTATGTTTGTTTGTTTGTAACCGACTCCTTTGGACTTTTTTTATACAAGATAGATCTACCGATTGACCACCAACTCGCCTGATAAGCGACGGTGTAGCGGAGGATGGAGCTCGTCAATCTAGAAGATATCTATTCACTCTAGCCTTTTCTAAAAATTTCAAGATTGTAGGTCTCAGGAAACAGATGGCGGCAAAGAATTCCATTCTTGTGCAGCACGCAACAAGAATGTGGATCGATATCGCTAGGTCGTGAAGCTCTTGCGCACATTCCCCGAAATGAATCCTGTAGAAAATAGACATGCTACTTTACGGCGGTGCTTGAGACTAAGTAGCTTCTTGGCAGCTAGTTTATCGTCACCGATTAACCTCACAGCTCGCCGGTCCACTGATTCTAAAGATTCCAGCTGATACTTGCCTGACTTGATTTTGACCCACTTCAAACGGTCAGATTTCATTCTAACTTCGTAGACTTATCGAGGACCGATGACAATACAATAATTTGAAGCGTGTTTTTTTTTAGTTTTTTTAAACTATTATTTTTTCAGAGATTGGCGAACTGATCGTTCCGAAAGATACCGCAGTTATTATGAACATCCTGCAGATGCAACGCAACCCTGATGTGCACGAGAATCCTTTAGTATTCAAACCAGAACGTATCGAAAGCGGTGGAAATAAACCTTTCAATTGGTTGTACTTTAGCGCAGGGCCAAGAAATTGCATAGGTTTGTACCAAACACGTTTTTTTATCTATATCATTGAATGGATAGTAAACGTCAAATGTAAGAAGTAAGCTTAGAAAACTTAAAAACCCCCGACTTCCAAAACGACTTAACCTATTTTGATGAAACATAGCTAAGAACATTTTTGTTCAAATTTTCTTTCAAATAAAAAACTAGATCAAAAGCGGTCATCGGTCTTGAGAGCTACGATGCCACAGACAGATATGGCTAACGTATAAGACTCATCTTTTTGGATTGTTTTTCGAGTGTATGTATGTTGGTATGTATGTATGTTTCTATATGACAACCTACAGCCTAAACGGCTAGACCGATTTTGATGTGCGAGGTGTCATTAGATTCGTCTTCACTTCCAGAGTGTCATATGCTATATTTTTTGTAATAATAATAATATAAGCAATATATAATCTAAGAATATAGGTATTTCTCGCAAAAATAAAAAAATGCATTTTTTGTAATCTCCAACGAACTTTTTCGTTAAGTATAAAATAGTAGCGATTTTCACTAACTTTTTCACCAAAAACGTACACTCAACAGCATAACGAAATCGTAAGTTAGACTGCAAAAACTGCTGTCCTACAGTCAGGTATTTTGTTTTTCTTTTAATATAGATACCTACTTGTTGGAATTTTCACTAGTAGAAAAAGTGACTTTTGACTTGCACTTACTTTGAGCTAAATTATAGCATCGTGTATCTTATACATAAATTACATAATATACAAAAAAATGTTTTACCTTTATTATTTTAATATAATTATGAAGGTACTAAAAACTTTAACCTGCAGCCGTGCTGCTTTTACCGCGGCCTATAACTCTATTACAAAATCTGTAAGTTTAACTAAGAAATATTGAAGTCATAGATATAAACATGAAAAACGTGACAAACCAGCAATAAAAAAATAAATAAAAAACTAAGTAAAGCCTCGATGACACTGGGCTAGTTTACAAGCTACAAGCCAGCGAGTTCGCGAGCAGCTTGTAAGCTCGCTCCGTGTCATTGAGCTTGTTTACAATCTGCTTTTGATTGTGTCATCGACACTCGCTACTCGCTCACTCGCTAGCTTTTAAATTCGCCGACTAACAGCTCGTAAACTAGTCCAGTGTCATCGAGGCTTAAGTAAGTAAACAAGAATGTTTTCTATCAAATATACAGAACTTGTTTTTTGAACTTACTAAATGTATGTATTATTACTAATTATAGATAAGACTAAAACCAGCCAAGTGTGAGTCGGACTCGAGCACGAAGGGTTCCGTACCATTATCTATAAAAACAGCTTGTATTGTATGGGAGCCCCCTTAAATATTTATTTTATTCTGTTTTTTAGTATTTGTTGTTATAGCGGCAACAGAAATACATCATCTGTGAAAATTTCAACTCTCTATCACGGTTCATGAGATACATTCTGGTGACAGACGGACGGACACGCAGTCTCAGTAAAATAGGGTCCCGTTTTTAAACTTTGGGTACGGAACCCTAAAAAGTAATAGGCAAGCTATTTGTTCTGCGAGGTTACTCTCATCTCAACTCTTATAGCGGTGTAAAGTTCGCTCAGCGCTCGTTTTTATCTTAATTTTTCTGTAATTAAGAGAATGACACAAAAGTTGAAGCAATTAATAAAAATATCACAATTTAAAGTAGGCTCATTTGAACTTTTATCTCAGAAAAAGCAAGATAAAAACGGGCGCTGAGAACATTCTTTACTTAGTTTTTAAGGTTTTTTTAGTTTGCCCACGTGAAGTTCAGACAAAGTAATAGTACTTTTAATAATGTTGTCAAATATATTGTTAGAATATCTATTTTTTATTGCTGCTTTGTCACGTTTTGTTTTATGTTTTTTTTTTTAGTTAAACTTACAGGTATTGTATTATAAATATTATAATATACCTAGTTATATACCGCGAATACATCTGCGTAGTGTTGAAAAACGGTGATGATGGTGAACGGTCAAAGGCGTCGCCAAGGGATTAAAAAAATGTAGCCATCTGCAAAGCAACCAAAGTCCTAACCCAAGTTCTAACGGGGCACGGTGGGTTCTCTGGGTACTTGAATCGCTTCAAGTGCAAGGAGAACCCATCGTGCATCTGTGATTCCGATATGGCCGAAACTATTGTCCATGTTCTGTTTGATTGTCCTGAACATTCCTTGAAAAGATTTAACCTGGAACAAACTATTAATTCAAAAATAAACGCCGAAATTGCAAGCGAACTCATAAGTAACAGAGCCTATTCGGAAAAGTTCGTGGAATTCTGTGTAAACATAGCCAAAATAGTGATAAAAAGAAATAAAACAGATAAATAAATATGCTGGGAAGCCTATATGTTATTATATACTATTTCAGCATAAATGTACTACTAGTAGATAAATAATTTATTCAGCATTGTCAGATCCTGTTCAAAATATTGTTACTTATTTTATAAGAACATGTAATTACCAGAGATAGTATTCAAAATATGTATACGATGTATAAGATCTCTGATCCCCAAATCGGAGGAATATTAGTATACCTAATAAAAAAAAAAAAAAAAAACCAAAGTCCTAAGGCCATACAATTGTACCTATACCTACAATTCATATTTTTAATATTAAATTCTCCATAATATTAACTTGTCCCCCCCCCCCCCCCCTGGGCCATGAGCTGGTGAAGCCCTTGTGAACGGTGATGATGATAGTAAAATGTAGCCTATGTCCGTTTTCAAATTTTCAGCTATCTCTGTACCAAATGTTATAACAGTCGGTTCATCAATTTAATAGTGAAAACATAACCCTCCTTTTTACACAATCGAGTAAAAAGGTAATAAACAGACAAAGAGATTGCTTTCGTTTTTATAATGTGAATTACCATAAGCAAAAATCATGTTGCTACTTTAACCATTTTTTTTCATTACAGGGCAGAAATTTGCGATGATGGAAATGAAGGTGACTTTATCTGCTATAATAAAAAAATTCATACTTGTACCTTCTGACAAAGAACCTATACTTTGTGCAGATCTTGTACTACGATCAAAAAATGGAGTTTATGTTGGGTTTCTACCTAGGAATTAAAATAATGCATTAGCTAGCTATGTTTATTTGAGCAATTATGTAATTACTTCTATATTTAAGTTAATGTTGTGGCTTAGATTATAACTTACATAGATACTTTTAAATGTAGGTATTAAATAGAATTATAAAATGTACAAGATAATGTGTTTTAATTGTAGGTAAGTATGTTAATTTAGAAGACGACATCATAAATTTTCCACAAAAATTTCATTTTGATCCAAGTATGACTAAATTGATTTTTATATATTAGGCAAAAATGATTTTTATGTATGAAAATTAACTTTATGTCGAAAATTTGTGATGATGCTTTCTAGTGTTTCTTCGTCAATTATCATCATTTCAGTCTGTTATCGCCCACTGATGAGCATAGGCCTCTCTTCTTGTACTCCACCCATCTCTTGTCCAATCTTGTCCAGGGTCGACCCGCGATTTTTACAATATCGTTGACCCAGCGAGTTGGTGGGCGCCCAACGCTTCAATTACCAGAAATGGCCACCAATCCGTCAAGGTTTTAGTCCACCTGCCAGTGTGTAGTTTGATGTTTTTTTTATAAGTTCAGTCATTTTATATCTTCAAAACTGTTGGTATGCGGGAGTGAGACGGACGATGGCCGTTCTACAGACTCTTATAAACGCTCATGCATATTTCATTTAAACTGTTTTGTTCTGTTCTTGCGCGTGAGAGTTCCCGTCTGACAGAAAGTGAAAAGTCCTTATTCAGCGAATAAGATTATAACATGCGTTTATATGTAAGACGGCTAATGTGTTTTTTTCCTAAAATTGTGTTAAATATTAATGGAGTAAAATGGCGGTGTATTCTATATTAGGTTATCTTTTCAAGTTGTTGTCAAAATTCTGTAGAAGCTACCAGTAAGGTCACCACCGTTTTACTGAGGCATGCCTTGAACTTGATAATATGTACGTGATTCACGAAACTTGAATCAATACTCAACACTGGCAAATGCGACACACTGGTGGAACACTGGTTCAATAAAAAAATAACAAGATTGACATGCCTTATATTATTGGTGTTACGTATTATCGCTGCTATAACCTTATCTCAGCTCAGATAATATTGCAAGGTTTTTTTTTTTGCGGGAACGTCATTGGAAACATGTTGCTCTGTTTTATTTTCTTATACTTGTGTTAATTTGAATATTAATGCAATAAAATTAGTGGTGTTTTATTCATAAAGTCTTCGATCAAGTGCGAGAGTATGAACAAATGAAATAGAGCAGTGAAACGTGTCATTTTACGTTGTCGGCAAAACTTCATAGAAGCTTCGAGTAAAGTCACCATCACTTTACTGAGGCAAGAGAGGCAAGACTTAAATTTGAAAATGACTGTTTGAATGACTTAGACTGTGACTAGAACACTATATAACTTGTATTATTCAAGAAACTTGAAAATATTTCAATACTTGACACTAGTACTTTTTCACTTTTAGTTTGTGGCGCAAAGAAAGGACACTCATTTTATTTGTTGTACATATTACATGACAAGACAAAAATTTACAAAATCAAAGTCGTAAAGGACACAATAACGTCAATATATTTATTTAAGAAACTTGAAAATGGCAACTGCGCAAACCGTGCGAGTCCAAACCCCGTGAGGGACAAAAAGAAGAAGAAGACACAAGGGGGTTTTGGCGGGAACGTGTTGTTGCTTTATTTTCCTAAACTTGTGTTATTTTGAACATTAATGCCATAAAAATGGTGGTGTTTTATTCATTAAGTGTTCGATAAAGTGCGTGAGTGTGGGCAAGTGTAATAAAGCAGTAAAACGTGTGATTTTACGTTGTCGGCAAAACTCCATAGAAGCTTCTAGTAAAGTCGCCACCACTTTACTGAAGCAGGACTCGACTTATAAATTGACTGACTGCATACGTGACTTAGATTGTGACTAGAACATTTACAACTTGTTTTATTCAAGAAACTTGAGAAAATCCTAATATGTACTTGACACTGGCAAATGCTTTAATGCGGGTCCAATACAAAAAAGAAGAAGAAAGTTTTACCGATTTCCATCTTCCTTTTTAAAATGTCTGTGCCGAAGTAAATAGAAATGCTATTTATGCGGTTCCCGACCACCACAGTTAAGGTCAGCAGCCCTGAACCGGAACCAGTTGAGCTCGTAATTCGACTGAGACAGTACGTACGTCAGTACTTCAAAGTGCAGGTGTAGAATTAATAATGCCACGCTGTGCCAGCTTAGAACGCAAAAATAGTAGCACTACAAAAAAATTATCAGATGGAGATATTTCATTTTACAGGTAAGTGTTATTTTATTACGAAATAAAACAATTTCGGGAGGATCACAAATGAATTCTATTGTTACAGTCAAAAGACAACTAAATCCTTATCGTCATAAAGTATAATTTGCACTAATTGGGTTAGCGCTACTCAACTCAACATGAAGTTGCGTTAGGTAATTTTCGACTTTAACACTAAGAACATAAGAACTTTATCAGTTAAAATTAATTTATACGACATCTAGCGTGCAATGCAGAACTAGTTTGTGTCATGTTCATTTGCAATGAAATAAGTTATAAGTATATAGAGAGATCTAATGCCAAAATGAAGTTTCACGTTTAGAATTTAAGGTGTATTTTCAAATGAGCTATATTTGACTATTGTGCTTAGTAAACTGAACTATAAAATGCCAATGTGATAATAATTACATTTGTTACGCAAAATACGATAGATATCTTACTTGTGTGAGTTTGCCGACAGTGGTTCTGCGTTGTGTTTAAGCCCTTTCTATTTACTTCTGTCTTCTGTGTCTGTGCCGGTCTGTCTGTGGTTGAAGTGAAGTCAAAGCAAAGAGTACTTTGAGTGAAGCTGAGTGTTCTTTGCTTCTGTCTGAGTTTGTTTTGTTTTTGATTATAATTAATATTTTCCAAAAAAGAAGAAAATAACTTGCTTTTCAGTTTTCTAATAAAAAAAGGAAACAAATACATAAACTTTCTCACCGCTTTCATAAAATGAGTTCAGACGCTCTTAACATCGCACGACGGAAATTAAACGAAGTTTTAGACGAGAAATCTACAAAATATTTTGGTCATATGAAGCAATGGTTTCGAATGAAACTTACGAAAGAAGAATTCGATATAGAGGCTCGAAAACTGCTGACGCCAGACCAAGTGCATTATCATAACGAATTTCTATTAGCACTCCTAAATAAAGTAGAAGGTTTAGCGGAGACTTCTCTTACTGTTGCTCAGGAGCGCAATAGTTCACATAACAAAAACGTTAGAAGGCACAAAAGAAGTTCACGAACCTCAGAGAAATCTAGTTTCGATGCTGTGGATTTGGTGGACTACTTACCGCCAGGTTCACCTCCAGGTGCAGGCAGTGATGGTGTAAAATATGCTGCACAGGTCAGTATCTACCTTTTTAATTTTAGCATTATAACATTCTTCCTATATAAGCCCGAATATTGTATTAACCTAGTTTGTCAACATTCGTCTCAATTTTCTCTCAGGCTATTGGATTGGTCTCCTTGGAAGATCCATTGACTGCTTATTCCTCCTGGTCAGATTAATTTCTTAGTTCAATTCAATTTTCAATTTTTTTATCATAAAATTGTTACCATGTTAGTTTTCATAATGATTTTATTTCTCGTTTCTCAATTGTACTGTTTTGTGTTGTTTAAGGAAATATTTCTCCCGGACCATGCGTTGGTAGTTGGACGCTTCATGCTGGCTGCTTGGGAGCTCGGTCTAGAAGGAGTGGATGATGATGCAGCTGACATCATAGTTGTCTCTGTCCAGAACTTCTTGAAGAACGTTATTAGTTCTGTTGTGTCACAACGTAAAGGTATCTTAACTAATGTTATAAAGTTAAGTAATGTTAAACTGTTACTCACAACTTCATACATGACATAGAAAAACTTCTCCTGCAACAATTTTCATATAAACTTTGTCACAATATAAAAAGCCCTCAACCCTTTCTCTAATCTGATCTTTTCACAGACACTCTCGTCATCCTATCTATATGGAACTTGCCCAAATGCTTACCCTGACTAAATGCCATACTCATTGGAATCTTTTACTTACATTCAGCTTAGAGTAATAATGTACTAATTACTTTTGTAAACTATGCAGTATTTATATTATTGTTCATAGGATATTTACAGTGGTTTGTTATTATATTGAGCTGCAGATATTTCAGCACAGTTGCATGCATCATGTTCACACTTGACTGTCAAGACTCAATACACAATATTACTGCATATTGTAACTAGGACACGTTTTGAATAGCTTCCTTCACCAGCCATTGAAGATCAAAATAATGTCAAATTACAGTAATTATTATTTCATTTTGGAATAAAGAAACTAATTCCAAAAACTTGTTCCATAGGATACAAGAAGCACAATAAACACTTCATGTACGACATCGGAGCAGAGATGCCGAACATGTGGCTACGAAACACGGCCAAGCTGTACGACCCGCAAGCGGAGGGGCGGGTCAATGTAGACGACACCCCCGACGGACTCGGACCGAGGTGTCCTCCCACTATAGATGAAATGGAGCATTCTGCTGCTTTTGAAATTGCTTGCAGGTAATATTGTGACATATATTTTTAAACAAGTATTCATACAAGTTATTAGGGTAAGATAGTATTATATTATTGTAGCGCTCGTGGCGTAGCTTGACTAGGTGTTCCCGAACGATCACCAAAGTTAAGCAACAGACGGACCGGTCAGTCTTGGATGGGTGACCGTGAGTGGCATTTCTTTCTGAGCACTACCGTGGGTCGGATGACACGTTAAATTGTAGGTCCCGGTTGTTCAGCAATCGTCAAGCCAAGTCAGAGGCCTTTCGGCGGCTTAATAACTCTGACAATAGGGCTGGCCACTCAGTCTATACGAACTTACTTACTTACTTTAGGGTAAGATATGTTATAAGTGATATAAAAAGTTTAACTGGGAACCTTCCTATTTTCATGTGGGTTAAAATACGTATAAAAAACCCTATGATAACAACCAATGTCAGTGTGGGAGATAGATTAATGTGTGGATAAATTCTTATCAATATATGCACAATTCACAGCAGTAGCGTTTAAATGAGGTTAAAAAGAAAACTATCACAGCTAAGTTGGCTTTACAACGAGTAGGTACTAATAGTCAATAAGCTATTATATGTACCTATTTGGAATTAATGCAGTATATTCATAGTATCAAACAGAAAACCCTCTTTAATTCCACATTTCAAGTAACTACAGAATCTTTCTATATGGCTGACACGCAATTGGCTGTTTTGAAATACTGGATAAATACTTATAAATACTAGATTTATAAAAAAATAAATAACACGATGAACTGATGAAGCCGCTCATTTCTCACTCTGTATGTTTTTTCTTCCAGCGTACCAACAAAAGAACCAAACGACGATAAGCTAACCATAGACGAGTTCTATCACACACTGCAGACGAATCGTAACATAATCGCTTGTCACTCAGTTTACGCCGTCAACATGGAACGATTAGCAGTTATGTTGAACCATCCTAGCAATTAAACCTGCATAGAAGTCTAGGAATAGAACCCTAGTGACTGTTAGTAAAGGTCTTTACAAGTCCATAATTAGTTACCTAAATGGCGCGATGTCATCAAAGTAGAAGCTATGGCAGACTTGTTGGACGACCAGTTGATCTGTAATCCACAGCACCTGGATTCAAACCCCGCGGCACCCACCTATTGTTACGAAGTCAGGTACGTATTTTACTGCGGCCAAATTCAAATGGTAAAGGAAAATATCGTGAGGAAACATGCACGAGTTCTCAAAATATCGTGAGAAAACTTGCATTAGTTCTCAAAATATCATGAGAAAACCTGCACGAGTTCTCTAAATATTGTAGAAACGTGAGTTTGTTTACCCAGACTTGTCCCGAGTGGTAAAATATGACTTAACCCATTTCGCAATGAGAGATACCCCATGCCCAGCTGTGAGATAGTTTATATACTTTTTACCTGACTGCATAAGGAGGGTTATGTTTTTCTAGTTTATGTATGTTTCTATATGATCGCCTACAGCCTAAACGGCTTGACCGATTTTGATGTGCGAGGTGACGAATAAATTTGTCAAAAGTGTTTCAAGACTTAGACGTAGTGTTCAAGTATAAAATAAGTAAAAACTAGAAATTAAGTATTCAAATAAATGTCGATTAAAATGCATTATTTTTTTATTTTATTTCGTTATTATTGAATGAATAAAAGCTTACAATATTTACAGCACTAAGTAACTGAATAATTGAATATTAGCAACAATTTTACGTTACATTTTTATACAAATTCCTATGCTAGAAATTATTTAACATTTTTAAATTAATTACAACAAACAAACGTACATATATACAATACAAATTATTATAGAAATAAATGTTTACAAATAAATTAATATTACTTTAGGCTCTGTCGGCCTTACCGAAAATCGTTACTTAACTTTAACCATCGTCTTAAATTCTCCATCTTCTTTACACAAGTGTCATTACGTATCAAGGAGAAGTTGACAAAATATGTTAAGCAATACTTAAAGTTGAGTGACGTTTTTCGTTAAGGCCGTGTATGTCTCAAACATTGTAATCACTTACAATAGTTACCCGAGCTAGTTTTAAATAAATAAAAAACTATTTGAAATTTGAATTTTCCATTGCATGTCTGCCATTGGCCCTTTCGTATGTTTCTATTACCCTTCTTTTGTTCATATTCTACTATGAAATTATAACCAACTATCATTTCAAAATTATTGGACATGGTATGGAAAGTTACTTGTTGCCAACAAGTTAAATTTTAGCGAATAATAAAGTTCAGAACTGATTCCTTCATTTGAAGACCCGAAAGTTGCACAATCGCTGTCGCGCGATCTTTTACCAGCAAATTACGTGTTTTTCATACAACAGGAGCAAACTGTTTTCTACCCCTAAATATTATCGGATTCTAATCATCGTGTTTTAGACTAAATGCGAAAGTAACTCTGCCTTTACCGCTCTATCTGTTTATCTTTTCATGCACAAATGGCTGAATCGATTGTTAAGAAATCTGGTACAGCGATAGCTGAGAACTTGGGACGGAGATAAGCTATATTCATAGTCACTTACGGATGGAACTGCGAGGCGCAGCTAGTATGTATATGATTATCTAGTTTTGCGGTTTCATCTACGTAATGATGAAAAATGGTGATGATGATAATAATAATATTGCGCAAATCAACACTGCATTAATATAAAATAGCAATTCTTTCTGAATAGCTTTCTTTTAGAAAATCCGATATCTCCGTTAAAGAATATAACGGTTTATCGGCTTTTCAGAAATAATTGCTTTTATGACTTGATGCAGTGTTAATCTGGGTGTGCGATAGGTAGGTCTAGAGTTAGGTAGACTTAAGGACTAATCGAAGATCCTCTCTCACTCGGAGATTGCAGATTTATTACTGGTACAACACTCGCATGTGATGAAACCACGGCTACGGGTCGTGATGCTCTAGGGGTAACATGCGGCGACGCACTTGGGGTAACATGTGGCGACGCACTTGGGGTAACATGGGGAGACGCCCTTGGGGTAACATGAGGCGACGCTCTTGGGGTAACATGAGGCGACGCTCTTGGGGTAACATGGGGCGACCCTCGCGGTGATCCCCCGTGTCTTAGGCGACGCAATTCTTGCCCCTCATCTTCTGCGGGTATGCTGCCTAGGAATCTGTAAAATGACAATGTAACTTGTAACTTCTTTCTAAAATGTAGATATGTACAAATGTGTTTTGTAACACAATAGGCTTCGGATGTTAGGATAATTTTTAAAGATCCCTATACAACGCAACTATACCTACAGAATAGGTATACTAAGGAAGTTAATAGTTCTTAACCGACTTCAAAAATGAAAGTTCTCAGTTCGATTTCACCTTTCTGCAATATTTTCGCCGATCATAAATCGATTGTGATGATTATTCCTATCCTACTTTTACTATACTACGTACTACGAGGAATCCTTATGTTATAATGTTGTTATGTCCGTCAGCCTGTACGTATGTAACAGCCATGATCGTCCGAGAAAGGGAAGCGAGCTAAGGTGCAACTGATAGACAGTCAGACGGACATGGCGAAATTATAAGGGTTCCTATAGTTACAACAGGACCCTAAAAAAATTGTACCTTCTTTTCCTCCACACAATGAACCCGAGGATCGTGATAACGACCGCTATGGCTCCGAATGTGATGCCGGTCGCTGATGCTGTTGACATCGTGTAAAGGCCTGCACACAGGAAATTATTTACAGTGAGGGGTTAGTAAGGAAGTAAGAAGGCAAGTGTTAAATTTGTTGTGAAGTTTCCGGTAGCCAAGTCGGCAGACCGTCTGACTTGCGATCCGCAGGTCGTGGGTTCGAATCCCGTTGCACGCGCCTCTGTCTTTTCGGAGTTATGTGCATATTGTTGATTGCCGCCAACTTTAAACGGTGAAGGAAAAAATCGTGAGGAAACCTACATGTCTGAGAGTTCTCAATGATCTTGAAGATATGTGAAGTCTCCCAACCCGCACTTGGCCAGCGTGGTAGACTATGGTCTTACCCTTCTCATAATGAGAAGATGGCCCGCGCCCAGCAGTGGGACAGTTTGTACAAACGGCTGATAAAAAATAAATAAAAAAACCGGACAAGTGCGAGTCAGACTCGCCCACCGAGGGTTCCGTACAAACTAAATAAAAGGGGGAAACATATCTTTTTTTATATTTTCCTTCATAAACCGAAAAATATACATCGTAAAAATATTTAGAAGCCTGTTTTAGCTTATGCTAATGAAGCTCTTTCATATGACGCCCCACATGATACGGTTAATTCACTTTAAAATTTGAGCCCTCATTCCTTGCATAAAGACACTATTTTTTTGTGATTTAATTAAAAATTACCAGTTTTCGGTTTTTTTCCTATATGTGTACTATAACACAGTGCTTCTTGGCAAATTTCATAGTTTTAGGTCAACGGGAAGTACCTCATAGGTTTTGATTCCCTTGTGAGTGTCGAAATGTGCGTTTTTTACGACATATTCGTAGAAAACTGATAAATTTTATTTTTCTTTCTGCGGCAAGAGACTATGGATCTGCGTATATGGTTTTAATTTCAACTCGATACCTTCACGCGTTCCCGAGATAAAGGTCTTGACACCTGGACAGACGGACAACAAAGTGATCCTATAAGGGTTCCGTTTTTTCCTTTTGAGGTACGGAACCCTAAAAATGTGAACTTCTGAGTAGAAAATTTCAAGTAAGTCCCAACCAATTGAATTATTGGAAAAGTCCCAGTAGTCACACGATATATGGAATCTGGGACTACTTGAGATACACTCAACACAAAAATGCGTTCTGTTGGTTTCATCTGGTTTTCAGTTTTCACAATAAAACGATGAATCTTTAGATTTATAGTGTTACATGTTAAAAGGTAAAGAATTATTGAGTATCACTCGAAAGGCATTAATTTAGGATAGGAGATAAATTCTATATAAATAGGGCCTCGAATTCTGCGTTATTAGTGTAGATAAAGTGATAATTATGAGACTCGCCTTCAACCTTCAGCTCGATAGTGTCGATGTACGCCTTCTCGTCGTCCATCCCGACTCCACAGGTCCAGGTGCCGACGTCTTCGTACTTCACCTTCCTGATGGTGACAGCGCAGTCGCCGCGGTCCAGGCTCTTGTTGTGGGGGAAGTAGTAGCGATCCAGGATTGGACTGGAAGAGATTTAGTATCTTTTAGGCCGAAGCCAAACAAGTGTAATTTTCGAATTGAGAGTCGCGTAAAATCGGTCGCGCAATTTCGGTTCAACTGAAATTTTGATGAGTCGTCAGAGGAGGGTATTTTTTTCAGTTGCTATTCAATAACTTTCCATCACGTGGACATAAAGTCTAAAACAAAATTCACGAATATCGTGTCCTAGCTGGGTTGACCGATACATACTCAATATATCAGTCTGGGGTAATCGATATGCTTTTTGTGTAGTAGTTTAGTTGGCTGAGTCTGTATATTGTTTAGGCAGCTTGCCCATAATTAATAATGTCTGAAATATTTGCACGTCAGAGATGACCGAATGTAATGGGACATTATAACCAAATTAGACCTTATTTACCTACATTCTTGCAAATAAATTTCATTTCATTTCATTTATACAAACAATGACGAACTTAAAGATTTTGATATAAATACTCTAAATTCTCGCCGCGCTAAAGCCTAATTTAGATTGAGAAGTCTAGGCACGTCTATTTTATCGCTTCGAATTATTTTTCGAAAACCGAATGTGACAGAAACATTCGATACTACTAGTAATCAATTGTAACATGAATGTGTAATATTAGCAGTAGACCTCGCGAGCACATACTTTTTCACAACAAGTATTGCCGCAAAACTTTATTCTTGCGAAGCGTATTGTTACTAGGACTACTAGTAAAAACTAGGTAGGTACGTTATATAATAGTAATATTATAGACAAGTAAAAAGTATTTATTATATTGTAGTTAAATAAATAAATATTTGTGGACATTTCACACAACACCATCTAGCCCAAACTAAGCAAAGCTTGTACTAGATGGCTGATAGAATACATATATACTTTTTTTTTGTAGAATACATATGATACATAGACCCAGACACAGAACAAACATCCATGCTCATCACACAAATGTTTGCCCTGGGTGGGGATCGAACCCACGACCTACAGCACAGTAGGCATACATACTACCAACTGAGCCACAAGGCCAGTCAGTTCTTAGTTCGTTCATTACCCTCTCAGTTGGTCATTCGAATAAACCGTTACAATATCTATCTACAGATACTTACTGGGTCATATTAACATCAGAGTTGATACTAAACGGACTACCACTGGGCGGCTCGAAGCGGCAATATTTCAAAGGCGTCAATCCCTTCGCGGTGGCGCATACAATCGTCACTGTCTTGCCGTGCACAGCTGTTATGTTCTTCTCTACAGCTGCTAGCGCCTCCACTACTCTGACATTGATGCGCTGCATTATTTCCACTCCTATAGAACCTTCGCTCCCGATATGGCAACGCCATTCTCCGCTGTCGTTTTTGGAGGCGTTGAAATGGACGGCACACTGACCCACGGTCAGGGTTGGGCCTGAAAAACTGAAATGGTTGTTGGTAAGCCACTTATTACGTAACTGGAGGATGTTTTATAAGGGCAAGTAAAGTATATCTATAGTCAACAATTAACGGAATGCGACCAATTAGGGCTCTGATTTATGGAATTACGGTAGAGGGTTACCATAATCTTAACAGCAATCTTTATTTCAATTTTACTTTGATCTTTGACTTGCTCTCTCAACTGTAGAAAGAGCGAGACAAAAGTTTAAGGCAATATTGTAATAAGACTGTTTGAACGCTTGTGGTACGGCCCCTGTCCTTGCAGTCCTTGGGCACCACTGCGTTCAGTGTTCATCAAAAACATGTTGATAACAATTGCTTAATTTAAAATATATATATATATATATATAATGATAAGTACATTTATATGAGCTATTT
The DNA here is from genome assembly GCA_947563715.1 of Lycia hirtaria. Classification (NCBI taxonomy): domain Eukaryota; kingdom Metazoa; phylum Arthropoda; class Insecta; order Lepidoptera; family Geometridae; genus Lycia; species Lycia hirtaria. Next base: position 27,816,395 of record OX387381.1, on the reverse strand, counting down.
CTATTATAAAATCCTCTTTCAAAAAATAAACTATATCAAAATCGGTCCTTCCGTTTTAAGAGCTACAATGCCACAGACAGACAGATAAGTACACACGTTTAACTGTGTGTGTGTGTGTGTTTATTATGTGTTAAAATTTTCACTTACGAATATCTTGTTCCATTTGGATGTATGAAACCACAGTAGGCCATAGGTGTATCAGTCTCACACGGTAAGTCTATAGAGTCGCCTTCTAAGGCTAGAAGTGTCTTCACTCCATGAACGACGAAAACGCGAGATGCTGAAAATATGTCAAATAGAAATTTATTTACGGTCACAATGTCGCTTAACATCAGGCGAGTTCGTGGTAAATCGTAGATATATATATTTTTTTTATTTTAACCTAGGTACTTTACAATGCAAGGGTATGTATTTAATAGTATGCCTACATATTATTAAATATTAGCAATCGGTTCATGGTTTAATCATAGATTTGGATTTAATTGAATTATACTAAGTACAATGATGAACAGTTATAGTTTAGACTTTATTGTTTGATAGACTCATGTGAAAGAAACAGTTTACTCCATCGCATGATACCTATATTTTTTGTAGATACAAGACTAGTGATTGTATTTTAGGAAAATATTCGAAAGTTAGATCGCATGCAGTCATGCCTCATAAAAAAGTGTTTAGAGACGTTTATTTCAGTAACAAAATATGCGAACAAGACAGCTGATACGTTTGGAATGGAATCTAAAACTGATAAGTTGAGGGAGCCAGGTAGTCAGCTGAGCACTAAAAAATACCATAATAACCATAAACCATAGCGTAGGTGAATACCTACGCTATGGTTTCTCTACCAGAAGCTCAAGCTGATTGTTATGTTGGAAGTTGCGTCCTCCGGCACAGAATCACACATTGCATAACCGACTCGGCTAACATCGTTAGTTTGACTGGAAAGGGAAATAAGATGAAGAACAGCTGCTTGTTTATCCTTGTGTATGTGTGTGTGTTGTTGTTGTGTTTAATTAGTTGTTAGATTGCATGCAGTTTTGCGTTGTATTGAATTTTGAGATCCATCATTTGAGAAGAGACGTGGAAAAGAAAAAACTGATTTCTTCTGCAGCGTTCTCCGGTTTCGAAGATTCTTTTTAAACCTCGACCCAAAAAGAAAAAGAGGGGTGTTAGAAGATTGACGTGTGTAAGTTTATAATTTAAATAACCGGAATAAACTCACGATACTAATCGGCCAGAAGATGGGCCGGGGTGGGGCAGAGGTGCGCTCAGTGGTGTTAGGTTACGCTAGGTTCCCAACGCCATCCCAAACCGACTGACTCAGACTTTTGACTTTTGTCAGGAAAACTACTTGACTACTGACGCACCACCAAGCTACAACAGACTGAAACTGACAAACCTACCAATCAACTACCTTCTCACCCTATATACCTACACCTTTCACCCCCCTTAGCCTACACATACTCCCTCAGGCGGAGAACGGTAGCGAGTATACCATTAGCACCTTCCATTCTCCGCCTACAAACCTCCTCAACCTGGTTATTATGGTATTTTTTCCATCCTAACTAAATTAATCACAACTCTCCCAAAAAAAAAAACGGCCAGAAGAACAATGCCGGTGTTGTACCTATGATGAATACTCACAGAAGTATTACACACACGGTTGTATTGTCACACTAGTTATGTAAGTTATCTGTATAATTGTTTTTGTTTAATGGTGTACAATATAGAGTTTATCTATCTATCGGATTTCATCGTGTTCTTAGCTGTTTCATCAACATCGATTCAGCCGTTTTTGTTTGTCGGGGGTTTTTCAGTTTTCTATGAATGGCTAGGAGTGTACTTACTTTTCTGCTTTTTCCAAATTTAATTTATAGCTTCGAAGTATTTTTTTTTAGAAAAACATAAAAAGCAAATTACTTAACAGCAAAACCTAGGTATATATCCGTCTATGCCTCCAAACATATAGGTATTTAACTAGGAAACAGTTTAACAAAAAATCGCGATGTACTGATGACCCATTGGTCATCAATAGGTACATCCACAAATTTCAACCCTAAGTAATTATTACGACTAGGACTTTGTGCCACATGACGACGCACAAATAAAATTATATGACATACCTGTAGATATTTTAACAACACATAACACTAAGAAAAATAGTTTCATGTTGAATCTAGGTAATTTCACTAATTTTTATGCAATAACACGCCAAATGACAGATTTGTAACGTCAGCACAATAGCTTAGCACCCACAGATCTGATAACTTTATACTGAACTACCCTCTTGTACGATAAAGGTGTCAAAGGTCTCTCAATTAACGACATTTATTATCGCTTATTAAAAATGGCGAAGAGCGTCGATCTGTTCAACCAACTTCAAAAAATGGGGTGGTTCTCAATTCGGTTGTATTGTTTTTTAATGTTTGCTAAAACTGCTTTTCTGCAGTCGGGTATTTTGTTTTTATTTTAATATATATACTTGTTAAGTCCGTTGTTTAATTTTTTATGCTATAATTATAACGCTAAATCTTAGAATATTCGGTAAGAAGTTCAACTAAAATCATTACAAAAAAAATAGTTTCGCTTTTGGCGTTCGCTTTCCTCTAAATTGTTTGACCCCTATAATGTCTCTAGGCATAACCAATTACTTAAACGATAATTAAAGTCACGAGTTTATCTTTGTTTAAATAACACCTAAATTAGTATTGTAAATAATCTGTTATATCAACGAGCGAAGTCATGTCCTTTTGTGGGTATATCAATATATACTCAAACACTACTTAACTTCATTCCTCTTTCTTCTTCTTAAGATCATTTACGCGGGTTTGCCAAATTCTATTTCAATGCATGCTATCGCCTTTTTAGGGTTCCGTACTCAACTACGAACACTTATAGTTTCGCCATGTTCGTCCGTCCGTTCTAGTACTTACTATAAGTACTAGAAAGTTGTAATTTAGTATGGGTATAGATATTTACCACGCCAACAAAATGGTAGAATAAAATCTTAGAAAATAAATTCCTCCCCTACACGTAAAGTAAGGATGAAATAATTTTTTTCTCATCCCACTTCTCGTTGAAATGCCAAAAATCCGTACTCGGCGATATCTATCCACATTCTTGATGCGTACTGCACAGAAATTGAATTATTTGCCGCCATATCTGTTACCTGGGACCTACAATCTTGGAATTTTCAAGGCTAGAGTGAATAGATATCTATTCACTCTATAGACACTGGATGCAAGCCGCTTCAATCGGTCTTTTTGGAAATCCATGAAGGAGGCCTATGTCCACTAGTGGTCTTCTTAAATCTGAGATGATGATGATGAAGAATTGAAAAATAAAAGTCATTATTAAAGGCCATGTCCAGTGTGGAATTTATTTTACGAAACTAACTGATTCACACTATTTACATTCACAACAGTCAACAAATAACAACATAATATTCAATTCACGGCTTCCTTCTATATGTTCTGTTCTTTTTACTTCTGTCTACTTTTTTATCTGTCGTCAGTTCTTGTTGGAGTTTCTTTAGCATCTGTGGAGTTATTAAACCCTGAAAATATAAAAAAAAAAACATTCATTCTGCGACTTCGTTCGCGCATTTTAAGTGAATCTAGAAATATGAAACCAATTTACCATACTTCACTAGTTTAATTTTCACTAATATTTTTAACCTTTAATTTTTGTCATAAAAAGTATGGCAGACTTAATATAACTAATAATACTGCCAAATTTCGTCCAGTATCTTTGACGTCCATCGAGTACTACACCGTACATACATATAGACAGACAAAAATACATTGTGACCACACGACAGAAGTGAAAACTTCATCATGGCGTGTCAACTATACCTCTCTCGCTCCCTCAGTCGACTCGAGCCGACTTTACCCGAACGATCGTTACATAGCCGAGCGATACAGCTCAGGTTCATTCAACGCTCACAAAATAAAGTTAGAGCGCCTGAAGAAGTTTTTACTTCAAAAATATTAAAGTTGCTATTTTGGTTCGTGTCGGTATTATTCTGCTAGTTGAAATGAAACAAATTTTAACGGATTTATCACGAATATTTTACATAATTATATAACCTGACTTTTCGAACACTTTACAGCGTCCGTGGTCACAGGTGAGACTAGATGACAGTTGTCCTTTTTGTCATGAAAATATTAATCACTACAACCTATTATTTTTATGCAAAACGTTCCCTATCGGTACCGCACTACGGTACTACGTGTCAACAGGTACCGCAGATCAGTGTTGAGGCTGAGATTTTATTAATTTGATGACCGTCCCATGCAAGTGGTACTTGCCAACCATCTTCTCTATAAAATCTCGGTTATTTATTAATTTCAATAGCCCCGCGTAACATTATTTGTACATAACGCGTCTCTCTAACCAAGATTTGAGGATTATCAAAACGGATGTAGTGGTTAGGCTTATCTAGTGCATGCTTACACACTGCAGACCTGTTAGAGCGTCTGTTTTCCATATCCGCAATATGTTCCTTCACCCGAGTCTCGATGCTTCTCTTTATCTGCCCAATGTATAATAATCCACACTAACAGTCAAGATTATATACTCCAGGATCTTACACGGGGATATTAGACTTAACGGGTCATAATATATATAACGTTAGGTCATAAAATTATGTAAAATCTACGCGATAAATCGGTTAAAATTTGTTTCATTTCAATGAGTAAAATTCGCGAAAACCTTAGAAAATATACGTATTAATGTGTGTTTTTTTTATTGGATTTGGACCCGCTTAGAGAATTTGCCAGTGACAAGTATCAAGATTTCTTCAAGTTTATTTAATAAAACAAGTCATAAAATGTTCTAGTCACAATCTAAAGTAGTGGCGACTTTACTGGAAGGTTCTATGGAGTTTTGTCGACGTGAAAAACAAGTTTCGTCGCTTTATTTCACTTGCCCATACCCACGCACTTGATTAAACACTTAATGAATAAAACACCACCATTTTATAGCATTAATATTCAAAATAACACAAGTTTAGGAAAATAAAATAAAACGACAACATGTTTTTATGACGTTCCAAAACTCTCCTATGAGTGTTTAGTTCGATAATGGTAAAACTACGACCACAATATAAGACTCACTCTAGACACAAGCATATCCGACAGTTTCCCTTTGTTCTCGTCTTTGCTCGGTGCGGAGTTCAACATCGCTTTGGTGGCTTTCCTCGTCCCGCTGAACGAGTCCATCCTCTCCGGGTCATCCCGCATCATCTGTTCTGAGTTTCTCAATAGCCTGCCGAACAAAATAATTCAAAATATATGAATAACAGATGTAATTTTTTTTTTATCAGCCCTGTTTGTACAAACTGTCCCACTGCTGGGAACGGGCCATCTTCTCATTGTGAGAAGGGTTGGCAGACTTCACACATCTTCAAGATCATTGAGAACTCTCAGACATGTAGGTTTCCTCACGATTTTTTCCTTCACCGTTTGAAGTTGGCGGCAATCAACAATACGCACATAACTTCGAAAAGACAAGTCAGACGGTCTCACCACTAGGCTGCCGGAAACTACTATGTGATGCCGGATGTTCAATATAAGTACATAATTCAATAGTGTCATGAAGTAAATTATTAATAAAGCAATCGTCACGGGTGAACTCGGATTCGTATTGTGTCAGGCGCTACAAGCCCAATAATTTATTCATGTATAATTCATAAATGTAAAATTCTATCAATAGCATAATAAGCTATTTTTTTTATATAAACAAAATTATTATTAATAATTTAAATAAGATATTGTAATTATAAACATATTAGATATTCGAAAGCAAAATCTATTTTATATAACGAAACGTAAAAACGCGTACTCGCTCATTCCTAACGACAATGACGGTAAGCGAGAGGGAGAAGGCGGATCGGAGGAAATGAGGAAGCCATTTTTGAACGCAAAGGGCATTGTCGTCGAGGAGCTGAAACGAGATTCGAAGGCAATCAATTTTTGGAAAGGAGCAGCAGCGAAATTAAGTTTTTCATCGACATTCGAGCAATCTCGGATAGATCGACGCCGGCAGAGGTGACGGCGCCTATTTTTTATCATTTTTCCCGAAGTTGGAAGAATTGCACACCACGCGGGAAGGGACACATGGTCATCGACGTTATCTGCACTATTCTGCACAGCTGCCGAGAGGAACTGCAAGCTCCTCAGCTAAGGACTCCGGCCAGCGGAACGATCGGTGACAAATAACCTTAACCTATTTTACTTTTTCACTTTTGCAAATTCCCTCCCGTCTTATTTGGAAACAACTACGAAGATATAGCTCGCTTTCGACTTCATCAAATCATTAACGCTGTATTTCTAGATATGTACTTAATGCATAAACATTTGACATTGTAACCTAAAAACTGTATTTCATTTGATTCCCACACAAGATAGGCTAATTTTACAAAGAGAAAACAAGAGGACCTTTGCACTCCAGAGGCCCAATGGTTCTGGACTGACTCTTATCCGAGCAAACCCTCTTTTTTTCTTTCTCCACCTCAAACTTGTCACGTTGCCGATTAATATCAAAATCGGTCCAGCCATAGCTACTCAATCTTCATCTTGCACGTGACAATGGCGCCCGAACATAATATTTCTCTAAATTTGTTGTATATTTAAACATAAAAACCATTAATATTGCTATACTATCTTGTGTGGAAGTCAGTGAGTCAACTTAAAATTGTAATATCAGCTAAAAACAGCAACATTCTATTTAATTTACATAAACTTTATTGATATAGGCATTCCACTTTGAATTTGTATAAATTTATCACGAATTTAATTTTTTTTACCTTTCTTTCGGTCAAAATGTATAGCACACCAAAACATAGTGTGTCAATAGACCAACATTCACCAGAAAATCATTTACCACAAATGGAGCCTATTAATCAATCACCATTTGTTCAGTCAGCACCAAAATCGGACAGTTTAATTGATTTACCAATCATTTCAGAAACGGACAACTTTGTAAACACCAATCCGAGACGAGTTCAACCAACTAACAACCCCCCAGCTCAGACGCAGGTAATTTATACTATGAATAACAACCAGTGCAACCTAAAGTCATGGGGTCTTAAATATAGTGGCAACTCGTGTGTGATTGAATTTCAAAATCAAGTGAATGAATTAAAACTGACAGGAGATGTATGTGATTTCACTGTTAGCATTTAATGATAAATATTGAGTATTATTAAATCATTTTTCTCAGCCAAGAAACAGCTATCATATTATAATAAATCTACAAGCATCAGCTAGTAGATAAGGAGACTACGGAGTCATCACAAGTTACACATTTTTCTTTCTCTTCCTGAATTTTACATAAAGCTGGTAAGTATTTTTTTCTTTCCATAAAGCTGCCGAACCTTATAGTCAGCATAGTTTCTAGTTTGAAGTTAAATTTAAAAATTTATTCAGCTCCAAGTTTAGGCACAATCAAACTTCACCAGCTATCTACCTACACCTCACTATTTTTTTTAATTTTTTTTTCTCTCAAATTTTTAATGTTCTAGCAAGTATAAGCCTAGACATTATAATATATGGTTTTAAACCAAAATTTAAACAAGTAGTTTTGATAAAATTAAATAAAACAAGTTTTTTCAAACTACACGTTCTCTTGAAACGGCGCCGTACAGCGGCGACTATAACTTTTTTTCTAAACAAGTTTTTGGTCTAATTCTTTTTATAATCAAACCTACACATATCTAGCTACCAGTAGGTAACACATTTTTCAAATTTGGTTCAGTATTATTGGAATTAAAATTGAAACCGTATGAACAGATAATCAACTTCGACCAAAACTAGAAAACATTTTAACTTTAAAATCAATTATCACTACAAATGAGTTTTAATAAAACTAAAAACTCATAATAATGTAGCTAAAAACTAAATAAAATAAATGTATTTCCATTATTTCATATATGTAATAATGACAAATTACTGAATTTTCAAAAAAAACATAGGTGCATTCCAGTACACTTGGAAACTTTCGAACGTGGAACGAATAGCTTACCTAGTGATTAAATTCATTATTTTTGACATGCTTGTTAGATCATGTTAAATAACTTATTCAATAAGTTATTTCATAGACATTCCTACTTGCAATTCAGATATAATTTGACATAGATAGGTACCAACATATAAACACTGTTTGAGTACCCAAACTTATAGCTATTTAGTTGAAATAGCATTATTAGCTTATTCAATACGGATAAACAATCAGATTTGACACATATTAGGTGAGGCATGTTGTCGACACAAAGATACATACCCACCCACATTTTTTACTAAGCTTTAAATCTGAATAAGATTAAAGTAACTTCTATTACTTGATGCATGTAGGGTAACAGTATGGGCAGTCGTTATGACACCATGATAATACCTACATATAACCTAAATGTTACAAGAGAATTTATTCTCATATTTTTTTTTCGATTCGTCCATGTTCTGGCTGTGAATTTTAGTCTACGCGACATCTTCACTAAATGCCTAACGACGAATTGCTTTTGTTGCTTTAGTTCAACACATTTTTAGTAAGTCTATACTTACATTTCTTTACAATCACCCGGATTTGACACAATTTTTGTTACTTGGTATTTTTAAAACCGAGCCTTAATAAGAGACATTTTGTTCTCTTGCTTTATCATCTGTCTGTGGGCAGAATTTTTTTCTTGGTATTTTTTAACCAAGCTTTTACAAGAGATATCTAATTCTCTTTCTTTTTAATCTCTCCATGGACAGATATTTTTTTGCAAAGATTGGTCATCCGATTTAAAAACTTTTATTAACAGTCATCTGGATCATAATATAATTTAGACCAGACTAGACTTATTTTAGAGCAACTGTTTCTCTTATTTAAGAGCACAGGAGCCAATACACACAGCCTACAACAACCTATTTGCTGATCATATATTTAGACAGCACAGGATTTGACTTGACTTTTACATACTTACCTAAGTATCCACTAAGACAAATATCTTAGTAACCTTATGCTGAATGCAGCAATTAATAAAGTATTCCTTGTAGACTCATTAAGTCACAAGCAATGACTGTTGGACAGGATTATTCCTCAATTAGGTAAATCACAATTTACCAGATTTTTTAATTTGAAGTTTCATAGTTTAACTGAATTATCAGTTAGCTAACTACACAGTTCACCAATTTGTATACAATAGTTACTTATTATTATTTAGTTAGATACATATCTTAACCACTACATTTTAAGTGTATTTACACAACCATTACCTACATATTTAGGAATATATTACTACTACATTACTCTAAAAGAATAGCTTTATATACACATATATTCACTTGTTCAATGAAATAGTTTTTTTAATAGATTAAATGTGCATGCTAATATGAAATAATCATATTTTATTGAAGATTTTTCTAGGATAAGTTACAATTTGTGTAATTTTTTATTGTGAGATAGCACATGCACATTTAACCTCAAAGTAAATATAGAGAATATTTACTTGATACTATTTCCTTCTATAAATATTATTATCATTACGTTACAGTTATGCTGCAATGTTGTTTTTCGGAGATAAAGCAAGTGTGCTAGGATTTCATAGTACTTTGTAAGAGGACTGCATGTGAGGTTATATTTTGATTGAAGGAATGTAAATTGTATGTATGAATGTTTTGATTGAACTAGTGAACGGAGATAATAGATTATACTAGATTTTTGACTTTGAAAGAATGTGAGTGATTATTTTTTAATGGAAGTAGGAATAAAGGTTTTTGAATGAGGGAATGAAAAGACTTGCTGAAGTATGAAAACCACTATATTTCAGAATTCCAGCGTACAATAAATATCAATTTTTTTATACAACCACCCCGTCTGTAAGACAGAGACCTGTCTTTTTACTCAAAAAGGGGGATATTGTCATGAAGTAAATTATTAATAAAGCAATCGTCACGGGTGAACTCGGATTCGTATTGTGTCAGGCGCTACAAGCCCAATAATTTATTCATGTATAATTCATAAATGTAAAATTCTATCAATAGCATAATAAGCTATTTTTTTTATATAAACAAAATTATTATTAATAATTTAAATAAGATATTGTAATTATAAACATATTAGATATTCGAAAGCAAAATCTATTTTATATAACGAAACGTAAAAACGCGTACTCGCTCATTCCTAACGACAATGACGGTAAGCGAGAGGGAGAAGGCGGATCGGAGGAAATGAGGAAGCCATTTTTGAACGCAAAGGGCATTGTCGTCGAGGAGCTGAAACGAGATTCGAAGGCAATCAATTTTTGGAAAGGAGCAGCAGCGAAATTAAGTTTTTCATCGACATTCGAGCAATCTCGGATAGATCGACGCCGGCAGAGGTGACGGCGCCTATTTTTTATCATTTTTCCCGAAGTTGGAAGAATTGCACACCACGCGGGAAGGGACACATGGTCATCGACGTTATCTGCACTATTCTGCACAGCTGCCGAGAGGAACTGCAAGCTCCTCAGCTAAGGACTCCGGCCAGCGGAACGATCGGTGACAAATAACCTTAACCTATTTTACTTTTTCACTTTTGCAAATTCCCTCCCGTCTTATTTGGAAACAACTACGAAGATATAGCTCGCTTTCGACTTCATCAAATCATTAACGCTGTATTTCTAGATATGTACTTAATGCATAAACATTTGACATTGTAACCTAAAAACTGTATTTCATTTGATTCCCACACAAGATAGGCTAATTTTACAAAGAGAAAACAAGAGGACCTTTGCACTCCAGAGGCCCAATGGTTCTGGACTGACTCTTATCCGAGCAAACCCTCTTTTTTTCTTTCTCCACCTCAAACTTGTCACGTTGCCGATCAATATCAAAATCGGTCAAGCCAAAGCTATCCAACCACATCTTGCACGTGACAATAGATACTACAATCTTGGAATTTTTAAGGTTAGAATTAATACATATCTTCTGGACCTCAGGCGAGATGGCAAAAAAAAGATATAATGTTGACTGCGGCTGCCAATCCTAAAATAAGCTTGAGTACAAGTATGGCTCTAGAAGGAGCTAGATAGCTTATATCAAGGAAGCTTTATCACTATGGAAGGAGCCATAAACTTTGTCTGTTTGCTATTCAGTTGTATAAAACGTGTCGCTTCATTCCTACATTCCGGTCATAAATTATCCTCCTAATTATTCCTAAGGTTGACTGGAAGAGATCGCTATTAGCGATAAGGACGCCAGTTGTTACACTAGTTTTTAATTAATTTCTTTTGATTGTAAATTTTATGGTGTGTACAATAAAGAGTTTATCTATCTATCTATCCAATTATTATTTTTCACATTATTGGAATCATGATAAATTCAAGATATAAAATATCAGGATAGTAAAAAAACGCTCAAGCCATTTATGAGAATAGGCTAGTTGCCTAAATTTTTAAAACTTGGTTAATTATATACTTTAATATCTATTTTATCCCAAAAAACCTATATTTTAAAGAAAAAGTAATATTTACATTACGTATTTTGTATTTTAAAAAATAAAACAATTTAGATTTCCCTTGAAAACGATGAATAGGGTTATGGCGTCTTGAATGACGTTACAGTCTGCGAAATCAAAATGTTTACATCTGTGTCAAGTGTCAAAACAATACGGAGTAACCATAGTAACCTGCTCTGTTGTAGGAAAACGTCAACAACAAATTGCTGCCCGTGACGTAACACTTTCTGATTGGTGTTCGCTATCATGTGACTTAATGCCTATTTTTTACGTATTTATTTTCTAAAAATATTAATAATCTTTAACTTTTATGAGAAATAGACTGTGATTTTTTCTTATCTTCGTCTCTTCATTTATAATTAGAAACTATAAACCAAGCAATTTGTTATTAGTGGCAACAAGCCTCTTGTTGTGACAACATATTTCGCCAGTATTAAGTACATTACGCGCTTTTCCATACAACAAGAGAAAATTGTATTCTACCATATTAATTATCCGTTTTTTTATATGATAGAAACCATTATAGGCTAGGTTCCAGTTTCAAGATTTAAAAAAAAATTACCTCCATGTTTTAACAATGCAAGATGTAATGAAATTATAGAAGAAAGCAAACCGTAGAGGCATATCCATTTACGATGCCGATTATATAAAAAAGGAATCATCGAAATCTGGTAATGGTTAGGGGTAGAAAACAGTTTTCGTCTCTTGCATGGACGAGTCAAGCAGTCTACATTCTCTAAAGCTACAGATAGTCCCAAATGCAAATGAGAAATATTACACTCCTAACAAAGTCAGATTGAATTGAATGCTATGAAGAAGCAAAATCGATCATATATGTAAGTAAATAGGAAAATATGAATACCAATACATAACACTATTTATATAGATATAAACAAAAACTAACGCATTCTTGAAAGGGTCAGAATCAACAGCATCCTTTTCACGAGATTTTGATTTAATTGTGGGCCTGTGAAAAGAGCTACGAGGACTTGAAACTCTCTTTTACATGTATTTGGACTATTTGGTACAATTATGTGAACTAAGACATGTTATTATGTGTACTATATGACAATTCTTCTTGCCAAACACAGTTATATGTAAACGGGATGTACCCTATAGGTTTTGATTCCCCTTGCGAGTGTCGAAATATGCGTTTTTGCCACATATTCGGCTGTAACTTTTTTTTACAAAAATTGAGAAATTTTCTTTCTGCAGCAAGAGACTAAGGATCTGCGTATATCAATCAATCAGGAACAGAAATCTACATAAAAATTTAAATAAATATGATGTAGTTACCTCGTTATTTGAAATATCCCCTGCTGAATGATGGTGTCCAGCTCGGTTTCCATTTCGCGCACCAACTTAGCGTCGGGAAACATGTCCGAGAAACGATAACTGGAACCAGAATAATACAAAATATTACCTCGAATTGGCGAACGAAACGCACAGAACGAGCGCTGTTGCTTGTTCTACAAGAACAAATTTAGAAAACTTTTAAACCCCCGATATAAAAAACGGCTCGACCTATTTTGATGACACATAGATGATGAAAGATCTCGATGAAATTTTCTTTCAAACAAAAAAAAACTAGATCAAAATCGGTCCATCCGTTTGAGAGCTACGATGCCACAGACACACCGATATACAGATACAGATACACAAATATACAGAAACACGTCAAACTTAAAACACCCCTCTTTCTTTTCTTCTCATTTTTGGATAGGGGGTTAATAAAACGTTTTTCCCTCACCTAAGCCAAAGGTAAAGCTCCAGTATATCGAAGACTGACTCCAGATGCACCAGGTCCATGATGGTCTTCGGCATCGGCAGTGGCCAGTCGACCGCGTTGCACAGCCAGTTCTTGGTAACTGGCTCGTTGCGGCTGTACTGGCGGACCATCTGCGGAATAAGTTAGACTCTGTTTTAAGTTTTTGTTTTTAAGTTCGTTCTATAGTTATATATATTAGTTAGTTCTATATTGACAAATAAGAGGATCTAGCCTCTGGATGTATACACTACTATGGTAACAAAATAATGAAATAAGGACAGCAGCGCCCTCGATGCCACATTAGTTCTCTAACTGAACAGACTAGTATTATCATTAACCACCTATTAGTATACCTATACTACTAGAACAATGTAGTCAAGAGCATGCGAGTCATTGTGACATTTATTTATTTATTTATTTTATTTATTACATTCATGCACTACCCTTACAGAATTATCCTATTGCGATAGTGCACTACATAGTCTATATTATATTCTACCATATTACTAACAATTCATTTTAAAAAAATCTCTATCTTAAAAATAAATACACAAATTATATCACCAATGTCAAATTAAAATAAAATCAAATTATACAAATTCATTATTATTACAATGATTATTATTAATGTCAAATTATTCAAATAAAATCAAATTATACAAATTCATTATTATTACAATGATTATTATTAACGTTAAATTATTCAAATAAAATCAAATTATACAAATTCCTTATTATTACAATGATTATTATTAACGTCAAATTATCTAAATTATTATCGTCAAACTAATAAGAATTTCAAATTATATACATTTGTTAATTTTTCCAATGTATTTCTATTTATTATTATAGCAGGCATCAAATGTTACCGCTCTTATAAACTCTGTTATGGCGCAATGAAATAAATCGATATTTAGCGCAACTCGATTTAGTGCATGCAACACCCGAACCAATGGCGATTTGGCCAACAAGTTGGTTCTAGCGCTGGGCACCGAGAACAGGCGCGGCTTGCGCCGCCGGCCCACGTACCCGTCCGGCACGCACAGGGCCATCAGCTCGAGCACGTGCGGGTGCGACAGAGCGCCCCGGAACACTCGCATCACATAACACGCTAGCGCACAATCCCTTCTAACTTCTAATTTGTTGTATCCGACCATGCCCAGAACAAACAGGGTCGGATACATCAACGGATAGAACGGATATACCCCGTACAATCTCGAGTATAGGAATCTTGTGTATTTATTTTGTATGCGCTCTAACATCAGAGCATACTTCGCTTCACTCGGAGCCCACACGGCGGAGCTATACTCTAACTGGCTCCGGATGAGAGCGTCGTACAAAGCCGATATCGCTCTGATGTTTTTGAAGCCCTGAGCTCGACGCAACACAAAACCCAACCTCTTGTACGCTTTTTTACACACGAGTACTATATGATGTCGGAACGTCAACTCGCTGTTTAAATTGACCCCCAGATCCTTGAGTGACATCACACGGCTTAAAATTTCCCCGTCAACATTGTAGTCAAAGTGGAGAGGGTGTTTTGATCTACTGTACGAAATTACAGAGCATTTCGAGACATTGAACTGCAATTTATGCATTTTACTCCACTCGACAACCCTGTCAACATCCTCTTGTAATCGCTGGCAGTCGTCCCTGTTTTTAACTGAACAAAGCAGCTTGAGATCATCCGCGAACAATAAACAGCGAGCGAGCCTAACCACCTTTGGGAGGTCATTCACCATAATAATAAATTCCAAAGGTCCCAGGTTCGACCCCTGACTTACCCCCGTTTTTGTGAGATAAGGTTCAGATCTGCACCCAGCACAATCCACATACTGTTTTCGATGCCTCATGTAGCTTGCAAAGAACGTTAACAGCTTGTTTGTGCACCCGACTGCCGCCATCCTCGACAAAAGCACATCGTTATCGACCAAGTCGAACGCTTTTCTGAAGTCGAAGTAGGCAGCGTCGACCTGCACCCCCGCGTCCACCTGAGGCATGATATAAGCCATCGCATTTAGCAGATTACTGGTGGTGCTGCGTGCGGGTCTGAACCCGTGCTGGGCATCATCGAGCTGTGCCGACACCTGACGCTGTATACTGCACTGTATGGCCGATTCGAACACCTTCGCCGGGGTGGACAAAATCGCCACTGGCCTAAATCCGCTCACCTCGGAACCTGCGTCACCCTTCGGAATCGGAATCACCCGTGTTATTTTCCAGCATTCTGGAAAATACGATGCCTCTAAACACAAACTGTAGATATGATGTAGCGGCTTCTCCAGCACCAGGCGACAATCTCTAAATATAAACGCGGGTATGCCGTCAGGTCCCGCCGAACGTTTCGGCTTAAGGCGCGCGAGCGCCGCGCGCACCTCGGCCCGCGTGAGCTGCGCCAGATGAATGCACGCGGCGTTCGCGGGCGCGCCGGCTGCCGCCTCCTCCACGTCCAGTCGTGCCGTACTGGTGCCGTATACCGACTGAAAATAACATGCAAATTCACTAGCGCATTCCACCTCGGATAAGATTTTTCCATTTTTAATAATTTTTTTATTGTTCCTGGTACTCTTTTTTGACCTTATGTAACTCCAGAACGACTTTGGATCCCTCGCTAACTCGCTTTCGACCCTATCTACATGCCCCTCGTGCGCATTCCTTATCATCGATTTTACTTTTGCCCTACATTCCGAAAACAATTTATAATTTTCTGACGTGTTACGAGATTTGTACCTTTTGTGTAAATCAGCTTTACGACGTATAGCTCGGATGATATCCTGCGTATACCATTCGGGATAAGTGTGCCTGAAGGTCCCTTTTTTAGTCGGTCGTTTTTTTGGCACGCTTTCGTGAAACATACGGTTTAACGCCCCGTAAAAATACTCGATTGCTTTTTCAGGCTCACATATCTCATACAAAGGACTCCAATCCGCGTCCATAGTTAACGCATATAACAAATTAAAATTCGCCCTAGCAAAATTAAAATATTGCTCTGGTAGAGAACTTGAAACATTCGAGGAAATATGTACCGGCGAATCCGAAGACGCGGCGAGCGGAACCGGAGGCGGGAGCGAGGGCAGGGGCGGCAACGCATCGGCGCCGGCGCGGGCGTCGGCGGGCGCACGCCGCACTCGCACGGCTAACGGCGGATGATGCGCGTCCACCGGTACCAGCGCCTCGTCCGCCGCGCGCACGTCCATTGTCCCCGATAAATTACGCGAGCAAAGCACTAAATCGAGTTGTCTATTGTTACAATTTGGAACCTTATTTAACTGTATTAAATCGCAAAAAGCCAGAAAATATTCATAGTAATTTACAACATTGTCATTACTCGAATGTAGATTAAAATCTCCTACGATTATTATCGACTTGTGTTTGACACACCAATTTTCTATAATTCTAAACAAAATCATATAATCAGATTCAATGCTGCTGGGTGGTATATAAACGACGCAACACACAAACAAAAATCTATTTTTTACGTACAACGCTACGCTGACTAGTTCGAATGTACACACGTCTATATTAACATCGCTCGGTAGCTTCAGTGTCCTTATCTCGAACTGCTGTGTGGCCACAAAAAACGCGCCGCCTTGTTTTCTTCCGTCAGTACGGTCGCATCTTATTATTTGGTAACCGGGTGGAATAATTTCTGCATCATGTATAGATTCATTGCAACCGGTCTCCGTGATCGCGAACAAGTCAGCACTCGAAGAATCCATGTTGTTCTGGAATGAATCTAGCTTGGTCCGGAGTCCCCTCACATTCTGGTAAAATAAATCGATACTGCTATGCTTTGTCGATTGGTTTATTTGTAGGTCTCCGAAACCAGAACCACTCTGCATATGATGTATTTATAGGCCACGCTTCAGGTTGACAAAGTTTTTGAAATACATCTTCCGATACCGAGATAACGAATGATGAATAGTCTCGTACTATTTTATGCTTGATTTGTTCCACTTTAACGGCGGTGTTCGACCCACATACAGACTTAGCATGGGATGTCAGTTGGTCTACCGTGGTATCTAATGTGAGTCGCCATACGTGTATGTGTTTCTTTTGCTCTAAGGCCTTTAATTCTGTAAAATCTGTATTCCGACCCCTCTGCACGCTTTTGAATTGCGGTTGTGGCTCCCTCGGTTCTGTGTATTCTGAGATACTACTACTTTTTGTTTCATATCTGATAACTCGCTCGGACTTGTCTTAGCTGCTTTGGTTTGTCGATGGAGAGGTTTAGTTTTGTTAACTCTCTTTACAGATTTCTTTCCAAACATCGCTGGTGGTAGCTGGTGAGGGGCGTCCATTATAATCACGTGATGATTTTTTGCAACATTCTAACCAGGTGTTTTTCTTCCCGGGCATCATCATCATCTCAGCCATAAGAAGTCCACTGCTGGACATAGGCCTCTCCTATGGATTTCCAGAAAGACCGGTTGTAAGCGGCCTCCAACCAGCGTCTTCCTGCCACTTGTAAGATATCGTCTGTCCACCTTGTCTTGGCTGGTCTTCCCACGCTGCGCTTGCCGGTTCGTGGTCTCCATTCGAGAACCTTCCAGCCCCATCGGCCGTCAGTTCTACGTGCTATGTGCCCTGCCCACTGCCACTTCAACTTGCTTATCCGCTGTGCTATATCGGTGACCTTTGTACATCTACGGATCTCTTCGTTTCTAATACGATCTCGTAGAGACTCCGAGCATAGCCCTCTCCATAGCCCGCTGCGTGACTTTAAGCTTCCTTATAAGGCCCATAGTAAGTGACCACGTTTCAGTGCCATATGTCATCACTGGGTAGCACACACTGGTTGTAAACTTTCGACTTCAAGGACATATTAAGGACATATTGGGGTATATTGGACGAGAAGACGCTTTTGAGTTTCTCGAACGCTGCCCATCCGAGTTGGATTCGACGATTGATCTCTCTCGCAAAGTTGGACCTGCCTAGTCGGACTGTTTGTCCTAGATAAACGTATTCGTCGACAACTTCGAGAGTGGAGTTCCCCACAGTTATTGGGGTGGGCACTACGATCTTCCATCGACTCCGCCATGCCCACTATATCGTCGGCAAACCGAAGGTGAGTTCCCGGGCATAGGTACTGTTAAAGTCAGGAAATTAGCGTTTATGTTGGATGATATTTTAATATTCTTATTTTGTTATAAAAACCGATTTTGATAAAATTTATATTGAACCACCACTGAACTGAGCTATCAATTTATTACCTATCAAACAAAAAAGAATCATCAAAAACAATTCATATTTGGCAGAGTAATCAGTTAACAAACATACATTTCTCGTTGAAATGCCAAAAATCCGTACTCAGCGATATCGATCCACATTCCGATTGCGTACTGCACAAGAATGGAATTCGTTGCCGCCATCTCTGTTTCCTGAGACCTACAATCTTGGAATTTTCAAGGCTAGAGTGAATAGATATCTTCTAGATCGACGAGCTCCATCCTCGGCCACACCGTCGCTTAACATCAGTCGAGTTGGTGGTCAATCGTAGATCTATAATGTATTTAAAAAAAACATAGTCGAATTGAGAACCTCCTTCTTTTTGGAAGTCGGTTAAAAATAAAATGAATATAGAGTGTAGAGATGACGTCTGACAGAGTGAAGTGGCGAAAGGAAACGTGCTGTGCCGACCCCACCTAGTGGGAAAAGGCCAAAGGGCAAGACAATGATGATGACGAGAAATTCCATGTGAGATTACCTTGAGGAATGTTGCGCAGACGAATGGCAGCTTGTTGTTGATGGGTGCGCAACAGAACAAGTAGCGCGCTCGCAGCGGCAACGGTACGTGCTGGATCATCTCCGCTAGGAACTTGAACCCCTCCGTGTTGCACATGAAGTACAGGGAGTCGTCTACTGTGCACAGGTGTACGAAGATATCCTGGGGAAGAGAATATACTAGGACTAATGCGTACTGTGCACAAGTTTGCACACTAACATTTAATTTTCATTGAAATGCCCAAAATTCCTAAACAACAATTTCGGTCCAAATTCTTGATGCTTACTGTACAGGATTGGAACTCCCTGTCGCCTACTCTGTTTCCTGAAAGCTTCAATCTTGAAATTTTTAAGGGTGAGTGAATAGATATCTTATTTCTCGACGTGCTCTATCCTTGGCTACCCCGTCACTTACCATCAGGCCAGTTGGTCGTCAAACGTAGATTTTCAGATTTTCTCTCTATTTATAGTGCCTAAATGTTTCAAAAAGGGAAAATATCATCGGGTAACTAGTCTTATTTTTTTTTATCATTTGCATGTAATTTCATATCAACTTAAGTACACAACCGGATACAAGTAGGTATCTCATTGTTAAGTCACTGTAGATTGTAATTCCTCAGAAAGTAAAACAGACTCTTCTGACACCAGACCCAATATTTATAACGGGCTCAAGTGCTTCTATAAAAGTCTAAAAGTGTAAAGTTAACTCTCTACAAAGTAACGTTGGCGAGACGGCAAAGAATGAGCGAATCCACTAGTGGTGTATTTTTCTATTCTATTATCTATATTATCTCTATGTATATAAAAATCAATTGCTGTTCGTTTGTCTCGTTAAAACTCGAGAACGGCTGGGTCGCTTTAGCTGATTTTGGTTTTGAAATGTTTGTCACAGTCCAGGGAAGGTTTAAACGTTGAAAAAATATCTGGTCCAGTCATTGATAGGTGATATGAAGTACGCCGGGTCAGCTAGTATATATATAAAAATCAATTGCTGTTCGTTTGTCTCGCTAAAACTAAAATTTTCTGTTTAAAGGGAGGCACTAAAAATATTTTTTGTATATATTTAAGCACCTAAGAACATAAGCTTTTAAAAGAGGTATATATAATTGTGCGTATAATTTCTTCTGAATAAAGTACCAACATTGACCTCTCCTTTGTTGTACTCCTTGGCCATTTAATAACAAGTATGTCCTTAGTGTTGTTATGTTTTCCTAACTTACCATTAAACTACTGAGACTGGCATGAGGTAAATGGTAAGCATAGAGCTCCATTTGTTCCGCTGTCGGGTGTAAACCAGCTTGGGTGACTGGGTCAGGCGGTTTTGACAGTAACGTCTTCAGTGTTGCCAGATCTTCTGCCTTGAATGTGGTCACGTAGCCGGTTTCCCAAGCGCTACCATATCTGCCTGCTCTACCTTAAAATGAAATAGGTTTAACTTACATTATAAATTATTGATGTAAAATAGGGTACTTATGTAATTAAAGTATTTTTCGAACTGAACTGTTTTAAAAAAATGGTTTCAATATATTTGCGGTTTACTCCGTTTTTATATTTTCAATCATTTTTTTTTTAAGTTTTATAGTAAGGAGCGCTGTGACATCATAAAGTTATACTTTTGATAAATGTTTCCCATTATTTTATAAAATAACAAGATCCGTTTATGTACTCCATGCTACTTGTACTTACTTTAAATTCTTAGAAACAATAGACTTTTTTTAAAATAATTTCTGAGGTTCATACCTGCTATCTGTAAGGCTTGTGATATACTGATAACGTCCATTTCTTTGTCGCCATCTTCGTTTATCACGGGTTTTATTAACGAATAGAAAATTATCCTTCTTATACTCCTGAAATATGATATATTTAAAAACAATAATCAATATAGCCCCAAAGACTGTTCAGTGATGTCACGTAAGGACATAAATGTAATAATGAAAATGACAATGTGAAAAAATTAAAAATATTTACAATAAAAATATAACAAAAAATATTATAATAAAAAAAATTAACCCAATAAGGATGTCAATCAAAAATTATAAAGACCTTGCTTATCGGGCGTACACTGGATATGTGAGATACTCATACTCATACTCATATATTTATTGCGTCATATGTACATTACAAATGTCTATATAAATATCACAATGAAAATACATATGGCCCTATAAGGGCATGGCAACATGAGGTTCGGAGCGCTCTATTTTCATCTTTGCAAATGTATCCTTAAAAAATTCGTCAAGAGTGTAATAACAATTGGCTTCCAGATATGTTTTCAGATTCACGACAAAGCTATTTTCTGTATCTAGATCCTTTAATTCATTTGGTAACTTATTATATATCTTTACCGCCATCGAGTTAGGGCCAGAACTGTGCATTACAAGAGTTGATTTTGGTACAACGAGCTTATGTCTATGTTGTGATCTAATTTTTCGCGGATTGTCTCCTTTTTTTTTAAATAAATTGGGGTAATTTCGGACAAATTTACAAATTTCAAATATATACAATGAAGTCAAAGATAATATTTTTAGTTTAATAAAGTACGGCTTATGAAAGTTTTTTATTGTTATGTCAGGAGCTTTTATATTGGCTAGAATCCGTATACATTTCTTCTGAGCAATGAATAGGCTATCTGCTTCCACTGAATTTCCCCACAGTATTATCCCGTACCTAAGCCAAGAGGAAGCAAATGCATGGTACGCAGATATAGCTGTTTCTAGGTCAGTGGCTCGTCTTAGTTCTTTAAGTGCATAAGAGAAGCTAGCTAGCAGCTTTCGCTTTAATTTTTTTTACTTGATTTTTCCAGTTAATGTGTGAGTCAAGTTCTAAGCCTAAAAGGGTAGCCGCGTCAGTGCATTCTAATTTATTATTTTTGTAGTAAAAAATAATGTCAAGTGGAAGTTTTTGATGGGGTCTAAATTGAATTATTTTAGTTTTTGCAAAGTTCAGGTCAAGATTATGGTCATTCATCCAGTCAATTATATTATTAAAAATGTCAGTCAAATTATTATTTAAATTTAAATTATTTTTGCAAGATGTCAATATTGAAATATCATCCGCGAAAAGGACGCAGGAGTCGTTAATTATTTTAGGGAGGTCATTTATGTAAAATAAAAACAAAATAAAAACAAAATACAACTTCGCATAAAACTTCGCTTGTTATACTTCATTCAATAATAATTTCAACAACAGCTAGAATTTAGCTAGATGCTAGAACCAGACCGAATTACTGTACTTCCGTTTATTAATTAGAAAGAACTAGTCATGATTAGACACTACTACAAAATACTAAAATGAATCTCTAAAAGAGACTAAAGTCTGTTATGAAAATGAACTATCGACGCGCCAAAACCAAAACCTCCATTGTGTTGCTGTATGAATAAAATAATAAAATAAGAACAACAGCGCCATCAAAGCAACATTAGTTCTTTCTGAGCAGACTTTATTCTCAATCAGTTTTTTACAATATACTTCTGTTGTTTTGTCAGTGTAAAATAACAACAGTATACTTACAAATTGATACCAAGTCCTATAGCATCAGTAGCAACCATTACTTTACAAGAGCTGTCCGGATCGTTGAATTTATTTGCTTGCGCAAGTTTAGTCCCTGGTGGTAAGCTACCATATATGACAGCTACTTCGTGACCTCTGTAA